>CM049382.1:13332327-14017327 GCA_026937815.1 Etheostoma perlongum | reverse complement strand
TACTAACATGCCTGTATAGCCTCTTGCATTGTTTTGCTGTAGTGCTATTGTTGATCTTAAAGGACCCTTATGCTGTAACATAAGTAGTTTGCTGACCCGAGTTAGTCTTCTGACTTTTTTTTATTTTTATTTATTTATTTATTTTTTTAAGTGTCAGTGTCTGAGTGTTTGAAATAGTGAATTGGTACACGGCTGCTGTTTCTTTCTAATGTTGTATGCATCTATTTTGTTTTTGGTCAGTGTGCAAAGACCTTTCTGAACCTGATGGCGCACATCTCCAAGGAGCAGACAGTCCAGTACATCCTGACTCTGATTGATGACACTCTGCAGGTATACAAAACGCATACCAACAACAAATAAGATGCATCTGCGCGCACATTTCGCATCATATTACCCTCACCAACCAAGAGGTTTGCTTAAGGCTTTGTGTGCATTTAAAGACTTCTTTGTGATTTTAAATTAATTAATTGAGGAAATAGGACATTATTGATAACTAGCTGTTGTATCAATTTCATCTCTGCACCAGCCCTCACATTTTCCTATTTGGGTTTTTTGGCAAAGCCTAGTAAATTATATTTAAATAATCGAGTGTAGTTTATGAATGATTCACACAGACTTGTGCATGGTAATTTAACCTGGTAATTTAAATTGGTTCTAGAAATTCCAGAAATGTATTAATGTAAAAGTAGTTGCACTCAAATGCTTACTTTCTGCATGAATGTTAACATAATACCAGTACCCAACACTGCTGTTCTATTGTTTTTATTTATATTTATGTTATTTTGGACTTATTATTCATTTATTCATATTATGTACCTTGTGTTTCGATCTTTAAAAAAAAAAAAGCAAGTGCTGCATAAATAAAGTTTCTAGTAGTAAGTTTATGATAACTAGCTGATAGCTAGCTGATAAATAGCTGATAACTAGCGGTGGAAACAGAATATTTCCCTGTGATGGTTGCGGGAGATAGTTGTTTTCATGATCCTGTTTTAAAGGATCTAAAATAAAAAACATAACAGCTAGAGCATGATTGTTTTGGCAGAAGAAGCTAAGGCTTCTGTCTTTAGCTTCATTACATTGTACGCTTGTGATGATGCTGTCATGTGCCGTCCGGTGCAAAACCACGTGACACTATTCTATTGCCGATTTAAACTGTCAAAACGACTTTACACTGTGCTCATAAAAATGAGCATGTCTCAAAAATGTAAAAATGAACATAAATATCTAATAGTGTAACAAATGTAGCGAAGAACTATTTTCACGTTTCTACATTTAGAAATCTTTTGGATTAAAGTTTTTTGTTTATTTAGTATAATTTGATAAAACAAATCAATGTCCAGCTTTTGTATTTCTTTTATATATGACACATTGTCAATGCTTATTACTTGATTATAGTGGTTTATTGAAATAACCTTTTAGCTTATGTTGCACTGATTTTATGGATATGAGCATTTGAAGATACTAGTTACAGTTTTTATTTATTTATTTTGTTTTGTTTGAAAGTAAAGAATTGAATTGGTGAATATGCAGTTAAAACCTAAGTAATCTATTATACAGAGTTGGACTTCCCTTCTAAAGCATGTGTTTAATTACTACAGTTAGTTTTATTTTAATTTTGTGCAGAAAATAAGTCTTTACAATCCAGGAGCTTCACTACAACCTTAATTCATGTGTGACTTAGGAGAACCATCAGCGGGTCAACATCTTCTTTGACTACGCCAAAAAGACAAAGAACACCGCCTGGTCTTACTTCCTTCCCATGCTGAACCGTCAGGACCTTTTTACTGTCCACATGGTGAGTTAATAGTTGTTGACATTAAGTGGATGTCAGAGTCATATCATAATTCAAGCTGTCTCTTTTCCTCATGAGGAACAATGTTAGTCTTTACATTAAACAGGGTCAACGTGTGTTCACAGTGGGCTGTGAACTAGGTGGGGAAATATCTCCAGTCCATGCTTAAAACCTAAGCACATTGCATTTTTAGTGGCTGGCATGCATAATCTATCAAACATCATAGGTTATTAAATGGAATATCAGAGATTATATTCCACAGTTAAGATGGTAGATTCCATTACATTTTTCACAGACATTATTTGACTCTGCTTCTAATCATAGGAAGGCATCAATAATTCCTCACAAAGCAACCTTTTCCCACGAAAACAGGCAATTAATGTAATGATTTCTACCTGCTACCCTTTTCAAAGGGTAGCAGGTAGAAATTTAGTTTGTTCAACAACAAACTATAATAGGGCACACTGTTTAATTATAAATGCTAGCCAGATGGCATCCAGCAGGTGGGCATCATGTGACCCAAAGTCTGCAACACAGCACTCTAACTCAATTCAACTATCATGCTGACTCTTGCTTTTAAAATGTAGCCTCGGTATTTCTACATATCATTTCCTAGCAAAGGAGAAAATTGAAAAAAACAGAATATGTTACTGTCTCATCAAGGCACAGGTAGCACTTTACAAGCTAAACTTGTGTATGGGGTAGTTGATGTGGCTTCAGCCATTTTCACACATGGATGAGGTTGTAGATCATGTTTGTGTTCAGTCGGTATTTATGTGCGGTTTCAAGACAAGGTATTTCAAATTTAAGAACTTTTTATATCCATGTGTCTAGCCTCCATCCTTTTTTCTCTTTTTTTGATTTTCTCTCCCTGGGATTTAAATTAATGAAGCTCTAATGCACCGTAGAAGACCTGATCACAGAAAGTTGTAGCTTTTTTTTAACCATAGGACTAAAACAAAGAAACAAAAGGAATCTGTTTCATCAATGTTGGTGAAAATACACATTTATTGTTCGTATATTTTACATCAAAAAGGAAAATTTCTCAAAGAAATGCTACATGATTACCATTGCTGCCTTTTTCAGTAATAAGTAACAAATGCTATACCGTGATCTTTCAGTAAAATTTTATTATGGCCTTCCTGTAAATGTATACTGTTGAAAGACTGTTCTTGCACAACAATATGAATTAAAAATTTCCTTTAATAGGCGGCAAGGATCATCGCTAAGCTGGCTGCATGGGGCCGTGATCTGATGGAGGGAAGTGATCTGAACTACTACTTCAACTGGATCAAAAGCCAACTCAGTTCACAGGTAAATGAATATGGATGTTGTTGCTAAAATATCTTGTGATTATACAGTGGGTATAGAAAAGAATCACCCCCTCTTTTTTAAAATAATCACATTTTATTGCTTTGCAGTGTGAAATGAAAATCGACAAAACAATTTTTGTTTTATTCAGCTGTATTACTGTATTTATTCAACTTCTAACATCCAAGATATAATACCAACAAAAAAATTACAAATTAAAAATCAGAATCACTGAGTTGGAAAAAGAATCACCTCCTAAAAATGACTTGTAAACCCAACCAGGTGTAGTTAATCACCTTCTCAATAGCACACATAGCCAATTGACTTTCAGCTGTGATCAGCTGTGGTCATTTTGATTAGCTCAGCAAGAAACAAGGAGGAAAACTGGTCAGAGAGGCTACCAAGAGGCCTACAGCAACTCTGAAGCAGTTGCAGGAATTCATGACAAAGAGTGGTCATTGTGTGCATGTGACAACAATATCACAAATTCTCCGGACATGTGACTTGTATGGGAGGGTTACAAGAAAAAAGACACTCCTCAAGAAAGGCCATATGCAGTCACGAATGAGCTTTGCCAAAACGAACCTTGAAGATTCTAAGGCCACGTGGAAAAAGGTGTTATGGTCAGATGAGACAAAAAATTGAATTGTTTTACCTTTTGTTGCCAAACAATATGTGTGGCGAAAATCCAATACACCTCACCATCCAAATAACATAATTTCTACAGTAAAGCATGGAGGTGGTAATATCATGTTATGGAGTTGTTTCTTTGCAGCAGGGACTGGAACATTTGTCAAGATAGAAGGAAAAATGGATGGGGCTATTCTTAAGGAAAATCTGCTGCTCTCTGCCAGAAAGTTGTCAATGGGAAGTAGATTTACCTTCCAACATGACAATGACCCAAAAAAAGCACACAGCAAAACTGACCACACAGTGGTTGAAGGAGAAAAAGGTGAATGTCCTTGCATGGCCTAGTCAGAGCCCAGACTTAAACCCCATTCAAAAATCTGTGGAATGACTTGAAGACAGCAGTCCACGAACGGTCACCATCAAATTTAACTGAACTTGAGCAGTTCTGCAAAAAAGAGTGGTCAAATATTGCCACGTCTAGATATGCAAAGTTAGTAAAGACATATCCCAACAGACTAAAGGCTGTAATTAAAGCAAAAGGTGGTTCAACAAAATACTGAAACAAGGGGGTGATCCTTTTTTTAGTTTATTTTTTTTTCTGACGTGTTGGTGGTTTATCTTTCACTTGGATGTTATAAGTTGCACTGAGTAAATACAGCTGAATGAAACAAAAACTGTCTGTCTTCATTTCAGGCTGAAAAGCAACAAAATGTGACTATTTTAAAGGGGGGTGATTCTTTTCTATACCCACTGTATAAAAGTCTGTATCTAAATATTTGGATTACTGAGATGGTTTTGGCTTTTGGACTTTGTCATTGATTTTAAAAACTGCTTGTTATATTTATATTTAATTTGTCATTTTACAGTAACCGTTTTTACTGTAAAATTGTGTGTTGTGCCTGTTTTATGTGACAGGCAAACAGACTACTGCAATAGTAGCTGTATAAGCCAAGGTGAAAATGTTGCCTGATAGTAACAGTTTAAGAAAGGTGATTGCAGGTGTCACCAGAATCACTGAATTTATTATTGTCAAGGTCATTTTGAAGATAAAAATTCTAAGTAAATGGAGTATATGCTCATTTGAAAATTATGATAAGTATGATGGTTGTGTTGTTTTGAAAGGTCCAATTCATTGGGATTTATCTTCTTGGCAGCTTGAATGTGCAAATCAAATGTTTCTGTCTGTGCACACTGTATAATGCATGATTGAGTTTTAAAATTAGTTTATTAGATTTATCATGTCATGGATTATTCATTTCTTAGATATTAGGACATCAATTTCCAAGATACTTTGGCTTCGTCTTTTTCATGTGGAATATCATTATTTAAACAGCAAAAGTAATTTGTATTTTCTATTAATTTTCCCTTAATTCAATTCTATTTTTGCGCTCAAGGTGAAAACCTTGACTGAATGATTGAAATGTACTGTAACGCATTTATTCTAGAGCCCGACCGATAAAGGATTTTTTAAAGCCAATACAAATATTTGGTTATTTAAAAATCAGATATTTCGGCCGATACATAACAGAGGAACGCTTCTCCTTGCAACTGTGCATTTGCGCGGGCACACAGACACTGCAAATTGGCACCAATGAAAAGGGAACTCCCTGCTGAGTTCAATGATACCTCACGCAAGACTCTACCTTAAACGGTTCAAATATTATGAAAGGTGTGTTGTTTAAGCATAGGGGGCAGGCCAAAGCATCACGAATTAAGAAGGAACTCTTTGTTGAGTTCAATTACATCTCACACAAGACTCAAATTGCGTGGTCTGCCTGAGTGGGCTTGGTTAATGTATAGGGGGTGGCACAGTATCACATGTAGACCACACATAAGTGTCATGTAAATCGGATGATGTACGTATGTCATATAAGGCTGATTTCATCTTGCCAGTTGGTGGTGCTATAGCCAAAAGTCCATTTTGGCCTGTATATGTCCTCAGGCCTGGATTCTTGCTGTTTGTGGGAAATTTCAAGCATATATGACAATGTACACTGTAGTTACAGGCACTTTCTCGTTCATTGCTAAACACTCAAAATGGCGACCATGCCCACACCGTTTTGACGAAAAGTTTTTCTTTCAATAACTTTTCACTGTTAAGGTCTTTAGATGACACAGACTAAATTTGAAGTCAATCTGATGAAATCTCTAGGAGGAGTTTTTCAAAGTATAGCACCTTGACTTTTAGGCCTACTTCCTGTTGCCACTTGGTGGCGCTATGACTTTGAGCCAGTTTTATTGTGTATATGTCATCAGGGTTGGACACTGATAAATCATGTGAAGTTTCAAGCCAATTGGACAATGTACACTCAAGTTACACCTACTTCCTGTTTGGATGGCAAAACGCACAAAAAGCCCTATGACGAAAAGTTTTTTTTTTTTTTTAATAACATTTCATCTTTAACGTCTTAATGGCACAGTTCAAATTTGAAGTTGATTGGATGAAATCTCTAGGAGTTCATTAAAGTACGACTTTTGGAAATGGACAAAATCACACAAACTTTAAATTCAAAATGGGGGACTTCCTGTTGAGTTCAGGGTATAGCTCCAATGCACATTTTGCCATGCTACATATGTGTACCACGTTTCAGGAGTCTACGTTAAACGAACTGCAGGGGCTCAATTATTTTTAATTTTGTATGGGCCGCTAGCGAGCCATTTTTGTGTGCTTATTCCCAAAACCCTTAAAATATTTAAATTTTCATAATGCCGATACCGATAGATTGGGAAATAATATCGGCCTGCCAATATATCGGTCGGACTCTTAATTATTCATATTGACTTTTGCCTGCCAGACCTTGAGATGTACTGTAGATGCTAGCTTTGCCTTGGCAGATGTATGCACCAAAGAGTGGGCTGATAACACACGTGAATATTAATTCCCAATTTCTTTTGTGCTTGTACATTGCACCCTTCTAGTCAACTCGTCTAAAAGCAAGATTTTATCAATTTGTTTTTTATTAAACATTCTGTGTCTTTGCAAAATATGTTCTTTAACTATAACTGCTTCTTGAAATTGTTTTATTCTTTTCTCTTCTCAACAGCCAATCAACAAATACAGTGGGGCTCGAAAGTTTGGGCACACCAGGTAAAGATTTTTATTAATGTGCATAAAGAAGCCAAGAAAAGATGAAAAAATTTTCAAAAGGCATCAAATGACAGATTAGACATTCGTATAATATGTCACAAAAAGTTAGACTTTATTTCCATCATTTACACTTTCAAAATAACAGAAAACAAAAAAATGGCGTCTGCAAAAGTTTGGGCACCCTTCAGAGTTAATACCTTGTACTGCCCCCTTTTGGCAAGTATCACAGCTTGGAAACGCTTTTTGTAGCCAGTCAAGAGTCGTTTGAGGTATCTTCGCCCATTCTTCCTTCCAAAAGTCTTCCAGTTCTTTGAGATTTCTGGGCTGTCTGTCACGCACAGCTCTTTTAAGGTCTTTTAAGGATTTTCAATTAGGTTGAGGTCAGGAGATTGTGAAGGCCATGGCAAAACCTTCAGTTTACGCCTCTTGATGTAATCCACTGTGGATTTTGGGGTGTGTTTAGGATCATTATCTATTTGTAGAAGCCATCCTCTCTTTAACTTCAGCTTTTTCACAGACGGCATCAAGTTAGCGTCCAAAATTTGCTGAAATTTTATTGAATCCATTTTTCCTTCTACTTGTGAAATGTTTCCTGTGCCACTGGCTGCAATACAACCCTAAAGCATGATTGATCCACCCCCATGCTTAACAGTTGGACAGAGGTTCTTTTCATTAAATTCTGTGCCCTTTCTTCTACAAACATACCTTTGCTCATTCCGGCCAAAAAGTTCTATTTTATCGGTCCACAGAACTTGTTTCCACAATGCATCAGGCCTGTCTTTATGTTCATTTGCAAACTTCAAACACTGATTTTTGTGGTGAGGACATAGAAGAGGTTTTCTTCTGATGACTCTACCATCAAGACCATATTTGTACAAGTATCTCTTTTATGGATGGATCATGCAGTCAAACGTGGGTTTTGACTTGCTTTTCTCACAATGCTGCAAGTTGTTCTGTCTGATATTTTACTTGGTCTTCCTGATCTTGCTTTAACTTCCACTGTTCCTGATGACTGCCATTTCTTAATCACATTCCAAACAGAGGATATTGGCATCTGGAAACGCTTTACTATCTTCTCTGCAGGGTGCCCAAACCTTTGCGGACGCCATTTTTTTGTTTTGTTATTTTGAAAGTGTAAATGATGGAAATAAAATATAACTTTTTGTGACATATTATACAAATGTCTAATCTGTCATTTGATGCCTTTTGGAAATTTTTCCATCTTTTCTTGGCTTCTTTATGCACATTAATACAACTTTTTACCTGGGGCTCCCGAACATTCAAGCCCCACTGTAAGTCTGCATCCGATTGGAACCATTTGTGGTTAAGCTTCCAGCACATACTGTGTAGTCCAGCAGGACTGTAGCTTGGCTCAAAGCTATGGATTTTGAAAAATTGTGCACCTGTTTGTTTTATCTCTCATTAGAACCTACATGGTACAGGTCCAGAAACAGGCTCAGGAGCAGGGACTATTTCCCCCAGTGAAGTGAGTATCAGTGAAATGCATCTTCAGTCAATCTGGTGCTTCCAAAAAAAACAACTAAAATGGCAGGGTTTGTGGAAGCTGGCATCTGCAAGGTGTCACTGGACTTTCACATCTTTTCTTTTCCCCTCCAGTTATTCAAATTGCAGATTGTTAGAGTCCTGAATCTGTTAGAGCAAGTTTAGAGGATTTCTTCATTTGGACAGCATGGTTTTTGCTGCAACTGATTGGTTTTAACTATAGGAGTTGCATGCAGAAAGCCACTTCTCCTTAATGCTGAAAGTGCATGACAAACGGCTTTTTCTGCTTCAGGATAACAGGGAAATTGTTAGAGCATTTGCACAGCAGCAGCATCCTACCATTTTATACCCCATACAAGCATAGCGTGATTATTCTGAGAATTGCTCAGAAATCTATTAACATGAGCACTATCTAATAATTGAACATCATCTTTTCCTCTGCGTTTTCAACCAGGTTACCTCCACTCTTCTGTCCTCACTGCTGCCTGTTCTTCTTCCTGGACTTCTTTGCTTTTCTTCAACTGCTGTTAATTAACAGATTAATAAATCTATTTTCTCCTCTCAGCCCTCTCCACTCTAAACTCAATTTACAGTATTCTGCTCGGGTGTGATGGGACACTTTTCCCTGCTACTTCTCTGTATTGTACTAATGGGTCTGTGATATAGCATGTGTTCGTGTATATTTCTACAGACTGCATGTGCAATGCCTCAGGTTTGATTGTTGGTGGTAATGCAAGTTTTGTACTGGCCTTCTTCTTCATTTGCTGTTGCTGCTTGTCAACGACTACATGTTTCAGAACTGCACTAATTGTACTTGACCTTCTAACATTTTGTTTGTTTTCCTGATTACACAGCTAAGGCTCACACTTCTGTTTGAGTAAATGTTTGCCTCTGTCCTTTGCAGAGCTCTCAGTACGTCCAGTGTGTGGCTGGGTGCCTACAGCTGATGTTGAGGGTGAATGAGTATAGGTTTGCCTGGGTGGAGGCTGATGGAGTCAACTGGTGAGTGATAACTCCTTTATAACAGAGTTCCTACAGTTTTTCACAGTCTAGATTTTTTTTTTTTAAACAGAGAGATGATAGCTGGAAATTACGGAGATACAGGGTTGTACTTGGCTTACAGGCAGACAGCAATTTAGAAGTACACAAAAGGGCAGCAATAACTAAAAATAATAATTACTACAAAAAGTACTCAAGAACAACGGGTAAACACCAACGCCACTTTTGTCATCATTGCTCTTCACCTAACCCATCTAGAAGCAAGAAGCAGCAAGAAGAAAAAGCCAGAACCTAGAGGACCACCCTGTCAGATCCATAGCTAGTAACAGTCCAAATGACATTTTATTACTGATGGAATAAAAGACCACATGTACCTGTTAGTAACATCTTCAGAGAAGTGGAATGTCCTTCCTGGTGGAAGCAAATTAAACTCACTTTATGTAGGGTGCTGGGTGCCCCCTGATTCCTATTTCCGTGAAGTTTTCCCACAGAGCTGGCTACATAGCCCCTGCATCCCACCTCAACTGGGCGCGCCTTCACCCTTCAACCCCGGCTCCTATGAGCCTATGAGCGTAAGTAACCCTTACGCTCATAGGCTTCATTGACCGCATGCTGCCAAGGGACTGCCAGCTTTATGATGTAGACATGTTGGCAGAAGTTAGACCACATGTTTACATCTTTAGCTTGTCACGCACATCTTTTCTAAATACAGCATTGTAAAAAACAGCCTTACTGTTTGATTTGAATTTGATAATTGGTGCACATCTATGAGCACCACATCTCTGCACTTACCAGCTATTTCGCAAATGTATGACTTGCTGTCTAGCTGTAGTCATTAGTACTCTGTATATTGAGCGCCTCTTCTGTTATCTAAAGGCTGTCTGTACATTTCATTCTCAGCCATCATCATAGATAATGGATGAGCAGCATGCAGGCACACAGCTATGAAAGCTATTCTATTAGTTAACAGATGGTAGAAATAGATGGTCCTTTTCCAAGCACTTAGCCTTTTTCCATTTTTAGTTTTTATGAATTTATATACTATGTTTTTATGTTTAAGCATCACAGCGGTGCTCAGCAACAAGTGTGGCTTCCAGCTCCAGTACCAGATGATCTTCTGTGTTTGGCTCCTGGCCTTCAGTCCTCAGCTCTGTGAGCAGTTGAGACGCTACAACGTAGTGCCAGCCCTGTCGGACATCCTTCAGGAGTCTGTCAAGGAGAAGGTCACTCGAATCATTCTGGCTGCCTTCAGGGTATGTGAAAAAATTCTCATTCGGTCTACGTGTCTCTAAAATGTCCCTTTTTACTGAATTTCTGTCCCACATCTTGGTCTGCAAGATTTTTTCCTTTTTTAATTTTATTTAATGTACTTTTGTAGTAAAATTTTACCACATAAAGAAGTTTTTATTGTTTGGCAAAGATTTGAGCTATTACATATTTTGAAAATGTTATGCAAAAGGTTCCAGGTCATAATTTTGTGCCAGCACTATACTGTTATACTGAAATAGGACAGTCTGTGCATTTTTTTAACAGAGCACTTTGAGCATTTGCATTTAATAAGGCTGTATACTTTATCGCAACAAGAGCAACCTGAAATGACTCTTAAATGACAAATAAGGCAGCCTATAAAAGATACATAAATACAATTTATGATTATGCTGCTCTTTAATCTACCTGATGTGATTGCTTAAACATCCACTGAATATTTAATGTAGTCCTAAGAGCTGCGTTCTGGACTTGTGCCAGATAATGAATACCCCATTTTTTACCCTGACAAAATTAGGCCATTTATCTTCCCATTCTGTTGTGCTTTGTACTAGTGCGTCTGACAGGGCACTAAAACAGGTCTGAAACATACATTGATGTGATAACATCCAGGTCTTTAGAGGGGTCGGTATTGTGTTTTAGAAGAGTATACAAATGATTGCTTGGTTCCTAAAATTAAGCATTTTATGCAGACAAACACATTTCTCTTAGACATACAGCACACTAAAATGTCTTGCTAATAGTAATCATCCTCTGCTATAACACAGATATGCTGTACCTGCCCACTCTCTGCACACATCGTATTGAATGCTAAACAGACTCATATTGAGTCAAAGAATTATACTGTTGAAAAAAATATTGATTTTTTTATTTCATTTAAAAATCTATATTTTTTTCTAGCCTTAATGATTCTAGGTTTGTCCAACTCGGCAACATCAGACAGTCTCAGAGACCTTGGTCAAAGTTACAATGGTGTGGTAAATGCCATTGATTACATGACTGAAACATCAGCTTTCACTAGTGGAAGAAAATGTGCAGCTGAGGAAGGTATTTAAAGTTGCCTGTATTTCTTTGTCAGCCATTTCCCATCAGTCATTTTAACCTCAGTAAATAGGCATTTGTGTTCCTGATGGAATACCATTCCATGTCTTTTGTTTACTAAAAGAAATTGGTTTAAGACAAAATTTTAGAGTATGTATTGTTGTACTGTATCATGTTTGGCGCAGTGGATTGCATCTGTTCCTGCTTTGAATTTTCCCCAAAGCTCATTCATCACACCTCTCACATCAGCAGAGCTGTCACATCAAATGTTTGGGAATGTTCCCGCAAGAGAAATAGGCTTGATTTTAAATTGGTGACAGACGTTTGTAGTTAAGTTTCATATTAAAGCTAATTAAAAACAACGGTGGGAAGTGAAGTGGGACACTGAATCTTGATGTTGGGTGGGTTTTCCTGAGAGTCGTTACACTTACCTTGCAGTAATTGTCTTTTGATTTAGAGGAGGAGCTACAAAAACATTGTTCCTCACCAACACACCCTACTTGGGGCTCTCTTTAGTGTGTCATACAGATTTTGAGGATTTTGGGAATATTACATGGAATTTTGTTTTTTTACAATTTCCTTTTACAAACATATTCCGCAGTCTTCCTAACTATGCAAATGAACCTGCTCACCATATA
Source organism: Etheostoma perlongum (assembly GCA_026937815.1). NCBI lineage: Eukaryota > Metazoa > Chordata > Actinopteri > Perciformes > Percidae > Etheostoma > Etheostoma perlongum. The sequence goes on along the minus strand of CM049382.1, from coordinate 14,005,059 downwards.
GGACTTTCAATGTGACATGAATTATCTGGACCATCTAAGAGGCCATAAGCCTTTAAAGGCAACCAGGCTCTAAACATTGTTTGTGAGCTAGCCTATTTGCTTTATTTGAGAGGGATGTTGTGTGCACATCACAGGTTATTGCAAGAAAGAAATTGCCAGATATGTGTAGTTAGCTATACCCTCAACGGGCTTAGGGGTTCAAGCTAAATATGGGTTGGGTTTCCTAAACTACTTGGTTTCATATAGGTAAATGTTGATGATTAAATTTCTATCACTCAACTAGTCTATTAATTGACTAATTGTTGTAGCATTGAGTGTTGTATGCACTCATTCATTCATTGATTTGTTTGGTATGAGTAGGTGTATTTTTTTATTATCTAATTTCTCAACCAAATTGCTCACTTATAAGTGTAGTTATTAATATCCAACATACACTGTGTTCCTCACACTGTTCCCTCTTACAGAATCTTCTGGAGAAGTCAGCAGAGAAGGAGACTCGTCAGGAGTACGCCCTGGCCATGATTCAGTGCAAGGTGCTAAAGCAACTCGAGAACCTCGAGCAGCAGAAATATGATGACGAGGACATCACCGAGGACGTCAAATTTCTGCTGGAGAGGCTGGGAGAGAGCGTGCAGGATCTCAGGTACCCAGTCGATTCCATTTCATAAACAAAAAAACAATAACCAGTCATGAGTAGTTCCTCTACAGAGAGCAGATTGTGAAAACATTGTATGTCATATTCTGTTAAAAAAAATTCCATGTTTGAAACAAGTCTTTCAAAGGAAGAGTTTATTATCATGCTGTACATGAATCTGATCAATCTTAATGAAGCTAGTCTATTTTCTCAAGACATTTCTGTTTTTTTTTTAATGCTGCGTGGTTTTAACAATGCAGCATTCAGAGTCGTGTGTGAATATATATATAGAAAGTTAGATATTCTCTTTTACTTAAGTGTGTTCAACTAGACTATATGCTAAATATATAACATATAATATATAATATGCTATATAACAGGTGAGTTGAAAGAAAGCAGCTTTTCTGCCGAGAGACAACTAAAAGAAGATCTTTGGACTTTCCTCTTGTTGGGATAAAAAAAAAAAAAAACATTTTAATGTTGTATTTATTTTTTATCAACAGCTCATTTGATGAGTACAGCTCTGAACTTAAGTCTGGTCGCCTGGAATGGAGTCCTGTGCACAAGTCTGAGAAGTTCTGGCGTGAGAACGCCGTCCGCCTGAACGAGAAGAACTACGAGCTCCTCAAGTAGGATACAGCATTTATTGTAGTGAAACACACAGGCACAACACTATTTGATATGCTTTATCATACACTTAGATGTTGCCACTAGAGAAGTGAATTAATATTCTAAATTTGAATGTGAGAACGGAAATAAAAAGATGTGATTTAATTCTAAAGGGTTGAATTGAATTTTAATGTGAAGTTTTTTTTTCTGTAAGCTGCATATCAAAATCAGGCTTTTGCTAGCATGAAAACATGCTAAACTATGTGGGTTAACAAGGGTTAACATGGTAAACATTGTACCTACTAAACAGCATGTTCACATTGTTATTGTGAGCACATTAGCATGATGACATTTGCATTAAAGTCAAAGCCCTGGTGTGGTACAGCCTCACAGAGGTGCTAGCATGGCTGTAGACTTTTTTTAAATTTGTGTTTCGATTATAGGCATTGGTATATTTGTATTAAACGACCATGGTCACATTTGTTCAGTCACATTGAGTTCTGTGGTAACACCTGTCTCAGATTGTACCGTTAACAGCTACTTAAAAAGCCACACTCACCATCATCTTGTCGGATGATTTGTGTGTCTGTGTGTGTGTGTGTCTCTGTGTGTGTGTGTGTGTGTGTGTGTGTGTGTCTGTGTGTCTGTGTGTCTGTGTGTCTGTGTGTCTGTGTCCAATCTAAGGACTCAGATCACAAGAGATAGAAGATCAATTTGTTTTTTGTTATTCCAGTCACACACTGTTGGGGCTACTGACATTGAGTAAAAGTCTTTTCACTCGATTCTCTTGATGCTTTGTCTCACTTTAAACCCGGAGGTGTCACTTATTCAGATGCCTTATGTCTCATGTCCATGGATTTAGATTTTAGAGTTTGGGTTTCTTGGTTTAAAAGTAACATTGGCTTTGCGAAAGATCAGTGCATTTTAACATCCAACACTTCTTCAGGGTTAAAGAATTTCATCTAATTTATTTTACGAAGCTTTCTCTGAAAAGTCTTTGCCTAGAAACATCTGAGAAGTATGTGATTTTCAGAATGAATGTGATGTAATGTAATCTGCCTTTCAATGCAGACGGACCTTGTCAGGTTCAGGACACCCTGACAGACCTCTTCATTCAAATGCATCCCATTTTGTCTGCCTTCAATAGGATCTTGACTAGGCTTTTGGAGGTGTCTGATGATCCTCAAGTTATAGCAGTGGCAGCTCATGACATCGGAGAGTATGTGCGGCATTACCCACGTGGAAAACGGTAAGGCATATTTCTGTGAAAACCAATTTGTATCAAAGCTTAATGCCACTATGTGTAGTAAATTCTGACTCTGGCACCCCGTTGGGGTTAGTACAGCCTCAACAACATCACATTTAAAAGGAAAAATACTTACTGAACACACTGATTGGCACATGAAGCTTATCCCATCTCCTCACAACCCCAGGGAAATAAGAGAGATTGTTGTCTTGTTTGTGTCCAATAATGCTGAAGTTCAGGGTGTCTGTCGCTTCTGTCTTCCTTAATGCTCTGATGCTGCTAGTTCTTGCCTTAACTCCTTATCCTCTCCACATATTTTAGGTTTCCCTCAACGTTTGTTATCCTAAAGACACTATATGATTGACGTATTAATCAGTTTACCCTGTGATCAGGTCTCCGGGTTGATAATTAGACCCCACTAGTTTTAATGCACCCAGTTTGTATTTAACAGTACAAGTGTTCCTGTGCTTTCACCTACTTTTCCTTTCTCTAGTCACACCATTTACTGTGTTATCACATGCATTATGCTGACCTGTTTTCCTCTTCAAAGCATTATATCCTTTTACAAGGCCAGAAACCCTTCATAAAACACATCAAAATATTCAGTCATGCTGGATTAAATTACCTGATGCTGGACCACTAAATGACCCAAAACATGAAAATAGTACCTGTTGTCTGTGTAGATAAAGGCTTTCTCCCATTATTCATTTATATTCCTCTCATTTCAGGGTGATTGAGCAGCTGGGTGGAAAACAGCTGGTGATGAATCACATGCACCACGAGGACCAGCTTGTACGTTACAACGCCCTGTTGGCTGTGCAGAAGCTCATGGTCCACAACTGGTATGAACACATTTGTAGCTTCATTGATATCGTGCATTCAGATGTTGTCCTGTGGAAAATTAGCCCTTACCGTTTTAGTTGAACCAATTTTTCTGACATTAAAAAACAACCTCTAGATGTGCATACAAATGATTCCCTAAAGTCACTGCTCACTCTCACAGGTTTTTCAGTTATTTTTGTCTGATTAGACGTCTGCTTAGGTTAAAGTTGGGCGGAGATATGCTGGGAATTATGCAAGGTTAATGGACTGTGTACTGATAAGATTGATGAAATTATAATATGCTCCAACAAAGCCAGAGCTTCACAGATATATCACAAACACCCAGTCTTTAAACCTTCACACTGTCCTAAACAAAAAGGTCTAAACAAGCAAATTATGTTAAATCCCTTGTATGGGTAGACTGTTTCATGGCTTTTAAAGATGATTTAAGAACTTAAATATGTGTTATTACATCAGCATTCAACTGTTAAAGTCAGGATTTGTTGCTTCATTTTGTGATGTCCAACAGGTCCCGTCTTACCAACTAGCTAACTGTCTTTACTGTGTGTTTTATGTTATTCACTGAGAATACGAAGAGAAAAATATAGAAGACAGACATTTTTTTTCTTGCCCTTGTGTTCTTCACACATCAAGGCAGAGTAGTGAGTCAGTTTGTATTTGATGCTGTTAATCAGTTGCTTGCTGGTCCATCTTTATGGTTGTTTAGTGTGTGAAGAGTGTCAGTGTGGTTGCAGTTTAAAACATTACCTCATGTAACCGTTACCTAATGAGGCTAATGCTTGGTGAGGGCTGTTTGTCTTAAAGGAGTTGTTTCATAGAGAGTTAGATTAGAAGATGTTGTATGTCTGTACTGTGAATATGAAGCTACAGCCAGCAGCTGGATAGCTCAGCTTCATTTCTGTAATAACTACATTTTTAGGGATCCTAAAAGACATACACACACACACACACACACACATACAGTGAGGAAAATAAGTATTTGAACACCCTGCTATTTTGCAAGTTCTCCCACTTAGAAATCATGGAGTGGTCTGAAATTATCATCGTAGGTGCATGTCCACTGTGAGAGACATAATCTAAAAAGAAAATCCAGAAATCACAATGTATGATTTTTTTAAACTATTTATTTGTATGATACAGCTGCAAATAAGTATTTGAACACCTGAGAAATTCAATGTTAATATTTGGTACAGTAGCCTTTGTTTGCAATTACAGAGTTCAAACGTTTCCTGTAGTTTTTCACCAGGTTTGTACACACTGCGGAAGGGATTTTGACCCACTCCTCCACACAGATCTTCTCTAGATCAGTCAGGTTTCTGGGCTGTTGCTGAGAAACACAGAGTTTGAGGTCCCTCCAAAGATTCTCTATTGGGTTTAGGTCTGGAGACTGGCTAGGCCACGCCAGAACCTTGATATGCTTCTTACAGAGCCACTCCTTGGTTATATGACCTGTGTGCTTCGGGTCATTGTCATGTTGGAAGACCGAGCCTCGACCCATCTTCAGTGCTCTAACTAAGGGAAGGAGGTTGTGCCCCAAAATCTCACAATACATGGCCCCGGTCATCCTCTCCTTAATACAGTGCAGTCGCCCTGTCCCATGTGCAGAAACCCCCCCCCCCCCCCCAAAGCATGATGCTACCACCCCCATGCTTCACAGTAGGGATGGTGTTCTTGGGATATGGTACTCATCATTCTTCTTCCTCCAACCACGGTTAGTGGAATTATGACCAAAAAGTTAAATTTTGGTCTCATCTGACCACATGACTTTCTCCCATGACTCCTCTGGATCATCTAAATGGTCATTGGAAAACTTAAGATGGGCCTTGACATGTGCTGGTTTAAGCAGGGGAACCTTCCGTGCCATGCATGATTTCAAACCATGACGTCTTAGTGTATTACCAACAGTAACCTTGGAAACGGTGGTCCCAGCTCTTTTCAGGTCATTGACCAGCTTCTCCCGTGTAGTTCTGGGCTGATTTCTCACCTTTCTTAGGATCATTGAGACCCCACGAGATCTTGCATGGAGCCCCAGTCTGAGGGAGATTGACAGTCATGTTTAGCTTCTTCCATTTTCTAATGATTGCTCCAACAGTGGACCTTTTTTCACCAAGCTGCTTGTTAATCTCCCCGTAGCCCTTTCCAGCCTTGTGGAGGTGTACAATTTTGTCTCTAGTGTCTTTGGACAGCTCTTTGGTCTTGGCCATGTTAGTAGTTGGATTCTTACTGATTGTATGGGGTGGACAGGTGTCTTTATGCAGCTAATGACCTCAAACAGGTGCATCTAATTTAGGATAATAAATTTGAGTGGAGGTGGACATTTTGAAGGCAGACTAACAGGTCTTTGAGGGTCAGAATTCTAGCTGATAGACAGGTGTTCAAATACTTATTTGCAGCTGTATCATACAAATAAATAGTTCAAAAATCATACATTGTGATTTCTGGATTTTTCTTCTTTAGATAATGTCTCTCACAGTGGACATGCACCTACAATTTCAGACCCCTCCATGATTTCTAAGTGGGAGAACTTGCAAAATAGCAGGGTGTTCAAATACTTATTTTCCTCACTGTACATACACACACACACTTAGATTTTTTCCAGACCCTAACACTCAACCTGCCCATCATCTTTGTGTGTTTTTTCTTTCTACTGGATTGCTTGGAAACACTAAAAATCATCAAGTGATAAGTGAAAATGTGTTTGTTTTGCTGCCACTATCTAAAACACACTCTGCTCCCTGAGCAACTGTGGATGGAGGTCTTGTGTTACTGTTTAATATCATAGAGTAGTGCTGTTTTCCTATCTAAGTGGCCTTAATGTTCTGTATAAACTCTATGTTCACTGAAGTGTGGTTAGAAGTTTATTCATCCACTGTAGCACAGGTTTTCAGTGTTGTTTCAGTGACTGTGAAGAAAGAAAAGCATATTCCCATTACCAGACCTACAATCGAAAGGAAGATGCATTTTCACCTCAACCTGAATAGTCAAGTCAGTTTATTTATAGAGCAAATTAGACACAATGAACATCATACAAACACACTTCTATACAAATGTCCCTAAACTAAATCATACGCCAAAGAATAACAATGGGTTTTAAGACTAAAGTTAAAGATCTCTGCAGTAGAGGTGGACCCAATATGAATGGGAAGTTTGTTCCAGAGTCTCTGGGCCACAACGGAGAAGGCACAATCACCCTTTGTTTTCATCCGAGACTGTGGAATAGCTAAAAGGAACTGATTAGACAATCTTAGGTTCCTAGCAGCTGCATTCTGGGCAAGCTGCAGGCGTGATAAAGATGATCGGCAAAATCCACAATACCAGGAATTGCAGTAGTCAATACGATACAAAATAAGAGCATACAGTCTCTGAGTCCTTACTACAGAATGATTTTAGTTTAGCAATAGTCCGGAGATGAAAAAAGCTACATTTGACAACAGAACTAATTTGTTTGTCCAATTTTAATGCTGGGTCAAAAATGAAACCTAGATTTCTGGCAAAAGGGTGCACACTTGAGGCTAAAGTCCCCAAATTGTTAAAAAGTTTGTCAACTGAATTTGGGGGGCCAAACAACATGACTTCCGTCTTACTCTCATTAAGTTGGAGAAGGCTGTTAGCCATCCAGCACTTAATGTCGTTCAGCCAGTGAAAAAGGGACTTTAAAGAGTTGGTATCACCGTTTTTTGGAGGCAGGTACAGTCGTGTGTCATCAACATAATGTTTGTGAAGAATGGAGCCCAATGGGAGTATGTACAAAAAGAATAAAATTGGCCCTAAAATTGAACCTTGAGGTACACCACATGTAATCGCTGCCGAAGAGGAGATAATTCCAATTTCAACAGAAAAGGTTCTATTCTTTTTAAATAAGAATTGAACCACTGTAGAGCAACAGCCTGGATATCTACCCTATGCTGAAGGCAATCAAACAAGATGGCGTGATCAACAGTGTCAAATGCAGCACTAAGGTCCAGCAAGAGTTAAATAGCAGAATTCCCTCTATCAAATCATTTAGCACTTTAAGAAGTGCTGTTTCTGTGCTATGGTGTACTCTGAAACCAGACTGAATAAAAGTGTCCAAGACATTATTTTCACTTAAAAATTAAGAGAGCTGAGCAAGAATAACCTTTTCCAAAATCTTTTGATAAAAACGATCATTTAGAAATAGGTCTAATGCTGTTACAATCAGTAGGGTCAAGGTTGGGTTTTTTAATTAGAGGCTGAACCACAGCATGTTTAAAGCTAGATGGGACTGTGCCATTCATAAGAGAGGGGACAATATCTGAAGATGAATAGGTAGGTTTCATGTGTGATACAGTATCATCAATGCTGACAGGACCATGGGCACAAAACAATTCAGAGAGAAGCAGGGCATAGGAGGGTCATTATCAATAGGTGAAATACAAAATATGATAGTGTCAACCTTGTTGATATAAAGCTCAAATTGCTCTGTGATTTCAAACGACAATATTGAGAACATCTGTGACAGTGGTATTAAACCAAGTAACTAGCTCATCTGTAGACAGAGAGGCGAAGGTTATCACTGTAGGTCTAGCAAAAGGACAAACTGTGAACGCATCAGAAAATTGCCTAGCAGCCAGCAATCTGGAAAGCAAGGTTTAGGTAATGGATTAGAAAGTGATGTATTAAAAAACACAGGTTTATGGTCCGATAGACTAGCAACATCCAGCTCAATATTTAAACCAGGAAAACCTAATGATTAAACAACATCCAGTGTATGACCATGTTTGTGTGTAGGACCAGTTACAGACTGAGCCAGATTGAACGAGTCCCCAAGTTGTAGAAAAGGCTTTGATGGACAACAGACATGGATATTAAAATCACCAAGGATTAAAATCTTATCCGATTTGGGCACAATCAAGGATAGAAACTTTAACTTTTTTAGTCCTTATTGTAATTTGGGGGGGGTTTGTACACCAGTGCACAAATCAGTGGGTAGGACAAATCAACTTTAAATGCTTGCACCTCAAAAAAAATGTGTGTACTTATCAACTGTACAGTTGGCAGGATTTATAGTGATATTTGAAGATTGCCGTTAAACCCCCACCCCTGCCAGCGGATCTGGGAGAGTACTGTAACTTCCAGTGTAAGATAGATGTGTTTTAATCTATAACATAATGTAATAACATATTACGGGCTTAAAGATAAGATAACCCTTGCAGAAAGAGAAAGGGCTGATGCAGGGTTAGTTATGTGAATTTTTTTTTTTTTTTTTTTTTTTCTTCCATATCGCCCAGCTCTACTTCATTCTCCAGACAATGTTGATTTGATATGGAAATGGATATTTCATCACTCGCAGCTTGTTTTCCAGATATGTGAAAGCAGCAAGGTGTAATTTAAAGGCCCGGCCCGGCGCACAAATCACATCTTAAAGACATTCATCTATTCTTGTTTTTTATTTTACTGCTACTCCTTATAAGTCTTTATTTCGCCTACGCCTTCATGTGGCAACATCTTATGGCATCACAGTGTTGCAGTGGTTAGAAGCCCCACAGCAAGAGGGTTCTGGGTTTGGGCCCTTCTATGTAAAGTTTGCATGTACAGTTGGGCAATATGGAGAAAATCAAATATCACAATATATTTGGCAGAATACCTCGATATTGATATTGCGGAAATATTGTAGGGTTGACCATTGGTCCTTTCACAAAATGACGATGGATTTTGCAATACCGTCATGACTGATAAACATAAGTTTTGGTTTTAGCACACATACCAGGGGGCATAGTGTTTTTTTCACTGCGCCTTAGCCAAATGAAAAGGAAAAAAGAATTCTCTGGAATTTTTTTTTTTGATTATTTCTCTCACAGTGGACATGCACCTATGATGACAATTTCAGATCCCTCCATGATTTCTAAGTGGGAGAACTTGCAAAATAGCAGGGTGTTCAAATACTTATTTTCCTCACTGTATATTCTGAGCACAAATAAGCTTTAATAGCACACTTCCAGTGTGCCAGTGTGGGAATGTTGCCACAGCCACCAGACACCGCATCTCTGGTAAACTGAGAAATAAAGAGATCTTTCCCTGGCAGCAATAGGTTTAATCTACATTGAGTGAACTTGTTTGTCAAGGGCTTCAATGTAACGGACATTTATTTATATGTAAGGTTCCGCACTCTAGCTTTAAGATACACTACCGGTCAAAAGTTTGGGGTCACTTATACATTTCCATACCACTCCATTATAGACAGAATACCTGCTAATTTGGGTGGGGGGGCTGATCTTTAATGCAATACCTACATTGCCCATTACCAGCAACCATTCATCCAATGTTCCAAAGGCACATTCTGTGTACTAATCTATCATTTAAAAATAAAAAACTAGAAAAACATTGGAGAACCATTTTACTATTATGTAAGCACATAATGTAATCTGAAAACGGCTGCCCTGGTTAAAAAAACAATGCAACTGATCTCAACTGGCATTCTGTCTACAATGGAGTGCAATGGGAATTTCTATGTGACCCCAAACTTTTGACCGGTAGTGTATGTTCACTTACATTGCCAATAGTAAAAAGAGGTAGGATCATGTTTTAAGTGGAGTATCCCTTTAATTTTGTAGTACCGTGATATAATACTGTAACCGAATGTAATTTGAAGGTCATATCGCCTTCCCCTATGTCAGCCCTGTAGTAGTCGGGCGACCTGTCCCTGCGTCTTGCCAAACGTCAGCTTGGATTAGCTGCAGCCCCAGTAGCTAACAGATGAGTGGATGGATGGCGTCATGCATGTTTTTGTGTTTAAATAAGTTTGAAAGAGACAATTATGTAAATACTTGAGCATTGTTGTTCATGTCAGTCTTCTTTGTTATGTGCTGGTGGCTTTTCCGCCAGTTTGTTTACCTCGACAGGACATACTTTTGAGGTTTATGTGTAATGGTTGTTTTGTCACATTTGATTATGTGCTGCCTACACTCATTGCCTTCATAAAAACAGGTGTGCAATTTCTGCTGCAGAATGAGGAAAATTCTGAGGCTGGTCTTAAAACAAAGTTTATTTTTGAAAAGGTGAGGCGTCATCCGCCCACAAATCAAACATATTTTCAAAGCAGCTCACCACACCCACTGTCACCTTGAGTGGGTTTCCATGTAAGATCTTCTTGTCTTTACTTTCTAAAGACCCTTGTTGTCATGACAAGAGCAAAGATGAATGTGTGAACGCGAATGTGAGGAACTTATTTATCATTTTACCCTTCAGTTTGCTATGAAGTTATTTTTCTAACGTGTTTGAGGAACATGAAAAAATTGATAGATTATATTTTTTTTCTGTTGTTGGTTTCAGCTATTCAGTTACTGTGTCCTTGTGCTGTACTGGCCCTTTCTCCAGAATGCCATAGTTTTCATGGACACTTCACTATATATCATTAGATTGCATTTCATACACTAGCGAGTGGGAAGTTGACTTTAGTGAGAATTTAAAGGGTAATTTTTCTCTCTAGTCTGACTGATATGATTACAGAATGTACTGTTAATTACCAATAATCACAACGCACTTTATTTTTCTACACCACTTTGTCTTTATTTGTATTTTGACAAAATTAAAAAACAAAACAAAACATTCAGGTATTTTTTTATAATAAATATAGATATAATCTTTTTATTCTTTTTCACAGCCTAAATTAGGCTCTTTCTTAAGGACATAGAGCATGTCATGAATAAATTTAGTAATCTTGGTGTTATCTTATGTAAGGCTGGTAGACAACTGCCTAGCAAAAGCAAATCACCTGAAAGAAATGAGTTTATTACAGATACACCATTTTGGTTATAGACCTTTGTCGGGTGTTTCTTTTACAATGTGAAATATCACATCTTTATACTAAAGGCACTGTTTTAATAACCAATAACAAAAGGGAACATTATCTCAAATCCCTAAGACATTTACCACATTACTGATTGATTTTAAAAAAAAAAAAAAAAAAAAAAAGGAGGGGGGGGTGCAAACTCATATCTATACATGTACCTTTTGATCAACTCTCATTGGCTGGTGCCCTACAACCTGATCATTCCTCTTTTGATTTAAGAAAGGCAATATGACTCATCATGCTGTGCAAGTATTCATTCATGCATTAGCTGCAGATGCGTAAATCAACAATGATGAGCAAGACGTAACAACTCATCCTTCCAATTATTGCCATCCGCCTTTGTAAACTCCTTGGTGTTATTCTGAATCAACATATAGCTGCTATTTGCAGACCAGCTAAAGGTCACCACTGACAACTTCAGGAAAGTGTGGATATTTTCCATGTTGGATTATTTAGTTTCCCCTTAAAAGCTGAAATTATCCATGTAAGCATACATTGTTATAGGAAATATGGGATGGTTATGTGAAGCTCAGAGGTTTAAAACCTGTTGTGTTCAATAGACTTGAATTATTCTCGAGCAGGTGTGAAGGACCATGTTCCTCTGAAAGTGCAGGTTTTCATTTCTACCATAAACAAAAATAATTTATCAGTCTAACATCATTCTAATCAGTGAAATCCCCAGGTGTAGATGCAGACTTTTGTCCCTTGAAACATTGTTTACACCTGCTTGATTTGACTGGAAATTACTGTGAATTTTCATCAACACTGAGATGAAACTGGACTGGAAAACAGCATACGGAGATTAGAGTGGTATCATTTTCCATTTTACTATCGACATAGTCTCGCATTGCCAGACCTTCCTCCACAGTGCTGCGGAGGGAGGAAATGACTCCCGAATCCCGTCCCGCTACCGTTTCGTTCCCTACGTTGGCTAAAGTTATCAGACTGTGTCATGGACGCGCGCTTGACACCGCGAGCAGGCTCACGTGGCACCCTTTGGAAAAGAGAGAAAGCAAGAGACGCTATCCATTGCTGTCGGGAGGATAATTAGCCAGTTGATATTGCATGTGTGTTTGGTTAATTGCGGTCAATTCACTGAGGTTGCCTCGGAAATTTAGGCTACACTATATATGCATTACCTGCAGGCCTAGGCGATTTCATAATGTAATTCTTAAAAGACATCTTCTCACAATGAAAACACACTTGTCTCCGTTCCACACCCGTTGATTTCTATGCTCTATTCCGTCCCTATCACATTACCAACAGTGAAATTGACTCCCATACCGCGGAACTCCCACGGGATCCCAAAAACTTGCCCCCCTCTGGTTGACACCTCCGCCGGCACCGGAACTATGTCGTAAATAAATCCTCATCGATATAGACTACTCTTGGCAAGAAAACAAATAAGTTTATTTCCCAAAATGTCAAACTATTTCTTTAAAGGATATGAAACGCAATCTGATGGATGGAAATTCATATGCATTTAATTCAGCATTGAGTGGGTTTGTGTTGGGAGTGCTGAGGTGTAATTTAGTGAACTTTCTTTCACAGGGAGTACCTGGGAAGACAACTCCAGTCCACTGATCAGCAGCAAGCTCCTGCCGTGGCAGCCCGAAGCTGAACTGTTCCCGTGCACGTGCGTTTGTGTATTACTGTGTGGATGAGTGTGTACTGTATGCTAGTTGTTCTTTGCCATTTTAAGAATGGCTTGTTCATTTTGTGTAACGGCTTGAAAATCAAACGGTGTGTTTTCCTCCTTCAATCTGCACCCTAAATGATCCTCGATGTTTCTTGATTTGACTGTCGTGCTTTGTGTCGTGCCCCCTGCGAAGTGATATATGGTGGTTGATGTCCCACTTTAAGTCTGTGATAATGTACAAAAACTCCAACTTATTTAAGTCTTACGTGCAAAACATTGTATGTATCCCAATAAAGATGCTTATCTATGGTGTTACTGTGTTGCATTATTACATTTGCTGGATAACAGACCAAATTCGGTTGGCTCTTAAATATTTAAAACATATTGAAAGCAAAGAAACAATATTTCTTTTTTCTTTTTAAGTATTTTTTGTTGCTATGTTTACTCTCATCTGCCTTCAGGCTCAAGTTGAACCTTCATCTGTTCATCCTTCAAACTGCCTGTAGTAGGGAATCAAAAATATCTTTTAAAATGATAGGAAATGTATATTTTACATTTCAGTGCCCTGTTGTGAAGTGAAAAGTGGAGGTAATGCGAAGGTTGGGGTCTTTTTATATGACTTACAACTTGTGTTTTAAAATACAACTCTAAATCAGAAAAAGACCATTTTTACCATTGATGTAGAAAAGCATAACTCCTACATGGAAATCAATGTGCTTCCACCTCATCCTTTCACTTTCACAGTTATAAAAGAATTATATACTCAGTGGTCACTTTATTAGGTACACTAGTGCAATCTAATGCAATTTAAAAAAAAAAAAAAAAAAAAAAAAAAAAACAGCTCTGCCTTATAAAAGTATTGATGTTAGCTTTTGGTGACATTAAAATGTGTAAATTAAATGTATTATTTAGGTCGTACTTAAAGCTGTTGTCATGAAATACATATTGAGAGGTGTCCTATTTGTCCCAATAATAAACATGAGGAGCACCGAATATTAGGAACACCATCACTGACTCCGACCTCAATGCTAATACTATTTTTTAATTAACACCTGTATGTAATATAAAACTGAACATTATAGGCATCATAAAAGTAGACTTTGTGGCAGAACAGTTGTATTGGATTGCATTTAAAAAGGATATTTTTTAATTTTGTTGCACATCATTGTTGTGCCGTTCTAAGACGATTAATTGAGTCAATTTGTAGATGAAAGAAAAAATGAATCTGCACCAATTTAAATAATCATTTTTTTAAAGGTTCTAGCTTCTCAAATATGAATATCTCAACCTCAGGCTTTACGGAATTGTGGTGGCCATACTTAACTATTTTCTGGCATTTTAAAAATGATGAAGATATTCATGCAGCAACTTTTCTAAACAATGCTACCCAGTCCTGAACACAAGGCTCTCCAGACTTCCTTCAGTTTTTGAGAATAATCTTCCGTCTAATCGCTCTATGATTGCAGAGAAGTCTCCTGAAGTTTTTGACAAAATACAAACATTAACAACATGAACAGTTGTCACTCTTCCTCCCTGGCTCTTTGTGTGTGTTTTTCCTGTTCCTGTTCAGGAGGCAGTCAGACTGGCAGAGGTGTGTCACACCTGAATCAACTCTGTCTCTCTCCTCCCAGCCAGCGCAGTTTTATTTGGTGCTTTTAGCCTCTTCGAACATGTTTAGCCTCTTCGAACATGTTTGAAATGTCATTACAAATGCCTACCAATGTGAAGTGATTCCTTCAGAGGGAACACAATGAATCTGACTGCAGAAGATGTGAAAGAAATGCATAAAGGTTTTGCTAATTCAGCTCTGTTTAGTTGCAGACTTAGGGACCATCTACAAACAACAACACCAAAGAGATACAACAAAAATATGAATTAATGTATTGATTAAATAAGGTAGTGTCTCCAAACTTGCCTCAACTTGTCTCCTGCTAGTTGTACTACAGCACTTACTTTTAAAAAATAAGCATACGCCTATTTTTGAAAATATATTTGTATCTCTTTTCTGTGTTGTAGTTTGTAGATGGTCCCAAAGCAGTCGTCTTACCGTCTCAACACCAGAAATAAACAGAGATAAATAAATTAACAAACAACAGAGCTACGTGTTGAAATCAACCTGAATTATTGTCCAATAAACACGGAAAAGTTTCCTGATAACAATTGGAGATGACAAAACAAATTATTTCAAAAGTTGTATGTTAGAGGAAATTCTGACTCACTGCAAAGATTTGTTCTCAAACCATCTCACAGAAAGACCAAGACCTTGAATCTTTGAGACACTATCTGTAATCTTCCCTAAGATTACAATAGCCCATTTGTTGTGGATGCTCTTGAAAGAAAACAAATGTGCGACTGTTGTATGCTTAAGTTAGGTTTCAAATGTTTCTTTGAGCCGCAGTGTGCTCCCATCAGAATTTAAATTGAATCGGAGATGTTTGACCTCTTTTTGTCCGACCTTAACTGTGTTCTTCCTTTACTGTTTCACTTCATTCATATACTGTACATTCACATACACAGTAGTAACAATTTGTTTTAAATTGTACATATAGGCAGATTCTTCATAGGGGGAAGAGGCAGCTGTTTGAATGTGTTTTGACCTTTATAATAACAGGTGTTAAATCTGACTTGTAATTATTCTCATGTTTTGTTTTCTCAAACACTCCAAGTAATTAACTTTTAAAGCTTAAAACAATTTATTTGAATTGTAGTGTGTCTTTTTAGGATTATTAAAGGGGAACAAAGCCAAATTTACACGTCCAAGTGTGTTTGCAGGTGTTCAAAATGTATAAAGCCTTTTGTGGCTCTAATGGTAGCTGAGAAAAATCTGATAAACTGCAACTAGTGATGTCACTTGAGTCAGCATCAGTTGGGGCTGAAGACTACAATCCTGAAAATGAAAAGATTTGGGGACCACATCAGTTCCTATCAATTCTTAATCCAATATCATAGAAATATGTTATTGTATGCAAAATCACAGGGGTAACCTGGTGGCCCATGGAAGGCCCTCATTACCTGTCTACTCTTGAAGAACCAAGGTGCCAAGGTGCTCTTGAGCAAGACACGGAACCCCCAACTGCTCGGGGCGCCTTTCCATGGGCAGCCCCCCCACTCTGACATCTCTCCATTTAGTGCACGTATAGGTACTGAGCATGTGTGTGTAATTCAGGCCTGTGTGTAATGTGTGTTATAACAACACAGTGTAAATTGTAATAATTATTATTATTATTAAGAACTAATTAAAGGCACTATTGCCAAATTAAATCACATATAAACTAAGTGATGTTAAATGCAATAACCTTGTTCCACTATGTTAGACAAAACTTCAAATTTTTTTTAAATATTCAATATTTACCAGCAATCATGAAAAGGTTCACATTTGAAACAAGATTTGCACTATACAGACATTTAGTTTTTGGAGACATAAATATTTACAACAGCTACTGTCTGCTGCAGCTGTTTATATGTGAGGCAGCCAGAAGGTCGGTCCGGCAGCATCATACCCATGGGTAATCTGCCTCCAGATGCCTTCAGTGCTAAACTCCACGATGTGAATAAACATGTTTTTCAACTCTTAATTCTCTAAATAAGTCATACCATCTTCCTGAAAATCAAGTCTGTTCAAACTTTACAACAGACTCCATTTTCTTCTGAATGTCATTCATTTACCTTGGTAGATAAATAGCGGCCATTAGCTATTGACACCTACAGTTTATTGAGCATGTAACTGTCCTTCGGCTCTTTTAGCAAGCATTCCATTCAATTATCAGTCTTTGCAAACTCTGATGCACTCATCCCCCATGCTTTGACATCTAAAAGGTGTGGAGAGCTGGGATGTACGCTGAGTCAATATTTATGTAGAGGCTCACTGCCTTTGGCTGCAGTCGCCTGGCCCTGCTTTGCTCTTTGAACACTATTTACAGTGGCTGGCACTCTGTGGTCCCTGTGCATGCTCACCTGCAACAACTGAGTGAACTCTGGACCATGAAACAGATGGTTTTTCTTCCCCCACTGCATTTTTCATTATGCTACCCACATTTGTTGTTGAGGGTCAAGACAGAGTGTGAGGGGTTGGTTTTATGGATGAAACTCCCCTGAAGCAATGGCTGTTTTCTATCTTGTCTCAACTTTTCAATTTAGTTTTGTTCCATATTTCATATCATACATTCAGATAACAGAGGCAAGTTTCCGGTTCATGCTTCTAAATCATTTGTGTTTGACATCTTCATCTGCCCAGCTTGACAGATTCTCTACCTACTGTAGCAGTGGTAATAGTAGTGAATTAGTGACACTGCTATTATGAGGTATCACCATTTATCATTCTGTTTTCTTTAGATCACATTATATGATATTAAGCAGAATGGCTATACTTACAAATGCTGGGTGTTGTTACACTGTTTTTGCTTTTATATCAACAAATAACCCAAAATGATTGTCTTGATACTGTCATGCATAAGACTTTTTCTGTCCTGGACTCAGTCTTGTCTTGGACTCAAACCTCTTTGGACATGGTCTTGACTTGGTCTTGACTAGTCCTGGTCTTGCACTTCTTGACTACAGCCCTGGTTATGATTGCATTGCATATTCTATAAATGATATTAGTTTGTATTGTATTTGTATTAACAGGAAATGTTTTCCCCCAGCAATGAATGTTAATAGCTCTAGTCACAGAACAAATAATTATGTTGGATTTAATGTAACTGTAATTTTGTGGAACATGATGGAACATGATTCCATTTCCCAGAATGTTTATCATTATTTATATTTTGGAACAAAGTGTATGCAGGGTTGAGGAGTGACTAGTTATTAGTTTTGAAATGATCTTATTAAATTACAAAATTAATGTATGCTGAATTTTCTACTTTATAAACATTGGTTGTGCATTATGTGGTTTAAGTTGGACAGTGATGCCATGTGGCTATGACTCCTGCATCTGGATCGGGGAAATTGCCAGCCTCCTGCCGACTCTGCTAGTCTGGGCTGGCTAACTTGCTGGCCAGTCAAGTAACGTTATACACAGAGGTTGATGTTTGAAAAGATGAGCTCAAGCTAGCAAGACCATCTCTGCGTCCATCATGACTACAAGTCACTCATCTGAATTGGGAAACCAACTCACCAGTCTGTCTGACTGCTAGCCTGGCTGGACAAGGTTTTCAAATGTAAACATCAAAGGATTTTAACAGCGGAAAAGATGAAGATGGCTATCCTGACTATGTGGACAAGCAAGGCCATCCCTGAGTCCATCTCCATCTTGGTATATGTGGAGTTTAGTATCCCATATTCCCCATAACATAACCCTGACCCTAACCATACCCTAACCTTAACCACTTGAGGTCAAATACCTAACCCCAACCAATCAAGCTGCTTGAGCGGGTCTTGGTGTGTCCGTAGTGGAATTTGGGACACTAAACTGCACGAATACCCAGAGGGGCACCGAGGCAAATGTGGAGGAATTGAACACAGACTGCTACTTCTCTGCTGAGCGTCCTGCTAGCCATTGTGCAGTCGACCGACTGTGAGCTGGGTGGCCTCCTTGCCTGCGTCGGTTTCCAGCAGGATGTCTGGAGCTGTGCTGTTCTTTCTTTCTTGAAGTACCGGTGCCAGTGAACCGGGTGACTTTTTTTCTGGGTGCCAATCTGACAGCCATAAGTTATTTTTGAGAAGTGTCTGAAAAATGTATAAAATAACCGTTTGTCCTCACTGCTGTAAAGTCACTACTGCTGCTTGTCCAAAAAAGCACGACCAAACTCAAAGAATGTGTTCCAAATTGTTATCCTAGGTGCAGTTATCCTAGAAACACAATATTAGTGCCAAACTGCAGCTGAATTCTCATTAGGGGCAACTTATGCCAATAATATTTTCACAAACCAAATATTTTTCATCCAGTGCAGACACAGGCACACCTGAAGTGACCACACCATCTGGGTACCTGTGAATGAAGGTGATGATCTTTGTGGGACAGAACAGTGCCTGCATACAAAGCTGCTTTCACCTGTGGGACCCACACAGACGTGCAGGGTGTAATTATGCTGCCAAGGTGTTTGTGACATTCATGTAATGGTCTCCACATTTAGAGTTGGATAGATTGTCATCTGGCACACAATGCAGGACAGTATTCACAAGTAGGAACATTGTGTAACATCTTCAGTGGTTTACCTGAGAGTACTGACGCTTACTCTTGTTCTTGCCAGAGCCATGGTAACAGATTTCCCAAATTATACTTATAGTTAGTCATTAAATTGCTGGAGAAATTCACACACACAGGATTCTAGTATGATGCCAATTAACCATTTTATATGGCTCCTCTTTATAAGGCATGGGATCCCCTGAAAATGTGATTTGTGAAATTTTGGGGTGTCATTAAGAATATTGTATCATATTTATATCACATGTCATTTTAACGTGTTGTTTCTGTTTTATGTAATGTGATCATTGTGGATTATTATGTGTAACATTGCCAAAAATATCATTCATTCATGCATGACAGCAATTTAAACCTAATTCTTTTCAATAAAGATAACTATACATGCTACTCTTGTTATGAGCATCAAGGCGTGGTAGCGCTGCGGTGCAAATCCAACTCATGTTTATGATGTTTATGATGACATTAATAGCACGACCGATTCACCAGCTGCAAACTCTGTTAGCACACCTCCCGCTGGGGTGACAACTAGAAGAAGCTGAAGAAAAAAGTTCTTTTCACCCTCTTAGGAGATTTTTAACAAAGCACTTTGATGATTATAAATCCTGGGATAATGATACATTATTCTATGATCTTCCTTGACTGCTTACGGGTGTAATCTATAGCTACAGAACTCAAATTACACCAGAACAAACATTAGAAACAGATCAAACCCCACCGTCAGTGTGGAGAACAGAGTGGAACGTTTTGTACCTTCTTTCCTTTTTAAAAACATCCAGGTCTACACCCTTTTTGAAAAATAGCTCTTTAAAATAAATTAACAATTTTATATCTAATAAAGATCCCAATAATGGACAAATAGATGAGGCTGCCACATATCACAAAATAAACAAAAAATAGGCTCTGAGAAATTACATTTTGACTTATCTTTAAAGGGTAACACCGAGTTTTAGCCTGAAAACATCCACTTCAAAAAGTACATTCCAACCCTAACGCAACCCCCCCCACCACCCTTCCCTAAACTCACTATAGTATAAATCTGTCCCTGTTTCCTTCTTAATTCATTTCTTATTTAATTGTCAAGTTTTCTGCTGTTAATTCTTTTTATCATTTTCTCAATGAGAAACATGTACATGTAAGTTTGATATGACAAAAAACACATAAAACAAATAATCCGGTGGTGAAGCGCACTTAAAAAAACCTGGCTTTCTGTTTTCAGAAAGAATTTTTCTTTCAAATACGATCTGAAATCTTTGTGTTGAATACCTGCATTCATCATAAGTCATACAGGGAAGCATTTCAATGAATGGTCAGCACCTGCGGTCATAATGGAAAAGGCAGTGAAATGTCAAAAGATTTTTTTTTCAACTTTTTCTACTAGAGGTAAAAAAACTATCCTTCTCTCTCCTCCTCTGGAATTCAAATAATACAACCTGCAATTAGTATCTTGGCGCAAACAGACCTTTAAGACCTTTGGCACTGCATTTTTAGGGTTAAGGGTAAACACTGTAACTCTTTTTCCTCCACTGGGACTCTAATATCAGGGAGGATGAGATTCACCCTTGAACTACAGCTGCTTCAAAACCTTGAGTGAATTAAACACAGCGTCTTACAAGGTCAAGCCTGTACAGCCATTAACAATAGAGACAGCTACAGAAAGACTTGTCACTTTCACCTGGCGGGTCTCTAAGCAACGCATTCTAAGTGTGAATCAAGGGAAAGGAAACAGAGCCCACTTAATTACGTGCTGGTGCAAATCTGTCTCCTGTCGGCTGGAGAGAAAGGAAAAAGACTGGTTGGAGAGGAATAGCCTGTGATTTCTGTCAACATGGGTGTCTCTTCTTTATTTAGTTCTTGATTTTCTTTTTTGTTTTAAATTCTCAGGGATGCCCATGTTGTGATGTTGTAGGGAGGATGTGGTAGATTCATGTTTTGAGGCAGTGGGGAAAATATTGAATTGGTAAAATAGAACAAAGAAAATGTGCACGTTCTGACCATACATAGCTGAAAGAAGATATTGAAAATTACTGTCTTCTTGCAGCAAAAGTAATTCTGACCAACATGGATACTACTGAGATAATTAGCAGTTTTTATTTGAAGGTCTACAACATGTCTCTCCATGATAAAGCTAATTTCTGTAATATCCTCACACAACGGTTTGTATGATATACAAAAAGCCCCCTATGCTGCACACTGTTGCTGATTGGTGCTGCTGGCACATAGAGAGCATCAACTCAAGGTTGCTGTTGAGTGTCCTTCTGACTTCATGCCTATTCAACATCTAATAAGACTCTTCATGATTGCTTTTACATGAGTTGCCAGGGAACATCTAATGGCATGCATTGATGGGAATTTAAACATTTTCAGAAAGCACAGGATAATGTAGCACACGTAGTTGTATGTTTGCTGCAGGCAACTTGTGAACTACAAATATATTTTAAAAATGTTTTAAAAAACAAAAGAAGACAATGTTTATGGTTAATATGGCTGCATAAGAAAACAGATGTTTTAAAAGTCACAGCATTGGAGTGTTTTAGTTTTACCAGAAATAATGCATCTTAATAAAGTGTTACTTTTCTGTGGTAAATATATTTTCAGCTGAATGTGATGGATGTGGTGAGATCCTTTATGCTGGCTGGATACTGTCATATCTGTGGGCTCAGCCTCTGATGTCACTGAATGAGCAGTGCGGGCTTCCAGTGCGCATCTTCGGGGACGCAGCGGTGGCACAGGCAGTGAATTCTCTGCTTGTCCACAACTCAGCAACCCTTATTTCCAACATCCGAATTTTAATCTATGGCTGAGTAGAAACTCCTAATCAGTGTTGTAGTATTTGTGTGAACTTTTTGGAAGCAGAAACAAGGTAAGGAGGTGTTACAGTTGTTTAATGATGTCCTTGAGCGCAGGCTGTTGCGCTCCTCTTCTCTGGAGCCATAATCTTTAGCCTACTAATAGAGAAATTTGCTTCGTTTTTTGTTGTAGACGTAATCGAAAATTCTGCTTGTTTTGGACCAATATCTAAATTGTGCGGTCAGTTTACGCCCAGCAGCAGCAGCAGCCGTTCGGCCGGTGCAGGTAGCGTTCAGCACCATGGAGAGCAGCGTGGTGCACATCTACAAAGAGGACAGGTGTCCCACGGGCCAGCCGGAGGAGTGTTCCCCAAATTTCACGTGGCAACCCGGCTCATCGGACATCTTCAACTACACACCCAACGGCACCTGGGACGCTGAACCCGAGCCGATGTCGCCCATCATCCCCATAATAGTCGCAGTGTACTCCGTGGTGTTTGTGGTTGGCTTGGCGGGCAATTGTTTGGTGATGTATGTCATCATTAGGTGAGTTTTCCGCTTTGGAATATGTCATTTATTCATAGTATGTCAAAAACAATGCCAGTCATTTCAGTAAGTGTGGAATAGCGTGCGTACCGGCATCGCTCAGAAAGCACTTCAGTTTTTCTTTTTTTAACAACACAAATTTGCATGTATATTTCTTTCGTGTGTAGTTTCATGTGTGTGAGTGTCTTTAAATGATGTTCCTCGTGCATGTGCAGGCTTTTATTCACTAGTTGTGATAATTACGTTACGTCACGTTATAGATTGTATCAAGGTTTGCAGTGATTTTGCAATCATAATTTCCCCAGAAAGCTCATTTGTTCAGTTTAATTGAAAGTTCTGTTTAAAGCTGTATCAATGTTTTGTCATTTTAAGCGTTGCATGTGAGATCAACCTTGAGAGATTACATTTTACAGCCTTGAATTAGGCAAGAGATAATAAAATGAGTTGTTTTCCTCCCAGATTGATTTATGCAACCAAAACACAAAAGGAACCTTAAATGAATCTCTTCATTCGGAAATAGAGCTCAGCACCATGATAGCCTCATTAACCATGTCTCTCTTTTTAAGGATTAAAATAAACGGTAACAAACAACAATCAAATCCATTCAACCTATTCAACCCACAACAGATACACCAAAATGAAAACAGCCACCAACATCTACATCTTAAACCTGGCTGTGGCCGACGCTCTGGTCACCACCACCATGCCCTTCCAGAGCACCGACTATCTGCTCAGTTCCTGGCCATTTGGCGAGGTGGCGTGCAAAGTCTTCATCTCCATCGATTACTACAACATGTTCACCAGCATCTTCACCTTGACCATGATGAGCGTGGACCGCTATGTGGCCGTGTGCCACCCGGTCAAGGCCCTGGATTTCCGCACCCCCGTCAAGGCCAAGATCATCAATGTGATCATCTGGGTGCTGTCATCTGCTGCTGGGATCCCTGCCATGATACTTGGCAGCACAAACACCAAAAATGGTACCTTGACCTTACATATATTCACACTGGTATGGCACCTTTGATGTTAAATAGGGTTTATAAGTATTTCTATTCATTCTACTCTTTTTTATTCCATCTCTGTGTCTGCTATGGTGACAAAAGATCTATCAGCTGCAAAAGGACTCTTACAAGCAATTTCAAACTTGAAGCCTCAATTTATAGCAACACCCTTGCCTTGAATTATCTCATTTAGCTGCGGAAAGCATCCTTCATATTTCCTAAAAAGGATAGGTTTGATGAGATAATGAGGCATAATGGGTCCTCCTAGGATGAGACTAGAGCTTGAAAGATAATTTTATTCTTCAGAAACAGGCTGATAGATTGCTCATGTTCGCCACAAAAAAAGCACAGTGCAATTTGCCCGTTGCTGCTGATGCATCTGATGCTGGTTTTTACATCTCTGTGGTGACAACCTTACTGCACAGGATCTGACATTCTAGTTTTTTTGCCATATTAGTAAGTTATTGTCCATCGGCTTGTCTGTTGGGACAACATTTGGGCTCCAACTGAAATATCCCAACAAACATTGGATGGATCATCATAAAACCCAAAGAATAAGTCCTGCTGATTTTGGTGATCACCTGACTTTTCCTCTAGCTTACTTTCAGGTAGTTAGCAGTTGAATGTCTTGAAAACTAACATGAAAGGTACACAGTGCCATGGATACACATTGCTAATCCTTTTTCTGGATTGACAGGTGGCTATCACAAGGTAGTCATGCCCAAAGCACGTCCTGTTTTATCTCTATTGTACTGTTAATGGGACCAAAATGTAACAAAATTAACATCATACTGTATTGACGAAGATTTACTGACGTGATAAATCAAGTAAGAAGTAGGGTAATTTCCTAAAATAATTATACTATAATAATGAATGATTTAAGTGATGGATTATAAACATTTGAAATGTAGTATTTAAATGTTTTTGTTTTAAAAAGGTTGTTGTTCAGTGAATCTATCACTGCCGGTCGCTGTATTTACCTCTTTATATAGACTTTTGTTCTACCAAAATGTTTTCTACTGGTCAGGAGCTATTTGGCTGACAAAAGCAATTCAAAGGGTGGTACAATATTGAAAAACGTTTGAGAAACACTGATCTTCATTATCAGATTTCTTTAGATGCCCCCTGCTGGCCATTAGAATGAACGCAGGTTTAAGGCACTTTGCACTGGCTTTACTTTAAAGGCCCAGAAGTTTCCGTTTGGTTTAGTACTAATTAGCAAACGGTAGCATGCTAACACACCAAACTAAGATGTTAAACATGGTAAATATATCTGTTAAAAATCACAATGACACCATGTGTCATTGTGAGCATGCTAGCATGCTGACATTAGCATTTGATTCATTGCATAAGTAGCCTACAGCCTGCTAGCGTGGCTGTAGATACTCAAGGCTGTGACACACCAACCAGACGGCCGACCCTTGGCAGAAAAGGCAGTTGGACTGACTGCCTCCTTGAGTTGGCCAAAAAAGTGCCTCGAAACACAACAATGCGATGCCAACTGCAGACGGCAGCTGATTGGACAAATGCATCACTTGGGTCTGGTTTCGTTGAAATTCAAAGCCAGACTGCCATGTTGGCCAAGGGGGCGAGCCTCTCCTCTCTAAGCAAAGCTCCCTATGGCGCCATTTTGATGTTAGCAAGCCGTCACCTGCTGTTAGCATTCCATTGACCACCATTTTTTTGGCGCCACTTTGACAGTGAATCATTTTACATCTGAAGTGTTTAAAGACTCTCTTTGTTCGTTGTTTATTTCTAAAGAAACACAACAATGTATAAAAGGCTCCATTACCTTGTATCTTACGTTATGGCCCTGTAGCAGACGTTTTTGGCTAAATAGGCTAACGTTTGTGTCATAACCACGCGACTTACTGTCGCACAGTAGAGGAATTACCGTCTAGTACAGGGTAAGCTCGCTGACAGTTTGGACTTACATTAGCTGTTTAGGTTTAATTACTAATGTTAACTAGCATTTTAGTTATCAATGATTATCCCGTGCCTATGTTATCTCCTAACATATACCTACGCTCTCCATCTCTGCAAGATTGGGAATGATTGAGATTTCTCCTGGCACAGCTACCAGAACATTTACAACTTTCAGACAGGTTGCTCACGTCACATCTATGTCATCTAGCTCAGTTAAAGGCTTCACAGTAACGTTCAGCTATCACCAGAAAAGTGCTTATAATGTCCTTCACTGGTCTCCGTCCAGGACAAGGGGGTCTGTTGGTCCATTTCTTTAACTGTCTATGATGGTGGCTTGTTCAGAATACAATCTCATTTTTTACTAAAATAGTTCATCAAAATGTGTTCTTAAAACCATTTTAAGTGAGAAATAGACCATGCAGTTGCTGAATCTTACTTCATTTCAGATCAAAAAAGGTCAGTTTAAAAGATTTTTGTCACACTCATCCCGCTTGGCATTTCCGGGTTAGCACTGCAACAATCAGATTGGTCATTTGAGTCTGACTGCTGGCAGTGCCCACCTTCTGACTGAGCTTGTCAGGTTGGCCAATTTGAAGGTCGTCTGCCCCTCCGATGGACAACGGCACAGAACACACCAAACAGACTTGAGTCACCGACCTGTCCAACCAGACTGTCCGACGGCCAATTATTGGGTTGGTGTGTCAGAGCCTTTAGTCTTGTTAGTTTTTTCCTGAATTAATTTAAGAATTAATTTAAGAATTAAAATATGACCATGTCTCTATATTTGACTGCTCAAACCTGTTCTGCTATCTATGTTGTTCTGTAACTAACAGGGATTACAGAGTGTGCCCTACAGTTCCCTGAGCCCTACAGCTACTGGGACACCCTGATGAAGATCTGTGTCTTCATCTTTGCCTTTGTGGTACCCGTCATCATCATCACCGTCTGCTACACGCTGATGGTCATGCGGCTAAAAAGCGTGCGCCTACTGTCGGGCACACGCGAGAAGGACCGCAACCTGCGCCGGATCACCCGTCTGGTTCTGGTGGTGGTTGCCGTCTTTGTGGTGTGCTGGACTCCCATCCACATCTTCATCTTAGTCAAGGCTCTGTCTGGCAACGTCCCAGAGACCACCCCCGTCATGGCTGCCTACTTCTTCTGTGTGGCGCTGGGCTACACCAACAGCAGCCTCAACCCAATCCTCTACGCCTTCCTGGATGAGAACTTCAAGAGGTGCTTCAGGGACTTTTGCTGCCCAGGTGCCCAAAAACATGGAGACCCTCTTGGGGTGAGCCGGGTGAGGAGCACCCTGCGGGACCACACATGTCCCACAGAAGCCCGGGGAGATATGAGGCAGGCCAGGCCTGTATGACTAGCCATGGACACATCCTCTATGCCCTATCAGGGCTGGGAGGACTCCAATGACCTAGGATTGACTCAAGTCACCACTGCCATCTAAGGGAAGGCTATAGAGGGCCAGGTATCTATTTATACAACATCCAAAAGCAGATTCGCTTAAATTTTTCTTATTGTTAACAAATACTCACTCGATGACCAAATATGTATCAATCCACGCTGACAATAGTCCCTAACAAATACACAATTTACGATCTCTCAAAACTATAAATGTAAGAGATGGACTAATACATTGTTGTTGTTGTTGTTGTTGTTGTTGTTTTCATGGGATTGGTTGACATTTAGAAAAACATAGAATAACACCAGAGTTGTCCTTTAAAATTAAAATATAGATTAAAAGCCTATGAGACCGTTTGCAACGTGCAAAGATGCCTCCGGGATCCCAGCCCAGCCAGATACTGCACTGTATAGTGTTTTGCTAGGAAAATGTATAAAGCTGAAATATAACTCAGAACATATACTTTTTCATATTATGTTGTTACATTGTTGATATCAACAATGAAAAGAAGATGAATGATGTTCAGACAAGACAAACTGAAAGTATTTTATAATGTAGCTTGATCCCATGTTGTTTACCTGACCTTTAGTCTTTCATATGAAAGTGATTACTGTATCGCAACATGCCTTTTGGTGTAAAGTGCAGTTTAATGTTTATACTGTAAAACACTGCTTGTACTGCTCATCAGATGGAAAACAATGCATTAATGATTTTTTTTTAACAGCAAAAACAAAACACATGACTGATTTACTGTCTTGGTTTCCTAAATTATTGTAGCTTTTATTGGAGTTACTAGATCAACCAGAATTCATAAAATCAAAGGCTTATGTATAATGTAGAGCAACCCGTTATTGTATTTATCTGTTTAAATCTGAACATGTACTTTTAGCAGAAAATGTGTTTTTGTGCTTTGTTTTGTGTGCCTTATCTTATTTGGCCTCTAATCTCAGCTATTTTGCTTGCTCTAAAAGATCAGCAATTAGCCACATCCATTTTTATGATGCCTTTCTTGCCTTTAAGAGTATGAAAAGATATCCTGGTATAAGCTTACTGCTTAAAGTTATTGTAGCATTATCTCTAGGAAAATTGAAGGACACTGTTGTATATGGCATTAGTTTCTTAACTTTTCCTCTAATACTGTTATTTATTCGCTAGAAATTATTGTATTCTTTAAACAAATGATCGGGTAAATTTAGGCCAGGTCTTAACACCATATACTGTATGTAAATGTACTGCTGCATTGTAAATGGACTGTACGTGTTGGATATTTTCCTGTATCTTTTAGCTTCAAAGTCAAAATGTGCTTTACACATGTGCAACAAAGTCACAATAAAACTGTAAAATGTGAGCTTGCTTTGTTTCAAGAAAACACTAAGAAGGGTTTCATTCCTGTCCTCAACAATATCAAAGTGGTTTCAATGAAGAGAAATATGGAGTCACAAAACAGCCATGACCTTGTAACCCACCTCCCCAGTGATTCAGAATTTCTTTCCAACCCTTTGTTGATTCTCTTTCAACTCAGCCACAAGGTTAGTGTTTTCATGGTGAGTGCTCTGACTGAAAAACAGAAGCCTAAGGCTTGCAGTAATAATTAGCTGCGGTTACATGCAGCTAAAATTTATTCTGATTAAAATCATTCAGGTTGATTGTTTACATGGGATGTGATCTAATTTGGTTTTGTGTTTACATGCACTGCATTTAATTGGAACAGATGTGTGATATGTTTTTTAATTTGTTCAAAGCCTCAGTCTATCCTGGCATTTTTTTCAGGGGCTTGTTTGTATAGGTTATTTCAATAATTTATAGTTCTTTAAGAGTTTGTACAAAAAAACTAACCCTCTGCAGAGCTTGAAAGCTGCCATTTCATAAAGTGGAAAAATGTATGTCCTCGCACATTATTTCAAGATAGAGGGCATGCACAGAAAGAATTCAGCCAGAAAGAAATAAGGTTAAATTGTTTGCATGGTAAAAAAAAATGTTTGGATCAGTTTATGAAACGGTTTAAACTACCCTTCTGCAACCGAATGAAATTCCAATTGGTTTGGGCCTGTTTATTCTGTCAGAGGTGTTTATATTGAGTATTTTTAATTTGTTAAACGAATTACAATCGTAAAATTAGGCTCCATGTTCATCTTTAAGTTTTGACTCTACTAATTTTATTGCTCAGATGTTAACAGGGGCGCATCTATAACATTTTCAAGTTGGGAACACAGGTTGCAGTTGAGGTCCAGTGCCTCCTTTGTTGAGAACTTATGGATCCAGCTTAATATCTATTAACATTACTATCATCCGCAACACTTTAGGATAAAGTACTTCTGAAGGTATGACAACAGCATAAACACACAATATTTGAGTGGATAGATATTAGTTTCTACACATCTGACAATCCAAGTATCTCTATCTTATCACTGCTAACTCCACTCTGGTGCCTCCTCCAATACATACATGTAACACCTGCATACTATATTGTTTATATACACACACATAATGACAGAGGTTTTTTATCCTATAATTGTCTCAAGGAGCTAAAAGGTCTAATGGTGCACGAGAATTTTCAGTGATTTGAGCAGTAAATAAAATCAACTAATTTGCAACTATTTTGACAATTGAATAATTGTTTTGTCATTTTAAAGCAAAAATGTCACACATTTGAGAAAATAAATGTTATAAAAATGTTGTTAGTTGCAGCAATAGTTTTATTTAAAGACCTATTCAAAGAGATCAAATTATCTGATTAATAAAACAAACACTAGTCCAAAATATAAATCCAAATTTTGTTAAGACCCCTCAGATGTATCATGTGACCCTTTGGAGAGGCCCAATCTTATATGAAGTAGTTAAGACTAGCTCCACCTCGACCAGTTATAACAGTAAAATGATGCTTACACATTGATTCACCAGTAATAGCAATCGAATGCCATTTGAGACTTTATAAAAACAATTTTTATGTTTAAAGTACTTTTAAATGTGAGGACTACCGTTCTTGTAATGGAATATTTTTTAAGTTGTTGTCTTTGTAGCCTACTTTTAATTAAGTAAATGACCTGAATACACCTTCCAGCACTATTTCACAAGTTTTTCTATATTTTCAATATTTGTATGGGTATATTGCACATTATATTGTATAAGCAGTTAATATTAATCTGCACGAAGGGAGTCAGGTAAGTCAAAAATATTATTAAAAGCCCCCATTTAATCGTGCAGTGTGGAGGTGCAAAGACTGGTGATTAATCTACTGTAGTCTACACTGGAACAATAGGTTGTCACTACAGCTGCAATCCTTCTGCTCGCCACGCGGAGGCACGCGTTTATTTATAAGAACTTCATTGGTCACAACCGCTTACGTCAACCAATGGGAACCGGTTGCGTCTGAACCGTTGCTTCCGGGTGTGTCCAATGAAGAAATCCTTTTTCATTTGATGCTTTTGTATTTTGTAAAGTAACTAAAAGCTTTCAGGGACACACAACGTTTAGAAAATGAACAGACTATTTGGACGCGGAAAGCCGAAAGCGCCTCCCGCGAATCTGTCGGACTGTATCGGCAATGTGAGTACTGTCAAGCTGAGCCTGATGTATTGTTGTTTATATTACGTGACCTAACGGTACCGTTACTCAGCTAGCTAGCATCGCCACAAAAGGACAGTCAAACCAGCAAACCGTGCTAACTAGCCAATGAGATAAAGATAATAAGCGCCTTCCACTACTGGCAACATGTCAATTTTCTTTTCTTCTTGTTCAAAGTGTGAAAAAGAGATGTAACTCATGTGTTAACCACAAACGTCAAATCTCTAGCTTTGCTCTGGCGTTTAAATCTCCAACGTTAGCTATATCCCGTCTGTTTTTAATATACAGTACACTCAGGCTGGGGTTGTGCATCCCTGTCGAAATTGCATCCACCTCACGAACAGTAAGTAAATGCTACAATTACAGGGTTTAATAAAACATTGATGACTCTAAACGTTCAAGAATTCTAGATTAGATTTAAGGTTATTTATCACAATTGAAGATTTTCTCGTTTTAACTTTGCCTTAAAAATCGTTTAGTTTTCCCTTGGGAATGCCTTTCTCGGCAGGCATGCACAGCTATCGTCTGCCAGGATGCTGTAAATCATGACACTTGTAATTCATCTCCTCCTCACTCAGGTGGATGCCAGGTCTGAGTCCATAGAGAAGAAGATTGGCAGACTAGACGCTGAACTTGTCAAGTACAAGGATCAGATGAAGAAGATGAGAGATGGGCCCTCAAAGGTAGCACACAACCCATCAACCTAGCAAATATGAAGGTTGCAAGATTGTTATTGCAAATATAGAAAACAAGAGTTTAATTTATTCCCTTTTTAAATGCAGAACATGGTGAAACAGAAGGCGATGAGAGTCCTGAAGCAGAAGAGAATGTGAGTCCTACACTGTATAGTTGTGACACTATACAGTAGGAACCTGGAGTGGGTTCCTACTGATATGTTTTAGCACAGAGTGTGGGATATGAGAACTAGAGCATGACATTGGCATATGAATATTAGCCAATACATTGTTATCACTCAACACTCAAATATCTGCCTATAACAGCCTAGAAAATCCATCACGGCTCTAATAAGAACTGAGCTTTAAATAAATTACGTGCACAATACAATGTTTTTGAACCAACTACAATTCTTTTTTACACAGGTATGAAGGTCAAAGAGAGCAGCTGGCTCAGCAGTCTTTTAACATGGAGCAGGCAAACTACACCATCCAGACATTAAAGGACACCAAAACAACAGTAAGGGCTAAACTCACTTTTAATAAGAACACTAAGTAGTTTGGGTTGTCAAGGGTTTTTTTTGCTTGTTTTTTCAAAACTACCGCTTTTAGTCATACTGAATACGTTTATTTATTTATTTTTTTGTAAATTAATGTTTTGATTTTGTTCTACCTAGAAGTAGCTGAGACTGAGTCAAGT
This sequence comes from Etheostoma perlongum, assembly GCA_026937815.1. Taxonomy (NCBI): domain Eukaryota; kingdom Metazoa; phylum Chordata; class Actinopteri; order Perciformes; family Percidae; genus Etheostoma; species Etheostoma perlongum. The sequence goes on along the minus strand of CM049382.1, from coordinate 13,973,525 downwards.
CTAGAAACATAGTACTGCTCTCCAGATTCAGACTTGGCAAGACTGACCTTCAATAAGGTCTAAAGACACAAAACTATCTATCAAACACTAAACTTTCTTAAACTTAAATTTTCATTATTATTTCAGTGCTGATAGAGTTTTTTTTTCCAGCAACTAAATATACCTTGTGCAATTTATTTTCTGTCACAGGTGGAGGCCATGAAGATCGGTGCAAAGGAAATGAAAAAGGCCTACAAGGACGTCCAACTGGATCAGATTGACGTATGTTGGTTAAATACCACCACACTGTTTCTGTTACCACTCAGCAATCATACTATATATTAATGGTTTAGGCTACAAACACTAATAAGGCACCAATTAATGTTCTCTATTTGTACAAGCAGAATTACTTTAAGTAGACGGACAGTAAGGAATCTGTTCAGAATCACCCCAATTAGATATTTTTGTCTTTCTAGTCAAAAGAATGTAGTCCTTTTTTGTAAATGTATTTTGTTCTGCAATTCAAATTTCAAAAACTATTACTGTTTGCTACAATTTAAAACAGCAAATTGTCAGGTTCCTCAAATACCAAATAAACTGCAATTTCCCCACTGTGGGACAAATAAAGGTTTTCTTATCTTATCTTTATCTTAAATAAAAATGTGAAACGGGTACATTTGCTCACATGACAGTACATTGTTTGCCGTAAGTAAAAATCTATATTCTAGTTGTTCTGGTCAGAGATATCAGACATTATATGTGATCCCATGTATTTGAACTTTCAGGATTTACAGGACCAACTGGAGGACATGATGGAGGACGCCAATGAGGTACAAGAGGCCCTGAGCCGCAGCTACGGCACTCCGGAGATAGATGAGGACGATCTTGAAGCAGGTATACCTGACTGTCTCTGACATGTTTATTTGGCATTCACTTTCACGGCACACACCTTCATCTATAGAGCAACTTAAAATGAATATAATCCCCAACATTTAAAAGATCAGAAATGAGTGCAAATATAGCAGGGATGGTAAAGTGACTTATTGAAAATCATCCTATCATAGTTTTATGTCCCCATGAAGGCTCTATGATCTTCTTTCTTATAAGTCCCTGTGTGTTAATATGTCAGGCATTTCCAACACAAAGACCAAACTAACTGTGGGTTCAGGCAGTAGTGACCAACTAACAAAGTCAAAAGTCAAAAAGTTTATTATCGGAAATAAAACTCAAACTGTTTCAATTTCAAGAGTTTTTAATTGCAAGTTGGTACATTTTAAAATGGAAATGGAAACAGAAGTCTGTCAGGTTGATGGCATATCCATTCATGTAACATCTGCTTATCTGTATTACATGATGGATACACTGGTCGTGTCTTCTCAATCTAGGCACTAGACTGTATTGATTGATTTTGGAGGAGCCTTTGAAGTGGGATAGGCCTCAATGTTTGGCCCGGAAATGACGGCTTTACTGGATTATGCCCCTGAACTTGTGTGACCAAATAAAATGTTGGTATGGACTCATAGGAGATCTCCACAAAGCAATGGATGATGTCACACGTTAATATTATACAGTCTATGGTCTGAACATTAACAAGCAGGGGAAACACTGAAGAAAATATAAAATGTCACAAGCCGGTCTGCATTAAATGCTGCTGCTTTTTATCACACAGACACTAAAGGGTGCCTTGGGCATCGATATCAAACGCAGAGGGGTGTGACAAAACGACGGCATTTGACGACCAGGGGAATGAGAACGGGATGCACACTCTGCCCATTGTTATTGGCTGGGGGTTGGGTCCCAAAGACTCCCTCACTCAGACTTCTAGTGGGTCATAAGCATCCATAACCATCTAGCAGCCAGATGCTGGTAAAATATGCAAGTGGTTTGGTAGATTTGCTTCACTCAGCAGTCAAAAAAACAATGGTAATCTATTGAGTGGCTGGTAAAAATGGAACATTCACTAGCCACTGGCTGGTGGATAAAAAAGTTAATTTTGAACCTTTGTCATAAGTGATGATTGAGAGGGATTCCTTTTGCATTTGTCTATGCTTTGTTTTGTTTTTTAGGAAAATCCTGCATAGTATACCTTTTTTAATAGGGGTGGGAAAAATAATGGATTCCTAGATGCATCACGATTCTCTCTAGAACATTACGATGCTCGAAGTTAAAAAGCGATTTATTAAATGAAAAAAAAAAGTTGAATGTGTTGATTTTTATTTAAGTGTCCAGAAATGTATTTTTATTTAAAAGTCTCCAGACATGTATAAATCAGAAAACGGAGTGACCAAAAGAGGATGGGATAATGGACAACAACACACACAAAATGCCCTAAAAAAGAGAGTGTGTGTGTGTGTGTGGGCAAAACACAAATAGGCTGTTCATCTGACCACCTCATGTTTCATGTTCTAAGAAGGCCATTCTCCACCATTAAACATGACTCTGACACTCTGACAAAACATTTCATTAAAACTTGTGTGTGACAAATACTGCATATGTCAAATATGTACAGTATATTTTTTTATATCGCGCATGGAAATGTACATAAAAAAATAGTTGCATCAATAATCGGTTTAGAATCAAATCGATTGGCCTCTGAATAAGAATCGAATTGGGAGGTGCCAAGAGATTCCCACCCCTACTTTTTAAGCGTGTGCAGTACTTGTGACCGTGTAACTGTGGTTTCAGAGCTGGAAGCACTGGGGGATGAGCTGCTGCTGGATGATGACAGCTCCTACCTGGATGAGGCCTCGGCTGCCCCCTCTATCCCTGAGGGAATCCCCATGGACAGCAAGACAAACAAGGTAACCCAGTCAACACAGTGATCATTGTTACTGACATGATAAGGAGAATTACAGTATTGACAATACTTTGAGGTGAAATTAGAAAGGATCATGCTGGTGTTTTTGCATGCTTAAGTATTTAGTAAATGCGTCAACATACGTGAAACTATTGGTATGGTTTAGAAGCTGCTTATAAGCAGCTCTGAAGTCCTGTGACTGATCCTGTACTGTTTAACATGAACCACAACAGAAAGAGTGATACCACTATGTGTTTGCGTGTGAATGCAGTCCTTTTAAGTGTTTCCTTAACATTCTTCTTTTTGATTTTTTTTTTTTTAGGATGGCGTGTTGGTGGATGAGTTTGGCCTGCCACAGATTCCTGCCTCATAAAAAAGGAAGGGATTAAAACAACTGCACTTCAACTAAAAACACTTTTTATAATGTAGAGTAACATTTATACATGCAAAACATTTGACCTGAGGACACTATGATTTTAAAGCTGTCATGGTGTTGGGTTGTGTATCGTTGCCACTACCGTGCTAGCATGTGGCCTTGTAACATACTGGACCTTTTTTAAAAAACAGTATTCCTGTCGAACGCTTGTCAGTCTCGTCCATCACCAGTGTTACTGAGCTTATTGTATTTGTCTTATTTGTATTCTAGTTTTTTGTGTGTTTTGTGTGTCATTACTAGTGTTCTAAGTTCTCCAAAAGTGGAGTGGGTTCCTACTGAGCCTGTTCAAATGTCTGCAGGTTATGTGTAACATCCCGAAATAAATGTTTTAATTTAACCTTGAATTTTTGGGGGTAATTAGTCTGTAAGGTAATGAGGTTCAAACTGCAGGACTGGATTAACTGGCATGGTGGCCCTGGAGCAAAACTGAGTTGTGGGCATCTATTGAACCACACACAAGAAGAAGAGAGAGTTAGAGGAGAATATACCACTGTGTCTATTTAATATTAGGCTACAGGCTAAAGATGGGTAGCTTAAAGGACTGAAAATGGAGAATGTAACAAAATCCTCCTCCTTTTCCCTATCGTCTGTACAGTATGTATCAACGTTCAGTCCGTCCTGCATCCACTACAGGGTCTCATTGAGTTTGGGTGTTTTGGGGCTTTTTTAAAGACAAAATAAGAAACAAGTTTACTTACATTTAAATACAAAATAATACTTTAAAATATATATCAATGTAGAAGAATAGAAGGAATGTGGTACAAGTATAATACGAACCTTCAGACTCTGGGCCTGATTTGGCAAAGGAGAGGAGATAGGTGGAGCTGTTTGGGTGGATCACTGCCTGTTTCTTCCTCTCCAACCCAGCTGTGAGTTTCCTTTTTCATCTTTGCTGACTTCAGGGCAGAAAACAACATTGAATGAATGATTTATTTATTAGTTGGCATACAAGCAATCAAATTTAAATGATTTAACTAGAACAGTGGTTCCCGAAGTTGGGCCCGGGGATCCCAAGGGGTTGTTGAGGGGGTTCCAGGGGGTCCCCAGCAAAAAGGGCAATCATTTATTTTCACTATAATTCCACCCATAAGTAATACAGTGACTGATGATTATATAATAAAACATCTAAAAAGCCAAATGATCAGATGGGGGACCATGGGACAAAATCTTATCAAATGGGGGTTTTTGGTTGGGGTCCTTCATGTGAAAATGTTTGGGAACTATTGCTCTATAGTTCAAATTCTATGTACTCTGTTCAGATGATGGGACGATTTGGCAACTGTGTTAAAGACCCACTTACCCACTGTGTTAAAGACCAATCACAGGAAAGCTACCGCTAAGATGACGCTGTTTTGGAGAGAAGAAACAGGTGGAACCAATGGGCTAACATTATAAAAGTCCGACTCTGGTGGGACTCGAACCCACAACCTTTGAATCACTTCTCCTGTGTTTCTACTAGAAGTCCAATGCGCTATCCATTGCGCCACAGAGCCAGCTGACTTTATTTACATATACAACAAATATGAATATGGCAACACAGATATGTGTTTAAAGCATTTGTAAAAAGTATGAAGATTGTGAAGGTGTTGAAAATGCACAACTTATTAAATATTTTAAGTTTAACTGTGTTTGTATACGCTTAAAAAAAACGTTCTGGTTATATCGCTGTTATGCTCGGTCTCATGTACGTATGTTGTTTGTATTTATTATTCCGTTGACAAAAGATAAACAAAGTTAAATCTAAAGTTAAAAATAAAAAATTAAGTCAGAACTTCCTGTCTGTCCCGGAAGTAGTTAGACATTGAGCAACAGAGCTAGCCGTGTGATTCATGTTGTGAAAAGGACGCTAAAAAACAAAATGTCAGATCAAACGATAACAGTGACAGTTGCATACGGTAATAACATTTTTCATGATGTTACACGATTGTTACCAGATGATAGATGGATATGAAAATGTAAATTTACTAAGCATCGAACATCTCTCGAGTAATTGTTAGCTTGGAAATGGTTAGCTAATGTAGCTAACGTTATAGTTAACGTTAGCTCTTACCAAACATTTTACTTTAGTAATGTTAGCAAATGTTAGCTTCAATTTCGTACAGTTTAATATACTTGACATCTGACTATTTATTTCACAACTGCATAACTTGATTTATCAAGAAAAGGTGTAGCTATTTGTAATTGGGATATATTTTAAAATTAATTTTCTTCAAACACCCAAGGTGTGGTTAAAACGTCCTGGTTTAAGATTAACGTTACCTTTTGAATTTATTCACCTGTGCATCCTTTTGGCTAAAATTGACTAGACGTAACTGTTCAGTTATATCCAGAGTATGCTCAAATACTTCGCCATCATAACATCAAGTCCTAAGGATAACAATTACTAACTTGTGAATCAGTTCAACTAACTACTTTAGTTTGAGAATCAACGCATCAGTTAGAGGTTAATGTGGTGAAAATTATACATCTGAATGACCATGCTTAAACCCAAGTAATCCACGTAGTTCCAGAAAACTAATGTCCCATAGTTAAGAAAGCAGTTCCCACACTAGGAAGGGTTTATGTTAAAATGTCTCCCACTCCAGGATCAACTAAGCACAGCATCACATTAACTGGACAGGATGATGGCAAGGGCCCCATTGTCAAAGACCTCGCAGATGCTCTCACCCAAGCTACTGGAGTTCCTCAAACTTCACAGAAACTCATCTTTAAAGGTAGATTGTGGGTCTCTCTTTTTTGTTTCACATCCAAGTGTGCTAGAATATCAATATATACCCAGCTCTAACCTTGTCTTCTTCATCCTCCCAGGAAAATCGCTGAAGGACGTGGAGGAGAGTCTGTCCAGCTATGGAATAAAGAAGGCTGCAAACTCATGATGATTGGAAAGCGGGTAAGGCCTTTATATGTGTGATTTCTGTGATGTGTAACTGTATATGTTTGCAAATACTGACACTAATCTACAAACAGAACAGTCCTGAGGAGGAAGCTGAACTGAAGAAGCTGAAAGACATTGAAAAGTCTGTGGAACAGACAGCTAAAAAGCTGGAGAAGGTAGATGGGGAGTTGACTGGACTCAAGAATGTAAGCAATTAATTATGGTTTTTAACATGCTTAATTTACATGCATTGGTCTGATCTGTTCTCCAATATATTTATGTTAAACTTTTTGATTATTAATTTTTTTTCCCCACAGGGCTTCCTGGCCAAAGACCTTCAGGCAGAGGCGTTGGGTAAACTGGACCACAGAGTGAAAATTGCAGCTGAACAGTTCATGAAGATCCTGGAGCAGATCGATGCTTTGGTAATCTTACTTTCTTTCTTTTTATATCTAGTTTCTTGCCTTTTGTCTCCATCATTGATTGCAGACCAAAATCTATTTCAATCTATTTTTGTTCAGGTGTTTATTGTTGTGTGCATCGCCTTTTTTTGTATGTCGCATATAACAAACTCTAAACTGTTTTAACAGAGTATCCTAGAGAATTTCAATGACTGCAAAATTAAGAAAAAGGGACTTGTAAAGATGGTGCAGGTAAACCCTTTTTTAGTGTCACCAAAATGTTTAAATTAAAAAATAAATATGAATATTATTAAGTGTGATTATTTTCTGTCTATAGGATTTTCTGGCCCAGTGTGACAAGATCGAGGCTTGTATAGCAGACCACCTATCAAAGATCCAGTCGAAAAATCTTGCCCTGGCAGAGTAGAGTCACAAAGTCTCACATATCATGCTATACATTGCTCTGTGAGCAACTGCAAAGTGTACAAAAAGCGTCAAGTGTGGATGTGATTGTCTATTTATTGCTGGATTGATGTGTATGAGAGAGCGCTCATCACAGACAATCCTGTGAAGGAGGTTGGTTATTGGTGGTGTTGCTACTTACATCTGGGATACGTTCTCTGGGTTAAAGAGGTATACGGGGGTGTGCTCCTCAAGATATTGTAACCACAGTCACTCTGTGAAAAGATCAGATAATTGTGAACTGCCATGACCAAATGTCAAATATTCCACGATGATGTCCAAAAAAGATTGCTAAAATGCATCAGTTCATTATCCAGTATCTCACAAACTATACAATTACTCATTGTGATATACCAACTGTGCAGTGTTCCATGTGGCATGTTGGACACACATGGCCAAAAGTATGTGGACATTAATAGAATCAGTCCGCCATGCTAACAGCATCCACTCTTCAGCCTTTTTTCACAGAATTGTGGAACCTGGATACTGGAAAGTTTTTACTATTATTTGTTTTTATTTGTTTACTATTTTTTCTAATATACCATTTATTGGAACTAAGGGGCCACCCCCAAACTAGAGCTGAAACCATTTGTTGATTGAAGTAAAAGCAATCAGCAACTAAATTTGATAATCATTTAATGGTTTGTCATGCGAAAATGCAAAATATTCTCTAACATCAGGAAATTTTTCACATTTTATAGACCAAAGAATAAATGCATGTTACTTGCAACCCTAGCCCACGCTTTAAAATAGACCAATAATTATACAATGCTGTCCACAAACCTTTGGCCATATGTATATTCATTGTTCTACATTGAGTCGGCACTGAGCCAGCCCCTTTTGTTTAATCCAGTGACTGATCCTGTCTAATTATGAATCTTTGAAATGAATGTGAACTGTGGAATTGTTAAAAGCTTTAAACCATCATTTAAGACTTACACGTCACATTTATTTTCCTTTGTTTTAAAATAAAAAAAAAACTTTGAAAAATGAATAGAGCGTAGGTGATTCATCTTAGACCACAATTTAAATGAATCTTGAAACTTTAATTTCTTACAAAATACAAATTATGCAGTAAAACCAAACCAGTCACGATAAGACTCTTTCAGTTTATTTCCAGCTTTATCCATCTTTTCATACATCTTTACTAGCTTATACGGACACAAATGTGCAAATGAGCTTGGAGAATGTGGGGGGAGGGGGGTACAGGATGGTCCCACACAGCATAAAAAACAAATGACCTTTAGTAAACTTTAGCGAAGCTTGCCATAAGCCAAATAACATAACATATAGCTGTTTTGACTTGAGTGGAAACCTATAATGACAAACACTAATCATCTTTGTCCTTTGCGCCATGCTTTAGTATGCGTGTGAATGCTACATAGTTGAAGTTGCCTTTCTTGTCGATGGGCGCCTCTCGGAAGAGCTCATCCACTTCTTCATCCGTGAACCTGTCACCCATCGTTGTGAGCAGCTCCCGCAGGCACTCCTCCTGGATTATACCTGTGGGAGAAGTTGATTCCCTCGTTAGTTGATTCACAGAAAATTGATTGATAGGCAACAAAAATATTTTTTAAAGGATTTTTTGGGGGGGCATTTTTAGGCCTTTATTTTCACAGGACTGATGAAGACATGAAAGGGTAGAGAGGGAATGACATGCAGCAAAGAGTTGCAGGTCGGAGTTGAACCAGCAGCCGCTGCAACAAGGAGTTAACCTCTATGTATGGGCACCTGCATCACCAACTGAGCTAACCCGGCCACGATTGGCAACACATTTTTAATAACCGATCAACCATTTAAGTCATTTATCAAAAAAAGTCAACATTTTGCTATTTATAGTTTCTCAGTTTCATTTAACTGTAATTGATATAAAGTTTTTTATTTGCTGTTATCTTGTAATGGGCATATTCCATTTTTGAATGGATGTATATATCAACTGTTAAAATACAGCAGGATTACAAATATTACTTTAAACAATCGCTAAAAACAGCACCCACAAGTAAATAGCAAATTAATAACGTTATTCATTTAGCAAATTATTTTGGGCATTTACAGATTAAATGATTCATTTGGTTCACAGAAGAATTGTCCTATTAAATGATAATTAAAATAGCTAATTGCAGCTTTAATCAAATTCCGTTTTGAATTTAGGACGTATAAAAGTGATGCATTTGAGAATTTTGATCAAGAAGATTTTTCATAAAACAAAAACTTCCTGATATTTGCTTTAAGAAACATTGAGAAACAGCATCACGAAGTACAGTGCACATCCCAACAACTCACCTGTGCCCTCCTCGTCAAAGCAGGCAAAAGCGTTACGGATCACATCCTCAGGATCTGTGCCGTTCAGCTTCTCTCCAAACATGGTCAGAAACATTGTAAAGTTGATTGGGCCTGGCGCTTCGTTCATCATCGTCTCAAGATACTCATCTGTGGGGTTCTTGCCTGGGAAATGGACAACGTATTGAGGAGTTACAACAGGCTTGTTTCTGAGCTTTCATTTCTTTATCTCAATCAAACGCAAACATTTGTTACTGAAAGATATATTTCACACACAAGTTCACATCACTGTCTAAATGTGTGTAAATACATTGTTAAGTGTACCTAATGAGGCCAGCATGTCATGAAGGTCTTCTTTGTCAATAAAACCATCCCTGTTTTGGTCGATCATGTTGAAGGCCTCCTTGAACTCCTGAATTTGAGACTGGTCAAACATAGCAAACACATTTGAGGTGGCACGCTGAGGACGCTTCTTGGTGTTCTTTCCCTTGGCCCGTTTGCTTGACATGTTGGCAGTTGGTAGGTTCCCCCCACTCCTGTAGTACAGATAAAATGAATACTGTCAACTAGACTGGGACAATATGTTCTAAAATCTATCTCACTACTGTCAAATGTATCTTGATAACACTAAATGTTAGAACAATAGGTATTCATGTACCTTCTTATTCTGTTTTAGACTTGCCTGGATTTATTACAGTAAGGTTATGACCATTGCCCCTTTCCTCAAATATGGCTTAGTTATTATTTTTCAGATGATAATTTCTGGTTCTATTCGTTTTATAACCATTAAACTGCAGTTGTGTGGGGGTTTATTTTGAAAAGGTTTCATCATCATCATCATAATCATCCATTTAATAGTGAATGAGTCCGCACTTTTGCAGGCTTGAACATACAGTAAAGGACATTTCTGACTCCAGTTCCTAATACATGTTAAGCCATCTTTGAAGAACACAAACATTTGTGTCAAATCATGCCAAAGTGTTCGTCGTTGGTATAGGGCCCAGTTTAAAATGTGAACCTCTAGACTGTGGTTGGATGTCAGTTGATATGGAATTTAGGCTATTTACTTCTTGATAACTGCAAGAATGGTAAATCTAATTTGGTAAGAGAACCACGATGTTTTTTAATTCAATCAAAAACTGTCCAGCAAACTGACACCTGTCATGAGGTTTACACAACAAATGATGATAGAGTTCGCCTTCCGCATATTGGCTAACAACAATAAATAGAAACAAATTTTTTGTGTGAAAGTCATTGTTTGAGTTATAACAATACATATTTGCTACCCAACGTAAATGCGTTATCTTAGCGAGCCCAATATTGACCTCAATAACTCACTGACCCGACTAGCTTAGCAAACTAGCTAACCGAGATCACAGTGAAAACAATAACTTTATGTGGCCTTAATGTGCACAAGATCCAGAGGCTAACATTAAATCACCCACCTCAGAAAATACAAGCGTTATTGCCAAATGGCTGTATACACGAAACTACAAAAACATCCACAGCATGGATGATGGATTAGCTAGCAGAACACAGACTGGACGAAACCATCAGGGTTTTACTTCCTCTTTCCCTGACCAATCACAGACAAGCTGGATGGAGCCAACGGACTGGAATATACCATGTTGTCCTCATATCTAATTGTTTGTTTATTTGTGTTTTGTACATGGAACCAGATGAGATAGTTAAATAGTGAGAAGTGGAGATAATTAAAAAAGAAATGTGGGATTTTTTTAACTGCTTCTATTTTGATTATGGCTTTACATTTGTCCTAAAGATCAATGCTGTAGTGTACACGTCCCACCACCAGATGGCAGCAACTACCAATCAACTCCACAGTGTCATTTCAATATTTAATTGTTAGACCAACTAGTGGTGGGCGATACTGCAAAATTTGGTATCGATCCGATACCAAATACATATTGGGTCCGTATTGCCGATACCGATACCAATACGATACTTTTTACTTAAAAAAATACTTTGTGTAGGGGAGAGCATTTCATTATTTCTGAGGTGAATGAATTATCAATTCTTTAGGCAATATTTGTTTATTAAGTACACAAAATTATTAGTTATTAGGCACTGTAGAATGAATACAAACCACATTTTACAGCCTTTTTAAAAAATAAATAAATAAATAAAGAATAACAAAAATTTCTCCCTTTTTTCTGGTTTTAAAATCAAATGAAATAAAGTGCACACAATTATCACTGAAGAACAAACAAAGAACTAAAATACCCTGAGCCCCCCTTCTGGGCCCTGTCCCCTGTTGAAGTCAGAGATTTTTATTGAGAAACAACATATTTACATTTTTCCCTTTTATGGCACTTCTTCTATCACTCACTAGCTGCCCAGCCTTTGAAAAGATCCTTTCTGATGGAAGTGATGAGGCAATGACTCCCAGGTGTTTCCTTGCTAGCTTCAGTCTCGCTGCTCCTCTGCGCGTTGTGTCAGTGAGTCACGTGACGATACAACAACGAATCACAGCAGAGGAGCAGGAGGGGGAGGAGGAGCAATGTGGGCCAAGACGTGAAAGCGCCGTTTGCTCAGGAAGGTGGAAGACACAAGCAAAGTATAGTGAACGTAGAGGAGAGACATCTAAATTAAAATATCGATTCAATTACAGTTGTATCGATCCAATACCAATACCAGCGTTGGCATCGATACTATCGATATTTAGATCGATCCGCCCACCCCTAAGACCAACTAGACCACCTAATTTTGCAGCGCAGAACGACTGCATATTGGTTACAAACACAATAAAAGTAAGTTGGAAAACTGAACTGTAAGTTAAGGGAGATGGCGACATTGAAAGCGCGTTTTAAAGTCACATTTTAGATAATTTAACATGCTATGGATTAGAGTTGGCCCGTGAATGCATGTGTCAAAATACAATAGTTACAGCACGGTTTTGGTTGAGGCTTTTGAACGTCGACTGAACGATGACAGTTTGTTTGAAGTCATAATCTGTGCAACAATGGCAAGTCAACATAGCAGCCACTGACGTAGCCTACTGCAGTTTTTCTTCTATCAACTACTGATTCACTAGACCTACGATTACACACCTGAAGTCCCCACATTTCCGCCTTAAGTGGCCTACCTACACTCCTCAGCTAGCCTGGCCCTCTTCATGGTCTCATGGTCTAAATTTAAAGCTGTCCCAGCCTTAAAAGGTCCTGACGGTGTCTTGTGCATTCTGCCGAGTGGCAGCATTATTTTTGTTCAGTGGACTGCCGTCCTGTCCACTGCCCCTCACCCTGCTGCTTTGCCCAGGTCTGAACTTGCTTTAGCTACTTTTGGAATAGCACACTCTTTCTTTTATTGTCAACTATTTTGGATTGGTACGTTCTTAATCGTGGTGAGTGATATAGATATATATATATATATTTTTTTGTTTTTAATGGTTTATTAATATGCCTGTCTCTAATACCGAGTAATTGTTATCTATCTTATGTCATTTGGTCATCTTTCAAAATCCTGAATCAGTAAGGCCTGTGACCTTCTTTTAACCACTCTATTGATTTTTTTGGTCTAAGAATGTGTTCAAATTCCAATATTTTTATTGTCCCTTATACTAACAAGGTTTGATTAATTGTTAACTGTGGTGTCCTTGTAGATTAGACCGCATGTGTCATTGAAGTAAAATGTCATCATAAAAGAAGAGTTAATCTATTCCATTAACTTTTGCTTAACCTTCAAAAGTTGTATGACACAGATCTTCTCTTTGTGCACTCTATGCTCTCATTGCTTACTGTCCAATTTACTGTTAGTATTGCTTTACAAATAAAGAGTCACACAGTGCACATTGTCTGCTGTAGGTGTTGCTCATCAGAAAATACATTTTTCTGTCTATTGTCATAAATTGCTCATAATATCGTATTGATCCATGGTTACATAATGATGGACCAATGCCCAGTGGGAGCTGCTTATGTTTTCAAACTGTATAACTTTATACCTACAGTGGGGCTTGAATGTTTGGGCACCCCAGGTAAAACTTTGTATTATGTGCATAAAGAAGCCAAGAAAAAATGGAAACATCTCCAAAAGGCATCAAATGGCAGATTAGAAATTTGTATAATATGTCACAAAATGTGAGATTTTATTTACATAATTTACACTTTCAAAATAACAGAAAACAAAAAAGTGGCGTCTGCAAAAGTTTGGGCACCCTGCAGAGTTTATAGCATGCACCTTCCCCTTTGGAAAGCTGAGACCTGACAGGGTCATGGATTGTTCTCAATCATTGTCTGGAAAGACCAGGTGATGTCAATCTTAAGGTTTTAAATGCCCAGACTCATCTGACCTTGCCCCAACAATCAGCACCATGGGTTCTTCTAAGCAGTTGTCTAGAAAACTGAAACTGAAAATGGCTCACAAAGAAGGAGAAGGCTATAAGAAGATAGCAAAGCGTTTTCAGATGCCAATATCCTCTGTTCGGAATGTAATTAAGAATGGCAGTCATCAGGAACAGTGGAAGTTAAAGCAAGATCTGGAAGACCAAGACAAATATCAGACAGAACAGCTGGCAGGATTGTGAGAAAAGCAAGTCAAAGCCCACGTTTGACTGCACGATCCATCCAGAAAGACCTGGCAGACACTGGAGTTGTGCTACACCATTCCACTATAAAGAGATACTTGTACAAATATGGTCTTGATGGAAGAGTCATAAGAAGAAAATCTCTTCTATGTCCTCACCACAAAAATCTGTGTTTGAAGTTTGCAAATGAACATATAGACAAGCCTGATACATTGTGGAAACAAGTTCTGTGGACCGATGAGGTTAAAGTAGAACTTTTTGGCCGTTTGGAGAAGAAATGGCACAGAATTTAATGAAAAGAACCTCTGTTCAACTGTTGACCATGGGGTTGGATCAATCATACTTTGGAGTTGTATTGCAGCCAGTGGCACAGGGAACATTTCACGAGTAGAAGGAAAAATGGATTCAATAAAATGTCAGTAAATTTTGGATACTAACTAACCATCTGTGAAAAAGCTGAAGTTAAAGAGAGGATGGCTCCTACAAATGGATAATGATCCTAACCACACCCCAAAATCCACGGTGGATTACATCAAGAGGTGTAAACTGAAGGTTTTGCCATGGCCTTCACAATCTCCTGACCTCAACATGATTGAAAATCTATGGATAGACCTTAAAAGAGCAGTGCGTGACAGACAGCCCAGAAATCTCAAAGAACTGGAAGACTTTTGGAAGGAAAAATGGGCAAAGATACCTCAAACAAGAATTGAAAGACTCTTGACTGTCTGCAAGAAGTGTTTCCAAGTTGAGTTACTTGCCGAAAAGGGCAGTACAAGGTATTAACTCTGCAGGGTGCCCAAACTTTTGCAGACGCCATTTTTTTGTTTTCTGTTATTTTGAAAGTGTAAATGATGATTTTTGTGACATATTCTACGAATGTCTAATCTGTCATTTGATGCCTTTTGGAGATTTTTCCATCTTTTCTTGGCTTTTTTATGCACATTAATAACATTTTTTACCTGGGGTGCCCAAACTTTTGAGCCCCACTGTACTACAGCTATAATTATTTGTAGACTTATGGTGAATCCACAGAACATGCATCTGCAACAATCTTAATAAACGATTAATTTAAGTCATTCTTTACAACAAAAATTTCACAAATTCAGTTCAAATGTGAATGTTTATTGCATTTTTTAAGGTTATAACTCTGGCTAGTTATATACAAAAATCAACAAAATAATCAACAGCTTTAGAACCTAACAAAGTGTAATATATATTACTGTTATGTCATTTTGAGTATATATAGACTTTTATTGATTCAAGCCTCAAATTAAGAACACAACCTTTTCCTTTTGGATGTTTTTATCAGTCACTGGATTACATCCCATAACACTTTGTTTTCCAGTTCATTACAAGTTCGTCACTTTAATAATTCCACCTGTGGAAGTGAATGTTCTCTAAACTCTCATGTAATGTGTTAAGACACAAAACCAACATGTAGAGTGTTGCAATGTGTAAAGCAATGTGTTTTACCTGCTGCTGCTTCATTCAACACAGTAGAAGTAGATCTTAACCAGAGCTAACGCTTCAACTGCTCACACAAAACAAAAATTAGAACTCTTTCTTAACACTTTGCCATTACTTCACCATATGTAATCATCATCTCCTGCCCTAAAATAACCAAAAAATAACCAATTTAGTCTGTAATAATAACAATGAGATTGATTCAATTCCACCTGTGGAAGTGAATGTTCTCTAAACTGTCATGTAATGTGTTAAGACACAAAACCAACATGTAGAGTGTTGCAATGTGTAAAGCAATGTGTATTACCTGCTGCTGCTTCATTCAACACAGTAGAAGTAGATCTTAACCAGAGCTAACGCTTTAACTGCTCACACGATACAAAAATCATAACTCTTTCTTAACACTTTGCCATTACATCACCATATGTAATCATCATCTCCTGCCCTAAAATAACCAAAAAATAACCAATTTAGTCTGTAATAATAACAATGAGATTGATTCACAGCACTGGTTCAGAAAAAAACAGTCAACATATAAGTTGGCGAAGTGGCCCTCAGGATGTCAGGATCAGTACAAGTGACGCAGAAGCTGCAGCATCAGCGTCAACAGCAGCAGCAGCATCACTATGAGAGCAGCTGTCACCTAAGCACCAAGTCATCTGTTAGCCGGCAGTCATTCTCCACTTACAAGACCTCCAGCCGTCGGTAAGAGGATGTGAGGAAAAAGGTCCAAAATACTTATGAGATGGTTGATATTTCAAATATAAATATATAAATATACCTCCCTAACCTCGGAAGTGGTGATTTTATTCAAATAGACCTCTTTCAAATATTCAACACTGTACTTTGGTATCTGGTGTGAATTGTGTTTAGCAGCATGGGGAGAGAAAACATGCAGCTCAAAGTGTGTTTTTAAGTAGAGCAGGTGCTGTCTCTGCTGGTCTTCATCTGCCCATAAGGTACATGTTCATCTTTTAATGGTGTCCGGGTTTTGTATTTTTATAAGAACACATATTGTTCTCATTGAAGCTGTTGCACAACAGCTCATTTTAAAGTTGTTTGGGCCAAGTTTCAAGTCAAGGCCTGTGTCTGCCTATGTATAAGCAAATTACAAATCGAGATAAGAGTATTTCAGGTCTCTAAAGGCTGACCAATAATACTAGTATTTATTTCTTTCAAAGCTCTGTTATTTTTGTTTTTACAAAGCCTAATGCAAGTAATCTTTCTATTTCCATGCAAAGGCCTAATAATTGAATACTTAGTTGCACAATTGTTCCAGGAACAAAGTGTTTAAAAGTGTTAAAGTCTGAGTCAAGTCCTGAGTCTACTGGGCTGTTTGTAATGTTTGTAACTATAACATCTACGTAGCAATAGTGTTGTGCTCATGTATTTATCAGAAAGATTGATTATTATTTGGTCAGTATTTAACACAATTACTCATTGACTTTTGGGAAAATATTTCCTTTATTGAACTTTAAAAACAGTGAAAATACCTTGAACTGTGACATTTCCCTCATTATTTTTCCCATTGAACTTTTTGAATTCCCCTTCGGAACAAAAGATAAAATAAGAGTTTATTAAATGTAATGTGCATAATATTAGTTTTTTTGTACGTTTTTTTGTGATCATTGGGAGCTGAAACTGCAATACAAATTTGATTAATTGCACAGCCCAAAAGAGCACATTATGTACATGTATCTCCTTCAATGAGTTTTATTTTTATTTTTTATTTGGTTATTATTTTTTGGGAATTTTCGGCCTATATTTTTGACAGGACAGCTGAGACACGAAAGGGGAGAGAGAGGGGGGAATGACATAAAGCAAAGGGCCACAGGTTGGGGTCAAACCCAGACCTGCTGCATTTATGGTCACCTGCTCTACCAACTGAGCTATTATGAGCTAGGTTATGTTTTTGTCAGTTTTGTCAGCAAGACTACAGGAAAACTACTGGCCAGATTTTAAAGAATCTGAAACACATAATTTGTATCTTTCATTGACATTGCAAGAAAGGGTATTTGTGCTGCATTCAGGTGCTGGAATAATCAGAAAAATTAGTTCAACACTGCACTAAGATTGTGACATAGGGCACGCCTCAAGGTCTGCGCGCTCTAAGTGCCTTCTAGTTTACTTTAATTTGCACCATCTTAAGAGTAGTCTGAACCTAAGTAGTTAAGTTTGTTTTCCAAGATATGAACTTAAATAGCTTTGGCTATGGACTGTTGATTGGTCAAAATAAGAAATTTGAAGATTTCAACTTGCAAATTCCACTGTACATGTTTTACTGCTTTCTTAGAGACCAAACAGTTGATCGGTTAATCGAAAAAAATGATTGTCAGATTAATTAATAATAGAAATAATTGTTTTAGAGAGATATATATTAGAGAGATATATATTTCCTTACTCTTTCCAGCTTTTGCTTTATAACACAGGTCTGCTGTAAGAAGAAAATGTGCAAAAACTAAACATGTCGCTAAGAAATAATAGCGGTATAAACCACCTGTTTTGAATGTTATCAATCCATTGAATGGTCTGGTGTTAACAAGTATACTATTACTTATATTATGTTTAGTCAAATTTTCATTTAATTTCACACGTGAAATTGTGCGTTATAATCAAATGAGGCTTGATCGAAGTGAAGTCTAGAGTAAGTGTGAGTGAAGCACTGTCTGTCAAACACCTTAGGCAGATGTATATGTTCCATGGTATCACTAACTCTTGTCAACATTTAATATGGTCAGAGGTTCTAGGGCATGAGGTTCTTAGTGGGCATGTTGGAACCATGAGAGCTTCCAAAACGGGTCAGGGGAAGGAATTTCAGCTGTAGTGAATGGCTGCCAGATATTCATCGACAGCCAAGCTATTTTTGTAAGCAGAATATGGCACTGTATTAGACCAACTGTAAAGAGACTGTAATGAAGTCATGAAATTGTAAACGGTTGTACTCTGGCTTCCACGGACGTTTAATAGCTCTAGTATCCATCGTCAAGTTGACTGGTCAGTGTTAGTCTCCTTTAAACATGTGTAACTAGTCCCACATCTTGTTTCTGGTAGAAATAATAAATTGCATAAAAAAGATCCCAGTTTTGTCATTTTAATCTTAAGATTGACACATGCTTTAGCTTCTCTGACTGCTTTTATCAGCAGTAAAAGCTTTTATATTGACTTTATTACACACTGAACCAAACACTTTACCTTTCAAAACACCTGGTGAGTCAGCAGTATAAATACAGTGGGTACGGAAAGTATTCAGACCCCTTTAAATTTTTCACTCTTTGTTTCATTGCAGCCTTTTTCCAAAAATCAAAAATGTTCATTTTATTTCTCAGTAATGTACACTCAGCAACCCATCTTGACAGAAAAAAACAGAAATTTAGAAATTTTTGCATATTTATTAAAAAACAAAAACTGAAATATCACATGGTCATATGTATTCAGACCCTTTGCCGTGACCCTCATATGTAACTCAGGTGCTGTCTATTTCTTCTGATCATCCTTGAGATGGTTCTACACCTTCATTGGAGTCCAGCTGTGTTTGATTATACTGATTGGACTTGATTAGGAAAGCCACACACCTGTCTATATAAGACCTTACAGCTCACAGTGCATGTCAGAGCAAATGACAATCATGAGGTCAAAGGAACTGCCTGAAGAGCTCAGAGACAGAATTGTGGCAAGGCACAGATCTGGTCAAGGTTACAAAAAATTTCTGCTGCACTTAAGGTTCCTAAGAGCACAGTGGCCTCCATAATCCTCAAATGGAAGACGTTTGGGACGACCAGAACCCTTCCTAGAGCTGGCCGTCGGCCAAACTGAGCTATCGGGGGGAGAAGAGCCTTGGTGAGAGAGGCAAAGAAAAGAACCCAATGGTCACTGTGGCTAAGCTCCAGAGATGCAGTCGGGAGATGGGAGAAAGTTGTAGTAAGTCAACCATCACTGCAGCAATCCACCAGTCGGGGCTTTATGGCAGAGTGGCCCGAAGGAAGCCTCTCCTCAGTGCAAGACACATGAAAGCCCGCATGGAGTTTGCTAAAAAAACACCTGAAGGACTCCAAGATGGTGATAAATAAAATCCTCTGGTCTGATGAGACCAAGATAGAACTTTTTGGCCTTAATTCTAAAGCGGTATGTGTGGAGAAAACCAGGCACTGCTCATCACCTGTCAATACAGTCTCAACAGTGAAGCATGGTGGTGGCAGCATCATGCTGTGGGGGTGTTTTTCAGCTGCAGGGACAGGGCGACTGGTTGCAATCGAAAAGATGAATGCGGCCAAGTACAGGGATATCCTGGACGAAAACCTTTTCATCTGGACCTCAGACTGGGCCGAAGGTTTACCTTCCAACAAGACAATGACCCTAAGCACACCGCTAAAATAACGAAGGAGTGGCTTCACAACAACTCTGTGGCTGTTCTTGAATGGCCCAGCCAGAGCCCTGACTTAAACCCAATTGAGCATCTCTGGAGAGACCTGAAAATGACTGTCCACCAACGTTTACCATCAACCTGACAGAACTGGAGAGGATCTGCAAGGAGGAATGGCAGAGGATACCCAAATCCAGATGTGAGAAACTTGTTGCATCTTTCCCAAAACGACTCATGGCTGTATTAGATCAAAAGGGTGCTTCTACTAAATACTGAACAAAGGGTCTGAATACTTATGACCATGTGATATTTCAGTTTTTGTTTTTTAATAAATATGCAAAAATTTCTAAATTTCTGTTTTTTTCTGTCAAGATGGGTTGCTGAGTGTACATTACTGAGAAATAAAATGAACTTTTTTTGATTTTTGGAAAAAGGCTGCAATGAAACAAAGAGTGAAAAATTTAAAGGGGTCTGAATACTTTCCGTACCCACTGTAACTACTCGACACAGCAGAAAATCTTTTGTGAGACTGCGGTCTGTCTGTCTCGGCTGTGCTATTAGCTCCTTCCAACGACTTGATCCCTCCTCGCCAGAATTGAATAGATTTTATCAAAGCCACGTTATGCCACTACTCCTCTAGGCCAAATGAATAGACTACATGAATAGACATACATGAAAGAGATTGCGTGAAAGCAGGGCTTTAAAATGAATCTTTCTACCCTGCTGCATATCCACCACTTTCCGCTCTATTTATAAACCCAATGGACAATAAGGGAGGCCTGAGAGGCAGATATGTAAATGAGTCCGAGTATAATATGGGTCAGTGTTCTTGAGGATGGACAGAAATACATCTTCCATTTTTGAGTAACTGGACTACAGCAAATTCTGAACATGTCTTTATAGAAACAGCACACATATTTCAAGTTTTATAAATGCAGAGAGGAAGCATGGTTCATCTTGAGTATTTTGGTCATTTTAATTTTCTATTGCAACTTTGCAATATTTTCTGTTATATTTTTCCTCATTACAAACAACTGTAGAAGTTACATTTAAATCAATCCTCCTAGTTTAATTCACATGCAAATGGGGAATACCGTCTGTCCTCCTTTTACAGATGTAATTCATCCAACGTTCATCTTTAAATAATAATACTGAACCGGTTAGTAGTAATCAGTAATTATTATAAAATTATAAAATATTGGAATTTAGTTTGTATCACTTGTCTGCCATGGTTTAGGGAATAGAAAAGTTAGTTACAGGAATGTATATTCAATCAAAGGATAACAATGGCATTATTTTTAGTGTTTACAAAAATATATCAGCCCCTGTGTATAGCCCCTCAGCCCCAAACTTATTTGATACTACTGAACAGGGTCACAAATATATTGTTTACATTTTAAATAAGGCTCAGTAATTTCCTAAAAACACAGGTCACTGTAATTTGGAGTACATGTTACTGAAACAAGAATGAATAGGGTTTTTGTTGGGGACTGTTCAGCTGCAGATTAATACACTTTAGTATTTACAGCAGAAGGACAGTGTATGTGGGATTGACTCAAAATAAACTACAGTGCCCATTTTTATGTCACCCAGTGCAATAGTATGGCTAACTTATGTGTTTTTAATAGATTTAGTACAACAATGGAAGTCTATGGTACAAAGGAATATATCAGACTTTGGCTACACAGCCAAGACAAATAGTATTAATATAGATAGATTAATTTGTTGATGGCAATCATGGGATTTATTATTAATAATAAAAATAGAACATTATTAGCCCTATTATTTAAGGTACAATGTAGCTTTTTATGTAAAAATGTGTACAGCATAAAATCTGTTTGGCATTATATATATTGCATGTTGAGGTATGTAGTGCAAGTGTTGTGATTGTTTTCTGTCACCTTTAAGCCTGCAGACCACTGTGAAGACAGAGAAGGGGAAGGAGGTGGTTAAACTGAGCCCACTACCCAAGAGAGCCAAACGCACCTACCTGGCAATGGACACAGACAAGGAAGTTATCGGCTATGTCGTTCCCGTATTTAGAGCCAGGTGAATGAGGACACTGCAAATCGCTGTCTAAAGTTAAACATTGATGATGTACAATTGTATCACATTTAGTGACACTAAATGAGATATTTTCATATTTCACTGTAAGTCTAAACTGCTCTCACATGTTGGTGGTTTGTCGTGCACCAGTCATGATGTTGTCCGCGGTCTGGTGGAGGCCCAGGAGGAGGATGTTACTGAGGAGGGGATTAACTATGTGGCCATGAGGAACCTGTTTGTCAGGGAGGCCAAGGAGGCTATGGAGGTTAGAGTGGAGAAGAGAACAAGAACAACGCATATCAGGGAATCTGCCGAACGCATGGAACTAGGCAAGACGGTAATTTGCAATAACAAGGATGTGTCCATTTTCAAATAATCAAATTGTTCACATGAAATCTCCATGAGCTTTAAATGACAATTTGGCTCCACTTTCTTGCTATAGATGGAGGAGTGGGCAGAGTTCCGTAAGAAAATGAACCCAGACAGCCTGACACACCTTCCAGAGTTTATTGTCAAGCCCCGTGGACAGACTGTCTGGGAGGGCAAGACTGTCAAGCTGCACTGCACAGTGGCTGGATGGCCTAAACCCAGGATTGCCTGGTAAGACACACTCCAAGTTCACTGGTCCCCACCTTCTCTGAGTCACAAGAAAAAGAAGCAAATGAGAGGCGATCAGTCATGTGTGTGTCATATAGAAGTTTCCATCCAAAGCTCTCGTCATCAGCCAAACCTATTTTCCACTGCCGTAACATAAACACACACACTCCAATGCAATTACAGATTCTGAAAACAATGGTAAAAATAAACCAGCTGTCTTTCTGCTGTCTTCAAGGTACAAAAACAATGTGCTCATTGATGCTAAGGCTCACCCCGAGAAGTACGCAGTCGAGAGCAATTACAACATGCACTCCCTGGAGATCAAGAAGTAGGTAATCATTAATCTCACACTGCACAGCCTCAGTTAGAATTCATGAGAAGTTTCCAAAAATGTACATTACCCCAAACTGAATATTTTATGTTGAAAATATTCTGCAGTGATGAATGCAAATGAGAGGCAGGTAATTCACCATGTCTGCACGTTTTATTTTCAGCTGTGATTTCATCGACACTGCTCAGTATCATGTCTCTGCCCTCAACGTGAAAGGGGAAGTTTCCTCTGTGGCTACTATTGTTGTCAAAAGTAGGTAACTGTTTGTTCTGCTTTGCAGCTGCTGCTATATCCTCCGGTTAGATCTCAAAGTTTAAAGTAGGCGGTTTAATTTAACACCACTGTAAACACACCATGTATTCAAAATAATTGTGTCAGGATCTGGTAGAACATTTTTGACTGAAGGAAAAGTCCGAAATTTTTTTTTTTGACAAATGTTTTTATTGAGTTTTTAAATTACATTTCAACAATACAAAACAGCAAAACAAAACAAGGCACATCAATAAGTACAAATAGGCATTTGTCGATATTCAAAATGTAGATATGTTATTGGTATGTTTTACTGGTATGGTAACACACTGACTCCCATCGTGGCATTTAATTAAAAAAATAAAAATAAAGAATAATATTAGGAGTGACATACAAGTACATGCACAGATGGAAAGTCCTACATTTTATGCTTAAATGAAAAATGACTTTTGTGTCCACAGTGTAGTATATTTTACTATTGTTAAATGCGTGTCACTTAAATCTCTTGTTACTGATACAACACGATTACTGAACAATATATTTCTCTGCAGGGTTCCAGGAGGGCAAGGAAGCAGGCCCACTCGATCCTAAACCACGTGAGTCACTTTTAATCATTATTTTTAGTTTTTAAGTGAAGCCATTTCAATTCACATTTCAAAGGGTAATTAAAAGTGCTCTACATTAGACATAAAATAATGCATGGACAAACTAAAGCTGCACTAATCAAGTGTTTTTATATTTGTATAAACAATAGAAAAATGTGTAATGTGAAAGGCATTGCTCTTAGTTACAAATTCGGAGAACTCTTCAGTCACTCCTCGCTCTGCGGAGTGTTTTAGCGTCTTCTAGCTCATTTTGTTTATCAGCCCCATCTCCAGCCAAAGCAGAGAGCTATTTTCAGAAAACAAGCTCTAAAACCCATTATACACTACCGGCTCAACATCAAATGGCACAAGGACAAAGTTAGCGACTAGCAGCTGAACACAGTTAAGAATTTAGCAGCTAAAGAGACAGACATTTTTACTAAGGAGTTGGTGGAGACCAAAATCAGAGCTAAAGGGAGTGAATGTTGGACTTACACAAAAACACAGCTTCAAATGAATAATAATATCTGCTACATGTGTGAAAAAACACATTCAACATAAGGTATTTGTTAGTTTTGTGTTGGTAACTTGTTGCCCTCCCCCAAAGTGTTCAACCAGTCAATTATTGCAGGTTCAATGTTTTCATAGCAGTAGGTTTTAAAAGAAAATGAGGACAGCAGTTCATATTACAGAACATACATCAGGACAACATACATCTGGACATTTTTCCAAATTAAAGAACTTTGAATATTTTGCGAGAGGTAAAGTGTGCACACAAGAGCAAAGAAAAATATGTCAGGGGAGACTTGAGAGAAAATAGAATAAAGATCAATTAGGTTTGCGAGAATAAAACATTACAGGATCATTAACAAGAGGTCATTTTGTTGTCTCCAACATTTGGCATCCCCTCTAGCTAAATGTGCTAATGTTAATGTTTTTAATTTCTTTATTTTTCACCTGCAGATGGTTTCTGCGCTGAGCATGGTGTCACCTTTGAAACAACTATTATTGACAAATTTGAAGTGGCTTTTGGCCATGAAGGCGAGACTTTGAGTCTGGGCTGCACTGTCATTGTTTATCCCGTTGTGAAAAAATACCAGCCTGAAGTTGTCTGGTACAGAAACTGTAAGTGGAAAAAGGAATTTTAAATGGTTCATTCTTCCTTTTTAAACCAGTTAACAATACACATTACATTAAAGGTTTTATTTATTGCACTATACAGTATGTATCCAATTACATGTCTTTTGGTTTCGACTTCCCTATCAGCTGTCCCCTTGAAGCCCTCTAAATGGGTACACACACACTGGTCTGGGGAACGTGCCACAGTAACACTTGTCCACCTAAACAAGGAAGATGAGGGCATGTACACCCTGCGTGTCAACACCAAATCTGGCTTTGATACCTACTCTGCTTATGTGTTTGTCCGAGGTAAGGTGCCCAATCGATATTTCACCTGAGCTGATTTCATTACAAGGGGGACTCTTAAAATTTTGCTTTTTAGTTTTGTTTTACATAGAAAATGTAATTAATCTGCCATAAAAAGCCATTTACCCTCAAGTCTGTGTTAAATTGTACAGTTTTGAACAACAATGTAATGTAAAAAGTAAAGCAACCTATTACAGATCACCACACACACAGACCTGGTAGGAAACCATTCAAGTCTGCTGTGTCTTTAAGTGACACAACGCTCCCTCTGAGGTGTTTGGTTTCCACTGAGGAATGTTGTTTCTATATTTGTCTGCATGTCAGAAAGGTCGCCACAAAGAGTGTGATCTGAAGTAACAATCAGTGGGTTTATGCATAAGAAGGAATCTTTGATATTCCCTTTAATGTTATCAGACATAAACTAATCTATCATACATTTTTGCCACACATGCTGTCCTGTGATGGTGCAAGAAGTTCAGAAAATGAAAACTGAGTATGTAATGGAGATCAGCCTGATTTAGAAATAGCAACACTTACAAGTGCGTGCCTTCTTAGATATCTGCGTTTTGCTATGCCAGATGCCGATGTGGAGGTGGAGGGGGTTCCCGTGGCCCCGCTGGATGTGCGCTGTCATGATGCCAACAAGGACTATGTGGTGGTGACCTGGAAGCAGCCAGCGGTGGAGGGCAACAGCTCCATCCTGGGATACTACATTGATAGGTTGGGCAGCCCACTCTTTCTTTTATTATGTACTGTTCATTGCTTAATGGAGAAATTATTATTCAGTTTCATCCGATTTCTTTGGCCATGGTACAATCCTATATACAGGTTTTACAGTAAAACTGGTCTTATTTATGCTATTTCTGTGTAGACTTATTCTGCAGGCACATTCCACAAGCCTAAATTCCTCCTATATTTTCACCAAATTGCCATCTTGACAGATAAATGTCACCTTCCAGAAAATACCAACATACATCCCTACCTGTCTACTGCAGCTGTCAATCAGTCACTGTGAAAAACAATGTTGCTTGTGATGTTCACAAATCTAATTTATATGGGTTTTCTGTGCAGGTGTGAGGTGGGCACTCACCACTGGGCTCAGTGTAATGATGCCCCAGTGAAGTATGCACGCTTCCCTGTCACAGGACTGGTTGAGGGGCGTTCTTACATATTTAGGGTGCGGGCCTTGAACAAGGAAGGAGTCAGTCGTCCATCTCGTGTCTCTGAGGCCGTGGTTGCCGTGGATCCCTCAGACAGAGCTCGTCTACGAGGTGAGAGACACACCAGAGTCCTGCTGACACACTGCAACAAAGCCAACAACTGCACTTTTATGATGTGTTTTTTTATTTTTTCAAACAGCTGGCCCCTCAGCTCCTTTTACTGGGATGATCAAGTTTACAGAGGAGGATTCTACTGGTATGACAGCTTCAAAGAACTGTATGATAGTTATTTAAATTATAGAAGGAAAGAAATCATTAACGTGTCATAATGTTAGAATTAACAGGGAGGGGTGGCCCAACAGGAAGACCCTAGTGATGAGAAGACTGGTTGTTTAAGTAACCATCTATATAAGCTATAGTTTTAAGATTATTATAGATCCAAGACAAAACTAACTGCCCCACAGACAGCGTCATACATTTATCAATACACAGAAGTTATGCTACTGATATTTCAGAGCAATGGTCGGCCATAGATTCTAACTTACATAAAACTCAGTCAGATAAAGTATAATATATGATATTATTAATCAGGCAGACTAACAAATACAATAAACAACCCTCTGCTCCTGCCCTCTCTTTGCTACTTAACATGGATAGGGGGGACGGCAAGTTAACAAGAGGTCATTTTGTTACGAAGGGGGATGGCACCCCCCCCTCACCCCGCCTTAAAGGAGCATTCCAATCAATTCCAACACTCTGTTGTTTGTACATTTGGAGTGCTGTCAGTAGAGAGAAAAACTAAAACAATTGGTGCTGTCTACACCGTGTTATCCTCCTGTTAGAGTTAGCACTCAACAAGGCAAGTTTTAAATGTGTTTTTCCCTCTGCACATGTTCAAAATGTCATTAAAAGTGCTTACCCATGTGCAGTGATTCCTTCTGAGTGAACACAGTGAATCTGACTGCAGTAGATTTGAAAGAAATTCATGAAAGTTCTGTTAATTCAGCTGGGTTTAGTTCCTGTGTTGATGCAAGGAGCGCTTCGAGACCGTATAAAACTACAACACCGAAAAGAAATACAAACATATTTTCAATAATAAGAATATACTTAATTTTTAAAAGTAAGTGCTGTAGTACAACTAGCAGGAGACAAGTTATAATTGAGGTAAGGTTAGAGACACTACCTTATTTAATCATTAAATTTATAGCCTACTTTTTTTTGTTTTATCTCTTTTCTGTGTTGTAGTTTGTAGACGGTCCCTAAGCTCTCTAATTGCCTCTCAACACAGGAACTAAACACAGCTGAATTAGCACAGCTTTTATGCATTTCTTTTACATTCAGTGTTTTCACTCGGAAGGAATCACTGCACATGGGTATGCACTTTTAATTACATTTTGAACATGTTTAGAGGCTAAAAACACATTTAAAACTTGCCCTGTTTAAGCCTGTTGGGTGCTAATTCTAGCAGGAGGAAAACACGGTGTAGGCAACACCGATTTGTTTTATTTTTCTCTCTACTGACATTACTCCAAATTTACAGACAACAGAAGTACATGTTGGAATCGACCGGAATTCTCCTTTAAATTACTTACTACTTGTAGGGCTGGGTAACGATATCGCAATACCTTCTATGTACTGTCTAAAATTTGTCTGTAGTATGTAAAAACTGTCAAGTATCAAAAGCTGGTATTAAATGCCTGGTCAGATTTTTAGTCTAGTTTACTGATTCTTTAAATCACAAAAGGCTGTATTTTATTGAGGAAAATGTCTTTGATTGTTGCTTGTGCTGAGTGAAATGTTAAAACACTATTTATTTGAAAACTTTGGCATATTTTGTTAAATGGAAAAAAATGGTTTTGTAGAAAAATGTAATTGTATTCCTCAAAATAAAGTATTGGAAATACTGTTTAGGTATCAGTATTGAACATTTTCAAATAACAACCAGCCCAAGAGACTTTAAGTACAATTCACCTGGTTGAATTTACTTCCTCTTGCCTCCTCAGTGGGTGTTGTCCCCGGAGAACCCTGTGATGTTGTGGTTACCGAGGCAACCAAGAGCTACGTGGTACTCGCCTGGAAGCCTCCAGTTCAAAGGGGTCATGAAGGAGTCATGTATTACATTGAGAAGGTGAAGAGAAATGTTAAACACAAGCAACCAGTGACAAAGAGTGACCACTTGCAAGCACACATTGTCTGATGTCACAAACCAAATGGAACCAATGCTTTAAGAAATACCTATGGCCTCTTGTAGGTTATTGTACTTGTACATGAATAGCATGGAGGTCTATGCACCTTCTTACCTTTCCTTTTATAAACTGTCCAGTGGTATCTGCTATTGACATGTCACTGGCTCTCTCTCGACCAAAGTGTATTTCAGGTACTGACATCTGGCAGAGGGTGAACACTGGTATGCCAGTCAAGTCTCCCCGCTTTGCCCTGTTTGACCTGGCAGAGGGGAAATCCTACAGCTTCCGTGTGCGCTGCTGCAACTCCGCTGGCGTGGGCGAAGCCTCTGTACCCACAGGAGATATCACGGTCGGAGACAAACTGGGTGAGCCAGCAAGACCTGCATTTATATTATGTACAGGTGTTACAGTTTATGATACCACTGGTTTATTGTCCATCTGTATTCCTACATTAGTAAATTTAATCCCAATCCATTATATTCCCTTTATGCACTCTGTAATTATTTACTTTCTGTCTTTGATCCTTATTTTCTTAAACCTCTTTCTTAACAGACCTGCCCTCAGCTCCAGGCATTCCAGTGGCCACCAGGAACACTGACACCTCAGTGGTGGTCATCTGGGGGGCCTCTCAGGTCAAACACCTGGTCGGCTACTATATTGAATATACCGTGGTGGGCACTGATAAGTGGATGCCTTGTAACAACAAACCTGTCAAGCAGACCAGGTAGATACAGTTGAAGATAAGTTTTAATAAGTTGTTAAGTATGGATGCACATTGCATTCACAAAAGTAAAACAAAGTTAGAAACCTTGTCCCATAATTTACTATCTCATAAATAGGAGACAAAAGTTTAGCTATAGTTATCAATTGTAACTAACCTAGGCTACAGGATAAAACACTGGGCAATGATGCGTTTAATCTGCTTTTATTTACTTTTCTTAAATATATCTTTTATGTACAGTATATCTTATACGAGCTCTGATGTCTTAATTACAAGATCTTTTTTCTGATTATGAGATAGTAACTAATAATTACGAGATATGGTGTCTACATCTCTTTTTTCTTTTGTGAATGCAATGCGCTTCCTTAAGTGCCTAAAAAGATGAATTGATTGCAAAAGTACAGTACCACAATTTACTCATGGTTGTCAGCAAACCAGAATTTTATACAAACATTTCCTGTTGCTGTTCTACTGGTTGAAATATATTTGGTGTTCAAATTGGAAGTGCAAAGATGGAATACTGGTTGAAAAAATAAATGTTTTACAGGCTAACTAGTTTTAGCTTACCTACAGTAGATGTACAAGAATTTTAAGCAAGACTGTGTAACTTTTGCTTAATAGTTCTAAGTGACAAGTGCATTATGGGGTAATTAAAACTGTAGTGCAGAGAAGAGTCTTAAAGTCAGCAAACTGAAGCCAGTAATGTCAGTTACACAATTATATTTGCAAAAAATAGCAGACATTAGCTGACATTTGCGACTATAAGCTACTGGTCATACCAGACCAAGGATGATTGTAGTTAGCAATTAAACCCCTGAGTATATTATATTAGTATCTTTTATTGTATATCAATTACTCTTTTCATTTGTGAGAGTAAGAATTATTTATATATTTAAAACTTACAAAGTCTTGCTTGGGAAGTTAAGGTTGGTTAGCTTAGCTACTTTGGCAATCAATTTTCAGAGGACACAGCAAGGGAACTAATGCTTCATAAAATATACTGAGCTATAAATCTTTTGGTCATCATTTCATTTTTCATTTGTGTTAAGATTACGATTTTTACTTTTTTTAGTCCTTAAATCAAAGTATTATGATAATATGACTTTTACACTTTTGTCTACTGTTTTATAGGTTTGTGTGCCACGGCCTGACTACCGGAACAAACTGCATGTTTAGGGTCAAGGCAGTCAACGCTGCAGGTTACAGCCAGAGCTCCTCCAATTCTGATGCTGTGGTTGTGCAGGCTGCCATCTGTGAGTATCCTCACAACTCGTCTTCCTTATTCATTCTGCCTGAGGCATTCAAGCCATACTCTCTCCTTGTGCTCCTTCCTCCAGCTATTTAAACATTAATTTATCCAGGGAATGATTGCTGAGAATATACACTCAACATAACACTTACACACATGACCTCTGAACTCATCTTTTTCATGAACCATGTTAACTTTCATTAATTTTTCCTTTTCCTAACCAAAAATCTTACATTACAGTAAACATCTGTTGTTCCCACAGAGTTTGTTGTGATAGGGTTAGCTGTTCAAATATCTTCTCTTTTTCTTGTATATCTTGGGTTTTATGAATGCAAGTGGCACATGTTTATATGTGACTGCTGGTTGATATATTTGCATGTGCCTGCCTGACATACTCATAACTAACATTTGATTTCGTCATTTTGCTGCTTCCCATTGCTTTATTTTATTTATTTATTTTATTAGTGACAAAGTTAAATAACAAACTAGATACTGTTATAATAATGATTCTGCTGTATGCAGGTATTGATTTCTGTATTATTTTTTTGCTTGAGTTCTGTTTGGTTATTTGCCAAGGTGAAGACTAAAACATTGTTTTCTTAAAGAGCATGCACAATCAGAGCCTTGTCTGGCTGTCGGAGATTTTCGTAGCGTGAAAGTTACCCTGCTTCTGACCTTGAGTGTAAGTACTTTATTCATTACAATGACCCTTAAAAAGTGTGTTGTTTGTGTGTCCAAAGCATGTAGCATGTTCAACTGTGGACTAATGACAATTACAATCTATGTAATATTTGGCTAATGCCAGGGCATCTTGATGGGATTATGAATCAGACTGAATTTTTCATTAAAGGCAAAACAAACAAATAGGAGCTGAATATCTGAAAATTATCTTTTTTTACACACATATTCACTTCACTTCAATTTCTCTTAAAAAAGGGTTAACCACCTTATTTACTTTTCTTCACAGCCATCCCTGGAAAACCCACTGGTGTGAGCCTGGTGGAGGCTGTAAAGGACTACATGGTGCTGGCCTGGACTGCGCCTGCTAACACTGGAGGAGCCGATATCAGGGGATATTTTGTGGACTACAGGACCGTGAAGGGAGACGTTGTCGGAAAATGGCATGAAATGAACCACAAGGCTTTGACTACTACCTCCTATAAAGTACAATATTTTATTCCAAGCACCTATTGACCAAATTCCCAATTAATTTGTTTTGGCTTTTTTATGAATGAAGGAGTGATTATCAGTCACAATGTCCAGTGTCATAATTCACTGCATTTTGTCAAGTTTGCAGTATATGTGCCAGCCCTAAAAAGGTATTTTAATCCTTTCTCATTATCTGTATTATTTTTCTGTTAGGCTGAAAACCTGAAGGAGAACGTCTTCTACCAGTTCCAGGTGCGTGCTATGAACATGGCCGGCGTGAGTAAAGCCTCTCTGGCCAGTGCAGCTCTGGAGTGCAAGGAGTGGACCATTACTGTGGCAGGTATGAGAGACAATATGCTCACCAAAACTGGGCCAGTACATATTAGAGAGGAAACAATTAGATGATTATTTGACTATTCATGGTCAATTAATCATTGCAGCTATTTAAATAAAAATGCCAATCATGATCAGCTTTTTAATTGTTAGAATGTAATTATTTCCCTTGTGTGATAGTAAACTGAATCTTTTGGCTTTGGACTGATGATTGGACATACAGTAACAAGCAATTTGAAGACGTCACCTTGGGCTTTTCTTTACTTTTACTAAAATTATATATAGCAAACAAGCCGAAAAAGTAGTCACAGTTACCTCAATTTGTATATTTTCCACAATACATTTCAGATACAGTAGAGAGCCTATTCATGGGATCATTAGAATACAATACGTACATATTTTGTGCTATGCCAAAATGTGCAATACATTGTTTTTAAATACTAATACAATAAATACATCTTAAAATATATCAATTTCTTTTACTGAATTTCTATTCCTTTTTTAGAACTGTATTGTAAATATTTGTCAAATGTATTATTTTCTTTTTGTTTTAACCAGTTACTAATAGTAGTACTACTATTAGTTTGAGATACCAAAATGATTTCCCACATTATTCAAACTCTATCTCTATTTATCCTCCAAGGTGCTCCTGTTGGTCTTCATGTGCTGGAGGTCCGTGACACGTCTGTCGTTATCCTGTGGGAGCCACCTGCATTTAATGGCCGCACTCCTGTCAATGGCTACTATTTGGATGTCAAGAAGGCCTCTGCTGGAGAAGAAGGCTGGAAGGCTGCTCATGAGAAGGCCAACAAGATGAAATACATGAAGGTCATTAAGATGAATAGATAGTTTAATTGGATCTGTGTGTGGTTATTCTTTAGCTGAGATGTGATGGTCAAATTTCAGTTTCAACGTATATGCGTGCATGCATGTATGTGCGTGTGTGTGTGTGTTAAATAATGACAACAGTGTTCTCTAACTGTCTCTCCCTTCGACTCCTCATGTGCTGTCTCAGGTGACAGGGCTGAAGGCTGGTACATCCTACGTCTTCCGTGTGCGTGCTCAAAATCTTGCTGGAGTTGGAAAGCCCTCCGCAGTCTTAGGTCCAATCCTGGCCCAGACTCACCCTGGTGAGTGTGATTGTTATGTAACTCACACATTCCTTTGCATACTGTTCCTACGCAGTTTTGAAAAATTATGGGAAATGGCTAATTCTCAATAATGATATAGGTAAATTAGCTTTTTATATATCTCTAAACTGACTGGCATGTCTTATATTTATCATTTGCTACTGTAATTAATATAATCATGACAATCAGGATCTGAAATCTGCCAATGATGCGCACACACTGTAACCATTTACTCTCCTTTCCTCAGGCAACAAAGAGATTTATGTGGATGTCGATGATGATGGTGTGATCTCTATGATCTTTGAGTGCTCTGATATGAAGGAGGGCTCTGAGTTTGTTTGGTCCAAGAATTACCAGACTATAACAGACACCTCTCGCTTGACTATTATCACTGAGAAGGGCAAGTAAGTATCCTTTGTGCCCAATTTCTCATGCAACGTCAAGGGACCAATATTACTCTCTTGCTCTTGTTCTAGGCTTGTGTGCAAATGCAAAAGTTTTTCCTCTTTCCTCATACCTTGTCATCCCCAGGTCCAGAGCTATCTTCAACAGTCCCTCCCTAGAGGATTTAGGCATATTCTCCTGTGTGGTCACTAACACTGACGGCATCTCCTCCAGCTACACATTAACTGAGGAGGGTGAGTCAGCCCACAGTCTTGGCATCTCTGCTCCTGTACGCCTGAAACTTGATTCACTTGTAATTTGTTTGGGTGACGTAAGAGGTAAAGGTGTGAGGAGTGCTTGATGGACTGTGTATACTCCTGTCTCTGTTATCCTCTTTCAACAGCTGCATCCAATTGACCTGGTGTGTGTTTGTCTGGAAGGTTTTCTCAACCTATTCAGTACTGTCTGTCAAAGTTGTTGTCACATCCAAGGTTGTACTTGACATGGAGTATTTTTGTGCTTTTCTAAGATACTGTCAAATAGGGAAAAAACAGTAAAACTAGTAGTAGAGGAGTTGATGCTGAAGGGTTTGACATTCACCTATTTTGCTGCTGTTGTTACTTGTCAGGTCTCAAGCGTCTTCTGGACATCAGCCATGACCACAAGTTCCCTGGTGAATATCCAACCACATCACATACAGTATACTGTTAATACCACATTTTCTTTTTCACTTATCACAACCTTAGATTTTATTTATCAAGTGCAGATGCTGTTTTAGATATAGTTTGGGAATTGAAGTAACCATCACTTTATTTAACAAATAGAAACAAAGGTTTGTCTTTGAAATTATAATTACTTTACATAGCTTCAACAAGAGCTTACAAAAATGTGTTTTTTTCCAGTTATTCCGTTTAAGAGTGAAATGGTCATGGACTTGCTCGAAAAGGGTCGCGTGCGATTCTGGACTCAGGTGGAGAAATGCACTTCCGCCTGCCAAGTGGAGTATGTCTTTAATGATGTCATCATTACTGAGGGACAGGTAGGAATCAGTACTTGTTGTCCTGCCGTCCTGTGACTCCACTTCTATTTTGGTTCGCCTGCCACAAACTGATCTTGTCGGGGTTTCTCTATATCTTTTTGCTTCCAGAAATACACACTAAACTTTGACAAGTCCACCGGCATCATTGAAATGTTCATGGACTCTCTGGAGGTCACAGATGAGGGAACGTTCACCTTTAACCTGGTGGATGGCAAGGCTAAGGGCACAACTAGTCTGGTGCTCATTGGAGATGGTAAGGCAGATTTTACTTACATGTTGATGTTATGCATACAGAGTTGTCATTATATTAGTTTGAATTGTGTATATGGAATAGACATCCCCAACCATCAAATTACTTTTGAAGGCATTGCATTTGCTGCAGTTAAAGTATTTGTCCATTGAGGGGCAGCAGATGACAACCTTTCCTTACTGTCATGTCTGTTAGCTGATTTTCCAATGCACATTTTGCTATCCAGAGTTCAGGGAGCTTCAAAAGAAATCTGAATTTGAAAGGGCTGAATGGGTCAGGAAACAAGGTAAGGGATCTTACGTTTCCATTAGATGAGTTTTACACTAATTACACGTACGTTTCAATAATTATTTCATTGACTATCCACAGGTCCTCACTTTGTGGAGTATCTTGGCTTCACTGTTACTCCAGAATGTAATGTGCTGTTGAAATGCAAGGTAAAGTAAAAGTAACTGTACATATTTGTACAGCTGTCAGTTTTTTTTATAGAAGGAGCATTACAACTGGTGTGCAATTTAGGTGACAACACCTAATCCCATCTCTCTTCTTACGCTCCACAGATAGGAAATGTCAGACCAGAGACTGAGATCATCTGGTCTAAGGACAGCATTGAGATTGCAGAGGATGATGACGACGCTCAGAAAATTGAGAGAAAGGACGGGGATCTGACCTTTAATATCGGAAAGGTCAGCCCATTAGACAGAGGCCGTACTGTACAATCGGGAAGAGTTGTGAGCTTATGAGTAAAGGGCTAAAAGCGATGCGTCTGATGCAGCTGATGCTACAATCGTAGAGCTAGACTAAGGCTGAATCCCATTTCTCTATCTTAAAATGCTACGCTGCCAACCATCCCTCTCTGACACACAGAATCATAAATTTTGAAACACTTTATAAAAAGATATTCACATTTCCGAGTCCTGCTGGAGTCCTGCTGGAGTCAGCACATCAGCATGTCGTATCTGGGAATCAGAATAAAACACTGACTCCCTATTTGGTAACTTTTACTTTTAATTATTATTCTAATATTATATATTTTGATATTATACACGTATAGGTCATGCTTTTCAACAGTTATGCACATATAGTGTAAATAGATTATATGGTTTATCTGTGTGATGAATTTATACACTTCATTCTTAACCCTATATTCAATTTAACTTCTCTGGCCAATTTACTCAAACATTTTAAAGCTGTCCGTTTTAATGATATCCATGTGGTCTGTCAGACAATGTTGGTGCCAAAGTTAAATTGATACTGTATAAACATTACTTATAAAAAGAGGGTTGGTGTCATTGCATGAGCTAAGGAGAGGTGGCTTGTCCATTGCCACTCCTGTCATTCGCACTTAAATTAACTGACTTATCTATCTAATTCACAGTGGGTTATTAAGCAGGAGAAACCAAAAGAAAAAAGAAAAAAACCAACTGCAGAGGACGTTCCCCCACCACCAAGACCCAAAGTCTGGACATAATCTTTGCTGCCATAAGTTGACGCCTATAATTTCTCCATGTGTCCTCCTTGTCTTACTGTTTTCATGTTTTCATTTTAACGCCTGCAGCATCCCGGGCAGGAGAAAAGCTTGCCTTTTCTGCTTAGTTGGTCTCTGTCTGGCTGTTCAACTGTCTTATTATCTGTCCCTACATACTGTATTCCCCTCTGTTTGATTTAGGAGGGAATTATTTGCTGTATCAAGGATACTAAAGCTGCTTTTACGTCAAACTCTAGATCTCCAAGGCGGATGCGGGTATTTATGGGGTCACCCTGAAGGATGACAGAGGCAAAGATAAGAGCACCTTCAATCTGACAGATGCAGGTAAAGTCTCTTTCATAAAATTTGTGAGTGAAAAAGTGGAAATCAGTGTTGAAAACAAAAGTATAATAATTGCTGTTATCATCCTTTTTCCCAGGATACCAAGCTGTAATGAATGAGCTGTTCAGGGTTATTGGTGAGTCATTTAACTTTGTACTTACCAAGCAGTGATAAAGCAACACACACTAGAAAAGCACATTTACAGTTTTTTCCCACTCCATTAAATATTAACAAGTAGAGACTGAAATATTTAATGCAGTATTATATACCATGGTTTTCATTGGATGTAGATAAACACCTGACTTTTTATTCGTTTCCCTCCAGCCAACTCCTCCTCTGAAATGACAGTCGTCAGTACTGAACACGGCATCATCCTCTCCTCTATGGTCACATATTACAATGATGAACTGCGTGTTGGTTGGCTCCATAAGTATGTAAAATCAACCTTATTTACGTACACATTTGACATCCTTATTTTTTTTAACTCTTGTCTTGCAAACAAGTGCACTTTTACTGAACCAATACAAACACAACCATTTTAAACTGTGTAGCTTAATGGTGATGAAACCAAACTTGGATACTGAATTTGTGTGTGGTGTCCATGCGATGGATAATGAAATATGCTGTATAGTCACTATGTAAAATATTTTCACCGGTGTTGTGACATATTTGCATTACTTGATTTTTTTTATTGCTTGATTTGGCAAACAGAAATACAAATTTTCACCTGCAGTTCCTGGATAAGTTGATGTTATACATTAAAATAACACAAGACAAACAAAAATGATACAAAAGCACATCAAAGCACATTTGCAGTAGGATACAGCATCAGAGAAAGTGTATCAGATATCTCATTTTGGTATAATACAAGGATGATTGTGCAGATTTTTAGTGTGAATGGCAATTACTGCTTTCCTGTCTGAATCTGGCTTTTCAGTGTACCTGATACTTTCAGTAAACAGTCCAACCTTAATTGATCTCTACTCCCTATTTCTCCATTAGAGATGCTAAGATTGCTGCCTCAGAGAGAGTTAAGTCTGGAGTCACAGGAGAGCAGCTTTGGCTTAAAATCAATGAACCCACTGAGAAGGACAAAGGCAAATACACCATGGACATCTTTGATGGCAAGGACGGAGTAAAGAGAGTCTTTGATCTGACTGGCAAGGGTGAGTAAAACTTTCTTTAAAGAAACTTCTTCAGATTGCTTTATGCTGATGCTTTAGCTATTTTTTTAATGTAACTATTATTAATAATATGTTTATGATTTCTGGTGCAGCATGGGAAGAAGCATTTGAAGAATTCCAAAGGCTCAAGTAAGTAAACAAACTTGATCTGACTCAATCTT
The DNA here is from genome assembly GCA_026937815.1 of Etheostoma perlongum. Taxonomy (NCBI): domain Eukaryota; kingdom Metazoa; phylum Chordata; class Actinopteri; order Perciformes; family Percidae; genus Etheostoma; species Etheostoma perlongum. Next base: position 13,935,943 of record CM049382.1, on the reverse strand, counting down.
TTTGCTGTGAAGAGGATAGTTACACAAATAAATACCAACAGTAATCACAAACTTCAAATAGACTAAGACCAGAACATGTACTTTGTAAACCCTTTCAGAAGCCCTCAAAATACATTTCCTCAAATTGTATAGCTTCAGGGGGGAAATGTTGGCCACTGGTCTGCCCTAATATACCAAGGATGCTTACGACAATGTCTGTCTCCTTCCTTCCACAGGGCGGCAGCAATTGCAGAGAGAAGTAAGTGGTTATTTATTCTTTGGTTTCTCCCAACGGACATGGCTCTATGACATTATGTAACATGTTTATGGATGTAGAGGCTATTTCAGTTTTAATAGAATTTTATAGTGTGGTTCAGTGGAACTGAAGATACATGAGTGTGTTGGCCATTATAATAACTAGATCTCATTCATGGAAATGGTTTTCCAGAAGATTAAATAGTTATATTTCTGCCATGCGGAATTTTAACCAAAGCATGCTTAAAAGTTCATTTGTGCAATAGAGTTAAAAAATATTGTGTTTTATGAAGAATGGTTCAACAGTTCAACATGTCAGTGTTGGGTAATATTATATTGCCAACAGGCAAATTCTTCACAGCTTGAATGGCTGACTGATGGTTGACATTTGCATCTTGGCTCATTATTGTATTCATTGTTTAGATCGCGCCCGTGTTGTTGGAGGCTTGCCAGATGTGGTTGCAATCCAAGAGGGCAAGGTAAATAAATTAGATATTCAGTCTTAAACTCTCTGTTACAACTTCCCGTTTCTTTTATATTGTTTCATGTCGGAGCGTCTCTTCCCTCTGAACCCCTGCAATCTTATTTTTCTTTTTAGTCCCTGAATCTGACTGGCAATGTATGGGGCGAGCCGGTACCTGAGGTAAGCTGGACGAAGAACGACAGAGAGCTGGTATCTGATGAGCGCTACAAACTCAAGTTTGAGCACGGCAAGTTTGCCAGCATCACAATCGCCGCCGTCACCACGGCTGACTCAGGCAAATACGCCCTCCTGGTCAAGAACAAGTATGGCACAGAAGCTGGCGAGTTCACCGTCAGCGTCTACAACCCAGAAGAGGAGGAGAAAAAGGAGGAGAAGAAAGGCTAAAGGATGATGCAGTGTAATGTTATAAAGCAGAAAAGATGAACGACTAGGCTATCTCCAAAGCATTTTACCGCCGGTACATGCCGGTGCACTGAGGAGTTTAAATAAATGATTAATACAGCTGCTTCATCCTGCGTCTTTATGTGCTGGGCTAAAGAGCTTTGGGCATTGCTTGTTGAGGAAGCAAACAATGAATGTGATAGAGAGAGGATAATTGTGTGCTTATAGTTGCTTGACAAGTCTTCCATCACTTCTGACTGCTATCAGCAGTAAATGGAATGTTTAATCATGGGAGGGGGTTGATCTGTCATTAATCTTTGTTTTAGCATTGAAGGCCAGCAAGATTGTGTTTTTTTTTTAAAACTATTAGTATTACATTTGGAGAACCTGTGAAACCAAGTTATGCCTGAGGTTGATTCACTGTAAAAAGAAAAATAAAGGGGGGGGAAACCCCTGATGTAATGACCTTCCCACCAGCTATTGCTGGGTTGTGTAGCACTGGAAAATGTGTTTGTGGATATATGTCCCATGGTCCACTAATTAGAGCTCTTGTTGTCTATTTATAAACAGCTACTATGTTTACATTGTACTGCGTGCATGTATGTTAGCTTATACTGTATGTGCCGTTGATGTAGGCCTACGTTTTGGACGTTTTGAAAGGTTTATCCGGTAAACTGACTTTGCGTAGTGTGATAGAACAACATTTGAAACTGGTCCATTCAAGGTGTCTCACACAACCTACTAACCTGTGTGCATAGTTGTACATCCATAACTTGCATTCTTTTGGAGATCTTTCAACAGAACTTGTCATATGAGCACCAGACGCTGTTGGGGGAATGTTGTATTTCAAGCTGACAGAAGCAGCCCTGTAGCAATGTGAGGCTGTGTAAAGCAAGTTAAACATTAGTTTTCTCTTCACTCCTTGTAATAAATGTGCACATTTCCAGAGAGGTTTCCGTTAACTCCCATAACAGTTAATACATTGAGAAAAATGTCTTCAAGTTCAAAAATTTGATTTGCAACAAGCTCAAGGTTTTGGGGGATTACTGATAGCCAAACAGAAAATGCTGATTTCTACCTGCTTTCATGGCTGGTGCCATTAATCAGGAGTTCCCAAAGTGGGATGCTGGGCCCACAATGGGTCGTAAAAATGGGGAGCCAGAAGTCCCCTCAGGCATTTCACTGAGGTAACCTCTCATCCAGATACAGTATGTAGGTTAATCCTGCTGTGTATCTGTCAATAAATGCCTTCTGAACTGGGCTGCTCGGTAAAAGTATTACTAGCTAAATAAAATGAGGGTATTCTGAGATCCACTACGTGTAAGAAGCTACAATAACCATGGTAGAGTCACACACACTGTATGAGTGAGTGCGCTGCCACTGTGCGGCTACCTGACCCATTAACTTCAGCTCCCTGGTTCTAGCCAAACCAGTCAGCCAATGTGGTCCAGGCACGGACACGTCAGGAGACTTCTAAGGAGTTTCACAGGCAGAAAAATGGGGACTCGCTGAAGACATCATAACGTCCTTCATCGGCAGCATCCCGCAGGACTAACCGAAAGGTAAATATTTACCGATTGGATGATTTCAATGCGTTAGATAGCCGTTTGCCGCTTATAGCGTTAATGCATATTTCTGATTGTACTATCAGCTAACGTTAGCTAGCCTGTAAGGTGGCTAACGTATTTGAGCTACGATAGGTTAATTTAACCCAAGAGACATTCATGTATCATGTCACATATTAACGTGAGCACTTTTCATTGAAACCGTCGACATGAATAGCGTTAGCAGTGAGCCTGTTACCGTTTCACCGTTTGCTTTTTACGGTAACTACCAACCTAGCTAACGTTAACCCTACGATAACATTAAAGCTAGCTAGGTAGCTAACCGCAGGCAAGCGTCTAGCTGAGCTCCGTCTCCATTCATTTATACAGTAGGGCTATCTTCTGCCCTACTGTTTAGCTAGGGTTTAGATCTCAATTAATGACAAGCATTACAGTACATAGTAAACATCATTTTAATTTCTGTTTTTTGTTTCTGTTTGTTTATTTCCGTTCGTGTAGCTAACGTTATAGTTCTTGTGTAACGTTACTGGTGGCATTTCAATCAAACAATATGGCAGCTTTAATCTCCTAATCAGCATTTTTAGCCCCAAAACGGTGCGACTTGCAGCTAATTAGTTAGCTTCTATTTTGTGTGTTAATTCACGTTCTGTATTTTGTAACTGTTACAGAAGTGTTGTTGGCTTGTAAGCAATGCTGCCACCTCACCAAACAAACCATTTGCCTGTGGGTGGTATTTGAAAACAAAAACAACTTAAACCCCAGTAACGTTAGATGTCAAGTAGGTTAATGTAAAACATGTTAGGCATTACTTTATGTGTAATGTGAGATAGTCCCACACTGATACTGTCACCTAGCTAATCATTGACACTCAAGTCAGTCTCACTGCCGTGTCTTAGATAACCCTTCAAACCTATTTGGATTAGCTAACTATATCGTGACAGCTCATGATTAGCAGTTCATTTTAACTAATTTGCACTCTCAGATAACCTGTTTACTATCTAAAACTAATGCAGTCGAATATAACAACCTTATTATTTCATGACTGCGCTTCTTGTTGAAACAGTTTTAGCGTTGTCCCTGGCTTGATAAGAGGATTGCAGTTTATCAAACATAAAAAAAACATTGTTCAGACCTCTCTTTCCTACACTTACTGCAGCTGTGGAAGATTAAATAAATAATGGATTTGTTGTACCTTTCCTTTAAAAGAAAACAGGAAATTATCCAAAAGGCGATTATTTTGACTGATATTGCGATATGATACACAATATTAGAGGGCATGATCATTTTTGTATCATTATTCTCCTTTTCATTGACAAATATTAAAATCTAAAACATAAATGATTTATAGTGTGAATTTTGCGAGGATCTGTACAAAACAAAGATTTTTTTCTTTAGGCTATATAATACAATTTGTAGGCTGGGACGTCTCTGCAGCACCACAATACTTCATTCCGAATGGTTTGACACATTTCACCCTATCTGCGATATTGCGCCTGCCCTGCGACGTGGATATTGCACTACATATCGCAATTTCAGAAAAATTGCAATTAATTGTGCAGCCCTACTTTACGTTGTGTTTTTCTTGCACTGCAGAATGTGTCAACATGAAAGCTAACAATGTCTGTCTGGGCTTGTGGTTGTCATGGTTTATGTTACACACATAATAAGTAGGCTCATTTTGGTGCAGTTTGGTGTAAGCTAATACTTGAGAGTGTAACATGAACCTTGTGTTGTCTGGTTGGCCCGCACAGTCGCAGGACTGATTATTTTGTCACTCTGTCAAAGCAAACGTTGCACTGGATCATTTCAGACGAAGACCATAATTATGTTGTGATAGGAACTAGGATCATAACACTCAGATGCCTGGTCTTTTAATTCTTAATGTAGTACAGAAAAGGAATTGATTCTGGTTTAGTGTATTCAGTTACTGCTTGGTTATTTGTGACTCCGTACACAACATTTCATGTCTAAAAGGAAAGTATTAATAGTTTTATGAATGACCCTGACAGATCCTATAAACTACCAGCATTGCACCCAGTAGGCCCCTGTGTTTTGTGTGATAGGGTTTACAAAAGGCTTAGCAGATGGGACAGTGGGAATGAGGCATTTTTGGAAGAACCGTATGCATTATGTTTATCTTAGGCATTCACTTAGAAGTTTAAACCAGCCAGGAGCATGCTGGGAAGTTCCTTATGACAAAAACATGTTTAACTTCATCATTGCTTGGACTACAGTCTTATTAGTTTACCCATTCCATTTGTATTGAATGACAATATAATTAAAATTAGCTAATTTTAGCAAACTGTATTGATATTTAATACAGACTAATCTCTGCGGAGATCATCCCTTTGGTATTTGCAGAACTTTCACTTTTTAACATTTGTGGTCACATGTTTGGGATGTCAGAACGTTCAAGGGTAATGAGCAACTAAAGATCAACATGTTGAAGTCCAATGTACTGAATGTCCCATTGGTTGACTCCTGCAGCCAATCGATTTATTAGTCATGCACAATAACAAGCACACACAGCAACGATTGTGCCATGCATGTGACTGACTGTGCAAGAACCTCAAGCTGTGGAGTACGGCTTGTTTTTTCCTGAGCTCGTACTCTTATCAAAGAAGAACACTGCGTAGCCGTTCACATGCATTAGCTGCCCCTTATCAGCCATACACCGCCACCTTAAAGAGGCCATCTCATTGGCTGAATCCTTTGTGTCCTGTCAGCTAACTGGATGACACATCCAGAATAAGGACGAAAAGGTTTATGACAGTGTTGCACAATCGCGTCCGATAGCAGTGTTGTGGTATTTACCCTTGGAAGGGTTTTTTCCTACAATATTAGGTGTGAGACATTTGAGATTGGATTCAGGATGGCAGGGGGGCTATGTCATCGTAATCTGAGGGAGGAAATCAGTGGTCCTAGTGGAGTATCCTGAGGTGGGTAAAGTAAGAGAGCTGGTGCTCTACTAACTGCAATGAAGAGACAGAGATCCTGGGGGGACAAGGAGCTCCTGGGATGCAACACAGACAACAGTGAACAGGATGAGTCCTCATCTCTGAGGCCGTCTTGGTCCTTGGTGAGTCAGTGCTGACAGGTCTCTGAGTTGGTCACAGCTTTTGGCCTGATGCTGCAGGGCCTCCTATACCGGCTGTTAGTCATCCTGTATTGTTGGGTTTGGCAGATTTCTCGGATTTATTGCCGTATAATTGTGTCCAAGCCTAGTGGCTTGATACATACCCACAGTGAATCAGATGGATAATGTCAGTTTCAAAACTGTTCTTTAGAAGAGGGCAGGACACTGATGTAGTGTATTTGAGATGGTCTAAAATATCCTGTCTGGGTCATGAAGCTTGTTTCACCTGTCTAATCGTCAAGTAATTTTGTATCCAAAACACCAAGCCTGTCCCATTTTAATTTGTAGTTTTGGGTCTGGCAGTTTAGCTACTTGTGGTGTGTACTTCTGAGTTTAAAGAGGGAAAAGACTATGGCTAGCAGCAGGTAAAGCATGTTTGTCACATGTGACTGTTTTCTAGATAACTGAACATGGTACATTTTTAGAAAGCGCCGGTGTAAGGGTGATTTTAGTTTTTAATGTTTAATATTCCCAATTATACAATTAACTTTATAGATGTTTGGAGCCTTGTTATGATGTCTTTATGTATCTCTGCACTTGGTGTTGTTAACACTGTGTCAGTCCAAAGGACAGCAGCTTGCACTTCTTCCAATTGCAATGTCACTTTCTGTGGTATCAAAATGAAAATGAAATTGTATTACATAATGCTCCAAATGCACCATGTGTTATTTGCTTGATAGCAACAAGACTTTTTTTGGTTACCAGACCACATAAAATCCAGACAGAGTAACAACAAAAAAAAGACCAACATCATGCTACATGTGGACATTTTAACCCTGACAGTGGCACAGTGACATTATTTTCAGCTAAGGTGTGTTGCTTTTTTATAAGACCATGTTTGAGTTTACTAGTTTACCCTGTGAAATAAAAGGCTAACCCCTGTTTTCCACCAGCCGTGTCTGTGCTGCGTTCCGGAGGCGGTGCAACCCCCGCGAGCAATTGCTGCCATTTAAGTCAATGCTTGATATTTCACCTAAAGTTTCCATTTACTTGGTTAATGCCTATTGGGTCAGTTTGTGTTTACCTGTACTCACTGCATTTTCACTGCATTTATTTAAACAGTTTGTGCAATTTATACAATTTGTGCAACTGCAACACAGAATTTCCCTTCTGGGATCAATAAAGTATTTTTGATTCTGATTAATCACCATAAAACACGTTTTCTTCTGTGCAAAGTCTTTGAAGCACCTTTGTCTTGTAAGCACACACATTTTGGATGAATTAAATTGAATATAATTTAATTTTAAGAACATGTTTTGATCAAAGACTTGTTGAATTATGGATCCAGTTTGACTTTGTTTTTCAAGCAATCTTAGTAAAGCAAACTTTGGAATAGTAGATTTTGATGTTTTTAACGTGTTTTCTTTGTGACAAGTTACTTTCCTACAGATTGTAGTTTTACATTATCTGTCAGAGTGACATTGTAGTGAATGTCAACAAAGGGCCCAAACTCGGGCATCCTCCTTGTCTACAAATGTGAAACTAAGTTCTTTAAGAAAATTGAGAGCTTCCAGTTGTTAACAAAAGGCCTCACATCAAATAATCTAAACCCCTCTACAACCATTTGAGCTGTCAACATATAGTGATGGCTGTTTGATTTCATGCTGGTTGCCTTTCTGTGTGTGATGTTCTGAGTAGCCTGCATATATTCATATATTATTTATTCATTAGCTTACTTCCTGGTAAAACATATTTTCCATAGTGCCACCCATGCACAAATGCCCCTATTCCCCCCCTCACCAAGCTAAACTCTACACAAAAGGTCAGCGTGAGATAGGACCAATAAAGTCAGAAGGGTAACATGTTTACAAACTCTACCAAACTAGACCCTGACCCTAACAAATTGTGTTTGCTAAGTTAATGTGCACTCTCTGTGTCACAGTGTACGAATGACTGCAAATAATCTTGTTCAGTAAAGAGGCAACAGGAAAGCTGCAAAGTTTGTGGGATTAGCCAAGGCCTGTGTGCAATTTGTAGAAAAAAATCTACAGTCTTAGAAACTGCTTCTCCCGAACAACAAAGTGCTTTCAGAAATTGTACAGGGTTAATCCTAGTCCATATAAAAATAGCCACAAAACTATGAACTTTAGTTTTATATTTGATATACTTAGCAGAAGGTTATGAATGTAAACAGGAAGCCAGCTGCCTTCATTGCAGCAGGGCAGTGGGAACTCTGTGTGAGGTTGTAGCGTCTCATTGTTTCAGTCTAGCTGTCAGCCCCCCTCTCTGATGTTGTTCATGTGGGACAGCTGCCAGTGACAGGGTAACAGTGGCACTCTGGTAGTCTGTATACAGGTCAGGAGATCAGACACCACAGGGCAGACAGGCAGAGAGGGAGCTGGGAGATGAAAGCAAAAGACAAAGGACACTTCTTGACTGTCTAGAACATCCTTAAAAGAAGAGACAACAGTGGATAGACTGAGAAAGTGTCAAACTGTTAGATTACAGGCCAAAACAGTCTTTTGGACTCAAGCTGACTAATATGTCCTCATCCTGTCTTTCCCTTAACGCAGCTAATATTTTGTTCTCTTCCTCCCTCCAGGCGGACACCATGAACTACGTGGGCCAGCTGGCAGGTCAAGTGCTGGTAACTGTCAAAGAACTGTACAAGGGCATTAATCAGGCCACGTTGTCGGGCTGCATTGATGTTGTGGTTGTCCGCCAGAGAGATGGCACCTACCAGTGCTCACCATTTCATGTGCGCTTTGGCAAGCTGGGTGTACTACGCTCCAAAGAGAAAGTGGTAAGTGGTAAAACTGTTTTGGATTTCTCTCACTGACATTTTGAAGTCATGTAATCATTAAAATTATTGTGCTCCATTTCATTTGAGCTCCCATCCAAGTTTATGATCCAACATAAGGAAATATTCTAAAAGCACAATTGAGTGTACATATATTGAGTGTGTGCAAACTTCAGAATGTGTTCATACAACATAATCAGTCTACAAGACAACTTGTGGCTAGTATTGCATTAGGTTTTGGCTAAACTAAGCCAGATTACTTTAAGATTTTTTTTTTTTTTTTACATTTTAGGTTACTGACTCTTAATTTGTACACTTTATTGGTCCACCACGCAAGTTCTGTCATTTATATGCTTGATTAAAAAGTTTTCAGGAGAGTGTTTGTATTTGGTTGACATCTGCCTGAATGTATGGTCACATTAACATTCCTCGTAACAAAATCAGGGGATAACCCCACAAACTCAGGGCTAACCCTGCTCCAGAGCAAGGCCAGTAAGTCCTAGGCTAAACTTGTGGTCAGCCCACTTGGAATGTGCCAGGATTGTGCCATTGTGCATGCTTTCTTAGACTGGGGCTAACAGCTCACTTAGCATGGAGTGTGAAAGGGTTATGTTTAAATGACAAAGATGCATGACTTGGTTCATTTGTGTGTCTCACTGAATATACATGTTTCCTCATTTACCAGTCCAGTTATCTATTCTCATGTCTAGAGGCTTCTGCCAGAATGAATAGCTTCAATTGGAGCATCTTTGAATCATTCAGCCACATGTTTGTTTCTATTTTCAAAACATAGATAGGATGTTTTGGGCTTTTCTCCCTCCATCATAGTAGTTTTTATTGTATATTCATGCCTGGAGAAAATATCCTATTAATCATGGTTCAGGAACAAATGGTCAAACTTGAGGTACTCACTTGAGAAAATAACATTTTTATAGCAGCTTTTGTGTTTGCCTAGTTGATGGGTAGGGAGCGCAAGTTAAGCCTGTTGGTGGTTTTGATGTTATAAGTAAATGTAGAGCAAAATATAATTAATTTGTTAAATAGCAACAGGTCACTATCAGTGGTGAACTTGTTGATGGCTTCTATTCTTACAGTACAGTAATGGTGCGCTCAGACAAGAAGAAAGCATGTTTACTTGCTTGAGGATCAGAGTGGGTGATGATTTGTTGGGGATTGACTCTGTCTCACCACTTACCCAGAATGCTGATGGGTTTGGAGGGAGGACTGAATGAGTGGTTCCTATGGCAACAGCTCTACAACTTTAAATGTCTGGGAGGGGAAGGAAACGTTGAGAAGAAGGCCTTAACAACAACCAACCTGGTGTAACAACCAGTGTAACTGCATATGTCCATGAGTTCACTTATCAGATCCTCGAGGGCAGTTGCTCTGTCTGTCTGTCGAATTGGGAATGGAACTGTAGTTGCCAGCCAAATCCTAATTAAAACTAATTTAAATTTTGGCTGTGGTTAATTTGTATGTGCCCATACACTAGTCACTATGGTTGGGAACTTGAAATGTTTTTAAAGTAGTTTGATGTTTAAAAACATTTGGGACTATAAGTAAAAAGTCAGCTATCCATAAATAGTTTTCCTTTCTTTTCTTCTGGCCAGAAATAAATACAAACTTCAAAAGTCACATTTGTTAGTGCTCTCAGAGAGAAACTAACCCTAATTCTTGTAATGTAGTAGCCTGGAAATCCAGACCCAAATCCGAAAGATTAAGGGTCTGGCATTGAGTAATGGAAGTTGGCCATTTTAAAAATCTCACTGCACGCAATTGGATAACACTACGACCAATCACAACAACACACGGGGTGACCCTCAGAGCCCCATATGCTTAGCTACCAGCGGAGCTAACTGCTAGATTAAACTGTCATCATCTGGTTAGCTCGCCTCTGGCCATGTCTCTATATCAGATACACTGGTGGGATTGGTACAGCTCGGCTACAAGAGTATGGTTAATGAGCAGCATTACTCGATGCCAGAGTGACTTGCTGAGCAAATTCAAATTGTGAGAACTTTGGATTTACAGGGTAGTAATGTAGCACGGACATAGCAAATCCACATCTCAGCTAAGTGAAAGTAACCTTTCATCAGCTGTGAAAGGCTGAATAGGACCCTCATGTATTCTGACTCATTATTAATCAGGCTTTCAAATTCCCAGCCATAACTCACCATCTTGAGGATGCTGAGAAACATCAGCAAAGGAAAAGATACCACATGATGAATCACAAGAGTGAAATAACAGATGATGCTGGTGGGTGTTGATTGAGAATTAATATTGATGATTTGATTTTTGGTTGTTCGACTAGGCTGAGCCTAGCCTTGTGAGTCAAATGTTGTCTTCTCTCTAGTCTCAGCCAGACATGATCTGGTTTTTCCTTTTGTGGTGTCAAGTTTCTGAATGGCCTCAGGGCCACTGGGGGTTTGCCCAGGAAACCCAAATGGCCCCGTTCTTTTGGCAGGGTCCACAGAATGAAAGCCCAGAGGACCCATACAGTATTTAGGTTTTGTAAAGCCCTGGGAGAAAGAGGGGGCTATAACTAGCTATGCCCCTTGTATGTGGCCTGACATGTAATGTTGGAAGTACAGTACAAACAAGACGCAATTCTTCGTTTTTTAAAAATAATTAAAGCATAATCAGCTCTATATATAGATAAAACATGTTGTCTTTAGGATTTTGATTTCCTAATCATAATAAAAAGTATCATTACATATCTTTTTATCTTCTGCCCAATTCTTGCAGATTGATATCGAAGTGAATGGAGAGCCGGTAGAGTTGCACATGAAGCTTGGTGACAATGGAGAGGCCTTTTTTGTCCAGGAAACTGAGCAGCTGAATGTGAGTATCCAATAAATGAAGCCCACCATTTTTAAAAATAAATAAATTGAATAACAATACTTTTGCAGGTTAATAACACAAACTTTAATTTAGATTTGTCAGTACTGAGTAAAGCATAGCAGCCAAAGTTAAGTGAGATATACTGTACAGCAGTGCTTACAGTGTTTTGTGTTTCAGGCTAGCAGCCAATGTTATCATCCTTTTGAGATATATAGCCTAACAAATTTACGGGGGGGTTAAATAAAAGGTAAGCACATTTTATTTTACTATATCTCTTTTACTACTATGGGCTAACAGTTAACATAGAAATGATCAGACACAAATTTAAATGCACTCCGTAAATAGACAGTATTACATGGCTATGCTGCCTCCTGCTGGTAGGGGCAGTAAATTACAACTTGACCCACTTTCACTTAACTAGGTGCCTTCAATCAGAGCTTTGTGATCTGCGTAACGTCAGTACAGTGGTTAACAGAGCGACGGTAATAACCTAATATACCATCATTACGGAGATGAAACTACATACTTGGTTATATTTGCACTGAATAACGCATTCAATAAACAGAAACCTAACTCTTGCAGCGCACATGAACAGATGCGCATTAGCTCACACATAAAATAGCACCCTTGTGAATTAGCCTACTGTTGCTAACGTACATTCATAAATCCTACATAACATTATCCCATTACCCACCCACAGGACATAAGACTTACTTATTGATGCACACACATAGTAGTATCTACAAGAAAGGATAGAGTGATAGCGTTCCATGTTAATTAAAGCAGTAACAACACTGTTCTACTGGACTTTGGCCTTTGGCTTGTAGGAACAGACGTTGGAGTCATTAATGCTGCTTTCGTTTACATCTTAAGCCTTAAGTTCCTGCATTCTCATGATTCTCATTGATCTGTCAGCAGATTGTCCCTGCCCACCTGGCCACCTCTCCAATCCCCACCGAGAGTCACCTGTTCTGGCTCTCGGAGGTTGAACACAGGGCACCAAAAAGTCTGGAGAATGACCCCACTGACCCCGAGGACCCACCTGAGCTTCCTTCTCCGAACACCATGTCCACAAAAAAGAAGAAGAGACGGAAGAAGAAGCACAAAGGAGACCCCCGAAGAGAGGAGCTGACCCCGCCCATGTCAGTGATGACGGGTAATGCTATTACTGCTAATGCACCTGTCGCTACGACTGCTGCTATGTCCAACACTGGGCAAAATGAAGAGATCTTTGAGATGGACCTGAGCTCTGACGAGGAAGCTGCAGCACATGTCTCAAGGTAGGTTTAGGGTCAATACTCACTGTTGTAGCAGAAATCTGTTTAGAGATCAATTCATTATTATGATACTGTTTTGTATTTAGGTCACCTTCAGTAACCACAATGCGAGACATTGACCCCAAATTACCCGCAGCCAGACACAACCTGGATGGTTATCCACTTTCTGATGGGGACTGGCAGTCAAATGACAGGTATGTATTAGACAATTTATGTTAAGTGAAATCGTAAACAAATCTAGACACATTGATGTTAACTGGACAGGACTCTCACACCGCCTCAAAATGGACTGCCAAGTCTGATTGCCGGTTACACTATTGGCCGCCATAGGGTGACATCAGCTTGCGTTTCTCCAAAAATTAAATTGATCTAAACTTTTCGCCACAGGCTCCCCCCTGCTGCCTATACACACTACCTCCATATAAAATTTAATGAAAAGAGCTACGTTTTTGCTGGACCGTCTGAGGGCCACTGCAGGGTTTGTGAATGCAGCCTTAGGCACTGTCCTCATTTAGGATCCTAGTTGCCTGAGGGTAGAAGCCTCTCAATGCTGCCCTGGTTTATCTGGCCCCTTCTTCCCAACTTCAATGGGGAGAAAAGGCTGTTAACTGGGTGATTTGGATTTGATTTGGATCCTTCTTGGACCGCCTGGTGTAAATATCCTTAAGCAAAGTCGTGGCAGAGACACGTAAATGAATAATAATAACTTGGACTTATATTGTGACTTTCAATGTACCCAAGGTTGCTTAACAAAGGGGAGGGGGGGGATCAGGGGTCAAAAGATTTAGTGAAAAGAAATGTTTTGAGGTGCTTTTTGAACATGGGAGGCGGGTGTCCTGCAGGTCCTTGTCAGAGGACCGCAAGGACCGTGACTGAGTGTAGGGGTGGAGGAGATTTGTGAGGTACTTTGGTGAGAGTCCATGGAGAGATGTGTAGGTGAGCAGGAGGATCTTGTAGATGATGCGTGACTTGACTGGCAACCAGTGGTGCTGTTGGAGGATGGGAGTGATATGCTGCCCGGGCTTTGTGTGGGTTAGAACCCTGTCAGCAGAGTTCTGGACATACAGGAGTCTGCTAAAGGCCTTGGTGGGCAGCCCAGTCAGGACGCCATTGCAGTAATCCAGACGGGAGGTGATGAAGGTGTGAATGAGTGTCTCAGTTACTGAATATCTGAGTGAGATGTTTCTGAGGTGGTAGAAAGTGGACTTGATAATGTTGTTGATGTGGGACCAGAAGGAGAGAGTGGAGTCCAGTATGACGCCCAGGTTGCACACTTCAGGAGATGGGTAAATAGAGCAGCCATCCAAACAAACAAAATTGACTATTGTTTGCCTATGTTTATCTTTCCCTTCAGTCATGGTTTGTCTCAGGCCTTTTCCCCAAAGAGTGACTCTGAACTGATGATCAGGCCCTCAGAGAGTATGCTCAGAGCTGAGTCCCACATGCAGTGGACCTGGGGGGGAGTTTCCAGAAACAACCAGGGTAAGTATCTCTTCACTAACATTCAGAGGTAGTACGTATTTTTCGGTATACTCTCCTCTTAGTGACTTTTTCCCCTGCTGATATTCAAACTCCAGGTCACTAAAAAAGAGAAACCAGAACTACTAAAAACAGTGACCATCACCCCATCAGAGAACACCCACTTCCACGTCATCCTCAGCTCTGAGGCCATGGAGAACGAGACTGAGATTGAAAGGGGAGGTGGTGGTGCCTCCTCCTCTGTGTGTACCATCGTCAAGCCCGAGCCACGCACCCCGATCACTGTAACACCTGTGATTCCTCTCGCATCTGTTGACACCATTACCTCTATGAGTCCTGTAACCCTCACAGAGCCCCTGGATGTCCTGCCAGCCAGTGTGGCAACCTCCACCCCTTACAACAGCCAACAGAGCGATTCACCCTCTAAGAAGAAAGGTACATTTGGTGGTAATCCATTACCCCTTTTTCAGCCATCTCTTGGTTAGTTATGACTGCACGTTAACTAATAAACACTTGTGTTGTTTAATGAAGGTGTCCCAAAAAAGGAGCCAGCATCAGGGTCCCGAGGATATCTACCTAGATGACCTGAATGTACTTGAACCTGATGTTGCTGCACGATATTTTCCTAAGAGGTTAGATTATGAAAGAGAAGAATGTCATTGCCAGAACTGTTTTAATAAAAAATAGATAGCTGAATGTGGTCTATTTTAAAATTTAAACAAAGCAAAAGATAATCCAACTCTAGACCAGCATCATGACGTGTTGTACTCCTTTTGTTGCTCCAGTGAGTCTGAGGCAGCGACAAAGCATTGGATGGACTCAGAGATGCACTCTGGTTCACAGTCTCCACAGTCAGTGGGCAGCGCAGCAGCTGACAGCGGGACAGAGTGTCTTTCTGACTCGGCTAGTGACCTCCCCGACGTCACTCTTTCTCTGTGTGGAGGCCTCACTGAAAATGCTGAAATATCCAAAGGTACACCAGAATGGCACTCATTAAAAATGTAGCCGAAAGTGCACTTGTGTGTCATACTTTAATGCAGGATAGAAAGTTAACCTCAGCCATTAGAGACATACTAAATTTGTTGTGTAACTACAAAGTTTCCCGACTGTATTGGCCACATTAGAAGGCCTCCAGCCACTCTTGGTGAAGACTCTATTCCATACAAAAAATTAGCTTGGTATGTGTAACGGTAACAGTGCTGGTGCCCACTTTTCCCCTTTTAAGCCTACAAGCCTACGTTATTTGGGTTGAATCCAGACAGTACTTTCTGTTTTGTGTCTCTTACCCTCTTCTGGAAGTGTTTTTTAGAAGCCCACAGTTGATGGGGGGGGGGAAGGTTTTCTGACCTTTCTGTGTGGCCTTAAGTAAGATAATATGACTCACCACCAGTGACCTTCTCATCTGCTGTCTTTAATTAATGTTCCTCTTCCTTCTGTGTTCGCAGAAAGGTTCATGGAGCATATCATCACCTATCTGGAATTTGCTGAAAATCCAGCAATAATTGATAACCCCAACCTGGTAGTAAAGATAGGAAATAGGTAAGTAAACATTTTTATTTCACACATGAAATGAACTAGAGGTATATTTTTAAGTGTGAGGTCAATATTGTCGCTTACCCTGTGTTCTCAGATATTATAATTGGACACTAGCTGCACCCTTGATTCTAAGTCTACAAGCATTTCAGAAGAACTTACCAAAGGTAACTGTGACGTAACTTGGTTTTCTGTTCTGTCATTGTTTCCCACACATAGATTAATTTGTGGCAGTTTGCTACACAGTCAACACCAGCTGCCAAACATTACGTTTTGTTAGTGTTGAAAAAAAAACTTTTTTACTATTTAAAACGTGCAGCATATTCACTCCGCTGCATTTCCTTTCCCTGCTCTCCAATCTCTCTGTCAACACGCATTTTTCTCTCTAACACACACACACACACACACACACACACACACACACACACACACACACACAGCCCCTCTCTTCACACACAGCATCTGTCTCCATGAAAACAAGAGAAGACGGCTGGCAAAATCAAATAAAGTTATTATAAATAATGTTGTCATTTTTGTACTCTTACGCTAAATTGCGTTTGCGGCTTCAATCCAGATGAGTATTGAAAAGTATATTCTGCAACTGAAAAAGGCACGTGTTGAGGATGAGGACCAGCCTGAACTGGAGGTATCAGTCTGAAACAAAGCTGAACAGTGTGACTAGTGTAATTAGTAATGTTTTTAATTTGTTTACAATATTTTCAAGCTTCAACCAGTGCTGCTCCATGGAGAGAAAGAGATATATTCAATGACACATTTTTTGATATTAGATTGTTATGAAAATAAGTATTATTATATTTATTCCCCCCCCCGCGAAATTGCTTTCTAATCTGTGGGAAACACTGTTTGTGTTGAGTACATATGGATCATTGTAAATCTGCTACAAGCTCATCGTTAAACTGTCTTTTTGTGTATCCTAGGCTACAGAGGAGGCCTGGGTGAAGGAGAAAATGCCAAAGAAGTCAGGTCGCTGGTGGTTCTGGCGAAAAAGGGCAGATAGTACAGTCAAGCAGGTGTGCACATGTTATCACAAGTACTAGAAACAAATGTTTCACTGCAAACTAAATTCCTACAAGTTTCCTTTATTTAGTAAGAATCATGTTCATATTTACTGTCTTTTGTTTTATAATATTATATCTTTTGTAATCTTGGGATATTTTCCTTTTCATTCTTCCAGTCTGAGACTAAGCTTGAAACCAAGGAGGAGTCTCATCTGGAGGACGAAGGGCCTTCCATGTCTCAGGAGAAATTACAGTAAGTGGTACCAAAGGTTTATTGATACTCTGTCAAGTCAAGTGAGTTCAGTGACATGTTGAACTCTGGCATGACATTGTAAAAAAATAACAAACAGCTTTATATATAATGTTGCTTTCACTCAGCGTGATAACATCTTTTTGTGATAGTGAAAAGTCAAACAATGGCGTTTTGGCTGGGTTACAAGGCAGATCATGAAGGGCTCAGTTTATGTAATATTTAATGATTTTAATCAGCTTTAAATCTTAACAGTTGTAGAATACACTAGAAGTTGCACAAATTAATCATGTTTTATTTGCAGTAGTCATAGACTGGTTGTTTCACTCACTATTTTCATATGACTATTTGTTTTCAAGCAATTTATCTATCTACAGATAATTCTTTTTGTGTCCCTTTTTAGGCCTAAAGCAGGAGACTCATCCAGTGATGAAGAGGCCAAGGAGGTGAGCGCTGCATCCTCTCAGGAGAGACTGCAGTCAATAGATAGTCAGCACCACCCCAGTCCGCACACTTACAGGAAGTCACTACGCCTTTCCTCTGATCAGATAGTAAGTAAATTCTTACGCACATTTTTTTCTTCCTCAAAATCATCCAGCCAACTTCTTTAAAGGTATAGCATTCTACCGCCCAATTTTATTTATATTATTAATCTGTACTTTTATTTGACAGTTTCATTTTCAAATAACAATGTGGCTGGTTTTCAGAACAGATAATTGATGATATTACAAACTTGAGTGTAGAGCACTCAATGAGAGTTGTACTTAAAAAGGGTATATTTTGTAGTTAGGAGCCCCCTCTGCTGGCTAGCCATAAACTGCATAATGTTTGCTCCACTTCCAGTCTGTAGGGGGCTCTGAAGACCTGTATATGTTCATTTTAATGTGGCAAAATAAATCCTACTTGAGAGCAATGTTTTTACTGTTGGAACACTTGTTGGTGAATAAAATTGTCTATGCCTCCCTTCATTGACTTCCTTGTGTTACCAGGCCAGTTTAAAACTGAAGGAGGGACCTAATGATGTGACGTTTAGCATCACTACCCAATACCAGGGCACATGCCGCTGCGAGGGCACCATCTACCTGTGGAACTGGGACGACAAAGTCATTATCTCTGACATTGATGGCACCATCACCAAGTACGTGCACCCAAGTCAGTCACAGTTTCCTAACCCCTCTAAGCAGAGTAACGGTGCTGAATTTCTCTGAGGTGTTATTCTACTTTTATGACAGTACAGGTATATAGATTGTGGACAGTACTGAACAGCACAGTAAATTACTTTATTGTTGCTGTGATTTGTCCAGGGTTCATCGGTTCTCCACCATTACAAACGATTTTGCTTCCCTTAGGTTGCATATAATAGCAGCTGCTTCTACATGCTCATATGTTTTTAATGAATACCAACTAATTATTGGGTATGTACTGTATATGAGGAGTAATCAACCTGTTACTCATACACTTTTAGAAACCTTTTTGCACGTTTTTGTCATATGTAGTGTCAAATTGTGCACATCTTGGATTATGATCTGTAAGCATCCATATTGCAAGAAAGGAAGTGATTTGTGCATTAGCAAGACAGCATGTGTAGAAGTGCAATGCTATTTTTAGCCCCTCATGTCTATAAATGGCCTGCTTATTTGACAACTAGTGTGATCACCAGAGATGGAGGCCGGCAGGTGAGTGAATGGTGACTTAAGTTGTTGGAATTCATTGGAATAAAGGAACGAAAGGAAGAGGATAAATGATTTTACAGAACATATTTCCCTTCTTAAACATCTTGTGCAGTTTTCTTTGCAACCTCATTGCCACATACACATTCAAATCATTCTTAAATAGCAAATAAGTACATAATCCAGTTTTAAACTTATTAATTAGCTTAAAGTTAGTGACCCTTTAGGTCAACCTGTGACACGTGGCTTTCTTTGAGTAGAGCACTGTGAAGAGCACAGGAACTATAATGAGCCCATTTACATTTCAGTCTGTAAGCACACAGCTATAAGCCGCGGTTGCCTGCCCTATGGGCCCGTAATGCTCATTAGTGGATAATAGTCCATAATGTTGTGTTTATGACGAAATGGTAGTTATATTGCTTTATGTGACCTTTTGAGCGGTCTGTACTACCAATCTTTTTTTTTCACACATTTTTTCTCCGGCTTTCTCACTCTACATCTGCTACGTTTTTAGGGCCCTTCTTTTCAGGGATGTACCCAACAGATTGGGATATCTATGTCTTTATGTCGCTAAAATCTGCATGTATTTGTTTTATTGTTTTAGGTCAGATGTGTTTGGACAGATCCTGCCACAGTTGGGGAAGGACTGGACCCACCAGGGCATTGCCAAGCTCTACCACTCAGTAGCTGAGTAAGTGCACAATAACACTGATTAATTACCGAGGAAGGTTGAATGGTTGGTCAGTGGTTAGCACTGTCTTGGGTTGATTTCCAATCCTCTCTCTGTGGAGTTGATTTTTTTTTTTTCTCCCAGTGTTTGCGTGGGTTGCTTTTAAGGTTGATGACTCAGCAAGCTCAACTATAATCAAGACAGAATTATTGTAGAAACTAAAACCCCCATGAAACTATATTTAAGTGTTTGACAACTTTTCTCATTGTAGTTCCTTTTGTGAGTTTAAAAAGCAAGTATAGCTAATGGATAGATGGATGGTATGACATTTGCACATTATGAAAGCATCTGAAAGTGCTATTCTTAGTAATTGCTAATGATGGTCATGATATTAAACCATACTGGAACAACCGTTAATGAGCACCGCTCTCCCCCCAATGGCAGGAACGGCTACAAGTTCTTGTACTGTTCAGCGCGGGCTATTGGCATGGCTGACATGACAAGAGGTTACCTGCAGTGGGTCAATGATGGAGGCACCATTCTACCCCGGGGACCTCTAATGCTGTCTCCCAGCAGCCTCTTCTCTGCCTTCCACAGGTACAAGAACATAAAATATAAATGGCATCCAGTTTCAGTGTCATGAAGCCAAATACGTCTTATTCCAAAAGTCCTCACATCCAATAAATCCTCCTTATCACAAATCTTCATTCTGATTTCAAACCATCCCATATTTGTCTTCCTTCAATGTATAATCCTTTTTAGTATGCAAACTTAATTTCACATTCAATATCTCCAAGTTCCTCCGACTGCAAATCCTCTCCATATCCCCATTCATTATAATAAGCCTTTCATATGCCGAGGTTGTTGAGGCTACAGAAAACTCAAACTCATAAATTTCTAACTCAATATGTGTTAGCTGTGTTGGTAGCCTTGCAATCTACTCATATAAATATACTTACATTCAGAATCTGTGTGTCTCTCTTGCTGTTTATAACTTTTTATTTATCTTTATTTCCTGGTTTCCACAGGCTGTTAGTTGGGAATTGTGTCTTTACAGGCAGGGAAAGGTGCCAAAGTGATTGACCTGTTTTTTAATTGGCTAATTAGACTTTGAGAATGACAACTTGCTGATTTCTGCATAGCATAGATGCTATTTAAGCAACCAAGTGCAGTCAAAAAATATGTTTGTGTTCATCACACAATGTAGCTGGTGATTGATGCAAAAACTATTGGCCTCAGTGAGCAGTACGTGGTTCAGGATGTGAGAATAATTTGTGAAAGCATGTGTTAATTAAACAACTAAACACTTCTCATATTGTTACAGTACAGCTGTTACAGTTACAATTAATGTGGCCACCTCCTTACGTCCTACTCCTTAAATACTGTATGCACACAACACACACAAAAAAAATGCAGGCCGTGTTGCCTTGTTGTTGTATACCATATAGGCCCATTATCATTTCATGACATGGCCACAGGCAGTGTTCATTCCTCAGTTGTCCCCATGCTCTGTCAAAGGTCAACACTCTCAGCTCTCTGTTTGGTTACTAGTTTAAGTTGAACTTTAAGAGAAGCTGCTCTGCTATATTTCCATGTTAATAATGCCATCATTTCAATAGGATTATTCTGTGTCCTTTACCTTGCACATCATGTCACCATAGCAACCTACAGCATGTGGATTTTTGTGTAGTGTCTATTAATTGTATGGGCCTTTTCCTATCAGGAAAGCTACACTAAACTAATGATTTATTGATTTTTAGATGCTTTGCACAATATTGCACATATATATCGTATGTACGGGGGGAGCAAACTTGAGAGAAACGGGTTATGTATTGGGCAAAGTAAACTTTAATTCAGTCTTGACTCATGGTAAGCACATGCATGTGTGTCGCTCTAATCAAACTGTCTGTTTGCTTCAGGGAGGTCATTGAGAAGAAACCAGAGATCTTCAAGATTGAATGCCTTACAGATATCAAGAACCTGTTCCAGCATAACAAGCAGCCATTCCACGCCGCCTTTGGGAATAGAACTAATGTGAGTTAATGAATGTTTGAAGATGTCAGCCTCCCAGACATTAACACGCTCATTTTTACATGTCAGAAAGCTGTGCTTTCCTGAAGTTGATGAAGACATGATGTATTGCAAGATCAACATGACACATTGGCGATCAATTACCAGACACAAACACATTAAATCAGTACTGGGCTGACCCTAAGCTGAGGTCACTAGCTGAGTGTGTCCAATGCGACATTGTCTTTTGAAAGGAGCTCAAGCTGGGCACAGCGTCCCATGTTCAGCTGCATAAACACCAACACCCAGATGAAGCACTGGGTCGGCCATCAAACCTCCGTCTGTCTCTAACGCTCTCCAAGGAAAACAAAACATAACGCACTCCCACACACACAGTCTTGCTCTTGCCTACCAAAACATTCAGTCTACAAACATTGCCATTCGGTGGAACACAAACAGGAAATCAGTGGTTAATGTGATTAACATGGTTAGTTTGGTCAGTTTGTACCCAGTGTGTATTATGTATGAGAACCACTCTCTAAAAATTACATGATCAAGTGTGTTCTCAGATGGTTTTAAAAAGGTCTCTAATTTTTCAATCATATAGAAATTAGTTTTAATTGCAGACTTTTAGAAGGGGAACAAATGGCTATAATTGAAAATACTCGCCTGTTTTGGCCAAAACAGGGAAACTTAATCTTCAAAGTCCTTTTTTTTTTTTTTTCCAGTGGCATCTACTGTTTTATATACATTTTGGATTACAGATTGTGCCTTTAACTATTTTGTTTCCATACAGGATGTGTTTGCCTATAAGGAGGTGGGAGTTCCAGTGTGTAGGATCTTCACAGTCAACCCCAAGGGAGAGCTGATCCAGGAGCAGACCAAGGGCAACAAGTCCTCGTAAGTACATTTACTGAATGGTTCTGTCTGTCTCACTGTAGAGATCCTTGATAGTAAGGAAAATAATAGCACTTATTGTACTGTATAATATCTGACAACTCACCCACCAAATGGGATACCTTAAGATATAGAAATATTAGCTTAAAGCTGCACTGATCAATATGTTTACGTTAACAATAGATCAGATTACATCATGTAAGGTAAAAGTGGTCAGTCGTTGTGAGGAACCCACAGAGATTTATCATGCTCCTCTGCAGCTCCACTGCTGACACTGCCCTTGTTTCCAGCAGCAGAGGAAGTATTCAACAGTTAAAGAGCCAGATATTAACCTCAGGAGTTTGGGGAGAACAAAACCGAGCTAAAAGGGGAGTGACTATTGCACTTAGATTTATTTGTCAGCTTTCCGGGAACACAATTTCAAATAATGTTATTTGCTCAGTTTTTTTATTGTGTTGCTTAGTATCTGGTGCATGTTTAAATAGGCATCTGTTTGATAACACGTGTCATAGCAACGCTATGATGGAATATGTTAGTGTTGCACAGCTTGTTTCGCTTCCCTCAATTGGCCAAAAGAAGTTCTACGTCCTGTTTTTATGCATTTTAATTATTTAATGATCCAGTCGTTACTCCATTTAGTTTTTGTTTGATTCCTGACGAGCTAAAATATAATTGTTCCAGATTTTTAGTACTTAGCTCTCTTTATATATATATAGTCTCTGTCTCTCTAACCTAGTCCTTCTCTCCACAGTTACAGCAGGCTTAGTGAGCTGGTGGAGCATGTGTTCCCTCTGTTGAGTAAAGAGCAGAACGAGGCCTTTGTCTTGCCAGAGTTCAGCTCTTTCTGTTACTGGAGACAGCCCATTCCAGACATCAACCCTGATGAACTGCTCTAATCCAGATATGGATGTCCAGGTGCTCATATACATGCAATTGGACTGTGCACTTAAATGCATCTCCAGGAAACACATGGACTGAAACCCAAACTTTCCTATATAGCACTCATATGCACACACAGTAACAGGGTTATGAACATAAAACACAAAAAAGATGGTAAACCGCAATAACGCATTCAAGGGGAGTTGAAGTTACGAAGTTATCTCTCCAGAATTTCTCATGCCTGTGAAGACATTTTACCCCAGTGAGCACTCTAGTCCCCATCAAAGTACAGGGATAAATATCGGAGAAGGGAATGAAGCCCCACACAAGGCACTATCCCTTAGCACCAGAGTCTGTGCTGTGCAGAAGGGAAAGACATTGTTTTTCTTGAATCAAGTTTTTCCACATTTCTCGAACAGTGATCTAGGCATCACTGGGCCCTAGTCATGTGCCGGTAATATTTTGCTGTTGCTGCTATGTTTACCTAGACACAGGTATCAAGTCTTTATTCGGTTCTAAAACATGAAGTAAAATAGTGATAGTGACTGGAAAATAACTGCTGAACCACCTATGAACCGTAAACTGCAGTTAGTTACTGTAGATGTTCAGGTTTGTTCCTGACTCTCTCGACTCTGGACTGACTGACTGGTCTAAGGTCGGTTCTGCTGCTGGAGCAGATTTCAGATCGCCACTTTTTCCTTGGAGCGCTTACGACGTTCGTACTGAATAAGTCATGTTTGGTGGTTTTAATATTCATGGTCATAGTAGGGATATTCTTTTGCTGTCAAGTACGTGAAGATACTCATTTAGATGCGACCTAAATACAATATGAAGCAGGTTCATGGTATATTAATCACTGTTATTTTAACATGATTATTGTGTTATACAAGCTTTGGCAAATCAAGTGTGTTTTGTTAACAATGCAGTCATTATTTAAGATAATTGGTATGTTTAAGTTATTGATTTCTATCGTGATTGCCTTTGCTTGAAAGTAATTTATCACCAATGAAATGTGGATATACTTGGAATTGGTATGTTGTATAGCTGGTTGTACTGTAGGTTAACATGCTCCTAACAGCACCTGTTAGGATTTTTAGCCTTGTATCCCATTTTTACAATTTGTATTCCTTGTTTTACAGTGAAACGTTCAACATGTATGGTGTAAACACATCCCTCCGCCTCAACCTCATAATCCACAGCTTTAGTATTAAACTATTTGTGTAAATGTAAATGATAGCACTCACACACACAATTTGGAACAGTGGAAATACACAAATCTGGAGAGAGGGCTTAAAATTAAGGATTTTTTGTTTGCGTGGTGCTCTGTAGGATGACTATGGGAAAGTGAGTGCGTGCGTGCGTGCGTGCGCGCGCGCGCACACACCCTAATCACTGAGTGCTGCTGTTGGGGTGACAAGATTCATTCACGCTTTTCTTATGTTCCCTCCGTGGCTTTGCCGAGACTTATCCTACGCACTTTGTCTAAGCTGTACCCACAGATGCAACTCGGAACACATGCACTTCACTGAAGGTCTCTAAATACAGCAGACCAGAGTATGCAATTAAAGCAGGATGGAAGAGTTCTAGTTTTACCTCTTTGTTGTGTGAGTGACCTTCTGACACCACAGACAAATCAGCTATTCTAAAATATGTCAATATAAACTATAAATTAAAGAGGACATGTAGGCTGCAAAGCAAAAGTGTGTGTGTGTGTGTGTGCTGAAAAATGACTGATCCTGTGCCTCTGGTGACCAGTGGAAGAGCCATTTGGGTGGTGTTTGGAGATAAAGAGGAAATACTTGAGGAAGCTATTTGAAAGCGCTTCACTGGCATTATGTGTGTTGTGTTGTAGGAAAAACTTGTGGGCAGATGTGTGCCACGCCACTGACATGGATCATACCTCCAAGTGTAACAGTAACTTAATAGTTTGTGCTATTGAGGATTCAAAATCAGAAGAGAGTTGGGCAGAGACTTAAAGCCGAAAATCATTCAATGGAACAAAAAGCACAATTTACAATCATGGCTAGATTGTCACTATTATGGTCATTTTTTCATTGTAGCGCAGATGTTTTTGTGATAATTAAGATGTGTTTTGCTTTGATTCATTTGCTTGTTTGGTAAAATAGATGTATATCTTATGATTAACAAAATGAATTCCATTCTTTCTATGAAAGTAAAGCATCTTGTGTGTGAAGAATCACACTTCATTCTCTATAATCTGTGTGTGTAAATTAATTAGAGTTGTTGGAAAATGATCCAGTATATATATGCTGATCATCACATTCTTCTGTCTTTGATGCCTTTTTTCTTTTGTTATTTCGTCAAAAGTGTGATCTTTTTTGAGATTGTTTCATTCTGTTTGGAGGTAACGCTCGCTATTTGATTGTGTCTGACCGACAGGAATACCTAGTGTATGCTGTGTTTGATTTGTATGGAAATGTGCTTTAAAGTATGTTTAAAGATCAAAATACATGATATGAAGAAAAAAAAGATGGCTAATGAAGCTAACAAAGTGTGGCTTGTGGCCATATTTGTATTAAATAAAGTTTCTAAGTGAATTAATGTATGTGTGCTGCATTTGTCTTGTCTCCAGAGTTAAAGTTCAACAATAGCTACAGCCTAGAAAAATAACTAGTTTTTAAATATCAATACATGAACGAGATTATGCAGTTTAAATACCTTGGGTAATACCGCATTTCTGTTTTTGTTTTTTAATAACCAAATAACAGTTCACTGAATAACTTTGAATAGCAAACTGTATTTTTCTCTTCTTTTTAAGGTTAATGAAGACTGAATGGCTAAATACACTCCTGCTGGTTGTTACAGTTTTCTGTTGGAATATTTTAAATCTCAGGAGTGAGGTAAAGGGGAGGTTCATTTTTCATCCACGCTTAATTTATGTAATGACCCAGACGGTTTTTTTCCTTCTAACCTTTTCCAGTGCTGTTTCTGAACCCAAACAGCTTGTTGTATTGATAAACCTCATGCTTTTTCCACATCATTCTCTTCACATGTATTTATTAATCATCATTGTCTCCTCTTACAGTACACATTACAGAGTAAAATTAAGTGAGCTTATACTTTGATTTATCATGGTTCATTACATACCAACAGTATCATATTCTGCCGATATGTTGACCATATTGTCTATTGAGTTTCTGAGATGCTTTTGTTACAATAATAATTACTTGATTTTTTATGTTAATTTATGAACACTTATTTACACAAGACATCCACAATAGGTACAAGAAGACAACTTGATAATCAAATATATTAGAAAGAAATCCTGCTTATTGTTTTATTTGGCAAATCGCTTACCACTTGCAATGTTAGGACTTCTTAACTGAATTTATAAGTGAGGATCTTCACACAGTGCCACTGCTTTGTAAAGAAGCTGCATCACAGGAAATTAGTGAAAACTGGTTTCTTCAACATTTTCCTCCAGTCCAACTATCTGGGAATGAACTAGTTCTTGCTGTTACTGGCCAGCTGAGCTCCAGCTATCTTTTGGCCTGTGGTGCGTACAGGAAGATGGCGCTGTAGGTGGAGAGGATCTCCCTGGCCCCGGTGGTGGCCAGCTGGCCTGCGGTCCTCACCAGGCCCACGCGGTCTCCTTTCCTCAGGGGCACGATCAGACTGAAGGACAACGGACCTCCGCAGCCGCAGTTACCAGCAACTGAGCCCCCGTGTTGGCCAGCTACAGGCCCCACTGAGCTCTGGAGCCTCTGGATGCTGCGGTTAGACACGGACAGGACGGCCTCCACATGGTCACCATGCTTTGCAGTCAGCAGTCCTGAAATCAGGTATCGTCCATCCAGAGGTACAGTGAAGATCCCTGTGGAGATGGGAAAAAGGTAGTGTAGGTAAGATCAATGAATAGAGTCAGATGCATACTATTGTTGGCAATGAATAGAGTTTAATGTATATGAATGTGCAGCTCGTTTTCACTCCAAACTTTTAAAATTCGGAGGTTTGGACAGTGGCTGTCAGCGTCTGATGCGACGAAAAAGGCACCCTTCGGCATGTGTAGAATGTGTTGGAATGTGATCAATAAATCAAGTGACATTTACTAAAGTGATCCATAAATGTGTGATGTTTACTAATGTTTGTTGCGCCGACTGAGGGTGCTGTTCTTCTAACTGAATTAGGTTGAAGATTAGTTTCACACTTTTTTAAATCTTTCTAGAAACAATAGTCAGGTTCCCATTTGAACATTGAAACCGCCTTTGCTGTGTGTAATCATTCCTCTTCTTCATACTGGCCATTAAGAGACCACATGCTAATGCCCGGCCAATGGCAGACAAAATCCAGAGTCCTCATTCTGTACAAAAATGTATTCAAAAGTGTATCTGAAGCTCTTATGAGTAGTCAAGCAGATGTCTTCCAAAGTTTGTTACTGTCCTTCCACTGCTTCTTAAAAGAGAAACACTGTCCAGGGACATCAACTTTGAAAGATATGCACTTGTTTTTATTAACTAAGACTGCTGATGCCTCATATTATTCAATTTTCATGATACGATAAGAAAAGATCCCCATGGAGAAATGTCCTACTGGTGAGAACAGAAAAAAAGAGTGTAGAAAAGCTGAACGAAGGTGGCGAAAAACGAATCTCCTCGTCCATTATAACACCTATAAAGAGAGACTTTGCATTTATAATTTGGAACTGAGGAATGCAAGGTGGTCCTTCTTCTCTGACATTATCGCTAGAAGCAAATATAATGTGCTTTGTTTGCTACTGTCGATAAGTTAACAAACCCTCTGGTACCATTAGCATCTAAACTTTTATCTACCAAGGCCTGCAATGACTTTGCCGCCTTCTTCAAAAACAAAATTCAGAAGATTAGACAAACAATCAGTGCCTCCATATCAAGTACAGGATGTGTTACAGGATGTGTTACAGGATGTGTGTGTCACAGTGTTCAAGCAGAACTAATTCCAATATGACAGAATTTCTTACGATCAACCATAAAAACCTGGAGGACATTATACAACATCTGAAAACCTCCTCTTGGTTATATTCTACCAACGGGTGTTTTCAAAAATGTTTTGAATTGTTTGACTTCTGATCTTATACAGATTGTGAACACATCTCTTCTTTCAGGTATCTTTCCACAGGCCCTGAAAACTGCAGTAATCAAGCTACTCTTAAAAAAGAACAGTCTAAACACATCACTAATGAGCAACTATAGGCCGATATCAAACCTTCCGTTTTTAAGTAAAATCATTGAAAAGGCGTTTTTTTTTAACAAATCAACCATTTCTTGTCACTAAACAACAGTTTTGATACCTTTCAGTCGGATTACCCACCACACCACAGCACTGAGATGGCTCTTGTCAAAGTCTTTAATGACATCCACTTTAACATAGATAGTGGCAAAACTATACAGTCTTAGTATGACTTGATCTCAGTGCTGCATTTGACACGGTTGACCACGACATATTACTAGACCGATTGGAAAACTGGGTTGGCCTTTCTGGCTCAGTACTAAAACTGGTTTGATTCCTATTTAAAGAATAGGGACTACTTTGTGTCAATAGTTAATTATGCATCTGAGCATTCAAATATGATGTGCGAAGTTCCCCAAGGCTTCATTCTGGGGCCTCTTCTGTTTAACATCTACATGCTTCCACTGGCTCAGATTATGGAAATCAACTAAATAAGTTACCATAGTTATGCGGACGACACACAAATTTACATAACCCTATCGCCAGGGGACTATAGTCCAATACAAAAACCGACTAAGTGCATCGAACAAATTAACGGCTGGATGTGCCAGAACTTTCTGAAATTAAATGAAGGAAAAACTTGGTTGTTTTTGGAGCAAAAAAGGAACGATTAAAAGTCTGCGCTCAGCTTCAAACAACAATGTTAAAAACAACAGACAAAGCCAGAAATCTTGGTGTAGTCATGGACTCTGGCCTGAATTTTAACAGCCACATTAAGACAATTACAAAGTCAGCCTATTATCACCTTAAGAATATATCAAAGGTTAAAGGACTTATGTGTCAACAGGATTTGGAAAAACTCCATGCTTTCATCTTCAGTAGACTTGACTACTGCAACGGTGTCTTTCCAGGTCTCCCTAAAAAAATCAGAACGCTGCTGCTCGAGTCCTCAATAAGACCAAGAGAGTGGATCATATCACTCCAGTTCTGAAGTCCTTACACTGGCTTTCTGTGCCTCAAATAATTGATTTCAAAGTACTCTTGCTAGTTTATAAATCACTAAACAGTTTAGGGCCAAAATACATTTTTGATCTGCTACTACACTATGACCCCCCCCCAGACCTCTCAGGTCATCTGAGACAGGTCTGCTTTCTGTGCCCAGAGTCAGAACTAAACAGAGGGAAGTAGCGTTCAGTTTCTATGCTCCTCATATCTGGAACAAACTTCCAGAAAACTGCAGATCCGCTGCTACTCTGTTCTTTTAAATCAAGGCTGAAGACCTTTCTTTTGATGTTGCCTTTCTTTAAATGGCTGTTCATTTCTTATATTGCACTGTAACTTTTTATTCTTGTGTTTTATCTGTTTTTATTTTTTAACTGCTTATTCTTGTGTTGAATCTGTTTTTATTTTTTAACAGTTTTTTAACTGTTTTTATGTAAAGCACTTTGAATTGCCCTGTTACTGAAATGTGCTATACAAATAAAGCTGCCTT
Source organism: Etheostoma perlongum (assembly GCA_026937815.1). Classification (NCBI taxonomy): domain Eukaryota; kingdom Metazoa; phylum Chordata; class Actinopteri; order Perciformes; family Percidae; genus Etheostoma; species Etheostoma perlongum. The sequence continues at coordinate 13,906,220 of CM049382.1, read as the reverse complement.
GCGGTAAAGTATTCTTTGTAGTAAATAAAACCATTACTTGAAAGAACTGATCCATATTTAGTGTGCGGTACTCAGTGATGGGAATAACTGCGTTATAAATAACGACGTTACTAACGGTTGACTTTTCCTGCTAAAGATTTTCCACCGTGGTCAGAAAACACAGGCACTATGACTCTAGAGTGGCTACTCGCTCCGAAGATAATCGCTGTCACTCTCTCACTTCTCCCTCGCTCTATCACACACAAACACCAGCGCACAAGTATAAACCTCAGGCCACTTACATTATGTGCACTACAAAGAGTGTATATATTTGTTATTTATTATTGCAATAGTGCTTAACAAGCATTATTTAACTTTGCCCAGTTGTGGCCTATTGAGGGGTAATAAATATCAAAAGTTCCAAAACATCTAGACAGATCCACTAGACATATCTACGTACATGACATTTGATTGGAGGTTAGTCTCACTTTGTCCCACAGCAACATTAAAATTGTTTAGATATGTGTATATTGGTCCTGTTAATGTATTATATTAAGTGTCCTTTTCATTATAATATTCAGATTTAACATGAATAATTGAACATGCACCTGTATTTTAAGTTCCATTAAAGAGGGGTAGAGGTGGGGTCACATTTGAGCATTTAAAAATGTACTCCAAATTAACGCATTAGTTACTTTCTGAAGTAACTAGTTACTTTTATAATTTGTAACTGTGTATCTAATTTAGTTACTTTTTGAAGAAGTAACTGTAACTAATTACTTTTTAAAAGTAACTTGCCCAACACTGGCGGTACTACTAGAGGAAAAGAGACAAATTCAACTCAATCTGGAAAAGAACAGTTGTTTTTAGTTGAGACCCATCTGAGAAACAGGTCCCTGATGACCAAAGAAACCACACATGTAGGAGACACAAAGCAACACTGGTGTTATATGTAACTTACAGTGCTGCTCATGAGTATGGGAATTTAACATTAATTTTAGGGGTGTCTATACTCATGCCCCCTGTATTTTAAGGTAGAACATTTATTTATTCACGATACATTATTCATTCACAAAGAAAATTGGTGTCCTTAAAGGTTGGATTTTTCCTCATTTTTTTAATTAAGACATTAAGATAAATTTCCAAAAGATTATTTTTTTTAATTCCTCTTTTTAGTCAACTTAAGCCCAATACTCATGAGCAGCACTGTAAATGTTTGTTTGGTATGACTGACATGAAATGTAGCCAACACGTCCATGTCTAGTATCATAGTGACACTGAAACAAATATGAAGTTGTTGTTGTTGTTGTTGTGTACCTGTGTGGGGATTGTAGTGTTCTCCGTCATTGACTAGAACTCTGTTGAAGCGGATGAAGCCAAAATCTCCATAGAGCGGCTGCTGTGTGAGGCCAGCAGAGAAGGAGAAGGGATCTGCAAAGGCGCTGTTGTCGGCTGAAACTGGAATGCAAAACGTGCCGTACTGTAAGTCAATACCTGTCTCATTTCAAAGATACGTCACGTTTCACACTTTATATATACAGTGAGATTATTTTAGCTTCTTCTTCTTTGAGCTCACAATTTGTTTACATTTGTTTCTTTATCAATGCAGTTACCTGGAGATTCCACTGGAGCGTGATGCATCGGGTTCCAGGGTACCTTTGCTGCTATGGGAACTACAAAGTACAAATAAAAGGGTTAAATGTGTATCACTTAATTTCTACAGTCACAGCTGTGAAGGGTTGACACCTTTATTTTATAGATGTTATATAATATCTCATATATACTGTATATGTGTGTGCGTGCATGCGCGTATGTTTTCTGGGTTGGTAAATAGCTAAAAAGAGCCAATGGCTAAAAATAGCCATTCTCTACTTAAGTCATTTTCTTCCCCATGCAGCACAGGGTAAAACTTTCTGGTAAGTGCCTGGAGACGAGCTAAAATCCTTTCACAGTCCACCCACACCTCTTTAAACTTAACACATCCAGTTCCCTCTACCTCACACTCTCAGGCTACACATTATTAACTATTCCCAAAAAACAAATTCAAACACTGATGTAGTTGAATGGCAAAGCCTGCAGATGCATGTATCGTAACTTGATACTGAACGGCTACAATACCTTGGTGGCTGTTTGATTGAGGCTTGAAAGACACAGGCTGCGGAGGAGGATAACCTACAAAAGAAACAGATGACAACACATCATCATCTGAAGAGAAAATACTCTTGACAGAGGCAGTGGTTTGTTTTTCCATCTGAACATTTTGGCATAATGGGATAGTTTCATCTTTTTGGTTTTACAAATGCCCATTTGTATGAGTTGTTGATTTAGCTTTTTCCTGACAGAGTGGTCTATAAGCAGATTGAGGTGTTAACGGTTTCCTCAGGGTCTTGAAATGGATTTAAACTGCAGACATGTATGCTGTTTTAGTTCTAAATAAGACCAACAACCATAGAACAGAAATAAAACAATTATAAGGATGCACAGCCCTGTAAAGAAAAGATGATGGGAAAACCTACCCTTCAATGGTGAAGAATAATTAAAAACTTGTACGACTCTATTCCAGAGCCTGATACTGTCCATGCATTTTGGATTCTCAGGTTAGGATTCTTGACTAACATGGATTCAAAGGACATATTTTAAAACTGTTCTCTATTCCTTGACTGCCATGCAGGGGCCTTTGTTTTGCTGTTTAATATTTCCCCTTATTATTCTATTGCACATGCACTCCAGTTAATGCGTCAAAAAACAGTCTACATCAGGGGTCTTCAACAGGGGGTCCGCCGAGGTACTGCATGGGGGTCGCGTAAGTTTTGGTTGATTAGACTTTTTTTTATATTCCCCCCATTTATGTTTTAAAAATGTCCATTTGAATAGCTTTTATGCATGATTACATGCAATTGACAGACATTGTTGATCTTGGCAGGTATCAGTTTATTGTGTTATGTTATGTTTATAAATGGCAGTGGCATGGCCACCCTACTCACTGTGCCTCGCACATGTTTAAAATAAAAACATGAATATATGAACCTGTGTATTATTTGAGTATCTTAGTATTGAATGCACAATAACAAGGTACATTTACACATGGCACTATAGGACCAGTTTGATATAACACAATTTTTTACAATATATATAATTAGGGGGTCCCCGCTCCATCTCGCCATCAGTTTGGGGGTCCTTGGCCTGGAAAACGTTGAAGACCCCTGGTCTACATAGATAATGAAACCTTTGTTATGGGTTCCATGTGTAAAAATGGCTAAAAAGGAGACAGACCTCAGGCTCAATTTCAAATTATGTCATTGCTGGTGCAGTCAAGATGACTTTAGCTGATGTGCCTGTGAATTGACAGCACTGTTGAAAAAGGGGGCATGAATACAGTATATTATGTTACAAATGTGGTAATGCTGGCTCAGTCTAGCTCTACATGATGACACAGTGTTAAAATGTCCTTCTTGTCATGGCAGTGATGACAGATTCCAGTGTCACCACTCATTTATACAGATAGACACTTTCAATTACAGTCTGGGAAACAAAACATTAGGCTAAACATGGGGGGGAGGGTCTACCTCTATAGCTTGTGTTTATGTTTTTAAAATGCTGGGGGACACTAATGCAGTTTTGATACCTAGGGTAACATTGATCTGACAAAATCTAAATGTTTGAGAACAACCTGGAATAGTTTTCTATAATTTTATCAGATTACACACAAGCAAAATACACACAAAAAAACATACCGTATAAAAATTACTGTGGTGAGTTTTCTTTGTTTCCGGTGTGTGTGCACGTGGGTCGTATTTACTAAGTGAATATTTGACTTAGTGAAAGTGCCAGAAAGCCTTTTTAATGACATTGTAAAAGAACATATAGGTTAAGCCTTTTGGTAATTATTATTAATATGTATTGGGTATTTTAAATGTTGTATTTTATTTCTTTTGTTACCCCCTTATTCCCTGTACGTCTCCTCTTGTACATACCATTATTTTAGATACCCATAGCATTACCAAATCAGGTTTTGAGCCATAAATCCATGTGGTCTTGAGTGAAACTAGAATGAGACTTAATGAGGTTTTTTTTAGTGTTCACACAGACCACAATCCCTTGTGAAAAAACTTCCAAATTAGAGCTCTAGTGTGAAGAAGATCATCACCATTAGCGCTACTCACCTGGTGCTCCGGCAAAGCCTTTGACAGGCATGTTGGAAGAGTCTTCAGACCCTCTTCGCACAGTCACCCGGCGGCTGTACCCTGGAGGTCCTGCCTCACCCGTTTCCACCACCGGCCTTTTGGGAACCAAGGGATCAGTGGGGTGGCCTGGTTGGTGGGGTCTGGACGGCTGGCTTGGTGGGCTGATCTTTGTCGAGTGCACATTGGGCCTCAGTGGTTGGCGGGGATTGTACGGCTGCCTGGGGTTGGATGGCGGCGGTGGGATGATGAGAGGGATGTGGATTTGTTGGATTCTGGTACTGGGCTGAGTCAAATCTGGCAAAATAGCAGGCCTTTCTGGTCTCAATGCCATTCCTTAGAAACAAAAAGACCAACAATGGGAATATCGTAAATATATCAAATTATGGTTCACTTTCTAACCATATGATAGGCCTTACATACCATCTGATCACAACAACTGAAAGTTATGGAAGAGGCTGCAATTGCAAAGGCACAAGCCTTCTATTTACGTTTTTGTTTTTAAATCCCACTTCCACTCCCATTCAGACCACACCACTCCCTTCTCTTGTGAATTCTCCCTTAACGACTTGAAATCTGATGACAAGCAAAAATTAGACCTGGCTTTCACTGCTCCTCTGTGCTATTCTTTCATCAGGTACCATTATTACCCCTCATAAAAGCAAAGCGGGTGGTCAGTGTGAGGTTTAGGCAACAAGAACCATCTGAACAGAAACTAGTTGGCAAATTGCCAGTCCCCCTGAGGGCGCAGACATCACCTGGACCCCTGAGGTGAGCTGGAGACGCTGTGAGAGTGTCCTGAAGACAAATAAGAATAATTACAGTGCCTGCTATGTGTCAACAACGTCTCACAGCCAGGTGTCAGACAGATTGTGTCAAGCCGTATTTAAGATTCAGTGAAGGGGGTTCTACATTAAATGGCTCTGTTTAACGCTTCATGTGTCTGTAGTGCGGTTTAAACTTTGTGGGTGAGGTTGGAGTATGCAACAGGATTACTGTAATGTCATTCAGCCAAGAACACTTACTTCAAGGAAATGATCAATAATTATACTTAGATTTTACGGAAAAGGTACTGATCTTTGGGGAAGCAATTAAACAACACAAACAACAAAGATTTTACAGGGAGAACAAACCTCTACTACAATACAACATTTTGAGAAGTGAACTGACATGAATATTAAATCTAAAAGTGTTTTATTACATGAGAACTCCACAGGTGACTTTGACAAATAACTCTTAAAGCTATGGTACGTAGTTTCTGCCTCTCCCATGAGGAATTCTAAGTAATGACAACAAAACTGTCGGCGCATCCACATGATACAGCCTTCCATGGCCGCGCTGCAATGGACTCTTCAGAAGAGGTAATTATCTTTACTCGAGCTTCTGCGCGGTACAGTCACCGGACGACACAATCTTCTAAACATATCTTCTAAGCCTGAGAAATGCAGCGAGAGTTGTTTGGAACTGATAGGCTTAATTAGCAAAATGCAGCTGAAAGCTCTGGGGGAAAAATGGCCAATGGACAGTATGTTTGAATGATCGTTGATGCTCAAACTCACAGGGTACCATTTAATTACTTTTTAGCATCTTGAAACTGAAATAATTATTACGGCTGTAAATTAATCTGCAGTCAACAACATCAAAAGTCGACTGTATATTTAGTCTTGTACTGAGGCAAAGTAATCAATTCAAGTACCTGACAGCAATGGTATTACATTAGAGTCTGCTTGTTACTCTGGATTATGAAAGCCACTATGTTCTTATCAAATAAAACATCAACAACCATCAACAAAACTCTTCCTTCTTTTGCAAGTGATACCACAAGCGACTCAGAAACCACATATATAATCAAAAACAAATTAAAACCAGCGATCATGTTGTACTGAGATAATCAGAAATCTCCCTCATTTCCTCTTTGTGTCTCCTTCAGGACTTTGGTTGCCTGATTGCATATTTCCCATGAGCTCTTGGCCTGTGTCTCACTAAGGGGGCAACCACAAAATAAAAAAAACACACCGACAGGCGCACACACATTCACACACCAGTGCTGGTGCAACCAAGAGCTTCACCAAAACCAGATGTTTATTGCTCACAAGCAGATTGAGAAACTGCAGGGGGAGGGATGCTGTAGTCACTTCCACAGATTTGGGTGACAGTGTGTGAGTGCGTTGAGGAATATTGCAGCAGACAAGCTGATCATGCGATGGAAAATTATGTCAGGGGGCACAGAGCAGGGTGTGGTTGTTACACATACAATAATGCATCCCTCATACTCCGACCATCCTTTTTTTCCTTTTCTTGCTATGTACATGTACACAATTTCATCCTCCACCCCCTTTCCTCCAGTGATATTAATGATGGGAGGTTCAAATTGTGCACTACATGGTAGGCCTCAGGGACTCCCATTGAGTATCTGGGTCCATTCTCCTCTGAAGACTTCCAGATGGGGTCACGGGTCAGAGATGAAAACAGCTCACCTAGTCGAGGCTTCAGAGCCCCCCCACAAAAAAAAGATATTTCTGGTGGTGACTAAATACATACAGTGTGTTTGTGGTGGTGTCAAGTTTAAATTTCCATTATTTCCCAGCAGACAACCTTTAACTCAAAAAGCCTTTGATATCTTGTTTTTCTTTTATTCCCTCATCACGGAACAGATAATCTTATTGCTATATAAAGTCAGAATGATCAGTTGCAAAGCATTGATCCATTAAATCAAAGCCTTTCTTTTATCCCTGCTTAACAACAACTGCTTTCTTGCCACGCCTGTCGATAGACACTTACAGGACAAGGTGGAGGGAAAGGAGGAAAACAAGTCCTCTGGCATTCTTGGAAGGACAAATTGGAAGAAAAAAACTGGACAGAAGGAGAGAGCAACAAGGGAGAGCAATTCAGAGATTAGAAGGAAGAGCATGAAACAACAGGGAAGTGATTTGAGCTAGACTGGAATCACATCCAAAAAAGGAGGAGTATAAAAAAAAACACCTTGAGACTCGAATGTTAAAATCCAGCACAAGACGGTTGATTAGTCGCCATCTGATTAGGAAACACCACGCTCAAGCTTGTTGAAAACAGAATATCCCATACATTTCCTGATAACTTCTATTAAACAGTCTGCACCCTTTTAAACATTAAAGCCTAATTGCACCTAACTTCAAAAGTTACATCTGTGTTATACTTTAAAATGATGCAACAGAGTCACTGCTGCTTAACTACAAATATCTATCGGAAAGAAAGCCAGAAAAACACACACACACACACACACACACACACACACACACACACACACACACTGTAGCAACAGACCCCTGCAGCAGCAGCTGCGGATGTGGATGAAGCAGTGCCAACATTTTAAAACTGAAGTCACACAATTCCATTCAGCAGTCATATTGTGAAGGCAAAGCTATTCCAGTTAATCTCTCAGTTATGCTCTTACAACACCTCATCTGTTCACAGCCTCCTCAGGGTCTTCATATGACTGAGTAGAATATGAGCTCAAATGCCTAGAGGAAACATTTCAGTAGGCTCTCAACCACCACCACACCCACAGAGCTGGGATTTTTTATGGATTTAAAAAAAATCTTCATTTATGCCATTTCTTTCCTTTCCAAATGTAAGGAAAACGTTAAATCCTCATGCTACCTCAGTCACACAGTCCAACTCCCTCTCCTGTGGGATTTAGGATACAGACTATGAGCACGCAGAGAGAGAATATCATATTGGCCCTGAAAAGAAAAGATCAACATTAAAGGAAAATGTGCTTTCTTTCCACTCTCATGTCTGTACAATAAATATAAAGCTATAACAACAGCCCGCTAACTTAGCTTAGCACAAAGACTTTAAAAAGGAGGAAACTGCTTGCTTGGCTCTGGTCTTAACATTCAGGGATGGGAGGAAAACATGCTCTGGTTAAATTACATTTGAATGAATTTTCTGCAGCACCTGAGCAATCCTAGAAGTGGAACGCAAAACGATATAGACTAGCCCAAAGGTACCCATAAAAATTGTTTAATCCGTACAAGAACCACATGGTAAAAACAACAATTTGGCTGCCTGGCAAAAAAATATATAACATATTCATTAGTGAGCTTGCATCAGGTGCATGTAGGAGGATTTGATTTATTTTGGAGAGAGCCAGGCTAGTAGTTTCCCTCTGTTTCCAGTCTTTATGCTGATAAATTTGCCAGCTCCTGGCAGTAGCTTCAAACTTAGCAAACGGAAATGTGAGTGGTATCAATCTCTTAATTTAACTCCAAGCAAGAAAGCGAATAAGCATATTTCCAACAACATCATATAATAACTCATATGAATGAAAGCTAGAATTTCATATTTGGATATTTCAACAGCTAATTAAGTAAGAACTGACAATCATGTTTCACAGTCATGCTGCAGTAGGCCCAATTGTCTGATTTAAGATTATTTTTTTGGGGGGGGCTTTTCCCTTTATTTTTAGTGACAGTGGATAGACATGAAAGGGGAAGAGAGATGGGGGATGACACATGAGCAAAGGGCCACAGGTCTGTTTCAAACCCGGGCCGCTGCAGGACTCAGCCAACATGGGGCAAACACTCTTACTGGGTGAGCTAGAGGCCGCCCCAATTCTGTCTGATTTAATGCTGGGCAGAGGTGCAATGTTACGGCCACAGTAATGAAATCAAATGTCACAGTTTGGAAATATCTGGCCATATTTGGCAAAGACTGAAACGGAATGCCTTCACGCTCGTTCTCTCTACTCTGTCTCTCTACTCCACAACCATTAATTCATCTGCCCTTTTTTTCCCTCAGGTCCCTATTATACCATTGTTTTGGACAATGGTTTAAGAAAGGGAGGCACTGGTGATGGGGCCCTAATCATGACATCACAGCTGAGGGTAGTCGAAACATCTGGTCCTGGGTGTGGAACCATGCTTCTCCCCTCTCCATCAAGACTGGCTCCAGCAGTGAGTCAGGGCCCTTAATGAGGACCAGACTTCACACATCAGACTGAGGTCACAGGAATCTCTGGAGGTTGGTATGTGTTCATGTATAAAGGGAAAGAGGTGTGTATTGTGTATGAACCTGTGTGTGTGTGTGTGTGTGTGTGTGTGTGTGTGTGTGTGTGTGTGTGTGTGTGCTTGTATTTAATTGTGTACTGAGAGACCGGGAACTGAGATCCAGTTAGGTGGTATGTGTAAACAAGCTATGTTATCACGGTGCAAGAAAGAAGACCTTACATGTCCATAAAGAGAGTGGATGGACCAGCCTGTTTGGTGTTCTGACATTTTGGAGAATGAGGCACAAAACAGTGCGAGTAAATCATCAGAGTAGTTAGGAGGGGCTGACCTCTTCATGTCAAACTGTAATTCCTTGTATAAAAACTGGGGAATTCCTAGGACAACATGAATCTAAGTCACAGGAAGTTTCCAATGTGGGCCTCTGCCTCTTGGTGCTGGGACATATTGAATGACATATTCAAGGCAAGCACGGGAAGCCCAGTGAACCCGTGTCCCCCCTCTCAGGGAAATACCCTGTGGCCATTTATGGGATCTGATTCTTCCCACCAAGCCTCCATGTAAGCCAAGCAAGCAGAATGCATTATATGGAGGATTATCTTCAGGAAAAGTTTGTGTTTACACAAATGTTAATCACACTTGATAAACTGATATGGTGGAAGTTGGAGAGGAAGTTGCAAAGGAGTTTTGTATATTTAGTAATTTCAGTGCCTGACTGCGCTATCTGGAGAATCCATAGAATTTTGAGTGGTGAAATTGTGCCTCAGTCTATATCTAATTACAGTCATTACACCAAAAAGTATAAGGTAAAATAATAAATGTGCTTGTTTGCTTTCTTGCTGGAAGTTAGAGGAAATTCAAAATAAAGTTACAGCCAGCAGCACCCAGTTAGCCTAAATGGACAATGGACAATACCAGGCTAGTTGTTTTCAGCTGTTTCCACTCTTTATGCTGAGCTAAAGTAGCCTGGTGGTGGCTGTGGCTTTATATTGAGCATACTCTTCTAATTGCAACGTAAATGCAGTACACTTCTTTTTCATTGTGGTGTCCTTAAGCATTTCTCTGCACACAAGTCACATGCTGTCCTTTGCTGCCACAGCACTGCTTCTACACTTTCAAAAGCCCCACCTTCACCTTAGCATCCACCTGTAGGCTCTAAGTCTACATTCCCCTAAGTTGGAAGCTGGCCGTCATCCCCAACTCTCTGCTGTGCTGAGCTGGCTGCTTCCTTTTGGGGAGTGACAAGGTCAGAGACAAACACAAATGCTGTACACATTCAGCATTCACATAATAATCAGTTCATCATGTTGCTGGCTAAGTGATGTTCTGAGTATTGTTTTCGATCTGCTCATTCAATAAATATTGATAAATATGACCAAACAATGACTTGGTTTATGTCAGTGAAAGCCAAAGAGGCCCTTTGATCATTCCTGTCATTTCCTTCTGAAAACATTACCACAGATAGCCAATGAAGTCAACAAACCATGACCAAACCATCAACTCACCTGGCTCTTTGGCGGTGACATCTTTCAGTACATGTTTGGCCATTGCAGACAGCTGTGCATGGAACCTCTGCAAGGAATTCTGCAGTGCAATGATGTCCGCGCTGTGGTTTCCACAGGTGGCGTTCATCCTGTACACACAGTCCCGCAGACCAACTACATCTCTCTCCAGTTCATCTTTCAGCTCTCTGATATTAGCTGAAACCCCATCTAGCCTTCCACACACCTTTTCAAGTCTGCTCACACGTCCATTCACAGTAGAGATGCCATCAGAAACACCCTGTGTATTCTGTCTACATTGACTCAGTTCAGATGACACCTGCTTACTGAGCGTATCAAGTCTGTTACCCATCTCCTCCACCTGACGCCTGGTGTCATCTGCCTGGCTACTGAGTATTGCTGGACTCCCAGTGCCACTCTGCTCTGCATGGCAGCATGTGGAGTTTATTCTGTGCATATCCTGGTTGTATTTGCTTATTGAGTCACTTAACCCGGTAACAGCACCAGCCAGACCAAGCACATTATCTTGGAGATTAATCAATCCCTTCTGGAAGTCCTCCATCGTCTTGACATGTCCCATATTTGCGACTGACTCCCTTTCAACAATGTCCTCCAGTTGCCTGAGCTTGTCCGTGTTGGCCCTGACATCTGTGTGAAGAACGTCCAAGTCATTCCTATATCGACTCAGGTCCTTCAAAATGTTTTCTAGACCTTTAGGTGTGGGTGATGAACTCACTGCACCTACACTAGGTCTTGAGCCTGAACATCCTGCAGAGCACAACTCTCCAACAGCATTGACCTTATCATCCAAACCTTGCAGTAGGAACTTATTGTTGTTGACTTCTGTCTGGATGGCATTCATGGAGTCAACGGACATTCCAGGGAAGGAGCTATTCCTCATTTGGTTTTCCATGCCACTCAGACGCTCCTCCAGAAGCTGCCGGAGTGCTGCCACTTCGTCCAAAATCGTACGGGTCAGCTTCTCTTCAATATAGAAACAGTGAGTCTCTGCATTTTGCTCTGTGATATTAATGCGTGCCTCCAGCTCTTCCACCACTAGACTGAAATCATTGTCTTCCTGAGGTTCAGACAGGTGCGCTAGCTCGTTGTCAATGCGGACATTCAGGATGCGGTGAGCCTCTGCAATACGGTCAATCTCACGCCAAAGGTCTTTGTGGTCACTCCGATCCTCTTCTACTGTGAATGGATCTGTCTGCCTTTGAGTTCGTATAGGTCCATCTGCGGCAGCCATGTCCAGATGTAGTGCTCGAATCTCCTTTCTCAGATCAGCTTCTTTGGTATCTACCAGCTTGGTCAGACTAGCCAAACCTTGATCACGGTTGTCTTCACAGGTCTTGATTTTGTCATTGCATGAGCTTTGCAGCTTGGCCATCTGTTCCTCCACATTCTGGTCTAGCTCCTTCTTCAGCTTCTCAATTTTTCCATCAACGTAGGTCTGTATAACATCAAACTCTGCTATGACTGGACTCTGAGATTGAGAGGTATCCATCAGAACGCGGATCTGCCCCTCATGACTTGTCATGGTTCCTCTAAGGTCTTCCAGAGCTTCACCCTTGCTTTTCAGTTCATTGTTGATATCGTCCAACCGGGTCACTATTTTTTCTATAGTGTTGTCTCCAGCCATCCCACCTTTAGTAGTCTGATGACCATCCAGCACTGCCGGGTTCTCCTCTGTGCCTACAACCGTAGCACTGTCTGGTGGACGCATGTTGTTAAGAAGTGTCATCAGTATCTTCTTTGTGTCTTCCTGCAGCTCTGTGCGGAGGTTGGCGGTTAACCCTGTCAAAGCAGATTGGAGATCAAGGACTGTCTGAGACAGACGCTGAACTTCACCTTCCAGAAGACGCACCTTATCTGTCCCACCATGCCTCGTCTCATGGTGCCCTGTCTCTCTCCGCTCTGGCCCTATGATCAGAAAATAAATTATTAGATTATTATCATTTAGATTCTCTCCTCCTTTAAACAGAATAACACTAAGCTAGCTTAAGTTAGCGATTGTTCTCGATATTGCTTCCACAACGATACTGTAGTGTTGACTATTGGTGTTTTCACTAAATATTTACGCAATAAGATTTTTGATAAATAATCATCAGTAATATGGATATAATGACTAAGTGGGTAAAAGCAAATAATAGAACAGTTACAACAATCTGATAAGTTCAGAAATAACATCACTTTACTGTAATACAGCCTTTAAAACCAGGAAAAGATACTACTTATTCCATATTACGATACTACGATATCCAAAATCTAAGACGATATTTAGTCTCATGTCATGATATCGATATAATATCAATATATTGCCCAGCTCTGGTTAGCAGTACTTAATTTGGAAATACATTGATTTTTAGCATACATTGAAGAAAAAAAAACCACCTAATGTAGAACATGAAATGGAGTCTTACGCTGTGTGTGTCTGGTTGTATATCCAGGATTTGGTGGGAGGTAAGGCTGTGTTCCCTGAACGGTTTGTCGGTCTAGGGGTGGTTTTACGTCTTTACAGTCCACACCTTGGTAACCAGGACAGCATCTCCACTCCAACTCTGTGACTGTTTTGAAGGAAAGCTTGTACGTGGGACGAAACCGATTTTGGTATCTGTAAAACAGGGTAGAGTAGGGTTTTTTTAAATCTCAAACCAACAGGAATATAAAATGGGGAACACTGCGCTTTTTTCCAATATCAAACCCAGATCATTTGTGAAATGTTATTCCTGTATTTTGTTTGTCTATTCTACATCTTCTCTGCCATTCCAAAAGGAAGACACTGTTGCTGTAATACATATTTTTATTAGGAACTGTCACCGAAATCTTTTGGAACATTTTTTAGCTTCTCTTCTGTTCCCCATTTGATACACATTTCAACTTTCTAGCCATCGCAAGCAGTTTCCAAAGAAACAACAGATGACATCACTTCCCTGGAGGCAGGGGTCATTTCAAGCAGAACATCTGGAAAGTTAATAACTGAAACAATCATCTTTGCACATTTCCCCAACTGACACCCTCACTGATAACACTGTCCTAGCTTGACAAATAGAAGAAAAGAAACTGAAAACCTTAACACGATGGCTGTAATCAACTATGTGTGCTTAACAAATGTCATCCTCACAAGAGATAAAGCCAGCACATCATGTAATAACTAAAATGGAACAACTTGAGGTGTCTCTTCTCACTGCCAACTCTTCTTGCTTTACTCGAAAATGTGGAAATGTGCTCCTGTGACCTTAGAATTGTCTGTTGCCAGGGATCTTTTCCACAATACAGTGGCTCTTGTGTATGTGTTTGTGTAAGTCGATCACAATGCTCAACCACAGAAACCATGTGTTGTTTCATAATGATTCAGAGAGCTAAAATATTGAATTGCAACACATGTTCCAGTACAGAATTGATGACAACTGTTGCTCATCCACTTTCTGGATACTTAATTTACAACAATCAATTACTCCATTAGAGGAACAGATTGTTGTGTTTATCTCAGTTACCAAGTTCTAATTTATCAGGTTCAGATTTTCTGATAGTAAATCTCCTTCCCTGTTCACAGCTGTTAATCATTCAGCCCAAGTGAAAGCAGAATACAACTTGGATGAGGTTCCTTTTGATGTGGTTTCTAAATGAATTGATAGCAATGTCTATTATTTTTGCATGTTGATAAAGGCTGCAACAGGACATTGAGTTATATTATATTGCAGACCACCTGTTAAAGGCATATCAACAGCTGTGAACCCTCTGTAAGTGTATTGTAACATATAGTAAATCAAAAAGGTAAAAGGCAACAGTGGTCTGAATTTTAAAGAAATATTCAGAACTAAAGCCAGTGTCTAACTGTTTTCATTTATTGTGACCATTCAATTTATGATCTTGGAAGGTCAGCAGTTTCCTAGCTTACTCAGATAACTGAGTACCTCTAACCCAATCCTCTAAGAGAAAGAGTATCTGTTCCAGTGTGTGCTGATTTTCCTCCAATTTCAGACATTGTTTACAGTTCATTAGTGTAATTTTCTTTTTTGAGGATACTATAGAATGTAAGGTAGACTATGTGTCATACATATCATAGGAGCTAATTAAGCTAAATTACTATTGCATTTGGCTTTGGTCAATACTGCAAAAACCATGAATAATGGTGCACATTTCTGCCAGTGGAGTTTCTTCAACCACTATGAATATCTCTGCCTCCAGGTCTCGAGAAACATTTTGTATTAGAACTCCAGTCTATCTCATACACTGAAGCATGCACCCTCGCCCCTTTCCCCTCGGGTGCTCACGTCACTTTTTGCTGGCAGTCAGTCAGGTAGGCTGGGCAGGGGGCCACCACGGGCTCCTGGACGCTCTCTACACTCCCCTGCACGGCACAGCTAACGTTCCTGCGCACCACATGGGCACACCAGTTCCTGAGGAGAGAGGCAGTAATAAACAAGAGCTTCAAAAGATGTAGGCCTATCCCAAGAAATATCAGCAACATTTTCGATAAAAATGTGCATAACATAATATAATTAGTTTTTAAATAAGGAGTTTTTAGGGATTTAGGATCACAATTCGGTCTTTTTAAGGACGCTTTGGAGCTTTTCCTAAAGGTTGCGTCATTTCAGTGAGCTTTGTCTTACTTATTAGCCCATTTTGGTTTATCTGGAGAGAGCTGCAAACGAAGTAATGGTCACTTGTAGAGATAGGAGTAATCACTGACATTCCATCGTTTATCTGGATGTTATCACCTTTTGGCGACACTGGCAAACTCGAGCCAAATTTAGCCACAGGCTGATAAAAGCACAGCGAATGTTAACAGGCTACATATATGACCATAAGTCTAAACCTCTGAGGTCATTCCGATAAATGAGAAGTTTGGACTTTGTCGCGTTTTTATTGGCAACTAAGCAACAAAAGCGCACATATTTTACATTCAGGAAAAGTTGGGTTAAAGAAACGACCGTGTTGAACTGGTTATTATGACTTTAACAAAAGCTGAGAAGTTCAAATTCTTGGCCACATAAGTGTAAAAACCAATTTCTTACCTGTTTCTGTGTCTGTGTACCACTCCAGTGTATGCAGACCCTTGGAACAAGTCATAAGAGGAGGGAGACCCGTTAGTGAAGTGAAAGTTCAAAAACAGTGTGAAAACTGTCCACCGCCAGTCCATCTCTCCCCTCCTGCAATTCATACCTAACAAACGCCTTCAAATAAATATCCCTAGCATAGAAAAAGAGGGTCACTCTGTTATTACACTCTGTTATTATTATGCGCGACGTTCTCAAACAACACAGTTACATTGCTCCAGTAACTAAACTCCAAGTTGGGGGAAGTCCACATTCACTGAAACTCCCTTGGAATGACGTTTGGGGCCAACACCCTCCTCCCAAAGATTCACCAGAAAAAAAACTGGGCCTAGCCTTTAAAGCTCAAAAGGTGTTTGCTGTGTGGTAGGCCTACTGTTTTCCTTGAATAAGTTATTTTTCTTTTTAAGTCATTAATTAATGTAGATGACTTCAAAAAGGAGTTGGGATACAAGTTGATTACGTCTTTTATTTGCCATCAGCCAAATAATTCACACCTCACTGATGAACATAACAGGATAATGTCTCGGTTGAAAGAGCTGTGTGTAGTGGTAGTGTTGATGATATTCATGGCCAAGGATAACAGTAGTAATTTACATTATGTCTGCTCTGTTGCTGAGTGGGGATATGGGGGTTCTTTTCTGCACTGACAAAATTCTGAGCTATTTGCTGAGCAACATCTTAATGTGGAGGGAGACAGAAAGTATACGACATTACAAACGTTACACAAGAGCTTCAATTCTATTCACAGCAATTGAGACAGGATTTCATTGTCTGTGCTTTAGCAATGCATGAAAGTGTGAGAATGAGATATTCCAAGTACACAGTGGTGCTGTGAATATCTTTTTTTTTGTGAGATGACCTTAAGCAGTTTCCCAGGGTGCTATCGTTAAGCACACTGTAAGACTTTTTCCCAATCAGTTAGATAATCAGTCAGGCAACATAATATATATATATATATATATATATATATATATATATATATATATATATATATATGGGGGAGGAAAGAATAACAAAGAAGGAGACACATACCCAAGGGAGATTCCTTTTTTTTTTAAAAGATTTTTTGGGCTTTTCCGCCTTTAATTTTTGACAGGACAGCTAGGTGAGAAAGGCGGAAGACGTGCAGGAAATTGTTACAGGTCGGATTCTAACCCTGGACCTCTGTGTCGAGCCATAAACCTCTCGGTACATGTGTACCTGCTCTACCACTGAACCAACCCGGCCACTCACCCAAGGGAGATTGATAGTTAAATAAAGACGGGGGAGAATTCAGTAGATGTGGTATAATGATTCAGTGGGATGCTGTAACGCATTATGGGAGGAAGATATGTTCTGTACAAACACACATGTGGACCCTCCTCTGAAAGAACCTTTCACAATTGAACAAGCTTATTTTTTTAAATTGCTGTAAATCCAGAGATAACACTTCTTTAAATAAGATTGCACAATTTCATCAAGCAGTGTGCACCAGGCTGGCCAAGTGATAGATGCTGGAAATGGTTATGCAAGTAAATGATGTCTGCAGGGATTTGATTTTCAAGCGTTTTGTCAGCATGAGCATCAGGTAAACTTGACACGTCATTAATATAATCCATACCTCCACCAACACAATCCTTTAATGAGATTGACAATTTCAGTGATTTCCTTTTGTTAATTTCCTCCCACTTTCTTATATTTACACATAATTCTAACCTATTAAGCCTTGTTATACGTTTGGGAAACCTCGATCTCTACCTCAGGCTATTCAGGCAAGATAAAACAGGTTGTTAATGGGGTTCATGGGAGTCAGATTAGTGACCGTATATAGCGGTTTGTTTGGTCACCAGAAGAGGGCAGCCTAGCAGCAGTAAAGCAAGCAAAAATTCCTTCTTGTAGTCATGGCAATTCCTTTCCAAAAGTGTTGTTAGTTATAAAATGACATTTCATTACTGAGACAGTAGAAGCGCCCAACTTTATCCAGTTCCATCACCTTGCCATGTTCTGTTCATCAATATGTTCTCCTATGTCAATTATATGTATTATGCACTCTGAATTTACCATCATTTGTTATTACTGTACATTTTATTTTAACCAAGTTATCGCTTCTACTAAATCATCATACTCTATTTCTGTCTCTGGTTATTTGTCACTGATACCATAACACTTAATATTTAGAGATTATTGTCACAAGGTGATCATTTAATCTCACCAGTATGAAAATCACACAATAAAAGCCACATGATATGTTTCCCTTGCTCTTATTGCAGATGGATTAAAGCCCTTGCTCTTAGTATAGTCAATTACTTCATATATGCCCTGACATTCCTGCAGAATGGAAGTTACATGAGTCATGACTGAAGGAAAATTCCCTGCCATATCTTTCAATTTAACATAAAAAAACTATGATTTTGGTCATAAATCCAGGGGATGTTTCCTCATTTCACCTCTCTTGAATCAATTTCTTATTTTTTTTTAACTTTGCAGAAGTTGGAGGACTGATTGAAATTGGAATAGTCTACATTGAACTAGGGTGGGTCCTTTGCAGCATACAATGCATTTGTCATAGAGACATGCACTTTGCAAGGCCACCCCTCACCCAGACTACTTTTATATCCTTTAAATCCAATGTGCTCCCACTGGAGCACTGACCGTTGTCTTTTTAACTTATAATAATTGTGCGGGTGCATCTTGGGGGGGGGACACAAAGCAGTTTTTTCTTTGAAAAGAGCCATTTCATACATATCCTGGTACATATCATACGTATCATGTGGATCAAATTAAATCCAGCTATGACCTACAAGCATAATGGCTTACTTGCAGTACACATGCCCTTGTATACTTACAACAAGCCTGTCTCCCAGGGAGAGTGAGAATTGCTGCAGAGATCGCTTTCATTTGGCAAGCAACAGCTATGCGCCATGCACATTACACCATGATACTTACACGCTGCACTTACACTGGGTGACTCAGTGGGGGAACCAAGACATACACGCACTGCCCACACAGGTAGTTTTCAAAGTGGGGTGACAGGGTTGCCTAAGGGTGGGACTGTTACTTCAGTTTGACTTTTCCTTCCATTAGTGTTAAGCACTGAAACTGAGAGTAACGTGGCGTTTAGATGACACATTCCACCTTATTCACTTGTTGCAGGATATTTTGAGCTAAAGTGAATTTAAAAACGTTCTTCCTCTGAAGCCCTGCACCTAAATTATAGTCTACAGATTTAACATCCCTATGCATCACTCCTGATGTGAAGATGCTGGATAATTTGTCCCTTTTAGATACATACCATACTATATGAACATACACACATTTCATAGCACGATGAAGCAGCTAAAGACTCCTTTGTCTCATTTCATTCTGTTACACCCACTCTCAGAGGCTTTTTGAATATGTGTTAGGTGTAAAAAAAAATAGCAGAAATGAATATACCTCAGAGAATCTTGTCTTCCACTATTATTTTAGATTTATCCCTCTTGTCTCCTCGTCCCACCTCTCCCTTCTTGTTCATTTGCTTCCCTCTTGAAAAAGTCTAAGTTGTATCAATAGCACCGTAATTAGTCAATCTTTCAAATATGGTCGTTAATTTGAATGACCTACTTTGAATCTGATTGTAGGTTTGATTTTTTTTTGCTGAGGAAAAAGCACAACAGATTCGAGACACTATCATGATCACAACATAAGATTATAGGAAAGTTCAGACAAATGTCATGATCAGAGACGGACGGGGAGACAGACTTGAAGACAAATAAGGAGATACAATTGCCTGTTGTGGATAAAGCACCCTCCCACACACTTACAAAGTCTGCCCCCTGAGTCCCTCACACATGCACAAACACATGGGCCTTTTTCATGCAGACACACACAGCAGATTAGGAAAGTTGATTTATTGGTTGTAAAATGTTAATATAGCTATAAGCCGTGCTCATGAATTGTTAATTAAAGCCGTGACAAACTCGTCACCTAAAATGTTAATAAGGAGAAATTTGCGTCGAGGCTGAGAGGTCTCTGTGATCCACTGAGCAAATACAACAGATGAGCTAAATCCACGAGACCCCCATACGCTATAATAAGAAACGCTGAGGGCACCTCTGAGATGGGTTGAGCACATTTGGCCATAACGTAATTAAAGGAATGAATGGCATGCCTGAATTAACCATTGTGATAGTGAAAGGGAGTCATGAATATAATCCATTTTTACCCTCAGCCACTCTATATCTGTAGGCCTACTGTCAAACGGATTCATCAAAGGTGGGAACAGTATTCTTATCTTTAGATCTTGGATAAGATAAGATAGAACTTAGAAGGTTTATGGTGCATGATACTAATTCTTAAATATCTTTTAATTAAGCCACTGTCCAGCACTAAGAGAGGAGTACTGTAGTGCAGACTCATTGTTACCTCATTGTTTTTTTCTTTGGAGCATCGTTACTCACACTGTGCTTACACATACAAAACAACCAAAACAAAAATATACACACTAATATATACACAATATATACATACTCTAAACAGAAACAATATAGAAGCATGAGTGCAATGAAGAGATCAATAAAATTATTTAAATGTGGAGCATAGTGCAAAGGATACTGGGATAAATAGTATTATGTTATTATTTTACAATATGAACAGTATGAACAGTATTAACATATGAACAGTTATGTATTAGGAAATGAGAATGATGAATAAATAAAAAATAATAAGTGAGATGTGAGAATGGGAATGATGAATGATACTAAATAAGTGGAATTATAAGTGGAACCAGTAAACAGGTGCTGTAGAGAAAGTGTTACTGGGTTATTGACCATAATTGAACTTGACACTGTGGGTCAGAAGTCAGCTGTTCATCAGAGAGATGGCTTGTGGGTAGAAACTGTTCCTGAGTCTGTTGGTTTTGGCGTACAGTGCTCTGTAGCGTCTACCAGAATGGAGAAGCTGGAACAGGTTGTGTCCGGGGTGAGATGGGTCTGTAGAGATGGTCTGTATCTGTTGTTTTTGATTCAGCTATGTCCTTGGAGTCCCACTGTAAACAATAAATTAGGAACTGTTTCTTCCAATGAGGAATATTTCCAAATTAAGAACACTTGTAACTAAGAGGGAGTAAGAGATGATCATTCATGGTTTTATTTCTTCACGCTTGGATTACTGCAACAGCCTTTTTACCTATTTAAATAAAAAGGAGCTTTACTGTCTCCAGGCTGTTCAGAACTCTGCTGCTAGGATTTTAACTCACATTAACAAAAGAGCCCACATCAAACCTGTTTTAGCAGCACTTGACTGGTTACCAGTCCAGTATATTCAATTCAAAATCCTGGCCCTTACTTACAGAGCCCTGCACGGTCAAGTTCCTACATATATCTCTGACTTGATACAGCTTCATACTACCACCCGTAGTCTGAGGTCATTAAGTCAGAGGCTTTCAGTGGTCCCCCGCACTTATTTTTAAACTAGAGGGGATCGATCATTCCAAGCAGTGGCTCCTAGGCTGTGGAATGACTTGCCTCCCTCTCTACGTTGTGTGAATTCTTTTAAAAAGCAATTGAAGACTCTGCTGTTCAAGCAGGCTTTTAGTTAGTCGATGGGTTTTTATGGTTGTTTGTTGTGTTTTATATTTAGTATTTAAATGTTCTTGTATTTTAATTTGTTGTATTGTATCAGATTTTATTGTGAAGCATGTTGTGATTTTTGTGAAAGGTGCTATACAAATAAACTTGACTAACTTACTATTGTTTAGTGATCTTGGTCAGTAGTGTGAGTTGTATTTTTGGTCATGCCCTGCAGCTTGAACACCAAAGAGTCAGGTTCAATTGCCATTTAGCTATTATGTTAATGACCTTAATGACAATAAAAAAATTCAGGTGTACTGTAGCTAATTACATTAACAAGGGCTGTTTTCTATGTAGGTGTGCATGAGCAAGTTAATTGTTAATTAGATACACCTATGTTTGAAAAGTCAAAGGTCTCGCTATGAGAGCAGTCTGGTGATAATAATTAATGTTGTATGTGAACGAATATCAACTACTTTATTGTTGGGTAATTTATCTACAAAAACACACCATATATATGCTCATGATGTTCTGAATAATCTGTAAAGTACAGTAGTTACTGTAGTAACAAGCTGTCAAATAAAAGTTGTGGACTGGACTGGCCTTAATTAAGTACAATACTGAAATAAGTACATTTACTTCATTATTTTACACCAAAGCAGTATCTACTAAGATAAACGCATGCAACCAAACAAAAATATTTTATACAATTATATACAACATTTTTTTTTTAGTATACTGTTTTTTTGCAGTAGATTTACATAGAATCAAAATACCTACTGTTTACTAGCAAGAAAGTAAGCCATAATGACTTTAGAATGTTACTGTAGTGTTTAACCATTTAATATGTCATTTATTTGTTTTCTGAGTTCTCCCTGGAGTGGTTTCTTAACCATCTACAACTTATTTTAATCACTGGCAGCTGTGAGTTGTACTATCTCTATTTAGTGTACTGTACTGCTGCACATCAACAGCTCACTTCAACATCATAAAAAACAATTTAAAACCCAGTATGGACGTTTTGGAGTAGGCCTATTCTTTTCACAGAGAATATTTTTTTGTAACAGTTTCAGTGTGAATATATCAGCAGGTAAAAGTGCAAGCTAGCTTCCAGATGCTTTAACTAGCCTACTTTATACATTGCTGGCTACTAAATAAATGGAGTGGGGTAAAAAGTACAATATTTGATTAGTGTAAAGCAGCATAAAATGAAAAAACTCAAGTTTATACAGTAGTACATTTGTCTAAATGTACTTTGTTACTTTTCACCACTGCTTATAACGTTACTGGACAATTGGAATTGGGACAGAGGCATACATGAAACGCACAGTCCATTTTGCAATAATCATGAATGTATTAAGAGTATAACACGGGCGGGCTAAACCTTCAACATTATTTTGCTTTACCGTGCTGCTTCTGCTGAGCGGTTTGTTATGCTAGCTAAGCTGACTCCGCCGTAACTTAGCTGTTTCCAACACTGCTGTGGCTAATGTAGCTTTTTCATAAACAAGCTAGTTCAATCATGTACCTATCTTGCGGGATATCTTTGAGGAGGAATAAACACGTGGACTATCATACTTGAGGTTCCCTGCTGTCTAGCGTAACGTTAACTTCGGACTTGGAAACTTCGCCCCAAATGACCGGGGCTGATGGTCAACTGGTATGGTTAGGATTGCTATGCAACATCAACATTTCATAAAATAACTTCTGCATAGTTGACGTTTCTTTGCCAATAAATTTGATTCTAAGAGAGGTGGAGCATTGTTTTGATTCAACACCCAATTCATTAAGCATTGCCAAGTAAACACCAAAGAGCCGAACAAATAATATATTAGACACACACACACACACACACACACACACACACACACACACACACACACACACACATTACTCTGTATGATCTGCATCATCTTGACTGGATACACTCTCTCAATGGATTATGCCAATAAGAAAAAATAGACAAGCTTTTGATTAGCATTTTCTGATTTTGATGTCGGTGGCATGAACAATATTTTTCACTATTTTACGAGATTTTGTGAACAGCGACCAATAGCTCTTTCAATATACATTTGGACTTGTGGGTAAAATAGATTAGAGAAAAACAGCTTCTGTAGATTTTACATTTTTACAACTCTGTAACTCTAATACCTCATTTCCATTGCATGGTACAGCGTGACTCTACTCCACTGGACTCGCTCTTTTACATTTTCGATTGGCAAAAGTTGTGTATAGTGCCTGGTACTTTTTTGGTACCATCTCGGTTGAGGTTCCAAGCGAGCTGAGCCAATACTAGAAGGTGGAGTTAAAACACTGCAGACCATTCATAACTCATTGAGAACCTTCACTAGCGTGACACGGGACATCCTGCACAAACCAGCCATTTTTAAATAGCACCAATCAGTGGTCTTCAGTGTTTAAACTCCACCTTCTAGAATCCACTCAGCTCGTTTGGAACCAAAAGTGGTAGCAAAAAAGGTACGAGGTACAATATCCCAAAAAAACAAAAGAGTGAGTTGAGTAGAGCCGTGTCGTACGATGCAGTGGAAAGACAGCGCACGTGGAGATGTAATGATGTTTGCTTTCGCTGAGTTTGTCAGGGTCATCTTTTCATAAAGAGGTGACGCTCTTCTGCTCTCACATGAAATCTCTTTTGTCTCGTAGACATTTTTTAAACAACTCAAGGAGTTTTCATCAATCAGAGAAGCACTTCATTAGTCAATCTCAACCTTCCATGTGTCATACTTTTTAGATTTTCTCCTTTCATTTTATTTTAAAATGTCTTACATTTCTATTCTCTCCATTGTCAATCAGTCACATCATACATGCCTCCAATCTAATGTAATTTAGTCAAGGACTACTCTGAATCAGATTCAGATTGTGTCCTTTTGTTGTTCAGAGGGAACACACACTCTGTGCTTTTTTGTGAAACGTGTGAAGAAAGAAGTAACCCTGAGCTTTGGCTTGAAAGCCTCAGCGTTAATTGTAAAAAGACACTGGTTTCCAAAAATCTGACGCACTTTCACAAGTTTCATTTCACCTCAAACTTTTTTCAGTATGTTGCTGTTTAGATGTGAAGCTTAATACTGGGTTATGTGAACCAAAGATACAAGTTTGTCAGTCTGAGGGACATCAGAAGAGCTGTGATCTTCATGAAATTCATGCTGCAGTATGACTCAGAGCATTGGTCAGCTAATATAGGTTTTTCAATTTCTGATATTTAAAGAGCAGGATGGCCGATTTATAATGTTGATGTTATAGTTTTTTGTATCTGATATAATACAACTATTTAATATTGGGATATGATACACAACTGCTGTATTTAAAGTGGCTCTATGTAACTTTAAGTTTATGTTTTTTTCAGCTGCCCCTTCGGACAAAAGCACTAGGGTTTTTAACCAACCTACTGCTCGTAAAGATGTAGGAGTAAGTGTTACCGGGAGGTCATATACATTTGCATTTCAAGTGTTGCATACGGTAACTTAGCCTTCTCTGGTTGTATTGTGAGCGAAACCGGATATCACTATCACTGAGCCAATCCCAAAGTGAGCCCGGAGGACTAAGGACTAAAAGACTCACTGATTTAAATGATCTCATGTGCTAAGTGAGTGAGTGTGTGAGGCCACATTGGCTCAGATAGGTAAAAACGGGATTGGGACATTACTTCACAAGATCACGTTACCTTGTCGACGTTTAATAACAAAGATGTTGCTGACACTTGTCGGTTTGGGTATTTTCATTTTAAGGTTGTTGCTTTCGACACAGCCAAGGCACAGGTGACCGCTGGCTCATTTTTTTTTTTTCAAACTCTTGTTTTACAAGCTTGACAACAGGTCCGTTCCGTTCCATGGTCATGTGTCGTGCAGTTGTTTACCTTACCGGATTTCCCTATGGTCTCTGCGGTAAACGTCACAACCCTTTGAACTGTGGGTAATTCCCTCTGGTAAAGTCTGCATCGATGCGGACTCATGGAAAGGGCTCGGTGAGTGTGTGCTCAAACCCTCAGGCCCTTTGAAATTCGACATTGGGACAACCGTAAGCCCTTACGGATTACACAAGAACGCGCACCAAAGTCCGTGAGTCTGTGAATTCGCACTTTGGGATTGGGCCACTTTGTCACAAGCCAAGGCATTAATATTTTGTTCTAGCAACCAAGGTAATGATAACTTTGATTATTATAGGGCATTTCATGAAACCCACAGATGTTTACAGTACAGTGGGACAAGGGAAAAGAAAATGGTAAGCCAACACAAACGCGGCGCTAAATGGAGGGGGCACGTAATTGAATGTCGGCTACTGACTACAACCACATTTCGCATTGTACATTTATTTTGTGAATGAAATAAACATATTACATACTTGAGAGTCAATTCAGGGACCTTTTTGAATCATTTGCAATCCCATAACTGTCTTGTGACTTTGAGAGTTTAACCATTGTCTTTCACTCTCCCTTTTAGGTTTTGGTTGCTTTTTGTGTAATTTGTAATTTGTGTAATTTATTTATCTTCACTGTTAGTCACGTTTGCGGTTACAGGTCATTTAATATTATCAGATGGATCATTACACAGTTTCAGAAACATTTTAAAGTTACATATTGTCACTTTAAACTAACATTTATGTAATGTATGTCTTGTCTCTGTTTAGTTGTAGGCCTTTAGCTTGCAGCATAGCTTCAAAAATGCAAAGGAAAAACGTCATTTTTAAAACATTCCATCATCATGTGGACTGCTCCTAAAAACACAGTTACACTTGCTTACCATCCTATAACCATCCCAAATGGCAAGTATAATAGATGTTTTTGCGCCCTGTAAGCTAGTTTATCTACTGTAATGCTGACTTCTGCCAATAGAGTTGCAAAATTGACACCAGGGCGAGCACTAACTTCCATCTACAGCAGCCAAAGAGCAGTTTTTGAACAACTGAAGTGATTTTCTCCATTGATGTTTCAGAAAGTGCTTATGTAAAGAGTTTTAAGCCATGAATCAAGCAAACCAGCTCTGAGATGACTCATGATCGTAAAAAAAATGATTCAGCTAAAAAGAACAATAAACAATAAAACAACAAGCTTCTCAAGACATGGTGGCTTCAACTGTTGTTAATACTGTCGCTTCCCGACCTGTGTTTGGGCGATGACGTGAGGTGCAGCGTCAATCGCTGTCTGTGCTTCTGCATAGAGCAGAAGAGTAACTAGGATCGGAATCATCAAATATTGCTGTTTTTGACAGTGCTTCCACACTGCCGACATGTTTGCTGCTTATATAAAATGTGTGTGCGCCTCTCATTCTATGCTGGTTGTTATTTAAATGCATCATTTAAAACGCAATTCTTCAGTAATATTTTTTTTCGGCTTTTACACCTTACGGGAAAATTATTTCGGTGGCCGAACATTTGGTGCATACCTAGCATAAACCATGGTTTCATAATTGAGTAGCTCATGGTAGATATACCTTGGATGGTTTAGACATATGGCTAATAATCACAATACTTATGAAATGAATGGTCTATCACTAACTCAGTGATGTAAGAAGGAAGGGACCTGTAATGACTTGTTTGAGTTAATTGAACCACTTTGTAAATGACCACTCCTTTTTTACTGTACATATTCCCTCAATGTCATTACTCTTCCTTCCATGCAGCACACCCCCGTTGTGTGCAGTGTCACTCGGTGCCAACGCACCCAGCAGGGATTCACACAAAAGTAGTCTGCTCTTTTCAAAAACTATGATATCTTTTTTCTTCAGCAAGGCACAGAGTAAAAAGAAGAACAGAGGGGAAATGCAGATCACCAATGGTTTCTGATCCATATTGGTGTGAATGTAATTGATTTCCTGCTGTGTGGAATCTGTCTGACTCACAGAACAAACGCTGACTGAATAGTTGAAAGGGCAGAAACAATCTGGGCTTTATCTCACAGCTCTGTCTACTTCCGTTTTTTCTCTGTGTCAGATGCACAGGCAAAGTAGAGCACACATGGCCTTCTTATGGCTGTCATTGCTTCAATACAGCGGTCTCTTCTGTAAAGCTTTATGTAAAAAACTGAATGTCTACAGGGACATGTACGTAGCATGGGCCATTACCACGTGTCAGCCTGACCTAGTTTGCTATTGCAGTGGCCATCAGGAAAACACAATACACATCATAAAAACCTTTTTTAAGAAGTACCTGCTCTTTTTTAAAGTACAAAACTGAATCTCTTTCCTTACAGTTTATATTTACAGTATATGTAACCGTTGGAAAGATGAATATATTTTTAAATGGAATCACTTACGTGATACAAATATAAATTTATTGGTGCCTATTTAATTTAGGCCGAGAAAAGCCAGGAAATGTGTTTTTGGCTCATGTAGATGAAAATCCCAGAATGCACTTGCTTCGCTGCTCTATGAGTCCACTCCCAAGCCACACCTACCGTTTACAGACACAGACAGACAGTGAGGCATTCAACTCAACTCAAGTGTGTTAAGTTGGGTTACACATTTAAAATATATAAAAACGACATGAAACAGGCTACATTTAGTGCACACACATTATAGGCTCTGTAAGGTTCAGCTAGTGCATTAGTAGCAATAGCGCTTGGTGGGCTGTAAACACAGGTTGTAAACACATTTGGTTGGAATAAAGAATGGTCGGCATTTAACTGTCACAAACCCCACCAGTGGTTAGCAGTAGTTGGATAAAAGCACCCCATTTCTGCACCAGTCCGTGTTAACACAGCCCAACTCCACTAGTCTTACCTGCCAGAGCAGCATCTGCTCAAAAGGCTAGCAGGCCTGGTAGCTAGATAGCGGTACACTGTTGTTCTGGTGGCCTTGATATACATTGTTTTGCCTGAGTTGTGTTTCCTAAAACCATTGACCTGTTAGTCAAAATTAGCACAGTTATGAGAGTATGGCCCAGGTCAATGTTATAAGTTAGTTCAGGACATCTCACCTTTTGTTGTTGTTTCTGCTTCTACTCAAAAACCACAGAATCGTTCAGTTGTGCCTCAGCCAGGAAGTCCTCAGAGTTTAGGCGCTGCTGGCAGTAAAGGCTCATCTGTAACACTGGAGACGGTGATTAGAGAGAAGGAATCAATAATACATGGTAAGGGACGGCTAATGTACCACAGGGACTGACAGACAGACAACGGACAACGTCTCCAATACCTAGCCTGCTGTCTCATATCCGCTGATTTTGACACACAAACCCAGACAGAGCTAGCACATGAGGTATGAAAAGCAACAGGGGAAATAAAAGCTGCGGAAGAGAAAGGTTAGTCAGATGAAGATAAAAGAGTTTGAAAGCACAGAAAAATAACAGTTACTAAACAAGTAAGGCAAAGAGAAACTAAAGAGTGAAGACCCTATTTTAGAAATCTGATTTTAATTCATAATTGCCTTCAATCCCAAATCATGATCTTTTTTTTTTAAATAAAAAATACATGATCACAAAGGAATTTATTTGATAGACTATATAGGAAGAAAAACAAACAGCGACAGACACACATAACAAGGTTATTACAGAACTCTGTGTTGAAAAGACGGCCCTTCGTCCTCACACCAACATGATGTTTCAAAAATCAATACGGGGCTGTGAAACAGGCCAAAATGAAATAAGTGTGCAAGCTATCCGGGAAACAAGATTGGCTGGCAGACAGAAGCATGCCACCAGTCTCAGGGGACGGATGCGTGCCAAGCGGTCTCTTATCCAGAGAGATTGGGGTTAATGCTTCTTCTGCATTAGCACCACGTCAGCGGGCTCTGACCTCAACCCTCCACCCCCACACATACACACAAACACACACACACACACAGACAAAAGAAGATGAACAATAGAAGTATAATGATTTAATTATTCAGTGATTGGAACAACTGCACACTTCCTCTTTTGAATACCACACACACGCACAGTAAACTCCTGCCTCCACCCTCTTCATTACATCCCCACCTCTCCTCCATCTCATTTCCAGGACTGCTTATTATTACAAATACAAACAAAAACATAATTCACAGGTTCATACTACAAGAAATGTATCCGCACAAAGGGGCTGATGTCCTCTCTGACAGCTTCTGTCTGAATGAAACCTCATTACTGAATTGACTGTCTAGAAGCAGACTCATGCACCTCGATGCCACAGGTTGCTCGTTACTGCTCGACTTTCTCTTCTCAGTTTCCACTACAGCGTGCAGACCAGCCTCTGTTAGCTCTCCCATTTAACATTGCTGACTCTGACCTCTTGCTCATCTTGACAGAAACACGGCAAAGCAATGATTCATCTAGCGAATATACAAACTTTGTATTTTTTTTGTTGGTGATAAAGTGTGTCTGAACATGGCATTTGGCTGTGGGATGTCTATTGCACCATTGAGTATTCAGACATTGGCATTGAGTAGGACGGGCGCTGTGTAAGTTGAGGTAACAGCAAGAGCGTTACCACGGAGACACAGGTGAAATCACTGAAATGTTTTGACTTTTAACCTCGACTCAAATGCAGTTATTGTGAAGCTCAAGAGATACTGATGTTTGTTTTCAGGGGTCTATTAAGAGTGAGTCAAGTTTACGTGTGTCCTCCTTATTCAAGGAGTTTAGCTTTTCTAAACCCTCAATGTGTGACGGAAGTTTGAAAAAGCACATACAAAACCACATACAAGTTGCTTAATATTTAGGCTGTAACTATCAACATAACAATTATTTTCATTCATCGATTAATTGTCTTGCCTATAAAATGTCAGGAATACACGTCATGTTATCTTGGTAGTTATGTTAAGTTAAATGTTGGAGAAGTGAATGTTGCAGGCTGCATGGTAGGAAGGCGGTCAAGAGGAGACCGCGCACCGGGCTACTGAACGAGACCGAATGTAAACGTGCAACCGCTCGAGTCTATGTAATCAAACGGTCGTTACTGCTCGTACATCTTAGATGATTTTTTATATAGAAATCCATTGGCTACATTACCGATGGATATCACATACAAATACATGTTATGTTACTGTGGTAGTTATGTTAGTTAAATGTTTGTTTACATGGTAGGTAGGCTGTTGCGAGGAGACCGCGCACCAGGCAACTGCACAAGACCGTAACTGTGCCTAATGCATGAGTCCATGTAATCAAACGTGTGTCTTGGTTCTTGGTTTAAGTTATCAACCAATCCCAGAAGCCTTTATGTCTCATGCTGACGCAAGTGTGACAAGCCAGAGCGTAACTCTCCAGTGACTTAAAGTGATTATGGCTTGTGAGTAACACCATAAGAAGCATGTAAGGTTGTCACAAATGGGCTGACTGGGATCTTGTCGAACGCTCATTCCCCCTTCCATCACCATGCATCCTCTCCGCTGGGTTCTATGATTCATCATCTCTTAGGCGAAGAAGGTTAAACTGTGAAGGGACATTTGTCTGTGTCGGAGAGGACTCCCCCTGAACAGCCTCTGCTGTGTCTGTGATGATATTTTCATTTGACACCATGGCCAACATCCCTCAAATGAGAAACCATGAGAAATCAATCTGCTAAAATAGAAAGGAATTTCAATTTTAGGACCCCTATATTGATATGCAAACTATTTAAAAAAAAAGCCCCTCAGTTAGATCAGCAGGATATATTAGAAGCCAGTGGAAGCCGTGGGATAACACCTTGGATTGGTTTGATCTGCGATCTGAATGCCAGAATAGAATAATGCTAATGTTAATGGACTGAGAAAGGACATTTTGAAAAGGAGTAAAAATATTAATCTGACATTTAATGTTATTGAAGATGTGTATGAAATAGATTTCTCCTCCAGGGTGTTTGGAACCTAAATCAATTATATATTTCCTATAATAGGTCCACAAGAAACCACAGTGCAATGTGCAGTCCATAAATGTGTTTTGCAAAGAAGTAGATGTTACTTGAGTGCTGCTCAACCACTTTGTGAGTAACATGTTTTTTTTTTAAATCTGTAACAGCCAGTTTTAATTAATATAAGAAAAAAGTTATATCTACTGGTTGTTGGTCAATTTTGATTTGAAAATGGCTGACTTAAGGGCTGTACCAACTATTTTCATTATTGATTAATCTGCTGATTAAACATGGCATACAGGGAGGCACACTTCCAGAAAAAGCCAGCGGCCTGAGGCAGACCCACCTGCCGCGGGTCTTTGACCAGAACATGCAAGTGCTGCAAGAGATCTTTGTTGTTGTCACCGAAACCTCTGACAACTGAAATCGCAGTGTCCTCAACATAGTTAAAGGCGAACATCCAATTAGCTTTTATTTAGGTAGGATAATAAAGCATATTAGCCTATTTTTAGAAGTGAAAAGCAAATTTATAAAATAAAAAATAAATAATAAATCCGAAAAAAATGTAATTTGAAAAAAATATAAACTGAATATGAATAAAAAAATGAAACTGATTTCATAGGGCCCTAGTATTGAGGAAGTGGATCAGATGGTTGATCCACAGAGTGTTTCAGTTACTTTTGGGACCTCTTTTGCTGTGGCGACAAAGATTTGAAGATTTTCTCTGTCATGTTGTAAAAGATTTTACATTTTGTTTTTTTTAGCCGCTCTTCAGGCAAATAATTGCAATACACAATTGGAGGATGGCACTTATGGTTTTGGGAACTTGTGATGTGCGTTTGCAGCTATGTTATAGAAAAGTAGGTACCTAATTGATTAATTTAAAGAAAACTGAGGATAATGAAAACCTTTGCAGACCCACAAAGCATATTGGATCATAAATAATCAGCTTACAGTCTTTATATTCATTTTAACAGGCAGCAATTTTGGCCCCTTTCTTTTTGGTGTGAATATTATTTTTTTGCATCCATCCTTTTAAAATGCAGTGGCCTTACGTTTTCCAAAAGGTCGAAGTAATCCAGAGAAATGACATACCTAACTTTGCTACTCAGTGGATTTTTTGTTTGGAGGCCATACTCGATTGCAAAGATTGCAGTGTAAGACTGTCACATATCCTGCACAAAGGCAGACCTTTGTATAGCATAACAGGTTGTACAAGTTCAATACACAATCATATCTGTTGTGAAGGAAACAATCACTTACAGAGTGAGTAAAAGAAAAACAAACCCGCAACAGTAAATTTAGTTTAATTTTCCTCCATGGGTAGAACCAGATGAAAACATTACATGCTCTACTGTCAACGGAAGCTTTAATTTTCTCCTGAGCCTCGGATGAAATCTACGTTCTTGCTGCTTCCCTCCTCCTCCACACCCGGCATAATGAGAGAATATTTCCCCGGAGCGTGGAATCCGATCCAAGCTGTGCTTTTTAGAAACTTAATTAAACCAACCTTACCAATTATTTCTGTTTGCCTTCCTTCTGACAATGTATTCAATAAGGGTGGTAAATGTTAATGTAAAAAGAATTTTCTGTTGAGCTGGTGATCACTGATTTATTTTTGGCCAACAGTGATGCCAACAATAGTGTCATACCTTCCAGCAGGGTTGGTTTAGTTGTATTGTCTGTACAGATGTGAAAGGCATTGGAGCAACACCCCTGATCAGAGGGATTGCATTTTAATACAAAAGTCTGGCAAAACTCTCAGCTGGGGCAAAATCTTTTATTAAATTGCCCAGTAAGCCTGTGATCAAACACTTGGTTGGGAGATTGCTTTTCTCGGCTGACATTTATCTACTTATCTTTTTAGAAAAAAATTTAAGAAAAATCAATCAGGCTTTAGAAATGAGACGTCGGCTACAGTCTGATAGATGTCTTGTCCCTTGCTGTTAAGTACCATAAAGTTCTACATTCAGCCTGAAGAGATTCCCAAGATTCCCTCACAAGACGATTAGCTCCTGTGCAACACTTTAGAGTGGAGATACAGGTGGTGGGAAGACTGTGGACATCTAATCACCCATCAGAAAAAGACATGTGAGAAGCTTCTGTTACACACTTACTTACCTGCACTTTATATGATGGTTTCAATTGTGAAGGAAAGTTCTCAGATCTGTCACACAAAAAAATGTAGTAGTTGGTTGGTGTTTGTTCTTTGATTCATACTGTGGTATCATTGACGTATTTCATCACTTTCTTTTAAATCATTTAAAATTGTCTGTTACTAGATTCATTATCATTTAGAGCATTACAAAATTATAGTTAGTTTCAGGTACCTAGGTGCATATTACAGAGCAAATGTATCACTTGCATGTTACATGTGTCACTGGTTTCTTTTGAATGCCTACTGTGAGAAAGCAAATAAGTTTCTAATTTGTAAAATACTATATTAAAATAATAGTGTGTTATCAGTACTTACTCAGAGGGCGAATGCTACAATTATAAACTGTTTTTTATTTTCTTGTAAAATGTCTCGTGAAATCTTTAATTTCTGTGTTGTCACAAGTTTATCACTGTGGTATCCCTATTGGGCAATGGACAGTCGTTTAACACTCATAAGTGGGATGGAGGGACTTTTGTAAATGTTTACTTTATATGCATCTAAATAGGCAGTGTATCCTCTTGAACTGTAATTCATCCGAGAGGCCATGTACAGAGGCAGTAATACCCTTTGAAAATTGTGAGTATGAAATTTTGCTGGAAGCAGCTGTGACCCTCTCAGACCAAAGCAAAGATCCAGGATAAATCCACCTTTTAATGTTGGTGTAAATTGGCTGTCATGTTGTGATGACCCAACTCTTGAACGCAGCTTGGCTTTGGTAGGAAATAATGAACAAGAGTTTCTACAGTTGGGCTGTAATAGTTACTGGCAGTTATGGGGCGCCGTTTGTAAAGCGGCTCACGCTGAAAATAACAGCAACATTTTGTCACATTTAGCTTTAAAAAATGTTTAAAAAACTGGTCTGAAATTTTGAGGGTCACTTTCTTGCACATTTACAACAATATTTGTCAACTTGGAAATATTTTAAATAGTTAAATCCAAATATTAAATGTTACACCTAAATGTTAAATGTTAAATCTAAATGCTAAATCTAAATCTAAATGTTAAATCTAAATGTAAATGTTAAATCTAAATCTAAATGTTAAATAAATATTAAATATAAATCTAAATGTTAAATCTAAATATTGAATACAAATCTAAATGTTAAATCTAAATCTAAATGTTAAATCTAAATCTAAATGTTAAATCTAAATGTTTCGAGTGAAACGAAATATTTAGCTAATATGCAAATGAAATGCCGGTAACCAGAAATAACAAAATAAAAGCTTGAGGAGGTCAGTGTATGTTTATATTGTCAAATAACGAATAAAAACCATCTCATCCGGGGATATGGACACTTGAACTTGGATAAACGTGAAGATAACTACCTAAAATAATAAACACAGTTGGATCCTCCACAAAGTGGAGCTCGTTTGGACGGCGGCTCCCCAAGAGGCTGCGAGCAGGGGCTGGAAGTTCAGCAGGGAGCGCTATGCCTCTCTGGTCTGTCGTCTTCCTAATGATGTCTAGCAGGTCTAGGAAAAGAGCACTAGCGGTGGAGTGTGGAGCCGCCTGTGGCAGAGGGGAAGACCGTCAAAGTGGTCCAACTTGAGGTCCAGTTCTGCCAGAGGGGAGGACAGAAAACCGGTAAGAGAGCTGTCATCTGGGGGGATGAGTATGGGGTCTCATGCCTGTTGAAGACGTCCTTTCTCGGCAGATCCAGGGTGTTGACGGTGTCCCCCCAGTCTGCCCAGCTGCCATCCCCTCCCTGTGAAATAATTCTATTTAATTAATTTGAATTAGTTCTCTCATCTTCATGCATCTTCAAGCATCATAAAAAATGTTGCATCAACAAACTCAATTTGCACCTTCTCTGAACTCTCCAGCACAACCTGCTGTTACCAAGGGAACCGTGGGAGTCATCAGAGTGTAATGCACCACCAAAAGAGTCCGAACCAAGCTATGTGCTGCACGTCCTTGAAGTTGATCAGATGACTGTCTTAGAATTTGAAGCTTGTTATGACAAAAGCTGCAAGTGGAAAGTTGAGTGAATTTGTTTTTAAAGATAAAGAAAAATAAAGGTGAATTTTACACAAGGGATTGCCTGCTAAAGAAAGTCTATATAGCTGCTGTGAGCTTGGAAAATGAAGGCTTGGAACACGAGTGATGCGTTCCCCGAGGGAAATGAGGGACTGAAATGTATGGAGATAATTATTTCCTCCTATCTTCCGGCCTTCCCCTCTGCCCTGGTTGTCTGCGTCCCATCTGTGACTGACCTCTGTTCTTCTCTCTGTGTGTGTGTGTGTGTGTGTCTCTAAATAGGCTTGCTCAGTAATAAATCTTTACTGATTAACAAGATGTATAAAGCAAAATAGAAAATGGTGACATTCAGATTTTGTGATGATACCCTTTCTACAAATGATTAAATGTTGATTTAACTTTTAGTTAATAATTCCTTTTTCGATGTGTATTATCACTTATGGAAAAGTTACAGTACCAAGTATATAAATTAATTTGTAAAATGTTATTGTTAATTTTTTTGTTCATTCGTGAGGAAGAAACCACTGGATCCATTGGCCAGTGAGGTCTCCTTCAGTGCAGTGTAGGTTAGAGCGAGTTTTATTTCTAAAGAAAAATTATAGAAAAAGGTTGATTTCAATTAAATGTTTTAATTGATTGTCATGCTTAATTAGGAATATACATTGTCAAATGCAATAATTTATTTAAAACTGACTTTATATATGGTTTTAGGTTTTCAACATGATGAATCAAATTCATTGAATGCCGGTAGCTCACAGACTGGTTAAAAACCACAGCAAATGTCAAAAACAACTCACTTATTCAGTCTAAAGAAGTCGTAAAGTCTTGAAGGGTGAATGATGATGATAAGCTTCTCGTGACATGGCAGCACTGTGAATATTTTCACCACTCATCCATCTTTCTGTGGTGACAGAAAGACAAATAGGCTGACACTTTCCTTTGAGTGGCTGCCATACATCTATCTCATCATTATTGAGCGGCTGGGGATCGGCACCCCATCAGCCCGTGTCACCCTGCTAGCATTTTCACTCAACCGTGATACGCAGAATCACAATGACAAAAGAAGAGAGCCTCTTCACTACGTGTTTGGAATCCTGACAAGAGGTTTGTCTCCCAGGTTTGGACTTTAGTCAGCAGCACTAACACGTTTTTAAACATGTAGGTTTTTGTTGTTAAAATTGCATCACCTGAAGAACATTCAAAAGGAAATGTCACCAATTAAGTCACTTATCGGATAAAGGACAAACCAAGAGTGTCGTTTGTAGTGCGGAAATCATGAACCAATTAATCAATAATTCAACAAAAAATAATCAATCATTTTGATATTCTAGCATTTGTTTAAATAATTTAATATACAAAACTGCCAAACTAGATATCTCTGGATGGCTGGCCGGACAAAACAAGCAATATGAATATGCTAACTTTGGCTCTAAGCATATTTCATTATGCTTATATGTTTTTTTTAGACCAAATGTTTAATAGATTAATCCATTAATTGAGAAAATAATTAGCAGGTTCTTAGATGTTGGAAATGGTTGTTGGTTGCAGCCCTAATTGTATGCTGCTTTAAAGCACTTTTAATAGCCTTGTTGTTGTAGGGTTCCAATTGAATATCTTTGGGA
Source organism: Etheostoma perlongum (assembly GCA_026937815.1). Classification (NCBI taxonomy): domain Eukaryota; kingdom Metazoa; phylum Chordata; class Actinopteri; order Perciformes; family Percidae; genus Etheostoma; species Etheostoma perlongum. Next base: position 13,869,468 of record CM049382.1, on the reverse strand, counting down.
TTTAGACTTAGTTGGACAAAACAACTGAATATGTAACAATGGGTTTTGGAAAACTGATTATTAAATGTTATGCCCATTACAAACAATTCATCTTATAATCTTTTTAAGATAAAAAAGGTATAAATAATTGAAAATGGAAATAACTGTTGGTTTCAACTTTACATCAGTCAATTAAATGTTTTCTTTTAGACTTTTGTTTGGCTAAATTTGAGAAATTTTAAGACCTCAGCTTGGGCTTTGGGAAGTTGTGAAAGACATTTTTGGATGTTGTATTGACCAAATGATTAACCTATTAACCTGAAAAGCAATCAACAGTTTATTCAATAATGAAAAGAGGGTTAGTCAAAGCCCTCCTATTTTCTTTTTAACTGTTATTGAATGTGTATAAAAAAAAACAACCTCAGGACTTTGGTAATACTCCCCAAAACCCTGACCCTGGAGGAAACGTCAGAATGTGGCTAAGAATAGTACAAGGCTGTGAGGATCGATTTAAGCAATTGAACCATCAGTGGGATTATCCTGCCGTCCTGTTCCATTTTGTTTCTGGTTGGTTGCTCGGTGTAATCACCAGGTGCAAAGAAATCTCATTATCCCGGGTCCTGATCTTGGGGTATACCGGACTGAATAGCAACTATGTTTGGCTAGTGCATTGAAGCTCTGACCCAGCATTAATTGGGCATGATTTGCTGGGTGTCTGCACTGGGAAAAGACAAGATTTTCATCTGCGAAGATCCTCTTCCCCTCGACAGCTGGTGGGCTATGTAGGCTACACGGGTCAAAGGAAATTGCATCACACTTAAGTTGCCCGATCTGAGTATAAGCCTAATGTATTATATTATTAATACTGATATAGGAATAATTCATTACTATAAATGAAATGCCTGTTTATTCTTCAATAAGACTAACTCCATTGTGAAAGACCAATACAATTAAATAAGACAAAGAAGGCAATAACAATGCTTAGCTATTAAGCAGGAGCCTTTGGAGGGAAGAGCCAAATACTGAAATTACAGTACTGTGGGCTCCAAATGGATGTGTTTGTGTGTAAGCTTTTAACTTGTGTGTGTGTGTGTGTCTGCAGTAAAGCCTAAGAAGCAGGCACGGTCGCCCCTTGAGATTCGAGTGCAATAAAGGAGGATGAATACATCCAGAAAGCTCCAATATGTGCTCCAGATGCCGCCTTACTGGAAATCAATCTGCTTGGTCAGGCCTCCTGTGAACTGGGTTTGAGTGATGGCAGGAACGAAGGAGACAAGTAAAAACGGAGAGGGGGAGACAAGGGAGGAAAATGAGTAGAAAGGGTGAGTGAGAGTGATTTAAAGCATTATGGCCAGCTTGATTAGCGGGCTACCTCTCAGCAGGTCTGAGTAAAGGTTGGTGTGAGCCAAAGGGACCAGAGGGCTTGAAGGCTGAAGCTTGGTCTTATTTGTGCAGGTTGGACTTGTTTGTTTTTAACACTCACTAGTTGATGCTGAGATTCATTGAACGGCCAGGCTCAAAATGCCAATATCTCTGTTAATAGTGCACACATACAGAGGTGATTCCACTCTCTTAACCGGAGCTAAACAAAAAGCGAGATAGATTTTTATTTTTTCAGTTTTTTTAATCTTCCTGTTTAATTGATTGTTTTGGCAAGGTTAAGAGAGCCAAAGGTCAACAATCATATCAGTAAAAGGGTTGCAATGGTATGAGATTTTGCCAGAGTTAAAAAATGAAGTAACAAGCAAACACCAAGTTGCTTGAATGGTGAACCAAATAACACAAAATAATGACTTCATTTAAAATTAGCAGAGATTCTGTTTGCCCCACCAGATTGAACATTATGGACAAATGCGGTGTTCAATGTAGCTTACATTAGCCCAGCAGCTGAAAACCGCTGGTCAGCTGGTACTGACACAGATTAAAAAGCATGGGCTTTTTGGGGAAAATGGGCTTAAAATGGGAATATTACCAGCCCTATAATCTTAAAAGTGTCTAAACAATGTAGAAAATCGTTAATTTTAAGTTCCCAGAGCCCAAAGTAATGTCTTTAAATGTCTTGTTTTGTCAGACCAACCAGCAAAAAATCCAAAGATTTTAAATTAAAAATAATTTAATTCAGAAAAACAACAAACCCTTACATTTAAGAAGCTGTAAACCAGTAGATGTTTATATAGTAGGTGTGTGTATTATGTTATATACGCCCAGACCCAGACAAAATTACTTCTGCAAAGCAATAACACTAATAAAGACAATTCCCTTTTTGTTGACTCTGTCTCAACCTAGTACTGTGAGCTTCAGCCAAACATAAATGATTGTGGTATTTTTTTCTATTTCTTTTTAAATTAAATTCCATGAGGTTGCTTCCCTACAATTTAAATGGATGATAAAAGGTCAGTTTTGGCATTATGACAAATTGTAGTAATCGGATCAATTGCCATACAAGGACATTTCCGCCTATGATGACAACTCGCCTTTCATGTCATTTTGAACTCTATTGGCATTTCAGAGCCCTCTAGAGTATACACCTCTATTAACCAAATGGTGATTGCCGCAAGCTAATATTTTGAGTGTCAAGTATGTCATTGTTTTGGTGAAGTCTGTAAGTATATGTACGTGGTGGAAATGTTGATAAAGACAAATACAATACTAGAAGAAAATCAAGCGTGGAGTAGAGATAAAGAATTAGTGAGAAGATGAAGAAGCAAGTTTGTTCGGATGTGCGTGTTGTGCGTTAAAAATAAAGTGTTTAAAGATTCTCACATGCACCATACTGGGGTTTATTCATAAGCCAAGCTGTTGCTTGTCATTTGGCCAGGGCCACTTAGGGCTTCTGGGAAAGAAATGATCCATGTCTCCGTCTGAATAGCATACCACGTTGTCAATTCAATACTTTGCTATTGAAATCACAAACAAAGACCTCTTTCCGAGGCAAGGAAGCTTGACCTTCAACATATCTTTCAGTGTGCTATACAAGTTCAGCCTGTCTGTCTGCTGGATGTCTGTCCTCCCGCAAGCACAGGAAAATATATTTTGGATATAGCCAAGGTCTTGGCTGTTGATTCAATTTAAGTACCTAAAAGTATTTTTCTGTTGATACACGTTTCATTTAGACATTTCTTCTATGGCCACCTGGTACACATGTTTTACAGCACTTCTATTCAACAGCTACTACATTATATAAATGGGGTGTTATATTTTATTGTATTAGCTTCCATTGCTCATGCATGGATTTGTACTGTTCAACAAGAGGGCAGTAGATGAGCATTTACTCCATCCTCCAGGCAAGAACCATTTAAAGAGCATGCTTTTAAAAGTGAACTAATCCCAACATCTAGCTTCACTATGTTGTGTTAAAGAAGCTCGTTCCTATGCTCTGATCCCTTAAGCACCTTGCCTCTCGGTCCACAGCTGGTTTAATCACATATTGTAGATATTTCTGGAGAAACAACACAAGACAAATCTCTGTGGCCAGTGGCTTGTATTGTATCTGGTGGTTCTTATTTCAGGCTCCCCTTGGTCTGAGTTTAGCCAGCTCGGGCGATGAGATGATTTGCTTGAGGCGAAACCTTGAAGAAGGGCCTGGGGCAGGGCTGAGACATCAAACACCAAAGTCACACCGATGGAGAGAGAAGCACTAGAGCCTGTCATCAATCATAACTCTACCAGAATACACTGCTGGGATCCAGGCTACCAGAGAGTGTTGTCATGACTACTGATAACGATTGCATGAAGAACACATGAACGGTGGTCAGATGTTGAAAAGATTAATTTGCAGATATTCACTGATGATCTTAACTTATTGATATAGGGTTTCCCAGTCTGTTCTTTAGTAACTCATTATTATCTACTATATAGTCCTCTGTTCAGATTAGTAAAGTAATTAATGATTCATCAATTAGCAAGTTGTTACTGATTCATTCTTTACTTGTTTCTCAATTAACTATTCATCAGTGTTACCAGGCTAATTTTACCTGGGCTCGTATAACAAAGACACACAGCTACTAAAGGCTAACATTAGGCTCGGAACATTAGTTATATTTTCTCCTTTCCCTGCCTGATGCGTTTAACGTAACCTGTGCTTACCTGGATGGGTATGGAACGGCGGGATCTGGACTCGGCAGCCCGCTCTCCGTATTGTAGTACAGTTTTTAAAAGGTGTATTTACAAAAGTTGGTGTGCAGCAATCTGCTTGAGGCCCTCTGCCTCTGCTTCCTTATTCAATTCCTCAATCCATCTCCACACCTGCCCTTTGGCCTGGGCTAAATTTGCTACATGGAAATATATGTTATGGCCCATGTTGCGGCCCACACTTGGAGAAGCACTTGCCTAGAGAATTTGAAAACATTTAAACCTGAGGACAAGATAGATAAGAGTATGATTGTGGTTTTGTGTCTCAATGATGTTGGCCAAGGACTCTTGACAGTCTATCCCCATGTAGATGGGTGACCACAAATGAGCTTATTTTAAAATGTGACTCACTGCTGCAAGCAAGGCTAAAAGTCAGACAGCCAACTGTGACAGGTGTCAGAGTGCCCAGTTGCATCCTGAGAGAGAGCACTGTACTGTACACAACAGGAAATGGAAGATTTAAGAGTTATTTTATTAGTAAATTATTGGCACTTCTGTTGTGGGAATTATATCTTTATTTTTTCAGCTGCTCCTGTTTGGGGTCAGCACAGCGGATCATCTGTTTCCATCTCTAACTGTGCTCTGTATCTTCCTCCATTGCACCAACCACCTACATGTCCTCCCTCACATCTATAAACCTCCTTTTTGTCCTACTGTATATATACTGTATATAGTTCCTCGTTCCCCACCCCCCTTTTTTTCTTCTGTACTACTTATATCTTATATTTTATATTACTTGTTGACAATGTAAAAGGTCCATCCATCTTCATCCGCTTATCCGGTATCGGGTCGCGGGGGCAGCAGTTCCAGTAGGGGACCCCAAACTTCCCTTTCCCGAGCCACATCAACCAGCTCCGACTGGGGGATCCCGAGGCGTTCCCAGGCCAGGTTGGAGATATAATCTCTCCACCTAGTCCTGGGTCTTCCCCGAGGCCTCCTCCCAGCTGGACGTGCCTGGAACACCTCCCTAGGGAGGTGCCCTGGAGGCATCCTTACCAGATGCCCGAACCACCTCAACTGGCTCCTTTCGACGCGAAGGAGCAGCGGCTCTACTCTGAGCTCCTCTCGGATGACTGAGCTTCTCACCCTATCTCTAAGGGAGACGCCAGCCACCCTCCTGAGGAAACCCATTTCGGCCGCTTGCAAAGGGTGTAATGGCAAAATTACATTCAAGCAATGATTTTCATATTAATTATTCATAATAAGATCTCCAATGCCTCTGAGTGTATGACTTTTGTATCTGTCCTCAGTGTGTTTAGTTGTTTCCTTGTACGAGACAACTAAATTTGTTATGACTTTGCATTTTCCCTCTAAGGACAAATGGCATAATGTCTAACAGAAACAGTTGTCTAGAGCTTTGTTTATCATAGCAGGTCCTAGGTCAGAGCCATGGACCTACCTAAAGACAAGATGTTCCTTACTCAGCTAAGATAGAATGACTGCTCAAGAAACTTGACCCACGAAGGGCAGATTCAGAGAGACGTAAGAGATGCAACTGTCTGCCTAAGATCCATTAATTGTTATGTTTAAGATTAGACTGTTTTCCAAACAAGGTATTCTTTTCTCTGGGGGCACGGGATATAAAGAAGTGTATTACTGATTGTATCCACACAGAACTCTTGTCACTCTGTAACTTTGTGCATTGTGAGAACTTTTGATTGTTCTCTGCAGAAAACAATTAAACCATCACCAAAGAATAAACTTTGATTCAGTTTGCAACCTGTCTTTATTCTGTATCAACAAGAGTCTCACTTTCAACAAAATTCCTCTCTCACTGTATAAGAAACTTCCACCACAAGGGATTGCTTCAATCTCAATGCACAGATATTGCACATGTGTATAATGACAATAAAGGCATTCTATTTTATTCTATATATCAGCATCTCTCCTTTGCACATATCCAAACCATCTCAATTCCACTTCTCTTGCTCTGTTTTCAAACCGTCTAAATTAAGCTGTCCCTCTTTTATAGCTACTCCTTCCTGATCCTCGTCATTCAAAATGAAAAAAGTTTCACAATTGAAAGGAGCATTTGCTGTCCTAACAGATGGGTGTCTCTTCATTTATATTTTTATGGATAAAATTCCACTTTGTAGCTGTCCTCAATTTAGGTCATCCTGTACGTCTCATCTCCGGTTTTTCCTGCATCCACTGTGTGTGTTTGTTGTGTGTTTATTGTGTGTATGCGTGCGACGGTCACCGGGGAAACTCAGCTGCACCGCTTGCTGCAGAGAGCCGACAGGATTAAAACAACAGCCACTTCAGCAACATCAGAGCGGAAAAACATTACAGCGTACATTGATGTTGAAATGTGTACAGGCTGGCAGGACGGTCTGAAATGTTTTGCACGGTCTTTCACTATAAGTTTTGTTGGTAAATGTGAGATGTTCGAGTCACACACGTCTCGTTAAACAAGGAAATGAATATGGCCACGTATGTATGACGTTAACCTGTTCTCACTCCCGCTTGGTCTTTGTCTCTCAGAGTCACATACTGATACAATGTCTGGCACGTCTAGCGCGATCACGACATCGTAAAATCCTGGAGGGACTGTGATATAACTTTGTTCAGCACATTGGTCAAACATAGTTGTTTTAATGCACTATATAAATAAATTTGACATTGACTTTATACATTTTCAGGTAAAATTCCACTTTGTTACACTGTAACATTAGAAGGTCATAAAAGATAAGGAGACCTTTAAATGCAAGTGGAAAATGTGATTTTTGTGTTTGGAAGCAAGTACTTTAAGTATAATTCTCTTCAGTTTCTTACATGATGTTCTTATTACTTGAATACCTGCTGCTATAGAATAAATATGCTCAGTGAAAGATGTCATATCAATTAGGGCTGCACAATTAATCAAATTTTAATCATGATCACGATTTTGACTTCCCACGATCAAATTTGCATGATTTTTTTTTAAAATGCGTCATTTCATAGAACGCCCTGGGTTTTTTTGCATAGCGCACCTACCGCTCCGTAAACCCCTGTCTGATCATGAGCCAGTCAGAATTGTTCCCTGCTTCGCGCAGCTTAGTTTCTAGATGTAAACAGTCCCAGAGAACAGAGTAACGGGAGGAAAATTCAACAGATAGCAGTCGGTTATACGTCGGTCTCAAGGTTTACCAGTTTACCAGTTTACGCAACATTTTGTCCCGTCTGTTGTTATTCAGACAACAGCAAGGAGCAGTGCTAGTCGGTAGCGGTGCTAGTTAACGTATGTTAGCTAGCAGGGCTGTAGGGCATGAGTAATATTTTTCCTCTAGGACGCACCAGTGCACATAAGTTTCTCGCATCCTCTGCAATGTTGTTATATGGGTACTGTTTAATTTTGCGTTACATGACCCATTTCTTCTGTAAAGCCATGCTTGTGTTGGATCTCTCCTCTACTCTCTCTCCTCTTACTCTCCGCGCAGCCCTGCCACACCGCGCCGGTCCACACTTCTGACATTTGTCTACAGTTTTAATTGTTATTAACACAGCTGTATATTGTTAAATATGAGGGGCAAACCTGTATTTGTACCAGTGTTTCCGCGGGTAACTGCTATCGTGGCCGCCATGGAACACAGAAGAAGTTATTGAATGCAACTATAGTTACGTAACTTCAGTTCATAGAGTAACAGCGTGGGAGACGGAGCCTGCTGGACCTGGGCCAGAGATGTGACCCATGGCCAGAATGTCATAGTTCATAAAAATGCAGCGCAGTGACGATACAGACATTTCATACACACGACGTGTGTATCTGCCGTTCGACCCGTGCTGGACTCATTCATAATGAGTCAGCCGTCTCTCTGAGCCTATGTGACAATAAAATTTGTTTTGGTTAATATGGACAATGAGTGTCAGGAAGTGGTGGTGTGGAAGTGAAACATTCAACTAAATTACACAAGATGAACACTAAAATGTTAGGCTTATGTGCAGTTTTAGCTGAAATCTTGGGATGTCAATAGTGTCGATAGTCACATGTAAAGACGTGAGATGGCAATATCTTATTGACGAGGATAAACTAAGCTCTGCTGCATTGGTATTAGGGCTGCACGATTATGGCCAAAATGATAATAACGATTATTTTGATCAATATTGTGATCACGATTATTCTCACGATTATTTGTTGATTTTAATAAGTAATATGTTTTTATCCGTTTGCTTTACATCAGCAACAAACCATTTGAATACTCCAATTGCAGCATGTCTTGTCACTGAGTGAAAGTGTGAATGTAACCTTTTACCTTCCCAATGTTTTCATGCCTGTCTGCTTCCTAGAAAACAACAACAACCACAAAGATTCAACTCATGAGTCTAATTAGAGCCTTAAAGTAAACAATGACTACTCTGGGAGCTATCAAGAGACGTTCTGGCAGCCATGGCATATTTATATTAATTAATTAATTAATTAATTTGTTCATCCAATTTTCTACTCTGAGAACACCATTGCAAAGTTTTTATGCAAAAAAAGGAAATAAACCTAAAAAATGAAGACATCCCTTCCGGTAAATTACCAGTCAGTACTAGAAGACTAATAAAAAGTGTATCCAATTAAAAATATGGAAATGATCATGATATGGCTGAATGGAAAGTAAACAGCCACGTCTCCAGTGTTTCCCATACATAGGTTTTACTTGGTAGATGCAGGGGCGGATTTACTCATTTTGAGGCCTAAGGCAAACACAGGCATGGGGCCCTCCACAACCCTTGTTCTCCCCCTTTTCAGTCCTTATTTATCTGAGAAAGACGTGCACAGGCATGGGGCCCTCCACAACCCTTGTTCTCCCCCTTTTCAGTCCTTATTTATCTGAGAAAGACGTGCTTGTAACTTTTCTCCTGTCTTCACTACAGCAACCTGGGCTGACACTGCCGGTGGGTAGCTCCTCTTCATGAGAGTTAGCATTGCCAGCGCAAGCACCGGCTTCTTGCTGCTCTTTAGTAACGTTAATGTTAGTGTTGTCAGTAGCCGTCGTGAAAAAGGTTGTTACCTTTGGAAGTTTTGCTAAAAACTTTCTGCTTTCTTCCCGCTTCTTCCTTTTTTCAGAACCACTTTGTTAGCTTCGCTTCATTTTTCAACCGTCTGTAGCCTACAGCTACAGACCTGTTGTTGGGAGGCCTGTAGCCTCCCAACAAATGGGAGCTAAGCGGAGCTAACCGCTAACTAGAGCTAAATGCTAACTGGAACTAAACGCTAACAGGAGGTAATTGTTTCTAACCTAAGGTGACCAGATTTCTCAGACAAAATCCAGGGACATTTTCAGCTTAGAAGCGTAAATACCTCCTAAACACGTCATGTTTTTAATTTTTGTAAAACTTAAAACACTAGACCTAGAGCTGAGTATCGGATACAATATAAACTATTGAGGAAAGATTTTCCTTTGACATTGATGCAGTATGAAACGAGATCGCTGCAGTCGGCAGCAGAGAAACAAGCTACAATGGAAGTTAATGGGATAATTGTCCAGCTTGTATTTAAAGTGCTCGTTTTGCTGCTGACAGACTCAGATTAATATTCTAAGTGTCTGACAACATTATGGAAAGGATTTCTAAGGAGGCTGACCTTTCTGTTAAAGATTAAGATCCTTTTTTAAAACATAAAAGCCCGCAAAATTGTGTTCGCTAAACCCACCAGACTCCATGTAAATAATCAGTGATTTTAGCATTGTAAAATACGGCTTTCTAAAACATCTCTGAGCTCTGAGCAGCGCTGCTCGATCGGCTCCGTTTGGTCAGAGTTTTCTTTCTTTCATTCCAATTTTGGGTCTGTCAGTCACAGTGAAATCCGGGGACATTTCCGGGGACAGATCCAGCCGGGGACAGGTCACCAAAATCGGGGACTGTCCCCAGAAACCGGGGACGTCTGGTCACCCTATTCTAACCTAGCCTTCGTTTAATGGTCTCTCTGAAACCCAACAGTTTTTTAAGTGTGCTGTAAAAGTTTTCAATTACAATCCAGAGTTGTTTAAATGACAGGAAACTTTTCAGATGAGATCTTAATGAGTGAAACAGACATGTATAGTGTTTAATGTTATAAGGATCCTGAAAACACTGATTAAAACACTTTATTCCATGAACAATGATCTATAACAACCAAGATGAACAATAATTAACTGTAGATAGCATTAGACTAATGTGATTTAACAGGAGTTAGGAGGTGCACACCAGGGTGAGATGTATAATATCATGTAACTTTCTGTAGAAGTCCTAGTATGGGTTATATGTCATTTAGCTGACGCTTTTATCCAAAGCAACTTACAATTGCTATATACTGTATGTCAAAGGTTGCACGCCCTTGGAGCAACTAGTGGTTAAGTGTCATGCTCAGGGACACATTGGTTGATATTCACAGTTGGAACCAAACCCAGATCTCCCACACCAAACGCATGTGTCAATCTACTGCGCCATCACCACCCTAACGTGTCCTCTCTTGGAAACTTTAACCAGATATTTTATCTGGTGACCCATGTACATTTTATTTGCCCTGATTTAGTTGACAAAGCACTAATACACTTCATCTGTATCATCTGCTGGTTCGTTTAATGTGTAAATAGTTTTTTCTTTCTAAATTATGTTGTTATGTATTTTTTTTCAATAAATAGTTAAACCTTTGTTTGACTAGTTTATTACTGAACCCAGCCATCACACGCTGCACCGTCACATCCCGCGCCACCCACCAACACAAGATTGCCAGCTCAGTATGACAAACATAATAATGCCCCAGAGTTCACTTGGCTTATTGTCACTTTATTTCTAATTCAATGGTCCCAATGTGACAAGTATTGTATTAATTTTGTTATTGATTATTAAAACATGGTGGCTTTCGAGCTGAAAGTCAGTGGTGGCTGGTAGAAACAGGTCTCAGACTGCAAGGAGGAACATTTCTTAAAAAATGATGAGAAGTTTGTGGAGCACACATTTAGGCTGTGTATTTGTGTGCGTGTGTGTACTGTATGTGTGTGCATATGTGTGTACTCTTGCTCTCCTGCTGAGAATGTGTGGGTGATAGATGACAGTTTGTGTGTGTGTGTGTGTGTGTGGTGCCTGTTATGTCACACACACACACACACACACACACACACACACACACACACACACACACACACACACTTGGATAGCCGTTTGGATAGCTATAGCTTTATTACAAGGACAATGCTCTCTATTAGAGTATGCTAACTCTCTCCTTCTGCATATTCCTACTAATTTGAAAATATCCGCCTCCAATCATGTTGATTCATTGCTAATGAGACAAGCCTATCCTTCTTTGCTTATACAAGGAAACATCTCAGCAGTGTATAGTAATGTCCTTTCTCCTTCCTCTGTTGAAGATATAACCTAGCATATTGCATTATAATATTTCTAAAAAGTTGTCAAGTCAAATGATTGGAACAAAACAACACATCTTCAACCATCACATGCATTTGAGAAACCTTTTCTGTAGACATGCAGGCATTTATTTAATGTCTCCTTCACTAACTTTGAGAGTACAGCTACTTTGCCATGTTGCATCTACACATGCTGGCTTTGACGAATGTTGACCCAGCAGCATGGACACACAGGCTAAAGCTAAAGAATCCAGGCATCTTATTTTGTTAGCATATCATGTGGGCAATTCTGGGGTTAGATTGAAACAAAGTAGGATGGAACTTTTCCTGTCACCTCAGAGTAAATATCAAGAAGCATACAACCTTAAAATAATAGCAGTGTTGTGTTCAATTAGTGAGATGATTGATTCTGTGAAGAAACAGGTGTCAATTATGGTCCATATTTAAGGAAGGAAAAAAGCACATGTTGTGCGTGCTGGTTTTATTGCATTTCACACTGAAATACTCAGCAAAATGGGTCGTTCCGGACATTGCTCTGAGGAACAGTGGACTTTGATTAAAAAGTTGATTGGAGAGGCGACACGTATAAAGAAGTGCAGAAAATTATAGGCTGCTCAGCCAAAATGATTTCAAATGCCTTGAAATGGCATCCAAAGACTGAACGACATGGGAAAAAATGGTCAACTACCATTCAAATCGATCAAAGAATAGCCCAAATGGCAAAGGCTCAACCAATGATCAGCTCCAGGAAAAACAAACGCAACTTAAAGTTACCTGTGAGTACTGTTACGATCAGGAGAAGGCTATGTGAATCAGCTAGAAGCCCCCGCAAAGTCACATTGCTGAAAAAAATACTAATACTACTACTGTACTGAATAGGTTGAAAATTGTCCAAGGACACATTGACTGGCCAAAGGAGAAATGGCGCAACATTCTGTGGACTAAGGAGAGCAAAACTGTTCTTTTTGGGTCTAGGGCCCGCAGATAATTTGTCCGGCGACCCCCAGATGCACTGAATTCAAGCCACAGTACACTGTGAAGACAGTAAAACATGGTGGTGCAAAAATCATGTTATGTGAATGTTTCTCTTACTGTGGTGTTGGGCCTATTTATCGCATACCAGGGATTATGGATCAGTTTCAATACATTAAAATACTTGAAAAGGTCATGTTGCCTTATGCTGAATAGGAAATGCCTTTGAAATGGGTCTTTCAACAAGACAATGACCCAAAACACACCTAATAAGCGAGAAAAGTCTTGGTTCCAGATGAACAAGATTGATGTTATGGAGTGGCCAGCCCAATCACCAGACCTCAATCCCATAGAACACTTGTGGGGTGACATAAAAAAAGCTGTTTTCTGAGGCAAAACCCAGTAATGCAGAAGAATTGTGGAATGTAGTTCAATCGTCCTGGGCTGGAATATTTTTTTTGTTTTTCACTATGTGCATATCCTGTAATATATTCAGTTCTTCAGCAGATGTATTTTAACATATTTGATTTAAAAGATTCCTTCTTGATTAAACATTTTATTATCCCTTTATTATTCTCTCAGAGATGATGCCGTTAGTAACACATAAAAAAGGTCCAAGGAGGAGATGCTAGATTAAATATGTGATGGGAATATTTCCTCATTTATTTGGCATCTTTTGGAAGCAATTTAAACCAGATCCTATTGTGAATGTGCTCCATTTTATACGTGAAGTGTGTGCACTTTATTTTTATTGGATTTCATTTGTGTGCCTCTGTATGTTTACACCTGATTGACCTCCTTACATGTTTTGGTCATGTGCGTGGCTGGCATTTTGCATGTATAAAATGTGTCTGGGAGTCATTTGATAGAGTGACTTGAAATAGAAGTTGACCTTAAAAATGTGATGGATGAGTGAGTTGAATGCAGAATACTAAAGCTGCCGGTGTCAGGCACCGGCCCTAGTTGGCTTATAGCTTAAGGTCACCCCACAGTGACAGAAATGGGAATGGGGAGCAAAAAACAGACAATTCATCTCACCGAGCCCGAACCCCTGATCCCTCATCACAACTCTGTCTCTTCGTGTTTTTGCGCAGCCAGACATGTCAAGACAAAAAAGTCAAACTCACTCACCAGTAATTGGTTTCTGGGGACAGGTTTTAAGGCTGACATTAGGACAAAGGTGGCTTCCTTCTCTTGTTAATTGAGTCAGTAGTTAGGGTCAAAGAACATGGCAGAGATGTTCTGTGTGAACATCAGCTCTGCGCTTAAAAAGTTTCTGCTTCACTTTGTTAGGTCATTGAAAACCTTTCCAGCGTGTTCTGTGACAATTAGTGTATATCATTACGAAGAAAGATAAAGCAAAATGGGTTGAATGAAAGCTGCTGTATCTCCTTTGCTCAGAATGATGTTGAGTAGAAGTGGCATGGTAGATGGGTTGCTTTTATATATATATGTATATATGTTTTTTTCTAATATCTTTTTGTTGGCATTTTTTATTTGTGACAGGACAGCTTAGACTCAAAATGGGTGAGAGAGGGTGAATGACATGCAGCACCAGACAGCAATATAAAACTGAGTATCTTTGAGATACTATGTTGGCCATAAGAAAATGTAATGGACTTAAATTTAGACTAAATTAATCAAGACAATAATGAATATGAATAATGAAAATAGTTAGTTGCAGCCCTACTGCTTGGTCAGGGCTAGGAAAATTAGTCTATATCCACGACCTTCCACAAACTGGGATTGCTCTGCCGTTGGATATTCTGTAGTATGTCACTCTTTTTGGCTGTATGTCAGTTACCTTACGCTTTCTTTGTGTTGAGGAGTAGAAGAGTTTTCTGTTGCATGCCTAAAATAACTTTTAAACATACACATGTTCGACCAAAACAAGTTCCTTCCCGAGGCTATTTTGCAGAAGCACTGGGGGCTCCAAATGATTGTGATTGGTTTAAAGAAATGGCAATAAACCAGAGCATGTTTTTCACCCCCGGGATGGGTGAATGTGCTGTGTGGACTAGCCCGACCCTCCTTTGCAGCGCTTTGGAGGAAGGTCTGTTAAAGTCAGACTAGGGAAATAGCACCTTCATGGTTAAAGGAAAGTAATGTTGACTGTTGGTTGGAGGCAGGACAAACTCTTCTGGTGTCTAAATTATTTGCTTTTTGCAGAGTTATGTTGTAACAACACGGAGCATTGAATGCAAATGCAGGCCGCGTTGCTATTAGGTCTGGTAGATACCGAACGTTTCGCTCTGGGTTTCGGTACCCAACCCTAGTGTGTATCTCCCTGTGAATGTGGGTGGGTGTGCATTTAGGTGTTTTTCTGCAGATGATACGGTTTCAGATTGTGAACAGATAAAAAAGCAGAACTTTGATGGTGATGTTTATTGTTTGTAGTGCTATTAAATACCCCTTTCTCTCTCCTTCATTGCCACTTCATTTGGTACGAGCTCAATTTACAGACAACGTCATACTCAACATCTGGGAAGCGATAAAGCCACAGTCGCCCTTGAGCTCATCAGTGTAAAATAGACATCGACCACAATTCATTCATGACACAATCTCATTTCCTGCCAGTGGAGTGGTGGAAAGTGGTCAGCTCAAACACTGTGTAGGGGATCATTTTGTTGCAGGTCTCATAATGCCATTTGATAGCCATACAGAAGAAAAGAAATGGACAGATGAAGGAATGATTATGTGTGGATAAGTCCTCAGATTCAGAGGACGGCTTGTAAGACACAGTGCTTGTTAGGAATTACAGGCTCTCATTTTGTTTTGGGTGGGCAGGTGTGCTGTGAATGTTAATTGCAGGTAGGAATGTGAGCTGGGAGTCTGGAGATGTCATCATCAGCTGGGTGAAGCATGTACTCTTAGGGCATCATAAAATAAATAAATAATTTAGAAAATGAAATAACTCCCCACCCAGAAGATAATTTTAAAAGTCTGATGCTGCCACCCTGTTCTAGGAAAAGCATTGTAGAGTATTGATGTGCTCTGACATTAGGCATTCAAGGATTATTCACATTGAAAATATCCTTTCCTTTTTAAGTTACTATGACCTGTGTTAACATTTTTAATTTGGCTTTTCACAGAATAGATTTACCTTCCAATAGGAAATGACAGTAGGCTGGACAGAGAGTGTGTGTAAAATTTAGCTTCCTATTGTTACATGTATATAGGAATTGTGAGAGGTGGCATTGTTATTAAACCATGGAGCATACAGGGTCAACCCAATTACTGGGTTATTTTGAACTCCGAGGCTGTGGCACGATTGGTCAAGTGTGGGTTACAGCTATAGCTGTGGCCATTTCTTTGACAGCCCCATTTTGTTTTGAAAGGCGTAATGCTGTTATAAGTGCCATATCTTCTCTGATGATGATAATGACGTTGATGTGGATGACAATGAAGCTAGAATGTTTGTTTTTTATGAATCCTGGCAGGGGTTGGTCCCCAGTGAGCCCACAAGCATTCATCTGGATTCTGTATTTTAAAATTGTAATGCTATCTCTGTTCACGTCAGTAAATATGGAACAACTGCTCTCCACCAAATCTGATTTCCTTTAAATGTCACAATTTCAAGCTGCACATTTCAACAGCACATTTTGTCCAGTCTGTGTGTTTGTATTTGTTTATTTCACATGTCATCATTGTATATTTAAACACAATTTCATGAGGTACAGTGATCATATACAGGCCGCATGAAATGGGGAACCCCAAATAAGCTACTAAAAGCTTTTCAGAGGGGGCCAGATAACAATAAACATACAAGAAATAACATACCAACCAAAACTCAATTTACCATGGACAAAAATAAAAGACATTTACAGAAAAAAAGAATACTTATATATATACACACACATACATACAAAAATAATAATAATAAACAAACCAAACAACAGATAAACGATCCCAGCACAAATTGTATCACTTACAGAATAATCAACAATATGAAAAAAGCACTTTTTCCTTGAGACGTTTCTTGAAGATGGAGACAGAATGCAACAATTTAAAGTTTTCGTCGAGCTCGTTCCAAATCTGCGGTCCTACAAACTACTCTCAGGCTCGTACGTTTTTTACCAGTGATTCGGTGTTTTCCCCTTGTGTCATAAGTGTACAGGGGACGACTGACACCATTTACCACATTTTCAAGACCCAACCTTTGCTGTTAGACATTTTGGTTCTGTTACTAATTTTATTTTACCCAGTGTAATACTAGGGGTGTAACAATACGTCAATCTGGATCGATATATCAATTCAGTGATCCACGATCCAAAATAATCGATGCAAAGTGAAAATATTGAAAAGAATAGTTTATTTGTCTGGAAGACCTCGGTTATAAAACCGACAAAATCATATTTTAGTTACCTATTTGAGTTGATATAAATGTGACTGATTGTGTTAAATGGGCTATAATGTCTCGTATTAGTCAAATCGAAATTGCATCATGGCAGACTTTAAGATCCAAAGAATCAATATATTTTATCATAATAAAAATTGTGATTTACACACCTATAAAATACTGTGAATCCCCTTTTCATTAAAGAACTGCAGATTTCTTTGACATTGTGAAATAACTGCCTGCCAACACTTCTTAAACTAAACTAAACCTTCGGAGACTCTAGGTGGTCACTGCTCCAGGAAGTACATACCTTCTTGTAAAACTGGAAACTTGTTGTTTTTACACTTTAGATTTTTGTACGGATTAAACATATGAGATATAACCTGTCAATTAGTGAATTACAATAATACGTCGTGAATATTTGCGTATTTGGAGCATATGTTGTACTTCAGCCTAAAGTTGTAGGGTGTCTTCAAGAATGCCGTTTTGTTATATATATATATTTATAAGAGCACTAAATCCAGCTTTAAACAATCTGGCCGAGGGAACTATGAGTTTTAAAGGGCACAGTCTTACCATTGGGTAATCCCCTCACTCTTCATATTCTGTCGCATGACAGCTCAATAAGCTATTCAATGGTGCTGGCTGGTAGAGCCACGATAGCATCATAGGGAAATAGGGAAATCACCCAGTCTAATGTTTCACTAACATGCTATCCTACAACATAGGAAGGTCCTCTTCCTTCACTTTGCATACAATGGTGCTGAATAAAGTTCATAATGTTCAAGGGTGATGAAACATAATTCCAGCTATTTTTAAAAAGGTTTTTATGTTTGCTAATGGAACGTTTTTTTTTTAAATATGAAAACAATTTAAATGATCTTAATATTTACTTTTTCAGACATTTCCTTGACAGCCCATTTGTTTATCCAGTGACCCCATGTGTTGGGTATAAGCAAGGTTTTAGTGATATCACGATTCTCCATGAAAAGGTTTGACTTGAGAAGGATGATAAGAAGATTCATCAACCCTTCGTTAGTCAAAGTTGTTTGGCTTTGACTCATGAAGGGAAATTTTTTGTCTTGGAAATATCAGATGTAATGCACTCATGCACTCCTCATATGCTGTTAGTCATTGTGTACAGACTTCTCGTAATCAATGTCAGAATTAAATAGTCTCCTGTTCTGCATTTGGCTTTTTTGTTATCAGTGCTACTTTTTATTATATTTTTATTTTGAAATGGACCTTGACTTTCCCATGCTGTTGCATCTCATTAAAATGTTAGTCTTATATCAGAGAAGGATGTTTTTAATCACTGAAATTTGTTGAAAGAAAATACATATGAAAGTTTGCAGAGCTGACAACTGCTGGCTATAAAACCATAAAATAATGTTTACAGGATGTTAAGAAACATTGAGTTAAGATGAATATACAGGATAATGGTGCATGCCTGCCTGTGTATTTTATCATCTCTTCGTTTGTACAGCACCCAGAAAAGGGTATTAGACCCAAATAGGTGTTTAATTAGAAAGAAAATCATTGTGAGGTAGTAGATTTGTGATTGCACTATTACTCTCATCTTTTTTTCCTCTACTGTGCGGAATGATAGTTTTGTTTGAGAAGCTAGAGCCCATGGTGTTGACAAAATACATGAACTCAAGTGGTGGTCTTTTCCCAGAAAAGAGAGAGAGAGAGAGAGAGAGAATGCTTGGTGTGTGTAGGTGGTTGCTGTGGCAATACGTTTGTGTGCACATGCCTTTCATTGTGGTTGGCTGTGTTGAACTAAGTGGGATCCATTTCGGTATTGACGGTAAAGCTGGGTTTCATGTAGCAACTCTAAATTGCTGCCAGTCCATCCATGAAACTGGTAGCAAACAGTAGACATGGTGTGATGATAAACATTAATAATAAACAGGGTTTTTGCAGAGGCAGTGTTGAGAGACACACGGGGAACGAGAGAGCTGAACATCTACAGTGATTTGTATGTATGCAGGGAAGGACCATCCTCTGAAGGTGAACAAGTTGAATATAGAAAATCTTTCCTTTTTAAAACAGAATGTGTACAGCATGGTTTCGGCAGGAGATTTATTGCTAAATTGCTTTCATACAGTTACCTGAAGGAAAGCTCCCTATTATTGTAGCCAAAGTTAACTCTTCATTTAGTTACTAATCTGTCACAAAAAAGTTTGCTCTTAGTCGTACCGAGCACCATCTAAGCACCTAAATGTTAAACATAAAACAATTGAGACGGCAGTTCTTGGTAAATTTATTTCTGTTGATAATCAAGTATTGCTCCTGAGTGCAAAATGCACATAATAACTTATGTCACACTTAGTTATTGAATCAACAATCTTCGCCAAGTGAAAACGGTTTAAGGGCTTTCAGCTGCGACTGTAATATAAGTCAATAATTTATCTCACTATCTCTCCTCATTAGTGAAATCTCCAGGCTGCAGATCATTGTTTTGTTTTGGAAGATTGTGATCTCCTAAGCACTTTGTGAGAGCCATTAAAGAGCCATTTCCTTTACCAGAATCCCTCTTCAAGTCATTTTGAAGAGTGTTTTCTGGTCGTTGGATGTTTTTATATTTGTTGTCAGAGAATTAAGCGTTTTGTGGTGTTGCGGAAGGTTGTGAATTCTCCTTAATGTGTGAAATGGAAGCAGTTTTTCCCAACATAAGTATTGTTTATCCTTTATATTGCTTAAAGTTTTAACAACTATTGTGGTCTTTGTGCACTTATTGACACCCACATTGATGAATGTGCCAATATTTGCAAGATAAGATGGTAAATGCAACATTAACATCATTATACCAACACAATAGATTCATGCTGTATTACAATTTAATTTATTACAATTTGATAAAAATGCATTTTACCTTTCTTTCTGGAAATATACAGCATGGCACTTCTTTTGTGGTTCTGCATGCTGCCACTAGAGGTCACTCTTAAGCAGAACAATACACTTGGTGAGTGTAATCTTATTCTTCTCAGTCTCTAAAACAGTACTACAATCCTTTTCCTTTACATATCTACTTACACATGGAAAAGCATTTATAATTTTGTGAACATGAGGCCTCCCGACTATATTTGGATCCATTTAATAGCACTTCTGCTACTTAATGCACCTATTAGGTTTAGTGCTTTGTAAACCTTTACCGCCCATGTTTGACTGCAGTGTTTTCCTCCCCAAGTAGAAACCTTTTTATTATTATTTGTTGGGCTTTACCACCTTTAATTTTTTTGACAGGACAGATAGGTGAGAAAGGGGAGAGAGAGGGGGAATGACATGCAGGAAATCGTCACAGGTCGGATTTGAATCCTGGACCTCTGCATCGAGGCATAAACCTCTCAGTACATCTCATCTCAGTGCCTGCTCTACCACTGACCCAACCTGGCCACCCAAAAGTTGTTTTCTTTCTCATCTTTACAAAGCTAGTTTAATATGGCTGTGTCACGTCTCTGCAAATGACTAACTAAGCCTCTTAAGTGTCACACTTGAAGCATAGAAAATCTTTGCTTTCTTGATTCAGTCATGCTGATAACGTGCTCCAAAACAATGAATATATTAAAAGTATGTCTAATAAATAACACTATGACAATACTCTACAGGAACACGCTGTAGCTCTTTGTACAGGTGTGTGTTTGGGAATTCAGGTGCAGTCTTTGGAGTTGGACAGAGACACAATTGGGAAAAAGAAATAAGACAAACAAGCCTAGACACTTCTGAGCCAGAAAGAGCTGCTTTGTCACGAAAGTAATATGACAAGTGTTCACTTCTGCTGTCACAGGACCCTGGGAAACGATCCCTTGTTACAAGACAGTGGCAAGTTCAGGCAACAAAAGACAGGTAAATTGACAGGACATCGAATAGAGAATGAGTTGAAAGCAGTTTACAGAGTTGGAGAACACCCCAAGGGAGAGTGTGGGTGGTGGGTAGCAGAAGAGGGTGATAGATAGACTTAGAGAAGAGTAATAATGAAGAATGAGAGTAAGTGGGAGGGAGCTGTCACACCAGAAAGAAAGTGCTCAGGTTGGTGTGCGGTTCCAAAGGAGGTATGAGAATGAAGGCACAGGGTTGGTGAAAAAAGGTCGAGGAATGACTGTTTAATAACTTCAACTTACCACAGGTCAATTGAGACGAGATCTCCCCAAACACACAGGTGCCTTAATAAAATCCTTGCACATAACATTCAATAACTCACCATGAAAAACCAATGAAAGCTGCTAAGGCTGTGACAGACATATAAACGAACATATGGATCCACCCACCTCTCTAAGGATGGTGTTACAGTCATCAAGAGGAGCAAAAAAAGAAATCAATACCACACAATGGCAAAGCAATTTTATTAGTTCTTATTAGACCGGGCTAAGAATCCCACAGCACTTACAAAACGCAGGGACATGCGGCAGGGATTCTCCCCCCCATCCCTTCAAACTTACCATTACTCCACCTTAGTGTTATTCATCTCATCATTCACTTTGACTACCACAGCCGTCACAATCCTCTATTGCTCTTGAGTGAGTAAAGCTCTGTGTTTTGGACGAAAGGCTGTAATGGTACACATTGTTTTCCACTATGAGCTGCTTTTGACATATTATGACATATCATGGTAACCACAGGCAGTGTTTAGAGGCTGTCAATCTCAAGACAAAATATTCTTGCAGAGATCATTGTGTTTATCCTAACTCTATTTTTCTTCTAAGGCCAAGACTGAAACAGAAATACAATGAGTGGAAACAGCAAGAAGCGATAATGCACATGTTGCTCTTGTTGTCAAACCACATGGTTTCCTCTGATGAATTGAGACCTTTACTCAGGGGTGAGGCTAGTGTCTAAATTAGCAACCTCAACAAGTTTACCTACTGTTTTGGTCTGGTGACTTATGGGTAATGTAGGGCCGCAGGAAGATAAAAAAAAAAAATCTTGCCTGATGAAGGATTATTGTCAGGTTAAAACATTCAGCCAGATATACGCCACAGAAACAGCTTCCCTTCCCAACACCCACGTCATGACTTTTTCATCAACTTACCTTTTAATTAAAGATGAAAAGCTTGACTTAACTTCCGCCAGCACTCAGTATCACCTTGAAATCTATTCAGTGGACCAGGTCGTGATGAGCCCTGCTGGCAGGATCAGTCCCCCATGTTTAAAAATGTGGTTTTAGATTTGTTTTTTCAGTGTCACATTTTTTTAAAGCAGGAAATACTGGGGAAATAAGTGAAAAATGGCCTAATTTGTTGGCCACTATCATCATTCTGGGTAATATATGTTACAATTAACATTAATGGCATAAACGCATAATACAGCCTAGATGAGATTTTGTTTTAATTAGTCCTGTCAGTTAAATGCGTTATTAACGGCATTAACGCAAACCCATTTTAACGGCGTCAATTTTTATCGTGAGATTAACGTTCTTTTTGGCCTAGCAAACTTTTTAGTTTTTTTCACATGCTGTTGCAACAACTAGTAACGTTAGAAAAACTACAACACCACACCGGATCTAGCTAGACCAGAAACACAATAAAAAGCACACAGCACACACATGTTTAAGCTTGCGAGCCGCTCAAAGACTAGTAACATTACATTTTGAGTGAATGGCGAGTGCAAGACGCTGAAATGGATGTCAATAAGATTCTGAATGGAAAGTTAACTTAAAAAAGTTGCCAAATGGTTCCATTGACAAGACCAAAGTAATCTGTGTGTGTTTTTTTTGTTTTTTTTGTGAACTGAGCTATCATCGCAGTTGGGATTTGCACTGGGCTGCCCCTTAAGTGGAAGCTACTTCCACATGTCAGTACAGTAGCTCGCTCTACCTGGCCTAGTAACTTATCAGCATGCGGTAAGGTCATGACCTGCGCCTCGGCTTGGACACAGCGGTCTTGAGCGAGAGAGAAAAGGCATTAACATGGAACACTATCACACTTTCCTTTATCCCCTCATTGGACTAACTTTGTGGATACTACTGCATCAATAAGTAAGTCTGATGACGAAATGTAGGATTTATGAATGCACGTTAGCAACAGTATGCTAATTCACGCCGGTGCTATTTTATGTGTGAGCTAATACTGCCCATCTGTTCATGTGGGCTGCAAGAGTTATGTTTCTTTTTATTGAATGCGTTATTTAGAACAAATATAACCGTGAATGTAGTTTAATCTCAGTAATGCTGGTATATTAGGTTATTATTGTCACTCTGTTAAAGGCAAACGTTCATAGATCAAGAAGATCTGATTGAGTCGAGACTTTACAGCACCGTAGTTAAGTGAAAGTAGGTCAAGTTGTAATTTATTGCCCCTACCAGCTGCAGCATGTAATACTGTCTATTTACAGAGGGCATTTAAATGTATGTCTGATCAACTGCCAATTTAGGTGACATCGCCCAACCCAAGTAGGCTAACCATTCGTTCCCTCGTTTTCCCTTCGCCACAACGTGCCACCTGTTCGAAAAGTAGGCCTACCTTTTTCTTTTTCTTTACTTCGCCCTCAATGGTTGCTACTACTGACTCTGCGGCGGGCCTCCTAACACAGGGGATATGTTGCCACATTTTTGAAACCGATGTTCACGGACTAGCGCTGAAAACCACTCCACCCGCCACTGTGGCTGGTATACAAGGCAAAGTCACCTGCCACTTTGAAATGGCGGGTACTAATTTCCCACTCTGCATGGGACAGACAGGAGCTAAGGGAAGTACAGCACAAACTGTGGGATAAACTGAGGGAGTGTAAAACTCCTACAGGAGGAAGCTGGAGGCCAGTCTGCACCAGAACAATATGAGGGAGGTGTCAAAAGGGATGAAAGAGATCACTGGGTGTGGGGGTAGAAGAAGACAAACACCAGGCAGACGTAAGAGAGCAAACAAGCTGAACTGTTACTTTAATAGGTTTAGCTCACAGCCATCCCCTGCCTCCTCTACCACTCCACCAACCCTCTGCTCCCCCTCACTGCCACCTCACCCCCCTATCTTGCTCTCACACTTCCCCCCCTCACTCCCCTGTAGTCTGCCCACTTCACCCACCGCTACAACACATTTCATCTCCCCCACAGACACTTCAAGCACTCCTCCCTGCTTTTCATTCACACCTGGCCAGATGAGGACACAGCTGGAGAGGTTTCACCAATGCAAGGCTGCTGGCCGAACCGCATCAGCCCCAGGGTCCTGAAGACCTGCTCCAGTCAGCTGTCTGTTGTTCTCCAGTATCTTTTCAACCTGAGCCTGTCAAGAGGGTGCCGCTGTTGTGGAAAACGTCCTGCCTTGTCCCGGTCCCCAAGAATAATAATAATAATAATTAAACAGGACATTTTTATTTTAATCCCAACTTGTATATATTTTAAATTATTTGTTCTTATATTGTATCCCGTTATCCATGTACATTCTGTGTGTGTGTGCTGTGTGTCTATGTTGCTTGCTGCTTGTCTGTTTCACATTAACTAATCATTAGTGCTTGAATCATAGTCAATCTGTAACTACTCATTAACCATTTGTTTCTCACTCATTCCTCATTTGTTCCTCATTTTGTGTGTACCTTATTGTAAAGTGTTACCATATATATTATATAAATAATATTTGCTCATGTGAAATAATATATTTGCTCTTGAGTATGTTTTATTGCGCTAATACGTAATTACAGTGTTCCTGGGTAAGGTAACTACAAGGTTTAGATTTGCATAATGTGATGTCACTGTGATCATGTTGGATTTCTGTAACATTAGTAAGAGTTTAGGTCACCCAACAGGCTTTTATTAAACATGGTGTTAATTAAACTATAATGCAACACGTTCACCAACACCCTATTGTGGTGTTTACCTGGCTTAGAATGCTTTATTTTGTACAATATTAACAGAACATTTGCCTAACCCTAATGGGTGTCAATCTCAACCTGCATAGAGGATGACACTAAAGCTGAATTCCTGAAGCCTTTAGCAGAGCTGCTGGTGCTGCTTACCATGATTGGCCAAGCAAATATGTTGTGAAATCAGTAAACATGGATGTGCTCATTAGCAGGCTGCACTGCTAAAATCACCATAAAAGCCAGGAAAATAATGGAAACGGCAAAAAGGGCAAACAAAACACACCACTGTTATGAGGATAGGTTGTTGTTTTTGTTGGATGCACTTATTGTATTGTTTGGTTTTACTCCACATACAATATAAACAGTGGACAGACACACACACACACACACGGATGAGGATGAGGATGAGTGAAAAGATAAAGGCATCATTACTCATAACACCCTGTTGTGTTAGTGGTCTTTGTCTTACATTAGACCGGCAGTACTTCATCCAGAGGAGGATCTCATCACCACAGCCCTTTATGGAGAAAACAATTCCACGTTCCTCATAGACGGCAATGGCGTTAACAGAGAAAGTACAAATCTCTGAACCTTTACTTTAAATAACCCGTTTTAAATTAATAACGCAACTGCTGAAGAATTCCCCTATACATCTTACATTTCACAATACATCCAAAACCCCTGATCTCCGGTTTGTTCCCCTGCCATGTCCTAAAAAAAGATCCTGATAGATGGGCTTTGGCTCCAGACTATAGACCAGACTGACATTGCTGTTGAGGCTTGTTTGCACTCTCACATGAGTAAACAGGAAAATGCCAAAAAGCTGTTGTATAGTAGGTTAATCAAGACTTTCACGCTGACATTTGAGGCTCATAACATACATGAATATTCAGTCAGTGTGGTAAATCGCTAAATGATGCTGCTGACACTGAGGAAACGCAGAAAAGACTGAGGGGACATGACGGCAATCAACCTTAATTTATTAAGCTATTGTGAAAGCTCAGGTTATCTGGGTATAAGATAATATTTGGGGAAAGATTTACACAATGAGATTTGTTTTTATTATAAATTTTCAAATAAATACAGTTAGAACAGGCTGGTAAGTTCAAAA
The DNA here is from genome assembly GCA_026937815.1 of Etheostoma perlongum. Taxonomy (NCBI): domain Eukaryota; kingdom Metazoa; phylum Chordata; class Actinopteri; order Perciformes; family Percidae; genus Etheostoma; species Etheostoma perlongum. The sequence goes on along the minus strand of CM049382.1, from coordinate 13,843,832 downwards.
AATTACATCACTTTACTGTAATGCAGAAAAAGACATCACATCAAATTACAATATCCAAAATATATGAAGATATCTAGTCCCAAATCACAATATCAATTTAATATAGATATATTGCCCAGCCCTATAACATTTAAATGTATTTAGTAAATAATATATATGTATGTGTGTGTATATGTGTATGTATATATCTGTGTGTGTGTGTTTGTGTATATATGTATATATAAATATGTGTGTATATATATTTATATATGTTGTTTTTGAATATATATTCAAAAAACTGTTTAATGATGTAGAATTATTCTTGCCATATAGTAATATCAGTGCATAGCTTACTGTACTTAGTGCTGACAGATGTGCAGAATAACCCTGCAGGGTTAATTTGACCAGAGACAGGGTTATACTTCTTCCCTATAGAGCAAGCTAGAACATTATGTGTGTGTTTTGTTGTAATTTTCCTGTGATGGTATGCAATCATCTGTGGTGCTTGCATCTCTAAAGATGCCATTACTTTATTATGACATTTGAATATTTGTTCAAAAAATCTACAAATGTTTGAATATATTCAAATATGTATTTTGCGCATTATATCCATAAGAAGACAAACCAATAAAACAGGACACATAACTACTTGTGTAACGCCAGTCCTCTCTCCCTCTCTCTCTTTGGGCGTGCAGGAGGCAGACATGACACAGATTACACCACGGTCATGGAGCCGTTCTTAATTTGGTCATAAACAACCAAGTGTCTTGCCGGTCCATGAATTTGTCTGACAATATTGGCATTGGCTCTTACTGAAAGAAATTTGTAGTTGGCTCTGCAGTTAAAGATTTACGTTAGCGTCTTTGTGCCCTTTTCTTCTTTGCCCATGTTGTTGCTTACTTCTGGTACCAGCAGCTGCATGACTGTCATCAACACGCCCACTGGCTCTGGCTTAAGAGAAGTAGTTCCCAACCGGCTGGGCTCAATCAAACAGGAAGCTGAACGTATAGGAAGCAGCGGCCTTGACCCACGAACAATAGTGGTAGTTTTTTTCTCTTATAATATTCAAATGCTATTTACTATTTGATTATATATTCAAATTTAGAATATTCATCGACAGCCCTATTCTGCACACCATCATTCATTCAGTAGCAGTGGACAGATGTGGATGTACACTCTCAGCCTGGCATTCATCAAGTTTTCATTTGAAATTTTCACATCTCCTTCTTTCAATCCATTGAGGTTTATGCAAACCAAGAACCTCAAGTGGTTTGTCAAAGTGTTGACAAGATGTTGGCGCTGAGTTTTTATATATTGCATGCAGACACTGAATATCTGCAATAGGGTGCCAGGAACAAGCTCATTGGGACTATGGGGCACCATGTGCCAATGTATTCATTTTTAATTACTCTTTATGATCTATATATATATTTTTTTTACATCATGTTCGTACCTCCTGCATCCTGCCAATATTCCTGGCACTGGCCCCATTAACAGTAGATCAGGCAGGCCTGTGTCTGGATACAACCCAAAAAACTTCCTCTAGGCCAACCAGTGAATTTCTATACAGCCCTCAGCACTTCCCAAAATGTAATTTGTATGGTGGGCTTTGGAAAACAGTTGAAAGTAATGTTTACTATATGGGATTTGTTCACACCTTGCATGTTGGTACTCCTGCCGGCTTCTCCAAACTATGGGTGTGCCGACTGCCATCTACTGTAGGGCTCTAGGCTTTTTTTATGAGTTTACAAAGAAAGCAGGCTTTTTATGTTTAGGCTGATGGACTAGCAACCTGCCTTGGTGAACCCTTCAACTCACCGAGTGCATGCTGGGACTATTTCCAACCCCCCTGTGAAGTGGCCGCAGAGAATAGATTTATGGATTGAACCGTATGCCCTTTTAAAAATGCTATTAGATGGCAATTGTGCCTTGCAAAAGAAGGTGCATATTTCATGTCAATGCAGAATAGGTCAGAATTGTGTCACACACACTGCAGACTATCAAAATCAGATTCTGTGATCTTTAGTTTTTAATTTTACCTTTAGTTAAAAGTTTTGACTTTGAACTTTGGCCATTTCTCTTTTAGAGAAGAGCGATACATTTTTATGTTCTGCTCTGTAAAATGGGAGTCTATCTCTCAACTGGACCTTTTTTTTCTTGTGGAAATAATATATTTTATGTATTCACAGGTTGTACACCTTACACTTTAGATCTTAGTGTTCATTGCCATTGAAGTGATGTTATCAAACCAAAAGTCACTTTTTACCACATAAATTGACTGGATCAAACAACAATCAGACGATGTGGGTGAGGTCAGCAATTCATTCCAGCCTTTTAAAGGGTTTGTAATCATCCTCGGTTGGGATTTTCACTTTAATGTCATTTCAGTTTACGAAGCAGCTGAATGCCACAGTGCAAAGAATGGCGTGTCCTTGGTGTTGCCTGACAACCAGAGCTCTTTTGTACTATTGAATCGGTATTCTTTTCAGTTGTGAGGCTCACCACTTTTATGGCTCACTCAGCCCTTCTAGGCATGTAGGTGTGACTGCACAAATCTCACAGCATCCGTTTTTGTTTAGTTATACACTGGTGAATTATTTATCTGTTTCACAATGGTACAGTAATTTAATGGCCACGTATGGTATGTAGAATTTAATTGAATATACATATTATAAATATTCCTTATTATTATTATTATTATTATTATTATAGTACTTAAGAGCAAATTATTGGCTATATACTGTAGGAAATAATGTTAGGCTATGGGGTCCAAAATGTGAAATGAATCTTGCAAAATGTTGAATAAATAAAGATCTAAATAAATGTTGAGTGTTATGAATAGGTTGGTGCATTGTTTTGACTTTACCAATTCTGATTCCAATTCCCATTCTTCTTTTTGATTCTGGTTCTTATCAATTCTCGATTACGATTCTTTGAGTGGAGTTAAAACGGGTCACATGCTAATTTCACAGATAAGACAAAACATTTTATAGAGCACCGCTTATTGTGCTCCGTGGCTGCAACACAAGTGCCTGGGTGTACGGTGGCCGCAATGGAAACCCAAAGTTGCGAGCTTTAAATTTGTAACTGATCGGATTTAAAACCAAATTTTCCATATGATTCCATTGGAATGGTTATTTTTTAAGCGATTCCAAGTTGGAACTGATTCTCAATGCCATATCATAGTTATGAATCAGTTGGAGCATGATGTTTTTTGTGGTCTGAAAGCAGTTACAAAACCTCGGAGAACAAAGCGACGCAACACAGGGTTCACTTCACAAATTTCTAAAGGTTTAATGAGACACACAAGGATATATTTTGTATCAATTACTTTAATGATACAATAACAGTGACAGCCCACTTTTTTAAATGCTCTGGTTCCGGACGGGATTTTCCCGTTCAATATCTCCATGGTAATATTTCTCCATGATCGCAAATTAAACATGTTTTTCAAACAAGATTGATTTCTTACAGACTTCTAGCTTCTACAGGAGCATAAACATTTGTTTCACAAACCTCGGGGCTTGTAGTCAATCTACCTTGGATGGTTTGACATTATGGCTAATAATCAAAATCCTTATGGAGAAAATGTATGGGATTTTTACTTTAGGAACCACACTGTTGAGCCCTACAGGAAAGGAGTAGGCTACTGGTTCAAGGTAGGATCACGCAGATAAATATTCAGAAAAGTAAAACAGTGTAACAATTTTTGATTCAACAGATGAAAGGGACTTTGTTCAGAGTTTTTACATAATGAAATGTAGTATATTCACAGCAATGAAGGACTCAACCTTTTATTTGTCCTTTGTTAGGAAAGTAGCTTTAATATTGGCCTTTAAAAGAGTCACCAGAGTGTGTTGCACAGCAACATCCCACTTTAACTTGCATGTCAATATGTTTTTTTATTATTATCATGAACACTTTTTTTGAGACAAGCAGGTAGTGCTGTGTCAGTTTTCTGCATTTAGTGTCAATTAGCACATCAACATGGTTCATATAGTTGAAGACTAATTTCATTTTTTATAAATTATAAAAGTGTTATGTGAAAAGTACTCAAATCTACTGATGAATTCATCAAGATGACAGCAATGAACTAATAGCTTGACAGAAGAACTCAAGTTAAATATTGCACTGCTAAGACCTTTAAAAAGTTGCAAACAATGTCCAGAGACCTATTGACCTATTTGACAAGTACATTAGAAAAGTATAGAATATGACTATGACTGATGGATAACTTACCATGAGATGAATAAAACAATTTGTTAAAATGGCACAATTGTAACACATTACTCAACTTTCACAACAAATGCAAAGCAGCAATAGTGTTTTTTTTGGCCAATCATCTTGCTTGTCTTGCACGAGTAGCACAAATAAACACAAATGATCCCATTATGACTCATTATCCTGCGGTAAAACTCACTCAAGTAACACAAGACAAAAGTTTGCCTCGCGTTTGGTGTGTGAACACGGCATTAGAGTCTACAGCCATGCTAGTGGCTCTATGAGGCTATACTTGCAATAACACTGAACGTCAGCATGCTAACATGCTAACATCACAGTGACCATGCTAACATGCAGACGTCTAGCAGGTTCCCCATCTTTGTCAACATTTTGCTGATGAGCACTAAACACAGGGTGCAGCTGAAAGTGATGGGAATGTCATTACTAATGCAGGTATGTAATCTTGAATCAATTTAGACAAACATTTGACCTTATAATGCAGTATATGGAGTCCAAACTAAAGTAGGATTCATCCTCTGGTCACCATGACTACAAAGTTGCATGGTAATCTATCTATATGGTAATAGTTGTTGAGATATTTCAAAGTGGTAGACCAACAGCAAGGTTGCGATCCCGTTATCTGTGCTTCTAACATGGCTTCAGCGTCACATTAGGAGTTGTTTTTTAATGTTTTTTTAAATGTTAGCTACTTTCTCTGACATAGGACTGCTCTACATCTCATGTCGTTTCACACAGCTCAAAGTGTTCACAACTAACAATACCCAACAACACACCCTAATACAAACAAGTATTGTTGAGATATTTGAGAGATAACTTGCGTAGTGAATGTCATGAAAGGCTGTATATACTGTAGAGTGCGGCTATTATCAGCGATCTGCCCTCCCTCTATAAATCCCTTTCTATTTTCAGGTTTAGCCCACTCACTCCGTCTTGGCAATGCACTGAAACAGAAGCTCTGAGATATCACATATCGCATTGCTCCTGTCTGCTGTGATACCAACACACTGCAGCATCATTCAGCAATGCAGACAGACGTCCCTGAATATTCTCAAAGTGAGAGAGGGAGTCCTCAAAACTACCAATTAACCAGCAGAATTTGATTAAAATTTGGTGTTAAAACACCCAACACGCACATATCAGTTTTAAGTTTTTCCCCACAATAGTCCTTATCTCACATACATCTATGTATTTATGTGGTGCAACTTTGCAGTATTGTATTATTTCATGTTGTACACAGAAAGCATCTGAAAGATTAATATTTACAAGCCTGCATAAACATGGGCAGCAGGATGCAGTTGTTGTGGCTTCCTGTGGCTTTCTGTCTTTCTGACCTCTCTGTCTCCAGGGATGTGGGCCACAATCAGCAGTGATGACACATTTGAAAATACTTGCAAATATCATACTTAATCCTGGCATTGATATCAAATTTAAACTGAATATATCTTAGGGATTGCAAAGTGTGGCGTCAATGCATTTCGTGTATGTCTTTAAATGAACCGGAGAGAAGGGTGTGTGTAGTTGCTGATAAAATGTATTGTGTTCCTCTACAGATTACCAAGTAGCAAACGGCTCCCAGGGGGAATCTCACCTGGCACGCTTGCAAACTTCTAAACCCGGCTGGAATGTGTGGCGTCACATGGATTTGTTTCCATGACGTTCAATTGCCCCATGTGAATGTTTCCATGGTTTTTGCCCCCTGTGGATCTGTATTTTAACTTGTCCCCACTGTGTTTAGTTGTCTAAAGAGACAGATATTTTTGCATCAGGCGTTGGTGGAGACCAAAACATAGTTAAATTGGAATCAAACTTACCTATTGTCAGGTGTAAATAAGCAACTGTTAGCTAACTAGTTTCCCATATCATCCTAATATATATTATATTATTAATAATATATACTTATATTATTGTGTTTAAAGCTTGTTTCCTCTGCCTCAGAGTGCAACAAAAATCTGATAATGCAGGTTTACAGAACAATAAACAAAAGGAATATTGTTGCATATCTGATCTCACCTTATTTTTCATTTTTATATCATCATATAACGAGTACAGCTAAGATCGGCTTGAAAAAGTGTTTTCCTGTTTAAGCAGAAAAGCGAAACATTCTGTTTCTATTTTTTTTTGCAATATCATCTGTTTTTCTGACATTTTGTAGACTAAACTATTGATTAATGTAGTCTGCATGTGAACTGACAAGAAAAGTATTTATTTATTGCAGCACTGCATCACATTGTACATAAACTCTTTAGTATGCATGGGTTTTGCACATTTCCACAACATGTTTCGTAGAATAAATACCCCTTTCTGTGGGAAATTACAAATGCTTGTTTTTTGTGCATACACATCTAGTCCTGGACTTGCCAGATAGGAGATTTTCCCTTTTTTTGATTGTGACAGTGGATAGACGGGAAAGGGTGAGAGAAAGAGAGGGGGTGACATGCTGCAAAGGGCCGCAGGTCAGATTTGAACCCGGGACACTGCAGGACTCAGCCAACATGGGGTGCATGCTCTTACTGGGTGAGCTAGAAGCCGCCCCGGGGATGTAGATATTTAATACCGGTTTGTGCATCTGGCTTATCTTTGTACTCTGATCAACAGAAACATTGCTTTTATAAAACATCTTAATGTCAGAACACTGAAGAGGCATTCTTTGTCTTTAAATATTTTAAAGATAATACAAAAGGGCTTCCAGGCCGCTTTGTAATTCAAATTGGACCATGAGGATGAATTTATCCTAGCTTCCTTTGATGAGGCTATAGGGCAAACAACTACAATTATACTATCTTGTATATCTTTGTGACATCAAGTAGTGACAGTTGTACTCCATGTCACCATGCAGCACCATGTGCAAGCCTCTGTGAAGTGTGTGTGTGTGTGTGTGTGTGTGTGTGTGTGTGTGTACAAACAGAAATGTATTTGTCTATGTATAGTAGCTGACTCTGTGTGTTTTGGGTCTTTTTACATAACCCCGAATGTAACTTCACCCCAACCCAATTACTCTGAAGCTCTTTTTACTGCTAAATATGCTGCAAACCTCTGCCTTTGGTCCCATGTTAGTTCACTCTCATGTTTTATTAATGCCTTGTTTTTTTCTTTTCTTCTTGCTTTCATCGATGGCGAACATGACACACTCTACACAACAAATGTCAAACAAGACAACTACTTACGTGCATAAAGGCCAGATGAGGGCACATTGGCATGGGAAAGCTGGTATTGATCTGGATCGATATATCAATTCAATGATCAACAATCCAATATCACTGATCCAAAGTGAAAATATCGATACATATTATGATTTTTAAGATGGTCAAAAATGCATGTGCATTTCATATACATACGTGTATGTATATATACTGTATATAATTAAAAGCATTATGTTTAACTGTGATATTAAAGTGCACAGATATCATTTTTGTTATCAGATTACTTCAACCCACAACGTGTTGACAGTGTAGACATGTTAATTCACAGTTCAAGCAGACTTTATTATGAAATCTAATTCCACTGAAGCCACATATTGTGGGTTTGGATTTAGCCTCCCACAGGATCTATTATAGTGTCTGGCTGTAACATCAATCCTCTGTGTTACAGTAAGCTGAGCCACTGTATGACAGCAGAGTGACAGAAAAAGTTAATTGGTCATACTGATGTATCAGCGCAATGCTAGGCTCAGCTGAGAAGTGGTGAATAGGTAGCAGCTTCTGCCAGCCTCCTACACCTACACAGCTGGACCGATAATGGGAACCGCCATACCATAAGTCAAATACAATTCATTGAGGTTGAATAAATCTACAGAGCTGTCATGAGCTCTAGATGGACATATTAGGCCAGATAGCGGGGCAGTCAAGGGTTAGGAAATAATGTGCTCCGCTGTTAATGGCATAGAGATGGTTTAAAATGAACCTCAGAGGTCTTGAGTTCACAACTTTTCTGTTTCGAAAATGTTTGCTCTTTTCGGTTCTGCTTTACATTCTGGAGACACGAGGAGATGGCAGTTGCAGCAGGCAACACCGATTTCCAGTTTTGGGGCAGTTTTCACACGCAACACGTTCAATATTAATGAACTGTGAAACTGAACTGACCGGCATGTGTAAAAGATGTCACATGCAGCATGCTAAAGGAAGGAAACTGAATAAACGAGCAAAGAGCCTGTGTGCAGCAGCAGGGGCAAGGCTGTGTCATGCATGTTGTCTTCACCTAGGTCCGTAGCGGGCCTTCATAGGCCGCGGACAATTGACTGCTGTTCACTTACTACGAATAATACACCTGAACTGGATCTTAATTAGGCCCATAGCTCCCTCACACAAGGAGAAAACATAAGCGATATGTTACAAGAAGCTAATGTTACATGCATTTCTAGAATCATTATTTTATTCCATTTCTGTTAACTACGATATTGTTTTTCTGTCCTGCCCTACCGTCAACTGTTTTGTAATGTTTTCAATAGATCCTTACTGTTGTGCCACATAGTAGTCCCACTGAGATAGTACATATAAAGGTGCTTTACAAGCTAATACCTGTGGAGAAATGTTGAGATTCTTTGTCTTACTAAAGACATGAGGATCGCCCAGATTGCTTTACAGCAACAAGACAAAGCAGATTTTGACAAATACCTTAGTTGGACCTTAGTGAAGGAAAGATTGCTGTTATTTTAGAGGAGGGTGAATTGGCTGTTGAATTCAACAAACAGGGTTGGGTACCGAAACCCGGTACTAATATGACACCGGTGCCTAAACGACCGGTATCTACGGGACCTAATAGCAACATTGATTTCGGTGCCTCATTTCGGTGCCACTAACTCAGAATCAGTAAAGGTTTTATTGCCACAATAAGTATACTTATGTGGGAGCGAGGAGGATCTGGCTGGTCCGCACAGCATTCTGAGATGGAAGAAAAACATAGCCGCACAGAGCCGTTGCAAAATAGCCTCTGGAAGGAACTTGTTTTTGTGTGGAATGTCTATGTTTGCATGACTAAATTGTTTAAGTTGTGTGAGATAAAACTCAGATTGGACAGATAGTCTAGTTAGTTGTTCCAGTTTGCAGAGATCTGAGAAGCAGTTAACCATAGTCCTGATAAATCCACCGGAGTTTAAAATTCCAACACAAAGAAAGTGGAAGGAAACAGACATTGGCGAAAGACATGCATCCAGTGGAATTTCCTGTGGCACTGGCGCAATCCCAGAAGTGGAACATCGTGGATATAGTCTAGGTGTTTGATGACATGCAGACCAACATTGCCAACCCGAAGTGGCTATGTGAGTGCATCATACTATGCCCAACCAACTCTGAAGTTGAAAAGGTGAATGAGTACATGGCAAAGCTGTTTTGATGAGAGGAGCATGTTTGCAACAGCGTGGGACACAGCAGAGTCTGAGGGTCATCATGTGGACCAACTTGAATTACTATCCTCTGCTTGTCTGGTATGCCTCCCCATTGCTTTACTCTAAAGTTGGGAAGAACGGACACTGCAATGGGTCAAGGTATATTGTAGATCAGATCCTGCCCCATCTCTTGGTTGCAACATCTGTGGTTTGTGTCTATGCTGGATGCCCACTCCTCATTCCATGCATCACCTTGAGCCCATCTGACCACATCATAACAGCATATCTGACCGTCTGGGTCATTTCAGACAAACGTGTACCTGTTTTAAGACGAGTGGGTGATCTTAACTTTTTGCTTGTATTTTGATGTGTCCCAGATTGACTCTTCTTGACTCTATAAATTTCTTGATCCCAGTAACAATCTCTTTCAAGTATTTGTTGTATAATCTCAGGAGACATGAATTTGATAGATGTTTTTGTCCTTGAAGCCAGCACTGTTTTCTTCATAACAAAAGACTCTGAATTAATGGATTCATTAAGAAAACAATACATATTAATAGCTTTACAGGAACTGAGAATATTTATATAATTTTTTTTATAAATATCACACTTTCTCCTATTTTACATTTTCTTGGACAAAACCTTAAAATAGGTGACCCTCAATTTTCTTTTTTTTTTCACTGTATCCTCTTTATCTTCTGTTCTAGCCACCTCCACCAGACATGTTTATTTATAACAACACCTCTTCTGCAAACAAGCTATTGTCGAGTTGAACACTGAGTAGATAGAAGCAGGAGACATCAGGCACAGCAAAACCTTAAAAAGGCTTTGTTTGTGGTAGCTCTTTAGATCCCACCCAACCACTGGAAGGCTTGGGTAATAAGGACTGCCCAGCGGAGGCCTCTGGGGATGGGCTGTTGCCTGAGTGACTCACCCTCCAAGGCTGATCTCTTCCTGGTTCTTTCTATTAATAACCAGCTGAGCCCATCTGAACTCTAGTTTCTAACAGCTTCACACCCTCTACTTGGCCCAGAAAAGAAAAGCATCCATCTTAAATGCTGTAGCCTAAAGGCATGCGAAGGAAGCCTCCCTCTCTTTGCAGTTTTTATGCTAATTTCAAGACCGTTTAGTATATATTTACCATGTGTTCCAAGCTATGGAACTTGTTTCTCACTTTTAGCTCAAATTATGAAAATAGTACTGCATACATATAGCAAACGTATTTTTGTCATTAAAAACCATTCAGTGCTCAGGAAAATGACTTACATTTAGGGTAGGTGTACAGTATGTAAAACCTGCATACAGTAGCACACACACTGATGCGTAGTATTTGGTGCAGTGCATCTTATAGAGGCTTCTAAAGCACCCCTTCCCTCCACAGCTCTGTGTGAGCATGATATGTTGAGTAGTGTGTACAACTGTCTTCTGCTCTCTGCCATAAGAATCCAGGTTTCACCTGCCCTGTGACACCCAGCTCCACACACTGCAGCCAGGAGATTTCGTGGTCGTAAAAACTTCAGGAGGGAAAACTGGCAATCCAAACGCTGGCAAGGTCCCTTCCAGGTTCTTCTGGTCACCCACACGGCAGTGAAGGTTGCTGAGCGGGCTCCGTGGATCCACGCATCACACTGCAAGAGGGTCCCATCGCCAGAGGACGAGCCAGTCCTGCCAGGCACCCGGAAATCCGTGACCTGACAGACGGCGTTCTGTGTCACCAACGACACACACACACACCAGAAACGAGACAGTGGTAAAGGCTGACTCCGACGGTGTGTCACGTGCTAGTGGACGAACCTCTGACACCAGAAGAAATCCACTACACCAGAAGCAAGACAGCCTAATCTACAGCCCGGTACTGCATCGCCCAGCCACCCACACACACACAGCACCTTCCTAAAGGGCGCAGCAGGCTTGCTGTGACGATGGAAGAACACAGGAAGAGACAGACATGGTGTATGACATAAATGTATTCTTGTTCCCTGTTTTCTGTCTGTGTTGGTGGGGGTAGCATTTTGGTTGTTAGACAGATATGATAGAGCTAAATCTGACAACACCATTTATTATAACACCAGTTCTTCTCCCATTAATGTTACTACTGATGTACGGTACACACGCAAACTCAGTTACAACCGTGCGATTACTTTCAGTCCGAAATTAAAATGACAAAATCAACTCAAATGATTAACATTGTGCAAAATGAATGGGTTCATTCTCCCAACAAAGACGACGCATTCTCCTCCAACGTATGACTGGGTTCAATCAGCAAATTTACATGCGATGTAGGGATCAATGACTCATGTTTTGTGTGTTCATTGTTTCCCCACTCACAGAAACAGGCTTCACCCATTAAACCATTCGTGCTAGACCTAAATAACTCTTATTTGTGCACTGACTGCATTTTACCTTAAGAGCTTAATGTAAAATGACGAGTTACGGTAGCAAATTTGTCTCAGGAATTCCTCCGTGGTAGGGTGTAGTAAATAACGCACATAATATTGATAAAATACATGAAAGTTTGGAAAATCTGACCGCTGTCGTGGTTCAGCAGATTTTTCTCCAACCCTGCGAGCTATGCTTAACATGTTACTTCAGCACCAGATGGGTCTAGATTCACTGTTAGCAGCTCAGGGGGAGCCTCTGTCATGTATTAGGTGATCAATGCTGCACATTCATCCCAGACATTGAAGGTAACCTCACAGACACCATACATCAGCTAAAACAACTCGCCACTTGTCTTAGGGCTCAAGATGTCCATCACACTGATTCTGGGTGGGACTGGGGCGCTTGGATAATTGGGAGGGTGGAAGGCTAGGATGGGGAAAATTGTGGTTCCAGTAATCTCTGTGATCTGTTTCTGTTTTGAAGTATTTGTTGTATTATCCCATTAATATGAAAAATGATTTCCTCTTTGTTCACTATTGAGAAAGTTCAGTATCAGGTCTTACAACTCAAAGATGATGGTCCTGAATTGTTTCATTTGCCCTCTTTCAATGAGGACGGTTGCAACTCGGACTCAGCTTCCGAATTTGAGTAGTTCCAGATTCATAAAACCATTTTTTATTCCCATTTTCCTTCTTTTAGACTAGATGCAGTGGTAGCTTAAACTGAGAGGTTTAAATTCATCACAAAAACATTTTGGATATACAGATATGCATGTCTTTTTAGTAATTTTCAATTGTGTTGTGATTAGTATGTAATCAAAAGGGTGGAATGTAATGGGAAAATTACATTCAACCAATGATTTTCATATTAATTATTCATAATAGGATCTCCAAGGCCTCTCAGAGTATATGACTTCTGTATCTGTCATCTGTGTGTTTCTCCTTGATGGAGACAACTGGGTTTGTTATGACTCCACACCATTTCCTTAAAGAATAGATGACGTGGAGCCTGACAGAAACAGTTGCCTAGAGCGGTGTTTATCATAGCAGGTCCCAGGTCGAGACCATAGCCTATCCAAGAGACAAGATGTCCTTTTTCAGCTAAGATAGAATGACCGGTCAAGATACTTATACACGTGAGGTACAGATTCAGAAATACGTAATAGAACAAACTGTCTGCCTGAGGTCTGTTAATTGTTATGTTTGAGATTAAACTGGTTTCCAAACAAGGGTTTTTTCTCCTCTGGGGGACTGGATATAAGGAACTGTCATATGTTACGCGAGACACAGAACTGTTGTCACTTTGTAACTCTGATTCATTGTGAATGCCGTTCTTGTCATTTTTGATTGTTCTCTCGAGAAAATAATTAAACCCTTCCACCGAATACCTAAACTTTTAATCCAGTTTGCAGCCTGTCTTTATTTTGTTTCTACAAGGTCTCTTCTTCACTCAAATTCCTCCCTCGCTGTACAGAAACTTCCACAACAACGCTGCACATACTGTGCATAAGATGCATGTCATAAATATACATTCAACATTTATGCACATAATTCAAAATGGTTACAGGAGTGTAACAACTTTATACCTGCCCAAAATATGATTAGAATAGCAGAATAAAGTATGACAAAATCATAAAAAACATTCTGTTCTGGAAAAACCAGCAGATTAAAACCCACTGGTTTACATGGTAAACTGTAAACAAAAACCCTCATTCAAGGTGCAATGAAATAGCTGTTTATTCTGTACATTGTTTTGCTGCCAATGTGAAACTGGAGGAAGAGCAGGAAAGGAGGATTCCCACATTCGGTGATGATGCTCATGGTGTCTATTTATGTCTCTGTGTGGACAAATTTGTTGTTTCCTTGTGTGGGTAAATTTGTTGATTGTTTGATGAAATATTACCAGTGTTACAGTTTTCAATCCCATCGGACCCAATAATATAATCTCATGATGTTTAATTATTCTGAATGTAGGAAGTGCACAAAGAGCTTTTGGGAGGTATGGCATTTTAAAAAAAAAATCAAAGATGTCGGCACATTTAGAGTACCGTGACTATTCTCTTCAAAGAAAAAATCTATTCTTTGTAATTATTAGTATTATGATTTTCGGCTCCTTGTCTTCATGGCCTTTGATGTTAAATTGTCTGAAATGGTTTTACATTATTTTGTAACAAAGGTAAATTTAGAACATTGGACAGTTAGTGAGAAAAAGGAAAACATTGATATATTAAACAATGAAGCATTGATAATTATGTTAGAATCAACAAATACAACTTACTTAGTCATGGGTGCACTAACAAACCTCATTGTCTGAGCCAAGAGGAACAGCGAGAAGTGTTATAAAGATGGGCCAGGAAGTTTGTCTCATTGCGTCTGTATGTTGCTAGATTCCAAAGACGAAGAAAATTTCAAAATGATCAATTCTCCTATACATTCAAATATTCTCACACCAATATGAATGATATCCTCAAAGTAAGCAAGTCACTTTGGTACTGGCATCCACTGAATATTAATAGAAAAACATATTTCTCCCAAGTCACGATTTCCAACTGAGCTGCCCATGCTGAGGGGGAGGACGATGCCCAGAAGACCACTGTTGCAATTTATTTCCTTGAGGCGGCATTGATTTTGAGCATGGCATGATAGATAATTTGATTTAATTTAAGAGATCAAAATGTAGGTGTCAGTGAGACTATGCCAGTATTCTCTGCCGCCCTCACTTATTTTGGCCTCCTGCTCTCGTCCACTAAGATGATATCCGGGTTGCTGTCTACCGTCTGCCTTTATCCATGTGAATGTAACAATTAATAACTGAGAAGTAGAATTTTTGCTAGTGGACATTTGGGAGTCACCAAAATGCTCAAGGAGTAATTTCTTGGTTACATTTTTAAAGGAGTATCTCGACACACGTTTTCAAAACTGAAGAAAGTCTCACAGTTCCAGGAAACGGACAGCAAAACCTGTAATTAATCAGAATTACAAGCATCATTCCAGGTTGTGGAGCATTTACTGGCTGAAGAACCTGTTCAAGAATCTTGTGGATTTGCTTTGGGCTCATGTAATGATTTACACTTGGGCTACATTTACTTAATAATGCCTTGTCCAGCTACATTTGTGTTCAGTAACTTTTCAGTCTTTACATGCAACAACCAGCCTTCTCGAGGTCACTCCTGAGGTGTGTATTCTACTGACTGACTAGCTTAAGGCAAATGTACTAAGCATGACTTTGGAATATCAACATAGCTAAGATACTTGTTTTTTCCTAATTTTAAGCTACAATGTCGGTTCTAGACACCCGCTTAGTGTTTTGCACTAATTGTAGTAATAGTCGTTAAATCTGGACTGGTATCCTCTATCATTTCTGATTGTATCTCTTCTTTTAGATCTGCTTTCTTTTGTGTGGTTGTCTGTCGCACTGTTACCTTTAAAGTTCAAACTTTAATGCGGAACCTTTTGATATTAAGGAGAAAAAAATAAAAATAATGAAAGTCATTGCCAAATGAGTTGCTACAAAGCTAGTTAAGACTGTCAGCTCCACACAACTCTCTCTTTATTTCTCGGTATGGCTATGCTCAGGAGATTTTGTGGTCCGACAACTTTTGTGGACAGAGGCTGGAGTGAAGATAATGACAAATAATATGGACGCACACTTTTGTTGTCATCTATCTATAAATTACAGGAACGTCTGTCTGTCTGTGGGTCTGTGTCTGTTATTCACATATCTCTCAAACCGTTAGTCCGATGGATTTCAAACTTGAGTAAGTGCATCGGTAAACAAAGCACACATTGGCTTTTGCCGCTCTAGCCATTGGCCACTCCCCCTCTGACACTGCATACTGAGTGAGCACAGCGCAGGATCATAGACGGAGAGGGTCGAAGAAAGCAGCAGAGCTTTGGCTGAAACAATATGAAACAATATGAAATACACCTCAGACCCACAAAAATGTCCAAAGTAGCACTACTTTGGACTGTCTTTGACTTCGAATAAACAAACGATAATTCCCAAATTTAAGGACATTTCAGAATCCCACACATGCAAAGCACCTTCCAGCTACAGACAACAAGTGGCAGACACAGCATGATGCAACGGACATTAGGCAGGCTACCAGACATTGCTTTTGAGTTACATCGTTGCAAATATCACATGATGGGGCATCATTCCACAAAATAGTTTGTCTTCTGTATCATTAAGTTATTCAATAGGCTATCAAAGCTCTCAATCTACCGGCAATTTTCGTTCCTACCCTCACCTATGGTCATGAAGGCTGGGTCATGACCGAAAGAACAAGATCCAGGGTACAAGCGGCTGAAATGGGTTTCCTCAGGAGGGTGGCTGGCGTCTCCCTTAGAGATAGGGTGAGAAGCTCAGTCATCCGAGAGGAGCTTGGAGTAGAGCCGCTGCTCCTTCGCGTCGAAAGGAGCCAGTTGAGGTGGTTCGGGCATCTGGTAAGGATGCCTCCTGGGCGCCTCCCTAGGGAGGTGTTCCAGGCACGTCCAGCTAGGAGGAGGTCTCGGGGAAAACCCAGGACTAGGTGGAGAGATTATATCTCCAACCTGGCCTGGGAACGCCTCGGGATCCCCCAGTCGGAGCTGGTTGATGTGGCTCGGGAAAAAAGTTTGGGGTCCCCTACTGGAGCTGCTGTCCCCGCAACCCGATACCGGATAAGCGGATGAAGATGGATGGATGGATGGAATAGGCTATCTATTAGGCTTCAATTTGTTATAACACTAATAACGTTACCGTTGGCAAAATACCCCCGTGAATAAAATCAATATTTCAATGTTAACCGTCAAGCCTCTAAGCCTGTTAGGAAATGAATACAAAGTGTTAAATTTGTAAATGATAATAATGATGAGACAAGACAGGACCACCGTCATGACTGTTGCGATATCAACATGCAAAAACTCTCTTTATTTGTTTTGCCTTCCACTTTTTCTTCCCACCCCTTCTCTCTCTTTTTCTCTTTCCGCACACACACACACTTACACAACCGAGCTCGGCTGAATGTCTCTGTATTCGGTCCGTTTCTTTAACGCAGATGTGCAGATTAGCTCTCAAAACAGGCCGGATGGATAGCGCACTGCCATGATTCCATGAGGCAACTGTCTGATTACTTCACATTTTAATTGTGATATTTTGTGACTAAATTCTGAATCTGCCACATTCTCTGTCAGGTAAATGTAGTAGTACAATGTCTTCCTCTGATATAGAAGTACACTGTAAGTCAGTAGTAGGCTATACAGTGGCATTGCATATTAAGTAAGTAATTTTGGGGTACAATGGTTCTGGAGGAAGCTACACAAAGCAATACAACAGGCCAAGCAATCAGCTTGTTCAAAACAAGCACATTTTGAACGGACACTGTGCTAGTTATTTAGAATTCCTCATGGTGACAACAGAAATTGCACACTATAGCTTTCAGCCACCCGACCTGAACGGGCCGTTGTGTTGCATAAAGCTTGTGGCTGGGATGTGGTCCGGGTTTCATTATTTTCAAATGTAATCTATTAAGACATTTCTCTCTCTAACTGTGTCAATAGTTGGCTTACATGTATGTCGTGTGTTGAACAAAAAGAAAACAAGACAGAGTTAAAGGGTTGAGATTGGTACGATAATGTCCAGTAATGGATGAAACTTGGGTAAGTGTCTCACTTTTGGTTGTACCAGTCTTTTTGGGTCCTAATATAGGATATATAGTATAGGTGTATATGAATGAGATTTAGGTCAATGTACAGTAAAAAACAAAATTTGATGAAAATCAACGTGTCCTACATGTCCTATAGGAGCACCAGATAACAATCAACTGCTGTTTTTAATTGCAGTGTTAATCTTAGTGGTTTAATGTTTATTGTTGACTTTGTGAAAACATTTGACACCTGGGGCCTGTTGCACGGAACTAGGATAAGGGATTAATCCGGGATATTCAAGTTATCCCAGCTATCTACACCTGGCTTGACATAGCTTCACCTGTTCATACTGGCTCGGCAAACTTGCATCGATTAAGCCGCGATGAGCGGATCACACTAAGTCAAGCTGCGCTTTTTCACTTATCCTGGATATCTTTATTCTACTTTTCGTGCAACAGGCCCCTGGTGGCTGTTTCCAATGCAAAAAATGTTTGGAAAATCCTGATCTGGTGAGGGAGGTGTGACTCCCTTTGCGGCCATGTTAAACCTTTGCAAAGTATTTAGGTTTCCTTCTTCACTTTCCTGAACTATTGGCTTGGAGTGAGTAATAATGCCAACAACTTTTTCTCAAACTCCCGATGGAAACAACAAGAACTCCTCCAGATCAACAGGGAGGGAGTCTCCTGAGATCTCTTTTAATTTCTCTAATATTTCTGTCAATAATGAGCAGGTGAGAGAGGTGACAGTGTCTTTAATTGCTATTGATCCTTCAGTGAGCACAGCCTTGTACAAATCATTTCTATAGGCATGTCTAAATTGTTCTCCATCGAACATGCTGTTACTGATTAAAGCGGCCTCTTGTCTGGCTCAGGGCTGGTGCCTCCAAGGATGAATGCCTATTTTCCTTGGAGTTCATATGCGACTCACTTCAACTTTTAATCTAATTTATTAGCATTAATTCAAAAGTCAATAAGTAACAAAGGTAGTTGCACATTACTCTCCATTATCTCACTTGGCTGATGGACAGAGGGAAATATAGTGTTTGTCACTGTAATATAATTCTTGTTACCTTCAGGGATCACAATTATAGGATTGAAGTGTCGGGAAGAATAACAGGGGAAATGTATCAAAGAGACATGAAAATCAGCATTAGTGAGGAGCACACCACTGGTCTCACAAATCAATCCTGTTCTCCGTGTGTGTGTGTGTGTGTGTGTGTGTGTGTGTGTGTGTGTGTGCAAAAGTGTGCGTGCAAAAGCGTGTGTGGGCATTTGTCGTGGATGGACTTGCAGCTGTCATGGTGTTTTCTCTTTGATGCGGAATAGTAAATGAGCTGCAGCAGATGATGATGCCACAAGTGATCGCAGCGGCGAGAATGTCCAGCAGAGGCCGGGGCCTCGACCTGTGTGAAAAAGAATTAATGTAATATAATACAGTAACATCGAGAAAGACTGTATCTTTCTGCTCATAACGATCATATGTTGTAGAATAAATTAAAGGCTGTAATTCATTATTCAACTCTCTGGCAGGTTTCAATTTGCATCAAAGCCACCAAGATAGAGCTTTACATCCCTCTAAGAGGAGGCTTCCTTGTGTTTTTTATTAAAGTTACTCAATGACGTTTGTCTAAAAACATGAATTATTGCAGCCAAAAATAGATCTACTAGCACTGAAGCTTTCCTACACTTCCCCCCAATCCTCATTATCCAATACATACGCATCTGTAGCTCAGGGGATCCAGACTGTCTTGGTTACCCCAGAAGTCGTTTGTAGTTGGCAAAGCTCCGGTGCCAAAAGAAAAATCTGCATTTCACATAAAGACGCTTGACACAAATCCAAGTGAAATTCTTTGATTTCCGCAAGAGATGACTTGCAGATAAAGATGGGGATTCTGGCAAATGTTTTGAGGAAATCTTTTGCATTTTGCAGTGTCCTCCATCCTCTCCCCCCACCATGTCGGAGAAAATCGCAATGCCTCGCTTGAGCTGTATGCATTTGCATACATATCAGTCTTTTCTAGTGCAATTGTAAAAATTGGTATGTTTCTAACTTCCTTGGTCCTTGGCTGGCTTGGCAGGTGTTTCATCCCATCTCACATAAACACTTGCATTTCCAAACTATAAATGAAGGTTAAATTACTCATAAACATATTCCATCAACCAGCTGTCATAATGTCATATATCCTCTCCTGATTGCTGTTGTAGATGACATTCAAATGATATTCATGTCCAATAGTTTAGTAGAGGAAAAGTGTGTATGTATAGGAAATGCAGCAACACGTACTGTAAGTATATCTGTCGGTGAAAACAACTGGAGGGTTTGTTTTGGTACCGAAACACAAAAAACTAACTTTGTTTCTAACTAGAGACCATCTTACGATGGGATCACACTAGCCGCAATGCCAGGTAATGCCGCTACTTTCTAACCTCCAACTTCTGGCACCTTTGCTCAGACCACACCCATCTTTGGTCCGAGTCAATGGACCAATCAACTACACACCTGTAAAGTTTCGGGACCGCGTGTTGCACGGTTCTGACGCTATTGCGGTGAGGATATCTGTCTGCAGACAGACATTTAGACAACTGGCAAAGTACTCAAAACCACCTCTGTGGTTGTTCAATATAACACCACTGTCACTTTATCATGTTTTTTCTCCAAATTCTCTTGTATAGTTTTGATGTTTATTCTATTGTTTATTTTAGTTTACGTACCTCTTATTTACTCATGTATGTTTATATACTTTCAATCTTTTATATGTATTTATTACTGTACTTCTATAGCCAGCTGGGGATCAATAAAGGTTTATCTTATCTTGTAAATAGATTGTCAATTGATTGACTTTTACCAATGTATCAAGGCCAATGATTAGCATTTGTCAATTGATTGATTTCCAAAGACTCCCAAAACGTCCCATTCCATTGTTCTATTAACTGCTGCACTGTGGCAGTTAAATCATGTAACCGCTATCATGTGATCGTTCTTTTTAACGTAAAGAGTGCAGTTTTGAACACATAGTTAACGTTGTGAAACGAAAGTTAAGTTTAGGCATTAAAAAAAATAGGGTTAGTAAAACATCAGAGATTGGCTTAAAATTAGTCATGTAAAACTACTAAAATTAGAATGTAATGGGACACTACAGATGTCATTGCGTCATGGACTGAGATCCGTAAAACTCAAAAACAAAAAATGTCAAATTGACAGTTAAATTTGGATACGTACCCCAGCCTCCTGAGTAAAAGTCCTCGGTAAGTTCGCCATCACAATTTGCCTCTTTACTTGTTACCTCACTTCCTTGTTTGTTTTTGCGATAATTACTACAGCCATAAGAGGTCACCTCCTAACAAGAAATGTAATTGTGGGTCGTTGAGCTGCATGCTAATTGACCCATACAGATGTTTTTTCTGGGTGAGGTCTGTGGTAGAAATTTTGATACCTAGGTGAGATCTGAAATAAGGCTTCATTCAACCAAGTCTTTTAGGTATTTATTCTGTGTGCAAAGAAGGTTCAGTTCATCATGAGAGTCTAAGAGAATGAACAAAGAGTCTTGGAGAATCACTTGCTTAGTAACCCTCTACAAGCTGACAGCAGTGGGGAGGGGGTAAAATGAACAGCCCTGCTGACTATCACTCCTTACGACATCTGTCCTCCAAATCTGTGACCAAAATGGGAGGTAGAGAAAAACAAGTCTCTGCACAGAAGAACATAAAGTTAGGCCATCAGGGTCCATACATCAAAACAGAGGTAAATAGTTCACACAGCTAAAAACAAGTCAATAGTAAGGTATGTTAATCGACAAATATGTCTGCTCACATACAATACCATTAAAAGCAAGTTGCACTGCGAATGCTTATCACTCTACCCACACATCCTTCAGAAACACTATAAATAGGTTTTGCTACTGCATGTCATTTTTCCCTTAAACAACTTTCACACCACAGGATTAGTTTTAGAAAAAGGCAATTAAATTACAGTTTCACTTTCAAGAAAATACACAACCATGTGGATGGTTGTGTGGAAACGCATACACCAAGGAAACGTTTACATTTATGAAAGCAAGTTTCACAAAAGGAAGGAAAAGATGAGACATGAAACCCCTGAGTAATCAGCAGCTATCTTTCTTCTTGTCTGAAGATATTGGTTATGTCCACTATTATATAATCTCAACCCTGAGACTATATGGCATTAAATGATAGGTATGATTCAGTTACCGCCTTTCTCTTTTACTAAAAATGAAAAAGGCATAAACTCAATTTCAGCTGCCATAGAATTGTTTTCATATTATTACCACAGACAAATGCCCAGTATCAAGCTGGGGAAAATGTCGGCCAAAACTGAGCTGAAATCTAATTATGGTGGCGTGATTGACCATTCAAAATAAGGCTACTCTAGATATGGCAAATCTGGAAGGCTAAATTTGTGGATATGACAGGAGATCCATATTACACCTTGCATCTGCGTAATGAAAATGTGATATTGGAGCCATAAAGCATTTGTAATAGGCAGTTCTGTTTAACGAAATCAAGCAACTTTGCTACAGGAACAAAGACATAACACAGCTCAGATATATATATATATGTATATATATATATATATATATATATATATATATATATATATATATATATATATAAATATATACAAAAAGTATAATATTTAGATCAGGGTATCATCAAGAGTGCATGAGCTTTTACACCTGATCACCACTGGAAGTGGAGACACATTGACATTCATTAGTACAGAATGCTGAAGGAATTAACTAGCTGCCAAATGACAAGGCACAAACTGCACTTTTGGAGCACATTTTTCGATTTAATCAAAATTACTTTTCACAGCTTCAACACGTGATGCACTGCCGACTAAGTCTTACAATTTCTGCCTTCTGATGATTTTGATCCATCCAGGCACTTTTCACCACTTTATGATCACAAGAGAAATAACAGATTTGAAGTATTCATTTGAACAGAGAAGCAACCATCATGACTTCCTAAAGGAATTTATGCATGGTGAGTCAGTGTGTAAGAAAAGTAAATCCAAATGGATACTGATCAGCCTCATAAATGTGTCCGTCTGTGTAGTTGAAAGCTATATTTATGCCTAAATAAAGATGAATTCTTACCAGGCGATGACTAAATATAGGATATTTATTAAAACAGGCTTATGAAATAATTAACTTGCATTTAAAAACAATCAGTGATATCAATTTAAAAACCATATTCCACTGAATGCCACTAATAAAGTCTATTTAATGATTAACAACCAGTTCTAATCCTCATGTTCCAAAATAATAAACCCCAGGTTTTGTTTACAAAGAAAACATCTTCAGTGAGACCCGCAGCTGCTTGTTAGTGTTGCTTGTCAAGACTAAGTAAGCTGCGGAGGGGAGAATGGACAGAATACTAAGCCGCACTAATGATATTCATTATCAGTCAATGATTTTAAGAGGCTTTGTGAAGAGATCCACAAGGGAAATGAATTAGCAAAATTTAGACTATAATACACCAGTGATTCGTATAAAATAGCCTACCCTTTGATGCATCAGATTGAGTCTCAGACGAGAGAGTGAGATGATCAAGGATACCACACTAAGTAACAATGTGGTTAATTTTCCCCCTCCTGAAACATTAATGGACCCCTTGTCATCAATCTCTCACAATACAACTTTTCACGA
This sequence comes from Etheostoma perlongum, assembly GCA_026937815.1. Taxonomy (NCBI): domain Eukaryota; kingdom Metazoa; phylum Chordata; class Actinopteri; order Perciformes; family Percidae; genus Etheostoma; species Etheostoma perlongum. Next base: position 13,820,614 of record CM049382.1, on the reverse strand, counting down.
AAAAAAAAAATGTATATCTGGAAAGTGTCTGTTGTGATCTGTGAGTCATACTCCTGTTCCTGCAGTCATCTCTCCTCTACCGCCTTCTCAGATATGTTGCCCCGCCTTTCCAGACACCCTCTCCCCTTCCTTTTCTCACGCGGCAGTAGGTATGGAGCATTAGATCCCTGCTGCATTACCGGAGGCTAGTGATCTAATTGTTTTGTAATGCAGAGATTTTGGTCGGGATGACTCATAGCTCCAAGAAGGGGAGTGGGGGAGTGCAGATGTCACCAAAAATTGAATGAGTGCAAAATAACAAGCAACAAACTTAAAGCTAATTAGAATCCCCCCTTCATAGCTGTATCTTCAAACTGATAGTGCTTCCTTCAAATGTCCCTCTTTGCCTCAGTAACATTTCCTTCTTTTCCTTAAGGACAATTCTTTCAGATTTCATGAGACTAGCTAACACACTGAAAGGCAATATTGTCAATTCTTAGATTGTTAAAAACAACACTATTTCAGCAGTTATAGTCCATCCAATCCAAGGTATTTTATCATCTTCATACAATTTTAAAACATCCAGTATCGCACAACAGACGATACAAACACAAGTCAGCTTGTAAAACTATCACTGAAGAAATTGCTCAGAAAAAATGATGGTCCATTTATTACCAGAAAACCACACTGAAGTGATTTTGGTTTTGTAAAGCAGTTAATGGATCTTAACTCAATTGAGGATAACTTATCTTTCCTGTTGCAACATAACAGCATTAGGCTTAGCAATGTCTGAAATCTGCTCTCATTCAAAGCTGTACAAAGTCAACACATTGCCTAAATTGGCTTCAATAGATACTTACCTCAACCATCATGCCCATAGTTGTCTTATATAAAAACCGTAAACATTTCAACATACAACACACACTGCTAACTATTTCCATGTGCTATTTTTAAATGATACCATAAAAATGCTGTGAGCATGTAACACATCACGGTTTGCGTGATAGATCTGATGATAGACCAACACACTGCACAGCTGTTAGAAGTGAGAAAGATTGGGCTATTTTCCAAATTTCTGTGACTGTTGAAGGAAAATTTGTGAAACATTTACTACACTTTTGGGTCACATGTTGAATTCACAACAACTGTCTACATCTGGCTAGATCATCAAAATAATGTATAGACATACCAATATTCTATCAGGTCTCAGCTAAACACATGTATTTTCCTGTCAGTAAACAGTGATGTAGTCTTGATATGACTCTCTCGGTAACATTTCTGATACCTGAACTCGGGTTTGGTTGTTACCAAGTACCAGTCCAATACCTGTACTTAAAATAGAAAAATAGAATATATACAAAAAAAGTGTCACTTTGTAGAGGTGGTTGAGATCATTCTTCTATGTTTAAGGTAACTACACATCCCTTAACTGTGAGTGTAGATGTTTATATCAACAGTCTTTTCAAAGATGTTAAAAAATGTTGTTACAATGTTGTGACAGTGACGATGAGTGAGAAGTGAAGAAACCGTACTGGGTGTGATTTGATCACATCTGGTCTGTACCTTACATTACCAAAATTGTTTCACTGGTTCATCAAATTGTAACAAGGTGAACGGCACTTCTGCATTCGCTTTCCGGCTCTCTACCAGCTATAACCGCACTATGCAAGTTCGCCAGATCGGGATCTGTAGTTCCAGGACAATTCCGCTTCCAACCTGTAGGGGGACCGAAGAGGGAAAAGTTACATAGTGTTGCTTTAAAGAACGACTTAACGCCAGCTAAGACTTGTTTTTACTGACCTCCAGTGGTTAAACTTCTCACGTTGTTCCAGTGATGAAGACGTTTACTAAAGGGTGTGTCTTTAGCGTAACCCAGTCTAATAATCCTGCTTGTTTTACCATATCACAGCTGGGTATGGTCACAGTCACAACAATTGTGTTGTTGGGTGTGGTCAGATGTTCAAGAGACATATCCCTTTTAACCAATAAAGGACAAAATTGCAGTGTTTTCATCCTCTCAAAAACTGTAGAGTTACTTTTAATAAGGTCTGTATGAGTGCTTTGAAGTGCTGCTGAAATGAACCTAGCTGAAACAATAGTTGATCAATCAATTAGTTGATTGTCAAAAAAAAGAATTGTCTTAGTTTTCTATGATAACAAATAAGACATTTGCAGATGACAGTGGGAAATTGTTATTGGTATTTTTTACCACAAAATTAATATCTAATAACTGCAAAACGCAAAAACAAAACCGGAAGAGAAAAAAAAAAAAATATTATATATATATATATAAAATAAAGAAAAAAAAAAGAGGGGCGGCTAAGGTAGGATAGGAGAGTGGGTATTGGGAGTACCTAAATGGAGATATTTATTTTACAGATTTTTTTTCTGTGAGGTAGGTCTTATTCCATTTAAATGTTTGATCTCTGATTGTAAAGGTAAATTTGTCCATGTCTAAAGTTTGCTATAATGTTGACAGCAATGAATTATAGAAATAATCACTAGTTGTTGCCCTAATTATCCCTAATATATAACATTTAACCGACAGCAAAGTCCAAGATGAAGTGGTTTATTATTAAGCTGAAGAAAACCACTGTAAGGTGGTTTCATGTATTACACTGCTTTCATGTAATACATGTAACTTTCATGTAATACATGAAAGCAGGTCAGACACAGTACACCCCACAATAGCAATGATGTGTGAAATTACATTAAAAATGAAAAATAGCTTTTGATAATGCTCACCGCCCTTATTCCCTCCTCCACAATATGATTAATAACACACTCGCAAGATGATGCGATCTAAAACAATGAGCCTGTCGTCTGAGCACTTTTCTCTTCCCTGGACATATCTTTATGCTAAATGGCTCTTTTAGTGTGTGAGTGGTCCTTTTGCTGGCCCTTCTGCTAATCAGGATGTGGGCTGCTGGCTACTTGTTAGCTGACCTGCTCATTATTCTTTGGCGTTAACTTGTCTCATGTTGAGATGCACCTAATTGTTAGAAGCTAGCTGGGACTTGCCCACCATGCATACACATTCTTTAATGGAGTCCTTGCCTGTCGGGCTTTTCAGCAATGTTAACCACAAAAAACTCATTAAGAAATATTACACTCTCAATACCTGCCCTTGCATCCAAGCTACTGTACATTGAATGTGCTATTAAAAGGTTTTTGTTTTATGAGAAAGGAGATTTGTGTCAAATACAAGATGTTTTTGTCATATTGCCAGCAAAAGTCAATTGATTGAGGATCAGCAGAGTTTGCCAATTCAATAGAGTAATCCTACCTGTTGATCATTTAAGCTCTTCAAGCAGGACATAGGAAATAAAAAACAAATTCTATCTCTGCATTCCAACACTCTAGATGGTGTCCTTTGTGTGTTTGTTTAGTACAGCTTCTTCTATTACATGACAAATGTCACGGTAGTCACCTAACCTGCATCCAAAACCAGAGATTAATCTTGCTTAGAACATTCCACCGTGTGACAGGCCAGATTGAGAAAAATGCCTGGCAGCTCGGCTAAATGTCTTGCCTCCACCTCTCCATCCTACTTTCTCATCCCCCCCCCCATCCTGAATTGCCCTGTTGGCTTGTTCTGCTCATCCTCAAGACCAGTTGATAGGAAAGACTATGATTTATAGGCCCACACTGGGCTGTGAGGTATGTGGGTATTTGTGAGCATAATTGAGCTGTGGTGTTTTATTGGCGACTGTGAATGTGTGTGTGTGCAGAGAGTGGAGGTTAGCTGTGTGTGTGTGTGTGTGTGGCCTCGCTTTGTATGTCTGAAATTGCTTTTCCGCAGCTTATTTTCGACATTCAGTTTTTATGTAAACAAACAAAATAAAGCATTATAGTAATCATTTGCAAACAGCCACAATTTATGAAGAACTGATGGCTAACTACGCACCTCTCTAGGCTGCTCTCATGTGTGAAATCCTTTAAATATCTGCAGTACTTTTACTGTGTCCTCAGGTTTGTCAGGATGCAAAAGTAGCACGGCCATTCTCCTATTCACATACTACTACATGGTACATAGCAATACATGTAGATCTACTTTATGTGTGTATGTGTGTCCATATATACTCACACTCAAGCTTCAGGGTCTTTGATCATTTTAACTTTAAACTTCAATAAAATTGGAGATCATGTAGAGTAGTACACGGTTGCAGTCACTCCCACGTCTTTTAGTTCCCTTTTGAAGTATTTTATAGTGAAGAAACAGGTGCCTTAATAGTTTCAGATTGTCATCAAAGACACCTGTGTGATCTTAAGATGTTCAGTTATTCTGACGGCCTGGCTGCTGTAATGAATATTTTAGTTCATTTCTTTACTCTTGACATGTAAAGAAAAGATCGCTGTGAAGTGCTAACCACTGCCAGCACTCCTTCAAAATGAAAAATCCAATCAAACCACCTTGTGAGGTAGCCATGTATTTTGGTACATTCATTTTGGTACATTCATAATCGCTAGAGAGTAAATGAAGGAATTGGTGATCCTAACTTTTTACTTCTACTTCTAATTTTGTATCCGCCACCCTTAGTTGCCTTGTTTTCCTTTTTCCTTCCCCAGCCCTCTTTTAATGAGAAAACCTTGCACAATCACTTACAATAAATACACATTCTTCTGATCCTAATTGGTGAAGTCATGCCTCACTCCTTTTGGCTCCTGCATTGTTTGGCGGCAGACCACAGCTGGTCATCTAGTGCCAGGTAAGACTGGCTTGGATGCCAAATTTAGGCCCAAACATCAGTCCACAAGCTTAATTAAGCATTATTAAAATATAACATTCACTACAGCTATATGAGCTTGGGGTTATAAAGTGTAAAAGTAATCAGAAGCCCTGTGCATGCGAAGTAGTGATTAATTGGAAAGCATAATTAGATTTGGAGAAATGGAACAGAATACTCTGCAGAACACATCTAATACGGTTTTGAAAGTGATAAATACTTTATTAATATGAATATCTGACATGGATGAATACATTACAATACATCTTTTGGTCGGACCAAATTTCGGAGTTTGGTTCAGACCGTGGTGTGGGGGAGGTTCTTACAGCTGTAATTTGGTTTTGGATCAGACTGGAAAGTCCGGACCAAATGAGGTAGTGGTGAAAAACGCCTAAAACACCTGAGGACCTCAGACAGAAAGGTTGGTAAACAGATACCATCACTGCATAATAACACATTTTGCATGGACCCCCAACATTTCTCTGTCTTCTGTCTTAAACAGATATACTTGTCCAGGCACAGACACATGCATACATGTACACCAGGGAGGCCAACTTCAGTAATGTGTCCTTAGACCCTGAAATGGAAAAAAGGGAGAGAAAAACATACACCTGAAAACCTCAAGCGAATAGAGAGGAAACAGAGAGTCAGCCTATGCAGTTTCTTTTTAGCTCCTTAATCCACTGTTAAATACAGACAAATAAAATAAATAATTAATACTAATTGTAGTTCATCCTTGACTTTGGTAAAGTCCCTCAGGCTCAAACTCAATTGTGAGCAAGGTTAGAGGAAATTGGGCGTAGGATGTAAAAAAAAAAAAAACAACCCACAGATATGAGCGTGTAAACAATTACACAGTTGTGTCGGGAATGAAAAGGAGATTTTATAATTGTATGAAACATCCTTATGTTTAATTCAGCAGGTGGATGAAAGACTTCCTTTACAACAGTGTACATGTACATCTTTGTGGCTAGCTACAAACATCTTGTGTATACATATTGTACAACCTGGGGGTTTGTACAATATGTATGTGTGTATGTATCTTACCAATCTTATTTATCTGATACCTGATCATTATATAGTTTAATTCTGTTTATGGTATGTTACTTTGTCCCTCTTCCTCAACTTCTGCTGTATGGTAAATATTGAATGGGATCAATGTACTCCAGGATATGTATAAAAAATGTGTTGTGATCTGTGGGCTCTTCGATCCATCACTGACTTCATCAATATGGAGCATACTCCTCTGACCTTTTCATGTCTGATCCCAGCCACAGAGCCTAGTTACTGTAATAGTTTGTGTATTCATGTTGTAACGTCACGGCACAAGGGTCAAGATCCTTCGCATGCAGAAAACACAGTATAGAGATTGATGCATGTAATGCAGAACCAAAGTTCACAAGTGTGAGTTCCGCCAAGAAACACTTAGCCATACACCCTTAGCACCATTTGCTGACGTTAGCTGATTGCCATGCAAGTCAGTCACACTATGGCGAGTATAAATGAAACTCCAGAGCTGGGAGACCTGCCAGCAGGTTCCCAGTCAGCACAACAACAGCAATGGAGAGATACTGGGTAGTTGTGTATATATGACGGTGTGTTGCCTTATTGCACCATTGTAGGGTATGTAAATGATAGTCTCGCATTGCCGGACCTATCTCCGCTGTGTCAGTGCTGGAGCTAGCTACACAGCGTATCTATTCTGGAATAAGAGATAAAACAGTGTGGCTTGTTTATTTGTTTTGTCCCAGCAATGTACATCTGTTGAGCCAGACTTTGGGAATGAAAAACACTTCCAATATGCTAATGCACTGGTTCTCAAACCATGGTACAAAAACTGGTATGTGGGTGGAATCTCTGATATACTGTATGTTTGAAATGAATTTAATTAATTAATTTAAAAACATAATACAGGATATAGGAATACAGTTTATAGGAAAAGAAGTGTGGATGAGGAGGAGAATATTTCGAGCAGCCCTGTTGAAACTATAGTGGACGAGCACAAGTGATAGTTGATACTTGAGCAGCGGCTGTGAAGTCTCCAAAGCACCTAATGCATCAAATGATGCAAAACAATAAGGAGATACCTCAAATTTGGATTCAGTTGGAGCAGCACAGAGGAAGTACCGCGTAGCTGTCAACAACAAATATTGTTTTGAGGAATAAACCTGTCTCCCGCATGGACTGTCCGTAGCTGATTAGGGTAAGACTATGCTACTATATTTTAACGTGAGCCATGATGGTGGTACTTAGAGAGCCTAATATATTCTGATAATTGGTATGCTGTGTAAAATATGTGAGAACCACTGTGCTAATGCATCACCCAGATGTGACAATCACTAAGACCATAAAAAAGCAACCAGTATTTTGGGTTTCCAAATGTCATAGCATATGCTTTTCAGTTTTATAGCCTATTGCAACTTGTTGCCTTTTGATAAAGTGTTCATACAGAAGTGATACTTACATTTCTGTCTGTTTAAAATATATTAAAATATCCTATATATAGTACAGTATTGATATTGTCCAACTGCTGTCTCCCATGCAAATTGTTGTCCCATGTGACATACACTGTAGCTGTGTTTGAAATCGCTTTCTCATTCACTTACTCACTATTCCCTATATAATGTTTATTAAATGGTGAACTATATTGGGAACAATCAAATGAGATTTTGGACACTCACTGAAAACACATCATTGCGTGACTTGCTTCAGTACATGCGCCCATTTGTGTGACAGGCCAGTGTGCCCAGCATCATGTGAACAAACCCAAACAAAATACTTCTAACACATCTCTGAAACAAACACAACACTCACAAGAATAGTAAAAAATATATATTTTTATGTATAAAGGACGACACACATTAATCAACATTTCTGTAAATGTGCCAGTGTTAGCCAGTGGGCTTATTTTCAACTGTAGTTTTTTGGCTAGATGATTTTAGACCATGGCAGGAAGAAGGAAGAAGGTTGTATATAAGTTGCATGTTTCATATGTTTAGAAATGAAAGTCCGCTCTATTTTTCTTTTTCTGCATCCTCTTCTCCTCCGGGAAAACATGGCTGCATTGCATTGTGGTATACGGGAGTAAAATGTAAGGTACATCATATGTACACTTAAATTAGCAGTGCATTGTGGGTATTTTATAGTGGAATATATAGTGAATTAAATTAACCGCGGAGAATCTGAACACCACTTCAAAATGGCGAACACACTATAGTGCACTATTCTGGTAATAGTGAACGGTTTCGAACACAGCTTTTGACAGCTCTTGGAAATAAACCTGTGTGTGGTTCAGCATTAAGTTCATGTACGCGCACGCACTCACACACACACACACATACTGACTGATTCAAAGCGACTTACAATTACTATATACGTAGGGCACACACCTCTGGAGCAACTAGGGGTTAAGTGTCTTGTTCAGGCACACATTGGTTGATGTATCGCAGTGGGAATCAAACCCGGATTTCTTTTTTCACCATTTGATCATTCACTGTGTGAGGTGGATGTCAATGTCAGATAGACTCGTTTTTGGAAAGTTACAGATATTGACAGACACACCGCATGTTTTAGGCGGAGGGGTTTCCCAATCTGTTAGAATCAAGCAGTTGTAATGGAGTAAACTGCTGCTTTTTAATGTCTTATGTTCAACAATTCAGAGCTGCAGTGTGCTGCAGCAAAAATATTATGTGAATGTTTCAGCACAAGCAAGTCTTATTATTAATGTGATGACCTGCTGGACATGACTACTAAACACAAGAGTTTCCTGTCACGAAACTACATTTTAAAGCTTTATTGTGTAACTTTTTTTTTTTATATTAATGAACGTCCAATACCTTCAAGCCATTGCCAAATGAGTTGATACAAAGCTATTTAAGACTATCAGCTTCACAAAATTCTCTCTGTATTTCTTGATAATTACCTCTTCTGTTATCATATTTTTTTAATCCTCCGTGTCCTCCTTGGTTACAAGCAACTGTGAGGAGAAGTATGGCTGGGTATAGTTCAAAATCTTTTGATCTGGTGCCAATTGCGATATCTCAGTTACGATAACTCAGTTTCAATACCGGTTCCTAACGATACTTTTTTTGATTGAACCTCTATATTCCACCTTAATAGTAAATCAAAACATTTATCAACATTTAAAAATGTTGGTAACACTGCTCACTCAGAGTAACATTAATATAACATTTGGACAGGGGTGTGCCAGTCAGATACTCAGGATTGGTATCAATCCCAACTGAGCCAAAATTAACAAAAAAAAACCTTTTTGCCACAACATGAACATATTATAAATAATAAATACATAATTCAACAAATTACATTGTGTACAGGCTAATATTGGACTAACTAAAATGTAAACAACATAAACTTTTTAGTGCAAACTGCATAATGACACAGACCTTTAACAATAAACTTGGAGACTGCCCTGTTGTCAACATTGAGCTACCGTAATGGAGAACTAACTTAAGTGCAAAGTAATGTAATTGTATTGCCTTGTTGGAAAGGTCTGTAGTAATAAAGTTGCCTTGCCTTACAACCTCATCCTGTCAGTCATTCATCAGGGCATAAAAAACACTGTTGTGCCTGCTCGATCGTCCCAGAGGAAGTATGACGTCAGCAGCACCGCGACCGCTTATGGCTCGCCATAAATATCATATCGCTGTTCACGTGAAGTTTTGATCAGCTGAAACCACACTTGAAACCACTTTATCGGTATTACCGTGACTCACTGTAACTTCAACAAAACTTTGCTCAAGTTTACTCTGTCCGCACCTTTGCGCGTGCGTGCGTGCGCGTGTGTGTCGGAGCTCCGTCTGTGTCAATATGCAGCGAGTGTAGAGAGGACAGATGAGCTTGCGCTTACGCGCTCTCGGGTACTGAAAGACAAATTATTTTTCGATAGGCTACTCATAGGATCAGAGTATTTCCTTCCGATCAGTTAACAGTATCGACGTTCGGTTCCCAGCTCTATGGAGCTAAGGCTGAAGGCTTGTCTCATGTGGATGTGCTGACTGTTGTGTTGTGTTGTCGTTATTACTTAGAATTCTTGTAATTCCTCATGTGGGAGACAGAAGCTGCACGCTATAGCTTTAAAAACAACAGATCTCGCATTTAAATACACAATTAATGCTTTGCCACATATAAATAATATTCTTGCTTATGGCAATTGAAATTCCAACTTGGTGTTGATATGAAACCAAACATTACCTTCTCTTATTCATTTAGTAAATGAGTAAATTAATGAGGAAGCCCATAAATTAGCTAATGGAAGCATGCCCTTTGTCATGTTTACTCTGGCAGTCATGCTGAATTACCATGTTCATTTGATTAGTGTAGCTGATGAGCTTGTTGGATTAGATTGGAGATGGCACTCTGAACGTGCAAGATGAAGAATAGAGTCCAGGGTGGACAGATGCAAAGCCTCTTCTGTCCTGTGGACTCGATCCGACCTGTGTGCCAACATGGCTGACTAGTTGGCTGCGGGTACAGCTATGACTCACACTCCCACTGCTGCAGTGAACACTCACACACCTTTGCAGCAAGCAGAACTCACTGTGACTTCAGCTTGTAGCAGACCACTGTCACATTAGACAGTAAAAAAAAACATTAGTGAAAAGAAGGACGAGAAGATGAGTGACTTTAGGGATGTTGATCCTTTCCTTTGAAAAAATAAACATTTTATTTGTTGGAAATGTGGAGAAAGTGTCAGAATGATCTAGAAGCCGAGTATAGCAAGATGCACATTATTATATTCCTCACAGTTTCTAACTTAACATATACATAACACTCTCCCATGGCATTTGTCTACTCAGGAATGATAAAGTCAGTATAATACAGCTCAAAATTGACACAGAGAGAATTCAGTACAGCTCATACAAAACAAAAGAACTCCCTATGGCAAAAATTAGCCACTTTCATCAACAGGTTTTATTTTTCTGCTTCTTTCAGCCACTTCACACAAGAAAGATGGGCAGTACTGTAAAGGAGATGTACTACATCCCCCGTTCAGCGTAATTATTGCTTCTCTCGGCTGAAATCCATATACATTTATTTTTGTGCAAATGCTCTATGACAATTAAGTGCACATACTAGGGATGAAAATAAGGCTTATTTTCATTAAATATTAATATATTAATATTTATTTTCTTAATCAAGTAGCCCTCATCATTTTGTCTATAAAATATATTATTTTTTAAACCTGAAAAAATGTCCCATCTCCACTAGCTTGTTTTATCTGACCAATGTTCTCAAACCCAAATATTTTCAATGTGTAATGTAATCCAATAAAACCATCCAATAAGTTTTAGTTTTCTTTTGAAGGTCATAGTTGGTGATGGTGTTGTACTGGACTGCATTATATTGAAATGTAAGCAATAAATAATTTTACTTCTACACAGTACATACGTAAATTGCACAATACATTACATTGATAATTTTATTAACATTATAAACATATTTAATAGTCCAAAGAACCACACCTCTTATCGATGTGTATACACTTGCTGTTATTTACAGTGCCTGCTCAAAAATAACACTCTCTGGAAATAAAAACAGAGGCTGATGGGAAATATGATAAGCCCTCCATCATGTCACGAACACAGTTAGAGGGAACCCACAGCCCACATGATTCTACTGGCCCTGAGACCTCCAACAAGACTTCCCTTTCATCAGCTCCTCCCAGGAGGGAAGCAGCCACCATAACCTTTATCCCGCACGAGTCCAGATCTGCCCTCCCAGACACAATCACAGCTTGAGACAACTTTTAAATGAAGACAGATCTTGCTGTCTCTGTGTACACTCACAAAATTGTCTATTGTGTTTGTCTGTTGGTCTACCCGCTCCTCCCCCCCTTATGTTTCAATATTGCCATCCTCTCAAAACAGGTTAGCTCTGTGTGAAAGAGTATTCACTCGAACTGCCTGCGGGCAATTTGTTGAAATTTACCAAGATATATATATAGTGGTGGTGAGAGAGTGCAATGTGTTATTGTTCGTTTAAGGGTGCCCTTCATCAATTTTGCAAAGCAGGTGGATGTCTCCCCTCAATTTGACCCCCTGTTCACATCTGAATAATAATAGCTTCATGGCGGCATCATATGCTGATAGAGCTGATATAGCCTAAGTCATCTGTTCTTTCTATGCAGCTTTGCATTAACAAATTTCAGGCATTTAAGAGTGTTATAAGTTGTGATGTGGAAACTTACCACAGCATCAAAAGTTCCACATTTTATTTTCATTTCATGAGCTAGGCTGCTAAAATAATGAGAAGCATGAGGACATTTACATTTTAATAGTGCTATGTGTCAGAGGTTTACGGCTCTATGCAATAAATATCTGCGACGGTTTCACAGGGTTGTGATTAATGTTAGTGAAGGGTTTTGATTTTAAAGAGTATTTTTGCCTTTATTTAGTACTTTTTACTGTTGATTTCTTGTTCATTTCCAGAATGTATGCGTAAACTATTAGGACATAATTGATTTTGTTTTTCCGATTCACATTCTGCCGGTGGTTTCATGTTATTTCACTGATCGATTGATGCCGGCATTAACGCGCTGACAAAGGCAGGGAAGAAGAAACCTGCTAGAAAGTTAACATGGATGTAAACAATGCATTATTACAAATGATGAAACTGGCTTTGGAAATTTGGAAATTTGTGGGACTTCATATAGAGAAACACAGAATAATACGGAACGCCACAGAAGAATAGGAACTTTTTACCCCTCGGGTTCCCAAGCCAAGTCCCTACAGACTGAGCTACTGCCCCCCCCCAGGACACGTTACCCACAATGCAACTCGACTTGTGTACTTTGGGGATTCAGGTTTGTTATGCTGGTATTGGCTAATGTAGCCTAGAACTGCTAGCCTCAAGTAGAGATGAGGAGCAGGTTGTAGAGGTCTTGGAAGATTACTTCTTTCTTACTCCACACCACCAAATTTTCTTTTCAAACTTGTGGTCTTTAGCTCCAAGTGACGAAGATTTTATATCTATAATTCAATTTAATACAACTTGTATATGTCTGCTAATATTATCCACCATGCTTGTGTCCATTTTCTTTTAATTCCACCTAATAAGCTCTGATTTGATTGTTTTTTGAAATGTGGACACCAACAGGTTGAAACCAAACTAATTAGGACAGAAATTCTCAAGACCAACTTTGCATTGAAGAGGATACCTGCACAAAACTAACAAGGTCATTGAAATCTAACAATGCAAGTTAGTTTATAAATTATTACAGACTTAGCATCAACAAAAATTGCCATCATGCCAACTAATTAAATGTCTTTTTGCTTCTCAGACTCTTGGTATTTATATTTATGGTAGTATTTGGCAAACATTGTGGGGAAAAAATAGAACATATTCTCACATGCTGATGCAGATTCTTACATTTTCTCTATACCATAGGTCTTTAATGTTTTTTAAGCCAAGGACCCTTAACTGAAAGAGACATTGAGCAAGGACTCAGCATATGGCTGACATCCATTGATTAGTCACCACGTGAAGTAATGGGCTCCTCAGATGAGGGTCTTTGTCTGTGTCAGCAAGACTCACAGGGAAGGAAGTTGTAGTGCATATGACCTTTCGCCATGCTATTACTCCTTTTAGATTAGATCTCACCTGAGATATTTTCTTTTACATGTTGATCTCTGATGATGTGTCACTCAAGCTTGTGGAATTTATCCAACTAATTGCTTTTGGTATATTTTTAAGCTACTTTTTGTGACTCTGCTCCTGGCATCCAATAAAATGTTAAGCTCTGTGGGTCAATATGGTAACCTTGCTGCAAAAGAGAGCACTCAAACATTGCAGTGGTGTCATTAACACACAAGTTGGCAAAGCGTGACGGCATTAACAATTCAAAAATGGCCTCATCCTCCCACCATGCTCCATATGCCTCTACCTTAAGCCGTCCGTTAAAGACCCAGATGGTGAAATAGCTGAATAACACTTGAGTCCTCATCTGTCCCTTGCTCTAACTCCGTGCTTCATAGCTGGGATTTCTCTCCACTTTGTACTCCACCCTACAAAATGATTCTCTCCTTAATATGAAGTGCATTCATTTCTCCCTTCTTACATCATGTAGCAAGTGACCCCAGAGCAACTAGAATATTAGAAACTAACACTTCAGCATAATGTACACCTGTGCTACCTTCACAAACAAAGAAGATGCAAATGAAGTGCTTTCTGTCAAAAACCCAGCAACTCTGGTGTCACGTACGTTTTGCTGAGATGCAGAATTCGTCAAAAATGAAGGCTTTCTTTTGCCCTTTCTCATAGAGGTCATCTGTTACAAGGCTCTTATGTATTTTTCATTGCCACCACCATTCCTTCATTCATCTCGCTATAACCCTGGCATCAAACGACTGACATTATCACGGTCCTAACGGTGCTGGGACATTACAAATTCATGTGCCCTATTGACTTTGTTCCCTACATTAGAACAACCACCTGCAGATACAGAAAAGTTCACCAACTCAGCTACAATAATGAGATAGTGAGAAGTTTAAAATTTTGGAACTTGGACACAATGTGGATAAAGATAATGGTGGTGATGTCAAAAGTCATGGGAAATAAGTCCCTTCATTACCTGCAAAATATATGGGGACTTCCTTTTGCACAGTAATGATGAACAACACAAATGCCAAGAGATGCATATATGCGGGGTTGTTGATAATTACAAGTGGGTGTTTGGCAATTTTTTTGGTGTGACTGAATCCTGCATACAATTATGAGCATAACCTCCTGTAGCAACCTTTATGCAAGAAAACATAATTATAATCTACTGATTTGTTTTGCCAGCGACATTTTGCAGGAAACATCAGCAGTCCTGTCCGTGACCTCAGCACTGCATATGTTACTCCTTGATTCGGTTGTCCTTTCATTGTAACCTTAGGGAAAAGTGTAAAATGTCTGTGTCAAAAATTGTATCATTATTGACAGGAAGTAAACATCTGTGGGATCACAGCTATGCTCTTGAAGTTACAACCTGATGTTAACATAGGGAACACTGTTTGACCGAATAATGAGAACTGAGATAAACCTCATAGGGTTTAAACACGTCCTGTTTTGCGCTTTAAGTTACTTTTGACTTTTAACCAAGATGACAATCCTTTCTTTGACCATAAGTGCTTAAGTGTCCAAACATAAGCACAAAAGAAATATACAATGCTTTGGCAAATATTGTTTTGCAAGAATGGATTTAGTAGGGAAAACTAAGTGTCAGTGAATATTTGGCAGCTATGGTCTGTATTAACAGAACAGCACATTAGAAAATGTTTCCTTCTTATATTGATATACGTAATTCAAATGGAATTATGTTTTAAAGTAGAAGTGCAAAAACATGATTTATACAAGAAAGGGTTGGGGTGTTTACAATTATGTGTATGAGGTCATGTTCATCCACATGCATCACTACAGTCACAAGACTGTGTAAAAAAACTGATTATTGGTGGGATTCATCTTTACTTGAAACAGCTCTGCATAGTCACACACAGTCAATACAGAAGCAACATTCCCATGCATTCAATGCAACAAGGGAATTCATTAAAAAAAAAACATAGTCAACCATCTTTTATGCTGATTAAAATGCCAGAATGTCTCCAGCTAGAGCCATCTGATGGACATAACCTTTAAGTGGGTCATTAGGAATATATTAAAAAAGACTAATTTCCTGGGGACATGTCATTGATGAATTATTAAAACAGGGCAAACCATTCCTCTACTTCTCCTGCCAAAAAATGATCCCCCTTGACGAGGAGTTAACCCATTAAACGATGAGCACATTCAATTATATCTAAATTCCCACCTGTAAGATATGGACACAGCCAGTAATGAGCCCACAAATCACTAGGCATGGCCTCTGATACTATTTTCTTATTGATTTGGGGTCTGGCCCTGCTGACTTTGCCAGAGTGAACCTCTGCTCTGGCCGATCAGTATGCATATAAAATCAATTGGCCACGCAATCACACAAGGGTAAAGTGACTTGAGACTTTTGATGGTGCAACTGCAAAGTTGCTTTGGTTGGGACAGAATCAAATGTTTCTGCTTAATTCAAAGTAAGCAAGCAATCAGCTGTTCAATCAACATCTTTGACTCACCAAACCCAAAACCACTGCACACTACCAGCCCACAACTAAATATAACACAGACAGAGTTAGTGACTGGTGATCATAGAAGAGCATTTAGCAACTTATAAGATAATATTTCCCTCAGTAGTAGGTGGAGACCAAAACAGACCAAAAGAGAATAAATATTGAACTTATTTTGTCAGAAACACAAAATAAACTTGTCAGTTATTTCTGGTGGACAGACTATGACATTCTGCAGACACTGTTCTTAATTACCTCAATTATATCTTTATCTTTTGTGTCCTGCAAAGGTACTTGACACTGATACGACAAATCTGTTCTAAGCTAAAATAAAATATAAAAATATATTGTTTTGCTTGATGCACATTTTGAACATAACATTTAAGGGAAAGCATACCAACAAAAAGTGTTTCTTTTTCTTTTAACAAATAGTCAAAGATAATTGCAGCTGTTCCAGGCTTATTTTTACCCCCTTAATGAGCACACAACCTCACGAAATGACACAGTATGTTCACATTATAGCGTGATAGCTGCACAGCTCATAGTTTCTGCACACACACTGTGCTTATTCTTTGGTTTCCGATTTCACACTGTCATTCACATGCTCTGAGGTGCACAGAGTTAGGTGCATGTTTTCTTCCAAATGTTTGCACTGCAAGGGCTGGGTTTGCGTGGGCTTGCTGTGGAGTTAACTAATGTCTGTCCATAGCTGGGTTTACAGGCTTGGGATCCAGGCATTAAGTAAGTCAGGCAAACAAACAAAGAGAGGTATAAGCTCAGAAGAGAGATGGCTGGCTGAGCCGGCATGGGGAAAGGACTATGGCTAGAGCATCATGCCAGAGCAGCTTGGGTTGAAGGAGCATGAGAGAGGCCAGCAGCTGGCCCATGGGGGCCCACAGATGGAGCCTCTGGATAGGGAGTGGAAGAGCCTGGTCAGGCATTTCAGATGGACTTGTGGATGAGTCACAAGCCCTCAGCATCCCATACACCTACTCAGTCATGAGGCAGTCCGTTCCTGTCCATGTGACGCAGCTCGCAGGTGTTCACTGATGCAGGAAAACAGGAAATGGAAGTGAGTACTTCCTCTGACTTTCTCCCAGGGACATCTTCACATTATCACATTGACTTATGACTGTCCTAATATCTAGTTTCTGTAGAAGGCCTGCCTAATATAATAACTGTAGCTAATGTTTGTTATTTATTTTCTTCAAAACTTCAAAAATGTTTGAAAATCCAACATAGAATTAGCAAATATAAATCAGTCTATTCCAAAAGAAAATTATTTTTATTTTCACAACATTGATGCAAGTCTAACTATAGGTAAGGTAGCCATCCACAGATACAGTTAAGCTTAGGGATTCACTGTGCCTTCCACATGTGTTTAACATTAAGACACGATGTATAAATAATACATGAATATCCATCCAATTGCCCAGTATAATATGCAACTCAAATGTATACAATATACAGTATGTAGTAGTGGGTCCCAGCTCTGTCTCCTCTTCAGCTAAGGGGTCCTTGGCCTAAAACATCATGTACCTCCCTGATCTATGCTAATAGTGAGAAAACTAAGCTTGACACAAAATGAGACTTTTCTGATGAAACTTTAATCAACTATTTTTTAAGAAAACTGATAATTACATCCTCAACATTTATCTAAATGAAAAAATATAGTCAAAATGACAGAGTGTATATTTACAAAAAAATACAGGTTAAATAATTTCCTTTGACACTCGTGGAGTGAGTGCCTTGTATGTGACAAAATCTTTGAGAATATTAATACATTTTGTAGGTGGGTGTGAGTTAACTGCACACGACAAGGAGTTATTATTGCCAAGAAAGTGAGAAAAGCTTTACAGTAAAGTGGAATTCTGGGAGAAATTGATTTTAGCATCACAAGTGGTAATAAGTGGTCATTGCTGTGGTGTTTCTTGCACCCCCCTCCAACAGATCACTTACTTTCTGTATGATTGTGACTTGTAGTGTGAAAACGTGTTATGGCCAAGTGAGGATAGACCAGAGTTTTTGTCAGATGGTCTACTACCAAAATGCAAGTGTTTTTTTAGTTTTCTTAGTCTGTTTAGTCATTTTTTATATTGCTGCATGTGCTCATTAGCCTGTCCTCATATTTACACCAATCATTTGCTGTTGGGGTGCTCCAAGTGTAATTTGCATAACCTACTGTGAGGCAGATATTTCTCCATATTGTATTACAAAAACGTATTGGCCAAAAAAATTGTCGCTGAGGAAATGTTCTTCATTGAAGAAGGCAGGAACTCATAAATAGCATGACAACTTATCACTTGTACAGAATGGTTTGAATAAAATCACAGACAAGCTGTTCTTCTTATAAATCAACTTTATTGGCTGCTTTTATGTCCACATTTGTTCTTTACAAATCCATGATGATTATATGATCCACCATGGACCAGCAGCTACAGGAAACATGGAAGTTTTCATAAACTAAGGATGGCATAAATCAATTTAGTTTTGTACAAATCTGTCCTAGAGAGTAACAAAATTAATATTGGATTTTATAATGACTTCATGGATTGTAGACGAGACTACAGGGAGGATTAAACAAGAAATCACTCAGAATTCCAATTTTAAAGTGTGCATTAACAAGAAAGCAATTGTCTCGTGATCTTTAAAACTCTTTATTGCCTATTCTTTGGAGGAAAAATAGAAAATATGATAATGTTTCACAAGATGCTAGGACAGCCATTGGGCTCTGCTATGCTACTGCATCAAACCCACATTTCTGAATTTTGTGTAAACTCCACAGATAATATTCCAAATATAATGCATCTGTGTAACCCAGCTGGTTCAGTACAGGTTTCCCCATTTGCTCCAACTTTTCCACTGGACCGTGTCTGCACAATTAGTTCCAAAAGCCCACAGTGCTCCGAGCAGGTCACGCAAGCCAAGACACTTCCTCCAGGAATAAACCTGACACACAGACCTCACTCTTGTCTTGTACTATTTGTGTTTTCTTGCCATTTTTGACCTGCTGTCATATGATTCTTCCACTCAAATGCAATGCAAGGAGACATCAAATCCTTTATAGACACATCATGCATATTTGAAGATATTTGGCCCATAAATAGCACTGGGGCTAAATAATTGAAGTGTTTGCTGAAAATTAATAGATAAGGCTGTGCATTCAGCATAGTGACCTGATGTCTCCTGTATGGGATATACTGCATGTGCTGTTGAAGATGAAATACAAGCATAAATGCAAATGTTTGTGTCCATGTCTCCATCTAAAAGCAATCTATTACTGGTTTTATGAACATAGCAGGTCTGAGATTAGACTGAGGCAAACAATGTGCACATTTATTTGCATTGATTTAATGCTCCAAGAGGCAAGATTCTATTATATCAGGATATATGTAGTTTAATATACTTGTTCTGACAATTAAAACATCATGGGCATCCAATATTAGATTACCGATAAATGTGTGTTGTGGCTAATCTACTGCTAAGTACGTAATCACATCATGTTAGTACTACCATAAACTCTACTCATTAATTTGCCAGCATTGTCCTAAAACAACCAGAGATAAAGCACTGTAGCTATCTTGATAGAAACAGACTAGAATCTTGGCTGGTTAACAAAGGTTTTTTTGTCTGTATAGGCTCCAATTCAAATATTTATTCAAAATAATTTCTTTATGTTTAATAGTTGTTGTGACCATAGAATAATCACATTATGAACATTTAAGTATAATTTACACCTGTGCTATTTTTAAAAACAAAGAAGATGCAAAATAAAGTGTCTGCTGTCAAGAACCTGCCATCTTCAAGCTGACACATACATGCACTCTTTCCCTTGGGAGAAATCTTCAAAAACGAAGGCTTTCTTTTGCCCTTTCTCAGAGAGGTCATCAGTTACATGGCTTTTTTCTTTCTTTTTTTCTTCGCCACCACCATTCCTTCATTCATCTTGCTATAACACTGGCATCAAACGACTGACATTATCATGGTCCTGAGGGTGCTGAGACATCACCAATGTAATGTCCCAGCAGCAATGTTTGGTCGCTATATTAGAACAACCACGAGCAGTTCACAAACAAGTTCACAAACTGACTAACACTCATTCTTTTCATTAAGATTGACGCATATACTCCAATGAGCTGACTATTAACACTGTGGCGCTACTACTAGCCAATGATCAGGGATTCCCAGGACATTGGTTAGCAGAGGGGGTGGGCGATTCTGTGTTTTACGTTATCGACTTAGTAATTAGATGATAGGTTAAATTATCGTCTCATTCATTAGATATGTGGCCTTTGCTGTCTGATGTAGCCGTTCTACCCGTTTTCCTCAAAGCTTAATAATATGTTGCATAAAAGAGAATTAGCTTTATGGAGCTTTATAGCAAGTTTCACCACATTGTTTAGTTGTACATCCCACAATTCTACTGTATTCCTTCATTCTCGCTGCTCTCATAGACTTTTTTGACTGCAATGTCAGTGTTGTGTTCACAACTTGTTTCTGCTATCCCCAAGTGGCCAAAAACATCAGTTATTGCAAGTTTCATTACAATTTTAAGGTGTACATAAGGTGTGTTTTAGAATGACCAGTATATAAAGCAGTGAAACATGTTGAACAAGTGCAACATTAAACATTAAGTGCTTACAACTTAATGCATTAGTAATAACCCAAAAGGGTCATTCTGCATAATTTATTTCAATGTGAATATTTTACTTTTAATTGAGACTTTGAATGAATGACTTTTACATTGTAATTATGTACCTAAGTAAATATTCTGAAAACTTATTCTGCCACTGCTATTGACCAGCAGGAACCATTATATGGAGGCAGCAGCTCTAAATGCCAAAAAACCTTTTCAAGGGCAGAAGTCAGTTTAGAAGGAAGTGCTATTATATTACACTGCCAGCTCACTGTGCTGTGTGCCATTTTATACTCCCTGTAGGAGCCACATCTTTCAACTGTATGTTGTTTATGTTGTTTAATTTATATTATGTATAGTCACACATACACACAAGTATACATGCAAGAATAGATGTGCACACACACACTGCATCTAGTCACACACATACACACAAAAGGTATACATGCAAGGATAGATGCGCACACACACACTGCATAGTCACACACATACACACAAAAACTATACATGCAAGAATAGATGCACACACACACACACACACACACACTGCATCTAGTCACACACATACACACAAAAAGTATACATGCAAGGATAGATGCGCACACACACACTGCATAGTCACACACATACACACAAAAACTATACATGCAAGAATAGATGCACACACACACACACACACACTGCATCTAGTCACACACATACACACAAAAAGTATGCATGCAAGAATAGATGCACACACACACACTGCATAGTCACACACATACACACAAAAACTATACATGCAAGAATAGATGCACACACACACACACACACACACTGCATCTAGTCACACACATACACACAAAAAGTATGCATGCAAGAATAGATGCACACACACACACACACACACACACACACACACACACTGCATAGTCACACACATACACACAAAAACTATACATGCAAGAATAGATGCACACACACACACACACTGCATCTAGTCACACACATACACACAAAAAGTATGCATGCAAGAATAGATGCACACACACGTACACACACACACTGCATAGTCACACACATACACACAAAAACTATACATGCAAGAATAGATGCACACACACACACACACACACACACACACACACACACACACACACACACACACACACTGCATCTAGTCACACACATACACACAAAAAGTATGCATGCAAGAATAGATGCACACACACACACACACACTGCATAGTCACACACATACACACAAAAACTATACATGCAAGAATAGATGCACACACACACACACACACACACACACACTGCATCTAGTCACACACATACACACAAAAAGTATGCATGCAAGAATAGATGCACACACACACACACACACACACACACACACACACACACACACACACACTGCATAGTCACACACATACACACCAAAAGTATACATGCAAGCATAGATGCACACATTCACATACTGTATGGATTTACCTGACAGTTTTGAGAGGTTGCAATAAAACGAATGGTGAGCTCATGGTGCTCATTAGAGTGAGAGATGGTCGTGGGAATAAAGAACAAGCTCAGGGATTGCCCGCAGGTGAGATATAATATGTGAATCATCATGTATGGATATTAGGAGGAGAACACCACACTTTGGTGTGACAGCTGGATACATTACTGTCTTGTTCTCTCTCTTTCCTGTCTTTCTCTTTAGCGTGCACACACTCAGCAGAGTTGAGTGCACAACGAACAAGTCAAGTTAACTGGAACAAATTTAACTTGAGGGCCTTTTTACTGCACCCAAGCTTACAGTGTTATAAAATATGAATATACAAATATTGAATTAATATGTAACAAAAAAATGACTCAGGAAATTTTGTTTGCTGATTTGCACAATATGTCGTGGTGGGACATAGATAGGCTTATGCAACCAAAGAAATGGGACCAAACAGTGTTTACCACAGAGCAGGTCCCTGGCCCTCTGAGAAAACAATCAGGAAACAGGTCAATATATTCCATGTGTACTTAATCTTCCTCATTAACTACTGCTTGTTGGCTTTGCTCACAGTATAAACTGCACTTAATACAAATAACTCATGACAGGTTGTGGTAGTTGGTCCTTGCACTGTATCACACCTACAAAAGACCTTTTCCAAAATGTAGGACTCCAGTTTATGCTGCACATCATGTAATCAGATTTTGTATCCCAGAAAATAACGTTCGATGTCAATTGTGCTTTCTTTTCATCATAGATTGATTACTACAGAGGTCAAAGTTAACTGTAAAGCTGTGTACGGACTTCTTGTCTTGGCATTTGGCACAGCTGGGGTCGCAGAGTTGAGGATCCAAGCAAAAACACAAAAACTTTGGCTACAACGACATTTAAGGATGCAACAATCCAATCTGGTGAGCTACTGTTAAGCTACTGCTGTTACTCATCACTTCCTGCATGTGTAAAACTGTAAGTGATGACAATGCTATTTGTGTTACCAAAAATGGATTGGATTTATTAAAAAGTTGGAAAATAGGTCAGCACTCACTGCTACACGTTAAGAAGAGCACATGAATAATTGAAGGCGACATACTGTAGATGAACACATTCACATTTCTTTTTTACATCTTTTCTCACATCTGGATTTTAAAGCTGGACAGTCAGAGGACCCTGGAGAGATTTCAGTGAGAAAATCAACTATAAACGTGTGGTTTTTGAAAAGTGAAAGGGCAGCATGTACTCCCTATCCCTTGTAAAAACTATACCCTTGTGTTTAACAAAGCTGGATAAAGGAGAGTGGCTCAGAAATCAAGTACTAGTGCTACATGTTATTAATGAGAAATGGGGGTGTTACATTGTCGGTTTTGGTTTGGACCCTAGTATTATGAACTGTTCTGAAGAGCTTTGGTGCCTGCTAGGTCTTAACTGCTGAATGTACTGTATGACTCAAATTGCACAACAGCAACATCTCCAAACCAATACAGACCCTTTTAAACTGAGTTTTGTTTTCTGTCTGAACATGGCCTAAATATTAACATGCTGTTTGTCAGGGATTCCTTG
Source organism: Etheostoma perlongum (assembly GCA_026937815.1). Taxonomy (NCBI): domain Eukaryota; kingdom Metazoa; phylum Chordata; class Actinopteri; order Perciformes; family Percidae; genus Etheostoma; species Etheostoma perlongum. The sequence goes on along the minus strand of CM049382.1, from coordinate 13,797,142 downwards.
TAGCATGTGTGTTTATTGCCCAACATTTTCTCTGAGCCTGGGAGTTATACTCAATTGTACCTCTGATACACTGGAGTAACCTGCTTCATAACCAAGATTGGATACACAGAGATGAATGAATATAACCTGGATGTATTGGAATTATATTCTCCTGGAGAGCTGTGGGGGGCCCCAATCTACATTTTTACTCTAGTTATTTCCCCATTGAGGCATTTAAGCTGAGAGGGAAATTCAACACCAACTCCCTCTACATTTATTTATGCAAATAGATAAACAACCATTTATAAAAGGGATGGAAACAAGTGCTACAACAGATTTACATGTTTACTATATAAAAACTGTGGATTGTCATAAATAGAAATGGGTAACTAAATAACTTATTTCAAAAGCTCTATTGTGATTTATCCTTAACCTATCTCAGAAGAAATTCTTTTCTGACTCTCGGGTTATACATCATTATAAAGTTACAGCTGTGAAGCCAGAATCACAATGGAAACATAAGATATTTTTTATTTTTGCTTTACTTGCTCTCTTTATTTGATCCGTGCTGCCATGACAATAGGGTGTCTGGTTGAGATTAGCTGCTATTAATAAGCAGCTGTATCCATGAATAAGTAATAGGACCAGAATAGGACTGCAGTATAGGTCACCTTCGTGAGGTAAGGCCTAATTTAGAGCGTTTTGTGTTGCAACGCATCTTTAACTACACATTCAAAAACCAAAAAACAGCTAAATCCTACAGATTCAATAATGATTTGCATTTGGCAGACCTGTCTAGAACTACTGTGGCTCAGGAAAGAAGTATGGTGGCTCCGGAGGGACATTTCCACTGAAGGCTGCATTTGTACTTAGAGCTATAGCATGCAACGTTTTAATATTAATAGACGTCCGTTACATTAAAGCCATTGCCAAATGAGTTGATGCAAAGCTAATTAAGACTATCAGCTTCACATATCTCACTGTATTTCTCAGTTTGGCTATGTTCAGAAACTGTGTATTCCGGCAACTTTTGCGCGCAGAAGCTTGAGTGAACATTACCTCTTTTCAAGTGTCCATGATGTTTTTTAATCCTCCATGTCCTCCTTGGCTACTAGCAAATGTGTGAAGGAGGGGTGGGAGTGGTACATGATCACTTTACGCTTGCATTATGTGGATGCACTGAATAAGTTGTTGTCAAGAATTCCTCATGGGGCAACAGAAACTACACACTATAGCTTTAATTCATCAGGTTCTTCAAGAGTCCAAACAAAGTTTGCTAAATATGATTTGGTCAAGGTAGCTCAGTGAAATGTGTATTTGTGACACTTGGCTTGACCTTTGAGTAAATGCATCCACAGCACATTTGTCTCATGCATTACAAATGTCTTGTGTTATTTAAAAGGGTGACTGATTTTTCATACTCTCTTCGCTTTCTGATCGTTAGCATGACATCAATTATTTTGTGGGGATGTGTAAGTAAGGCAGGGGTGAGAGGTAGTTTCTTAAAAAAAGACAGAGCAGCCTAAGGAAATTATTAATGTTTGGACAAATACCACAAGATCATTCCTGGTTATGGTATAAACATTCAGAAAGTTTTGTTTTGCCAATTGTCCTACCATTCAATGAAAAAACACCTTTTTAGAAAGACCAATGAAAGACAGCCTTGAAAAAACACTGAGTTATAGATGCTGGTTCGGTTGATCAAATTATGGCTAAGGTGTTGAACTGACTGAATCCAATATTGATTGGAAAGATTTTGGGTTAGTATGCCAAACCCTGAGAAAAACATCTGGGTTGTTTGCTCACTAATGCTACGTACTTCATTTTTTTCATTAGCCACTGGTTTACTTAGTCTCAAACGACACTTCTCTGAGCCTGTAAACGCATCTTTTGGTTAAATGTGTTTAATGTGATCAGTTTAATGAATGCATTGTAAAAAGGTTCTTCAAAGAAATAATCTAAAAGTTTGTGTTGTGATATGATTATGAAGTGGAACAAATGCAGAATGAACACATTGTTTTAATCATTACAGATGCCACCTGCCAATTACCTTATCAGCTCCTACATCTGAAATTCATTGCTCAACCACTGATTCAGAAGAGAGCATAATACATTTAAAACCTAGAAACCCTCCGACATTGTCTGTCCTGACAAAGCTGCATATGTTATTAGCTCTATTGTGCACTGGTCTGAAGCTCCTTGCAGTCTCTATCACTGATACTAGAGTGACAAAAAAAAAAAAATTACAATTTGCCCCTGGCATTAAAAGAGGATCTCTTCACATATTTCACCTTTGAGAAAGTGTGAATAGCAACTAATTGTCACCATGTCCTGAAGCACTGAGCCTGAGAAGCCACTCCTATTTGGCAAAAGTAACGGCATTACTGCTGAGGAATGATGAAACACTTTAATTAGTGCTTAGATAGAGGTTTTTTTTAATACTTGGAGTCTTGAGGAAAGCTTTAGGTCTTTAATTGTGATCATTAGTGTGTAATTGAAGGAAAACATACAGTAATTATGATTAAATGTTACATGCCTAAATAATGTAGCTTATATTCAATACTGAATAGTTGAAGAATTCCTGCATCCAGAAAAATGCATTAAAATGTTTTAATTAAAGGTGGATGATACGTTAAATTATTCTAATATCAATTTAAGTTAAGTATTATTACTTGGTAGTCTGCCATTCGTGAAAATATGCAACTTTAATGCAGCCACGGGACATGTTGCACGTCAACGCTGATGCAGAAGAGCTGAGAATGAATTCCATTTAGGTCACATTTATTGATTTGAAAAAACTTCATAATAATAATCATTAATAAATGGTAAATTGATAGTTAATTAAACTTTAGTTAATGGTAAGGCTGGGTATCGTTAAAAAATATTCTATACCGCGAATATTTCTCAGTATGGCTGTGTTCAAAAGATTGTAGCGTCCGGTTACTTTGCAGAAACTCGAATGAAGATAATTATCTCTTCTTGAGAGTCCATGTTTTTCTTAATCCTCCTGTCTCCTTTGCTGCAATCAACTGCATGGATGAGGAATCGGGGCACGATCACGTAAGGCTTGTATCATGTGGATGCGCCGACAGTGTTGTTACTTAATATTCCTCATAGAGGCAACAGAAAGTATGCACTATAACTTTAACAAAGTATTATAATCATCAGTTGCAATTTTATAATAGCCTTCCAAATAATGTTTATTTATCGTTTGCAAACCTTTTATGTTTTTTTGTAAAACGGTTTACAAAAAATGTGCTATTATGGTTTCTCTTATACTTTTGGCTGGTATAACAACCTCTTTATCCCCATTAATAGAGTGCCAGTGGTGCATCGTTCCTGACTCTGGCGCTGCTACATCCTGCACATCACTCTGGGTGTGTGCATTGGCACAGAGTTGGAGAGCACTGTGCCAACACACAAACACACATGCAACCACAAGTGCCCACACATTCTCTCTATGTCCCTGTCTTTCCTTGTCTCTGAATGGAAGAAGCTACAGGGACTTTGACACTGCTTATATATAGCTGCTGCAGTCCTTTTTCTGTGTAGTGACGTGTCCCACGGTTTCCCCCCAGCTGTTTTTTTCAAGTCACTGTCTGCATTATTCATACTCTGCTATTGAGACAGGGGAATAGGAAGTCCCGACCACCACTTTGATGACATGCAAAGAAGGGGGGTGGGGAGATTTGTGTGGGTAAATGGGTGCTTATGTGTGTACATGGATATTTTCTGTGCATAACATTGTGCATGTGTGTGTGTGTGCTAGATCTTGTAATCTTCACGAGTGTGAAGAAGATCAAATTTAGCTTAATGTTATTTCTGCAGTTTTCCCTCTTGTATTGCATTGATGCAATGTGTTCATTAAAGCCATTAATCATCTTCATAGCTGTGGGTTTCCCTTCTAGAACCAACAGAAAAAACACAGCTCCCTTCTGTACTATAAATACCTTTCATGGTGGAACACCCGCCTAGGGTTTGTCAGAGACAAATCTAACCACCAGCTTGGATAACATATGTCTACATACATTATTGGGTAATTACATAATCTGAACATTTTGACAAGGCAACGGATGTGATAGACAAATGAAAATTGTGTATTCCCCATATATCATATTTCTTAAAGTCTGTGCACCGCTTAGGTTTGAAAGAGATTGTTGCTGGAAGGAATAGGGCCGATCCTCCATCATAGAGATTTTAATGTCAGTTTAACATCGTAATAGAAATACAGCAAAGACTAATAGAATCGCAGTGTATAAAAGCACACACACACATCAAAGGTAATGCTCCAGGAATGAAGGCATGTATGAAACCCTAAAAGTAGGCAACGGTGTAATTGTGTAAGCCAGTTTTTGCAGTTTTGCGCGTGTTTGCATTAATGTACGAGCCTGGTTGACAGTGTGAGTTCCCGTGTTGACTCAGTGTGATTGACACATTGGAGATGTGAGTGCACTCTGCTGGCAGTGTTCTCCATTTTTCACCATCTTGAGCCGTGAGATGGGACAGGCGCCCGACGGACCTGGAGAGCTCCTGTCTGCCTCTCCGTAATCCCATTCTTAGCATGTACATGCACGTCTATGGCCCACAAGAACACCCATCTCAAGGAAACTAATCCATTGATCCCTCTCCGTGTGTCAGTCACAAAAGCAGTTAGAGCTATGAGCTACAGAGCTATGCTATGTCAAGTGTGGCCCTCAAAGCTCAGGAATCGATAGTGTGAAAGTAATTTGGGATGCAAATGGTGATGGTGATTTCAAATGATGGCACTGTGTACGGTGCTGCTTATGAGTATAGGAACCCCTGCTTAAGTTGACTAAAAAGAGGAATAAAGAAATCCTCTTTTGGAAATTGATCTTATTGTCTAATTAAAAAATGAGGAAAAATCCAACCTTTCAGGACACCAATTTTTTTTGTGAATGAATAATGTATCGTAAATAAATATATGTTCTTCTAAAATACAGGGGGCATGAGTATAGACACCCCTATGTTAATTTCCCATAGAAGCAGGCAGATTTTTATTTTAAAAGGCCAGCTTTTTCATGGATCCAGGATACTATGCAACCTGATAAAGTTCCCTTGGCCTATGGAATTAAAATAGCCCCATATCATCACATACCCTTCACCATACCTAGAGATAGGCATGGTTTTATTTCAGTTAGCATAATAGCTGGTTTGATTTGCATTCTGCTTGCTTCTACAGGAATTTAACATAGTGGTGTCTATACTCATTCCCCCTGTATTTGAAGGAAGAACATTTATTTATTTACAATACATTATTTATTCACAAAGAAGTTTGTTGTCCTTAAAAGTGGGATTTTTTTCTAATTTTTTAATTACGGCATTAAGATCAATTTCCAAAAGATTTTTTTATTCCTCTTTTTAGTCAACTTAAGCAGGGGTTCCTATACTCATGGGCACACAGCGTAGAAAATGCGTGGAAGAAATGGATGCTTTTTATTTATGATTGAACCATTTTAATCACATTGTAAATAAGTATGTATGATTAAGGCACGTTTAAATTAACAATATGTCTTCTAGGGCGAAGATCAGAGCAAGAAAACCACCGGGAAATACCATTTGTCATCATTTTTTCTGAAATCTAAGGACAGATTTTCCCCCCTCTGTATGTTTCGCATCTAGAAATAGAACCCAAATATAAAGTGATATAAAATGATTTATGAAAGAAACTCATTTGAGAGTAGGGCAATGAAAATGCCATCTGCCTGAAAATCGAATCTAGGCGGTGGCATGTACAGGAAGCCTTTCACAGGATGATCATGTATTAAACAGACTTCCCCTCGTTAAATATTCATGGGCAGAGATTTACTCATTAATCTTTCATTATCTTCTATTTCTCTATTTTGCATACATCAGGAGCCTGTGAGCCGTTATTTTCCTGCTTGTGGATGCTTGCAGTTTTGTGCTGATTGCATTGCCTACATGCAGCAGGTAATGAGTCATCTTAATGTTTGAGTTTCTAATTTTGTCGTGACTTTTTCTGTCTGTATTGGAAATCAAAAAAAAATGTCAAAACGTTTTTGTGATGATTAAATAGTCCAACAGCGAGTTCTCTTTGGATTTCTAGCTCAAGGGCTTAAGTGGGAGAGGAATTTGGGTGACCACACAACACCAGGCTTACTGAGTGAGGCTTAACCAAATATTTACATTAGCATAGATGTTTTTCTCAAGCCGAGGACACACTTCCACTTGTCAATAAGGCTGCAGGTGCACCACAACCACAAACAAACTGTGGGGGGAAGAAGTACTCAGATCCTACAAAAACTCCACCTGAAGCATTATAAGCTAAATGTACTTAACATACTTGTTCTGCAGTAAAATGGACCATGTGACTGATATATTAGTATATTTGACATTATAAGGTTCATATTTGCCTTCTGTGTTGTACAACTATAAAAAAAGGCATAAAAAGAGTAGGATTTATTTTAGCTTTAAAGTTGCCCTCGTATGATTCACATTCATATCAGCACCCAGTTCTTTGAAACTCTTTGACAAGAATGATGTGTTCTAGATTAGTCTTTAAATTAGGGAGAAAAAGTGCAAACTGTTGCTTCGAGATGAAAGACGGTAGTCCACAGAGGTCAGCAGTTCACTGACTGTGTACTTGGCTTCCCAGAACCGCCTCCAGTATGATTAAAGATGTGCTGTGACGTGATCCCAGTGATTACCATAGATGACTATAGGAGGGCAAAGCTGGGAGATGGTGTGTAGGACTTCAGGGGAACACTGGTGGGCAGGGACTTTATCGACCAGCTCTCTTGGATTCCTGTTAATAATATACAGGAACTTAACACGCCTACACATGTTTACAATGTGCAGACAGAAATGCATGGGAAAAAGCACACACCAAGATGGTAGAGGACATAAGAACAAATCAGCGTTATTCTATAAATATATCACTCAACCGAAAAAAAACATGAACTTAATAACACCACAAATCCCTGTTTCCTGCATCTGAGGAAAAACAGTTTGAAAATTGGTAGAATCTTAATGTTATTACTGATTATGACTTTTCTCACTGCTTCCGTCCCTTACACCATCAACAGCATGGTTCTCAGTAGTGCAGACCTTGTTATCATGTCCTTCACTTTCTTCATAGTCTGACTTACTGGTAACAATGCAATTAATCAAATGCCATTGGTAAAATTGCTTTAAGCTATAGTGCATAGCTTCTGAATCCCCCATGAGGAATTCTAAGTAATGACAACAAAACATCCACATAATACAGCCTGTTATGTTCCCTAATGTTACTCTGGCCTCTTTTTGTAACTCCTAAATGACCGGGAACATGGATGTTCATGTGCCAACTGCAACACATTCTGATGGTATATAGTGGGAACAACAACTTGGTGCACAGTACCCCACTCTTCATCCATTCAGTCCTTTGCTAATATAGGTCGGGAAACCATTTCATCCAATATGCAGGGTCGTAACACAGTCGAGTGCAGTGACCGTGCACCGCCCCAAGCCAAGGAGGACATGGAGGATTAAAAAAAAAACATGATTATCTCCATTTGAGTTTCTGCTTGGTAAAGTCAACGAACACCACATTCTTCTGAACACAGCCATACTGAGAAATACAGAGAGAGTTGCGTAGAGTTGATCTTAATTATATTTTTTTTGTGATCTAATTTTTATTATACAATTAACAAACAATCCCCTGGGACATAGGAATTTGTCCCAGGACCAAAAAAGGAGGAAAGACAGGGCGGGGGGAAGAGCCAACAAAAACACAACAGCAGGAATGGAGCTCGCAGCTCACCAACAAGACATACAAAAACAAACACACAAACAAAAACAAACAAACAAAAGACATTGGCAGAGAGACGGACACAAGACACCCTAGACCAAACACATGCACAAACAGAAGCAAGGAGGCCAAACCAGAAGTCTACAGCATGGACTTCAAGGACTCAGCAATGCTGAGCCAAGAGTCCAAAGTCTTTTGTGGCACTCCATTTATACGAGCCAAAGAAAGCTCCATGTATACAACATCCAAAAAGGAAAGGGTCCATGTACGGATAGACAAGTCATGAGGTGATTTCTAATTTGCTGCAATCATTTTCTTAGCAGCAGTTACTCCAGCAGATACAGCACGTTTTGGAATTTTGGACAGCTGAATAAAAATCATTCGGGAATCAAAACATAGGTAGTAACAGGTACAGCATCATTAATCAAGGCAGATATTTTGGATCCAATATTGTTCTAGAACTGACCAACAGGAGAGCAATCCCAGATCATGAGAAGCTATGTACCTTGGGCTTTTAGTGAGCAAAAGTGCATTAAGTGCTGCTAATTACCTTCATGTGAGGCATTTTCACCGGGGTGAGATATGTCCTATGAATGAAATTGTAGTGAATCAGCTGATGGTCTGGATTGCGTGACACTTTTGGAATGTTAGACCATATATCATGCAAGTTACAATCGACACTCAGGTCTGGGCAAACGCGTTCCCAGACCCTCTCAATAAGAAGGGCAAATTGGCCAGATATTACTAAAAACTGAGCCAAGATACCATACCACAGGTTTTTGGCTGCTCAGTAAAGAGTTTCCGGATAGGATGGATGGTCAAAGATCTCTGCTAGAGGGGGACACCGTACGCCTTGAGTGCTGATCTTAATTGAAGGTAAAAGAAAAACGAGGAACGTCGTAGACTGAATGCGTTTTGTAAGTCGGAAAAAGATAACAAGCCAATGTCTTAATTAGCTTTGTAGCAACTCATTTGGCAATGACTTGAATGTAAAGGATGTTCATTTATGTCAAAAAGTTACGCACTAAAGTTTTAATGGCAAAACACAAATTCTTCCACCGAAAGTTATTTCTTACCTTACAGATTTGTTATCATACGGGAACAATATGCTAGTAATTTTTAGTATTTTGACCAACTGTGCTCTGTCATCCCTTTCCCAGTTTTTTATTTATTTAATGAAAGAGAAAAAAAAAACAATATTTCAAGCCTTCTTGCTAATCTTTCAGTCCACCAATATGACTAATAAAATAGTGAATCATTGTGCAGAACCCAGTTCGGATCATGCTGTTTCCACTGATCGACCAGCTTTGAGGAGGTAAGCATGTCTGCCATCTGTTGTTATTTGGACATCAGCTGGCACCATACGATGATATATTGATTCATAACTGTTAACAGGTTGTCGGACTTTGATTTGGTCCCTCCCCCACGTTAAAAAAATAAAAACAAAATGAGAGAGGAGATTGTTTGTTTGAATCCCCTGTGAAATTAAAATCAATTGTTAAAGTTAATTTGAGAAAATGTGTGAACCTTATAACGATACCCACCAAGCATTAGCATGAGCTACTGGTCATCAAAGCACATTGTAGTAACGTTAAGCTGGATCCATCAATACTGAAATATCATATTAATAAAAGAGGTCTCTGTTGTATTACTGTGTTTCAAAGTGGCATGTAATCAATGAAAAATGCTGTGTGGCAGAAAAAGGTGTATTATAATTACGGATTATAATTGTTTCTGTGACATTGCATGATGTACAGTTACTCTTGAATGTGTTATCTGGGTTTTGATGGAAGAGTAACTAGAGGGGTCAAAGGTTATATGACACCACTGACAGTCGACTAAACAAAATGTCCCATGTGATTGAAATAAAATTATAGATTTCTGTGGGTTTGAACATTGTTGGAAACATTTTATTTGGGATGGTGTAAGTACAACTCAACAAAATATATAACATAAGTACAGTATAGTCATTTGTAGATATTTTAATGTTTATCCACTTGAAAGCACAACCATGTTTATTTTTCTACTCACAATTCATTAGATCACAATTCATTAGAAAAAATGAATATCTATATTTTGATTCCCCCTGAAAAATATGTCATCGGTGGGAACCTAATCAAGATCAGGACGAGAAGGGAATTTACCAAAATAAAAGAAGCGTAGAGTCTGGCAAGTGACATTACTGTCATATATGATGCATGGCTGGTATAGGGAGGGGGTTTACGTCATGTAAAACACAAGATAAAGTAATAAAACATGGGCCTTTAACACCACCTGAGTTCAAGTCCCAGTGGCCCTTGACACCTAAATTGCACCGTGTTGTCTTGATTACCACTGACACACCCCTTATAGTGCCTATTCTCTCACTTTAGAACACCACAATCACAGTGCATTAGCAAAATAGAGTACAAAAACACAAATTTGTGTAATGAAAATTCCAGCTCACTGCCACCTTCATGCCGCATGCACCACACACTGTCATGAGTCTAATTTGTCTGAGTTTAATCATGCGTATCTTCAATGACCTGTTAGATGTGATACTCAATGGCTGAAGTACACTTCAAGAAGAAAATGACAGTGGACACATAAGTTTACTTGCTAGTGCTGGATGCAATGTGGCACTCACAACTCAGCTTACAAGAACTAATTGCAAGTCCTAAGATTCAGAGAACGTTGAATCAGATTCAAACAGCACAGTATTGCACTGTCACTAGCCCAGTGCCAGCTGGAACAGATGGGCAGATGAAACAGCTGTGTGTCTAAATTAACAGGGTGTGCAACATCAAGCTGACAGCCTTCTCAGTGAACATTGTGTTAGTTACTGACTACAACCCCCCTTCCGCCCTCTCTTTTGTTATTTTGCTTTATTATGTTCATGTATTGTTGTACTCCTGAATTAGCTGGCACAATATGTTTATTCAACAACAGGGACAGGATGCATAAGGTATGAGTGAGTACAAAGGCACTGTGGGCAGCTTTAGGTGGTCCTGCACAACTGGACTGTGTGTGTGTGTGTGTTTTCTGTGATTTCAGGTGAGCATCGTAGTTGCTAAGCTTTGTTTAGCCATCAATAGTGGTAGCTAGTGAGTCCCATAAGTTGCTAATAGCAACTTATGGGACTCACCTGAACTTATGAGCGCTGATTGTGGAGCTGTCATGGGAACTTACCATCATTCACCAGGTGAACAGGTCAGTTCACTAGTTTTGTTTGACTTGTCAGCCTTATCTTTTGCGTCACCTGTTAACCTCACTACAGATATTATATTTTGTGTGTTCAGGAGTCTGGTTGCTGAGTCTCAGGGTGCTTTACATTTGGTTATCCTGGCTCTTTGCTTCCCTTGACCACATCTCTTGCTACTCAGTCGGTTTATCTCTCTCCGTGGTTGCCAAAGTTTTTTTTGTTTTTGTATTTTATGTTATGCTGAGTCTTTAAAGTTTTCGATTGAAAGAGGAAGAAAATAATTGGGCTTATGATGTGTTTCTTACTAGTTCCTTACTATTCTGAAAACTCTGTCTGGATGGACAAAAAGACAAATTCAACAACTTAGTCTTGTTAAAATGACAAAGAAAATGTCTTCGCCGGAGAACATAACTGTCAATTTAATGTAAAAAAAAAAAAAAACTCCTGCGACATTGTTACAGCTCAGAAAATATAGGAACAGCAGGGTTAGATGGTGCAGACTTCATCCCGACCTCAACCTTGCTCAACAAAACTAACAACCTCTCACATAATAATAAGCACTTGTGCTTAGCGAGCGGATTAAAACACACCAGATATGCACTTTTGTATTAACTCCATCACATGAAAGCAACTGTACACATACTACATTTAATATGATTTTTCAATGTTAAATTAGTATTTCACTAAATTGGTCTTTAGTCAATACTTTGGTAATGGACTCTAACATGAAAAAAAATTCTTTAGAGAATTATGGCCCACCACATCCATATAGTATGTATGACCCACCCATGCTTTTATTCCCTTGTGCGAGACTGCATTTATATATAATCCTCCTCTGTCAGTCAGTATCATCTCAGACTTCATTGTACCAGCAGCCATAAGACGCCTGCAGCAGTGTGACCCTTCCTGCCTCTGCATCATTTTATTATTGTTAGATTGAAAAGTGCATCATATTTGAACATTTTTTTTTTTTTAAGTTTACTCTTCAAAAACTACTTTTCAATTTGAGATTTTGAAGCAGTATCCTGGGCTTCAAAAGAGAGAGGCTGTCCTCTATTTACAAAGAGCCCCCTGCTGTTTTATCTGTAGGACATGTTTTATTCCAAAGTTTTAGAGCGGTTCAAAACCGCACCTCATGGATTACTGGTTCCATGAATAAGGTGGCTAGGGACTGGATATGTCAGCAGGTTGATGATGTGTTGCCACTGGGAAACATCTCTGAAGACACAAACTGACATGTGGGTTTGATGCTGTCTAATGGTTTCTGATTAGAATGAAATCATCCTGAGACAAAGCGTTCCACATCTGTTCTTAGGAGATAGGAAACAAAGAATAAATCTAATCTCATAACGTCCAGCTAGGCATGAGAAATTCTTATCAAGAATGTTGAAATGATTCAACCGTAAGTATTATTTTTGTATCATTTCAAAAATAGCACCTTCAGAACGCAATTAATGAATAAAATTAAAGCTGCAAGTGTGCCGAGATTAATGGGGGACGGCAATCCTTGCTGCTGTGCATTTGCGCAACACTCAGACACTGCAACTCATCACCAATGGAAAGGAAACTCTCTGCTGAATTCAATGATATCTCACACAAGACTTTACGTCATACAGTTCATTAACTGTAAAAGGGGCATGGCTAAACCATAGGGGGGCGTGCCAGGCCATCACCAATGAATAAGGAACTGCTGAGTTCAATGATACCTCACACTTCACAATAACTTTTCATCTTTAAGGTGTTGAGATGGTACAGACCAAATTTGTCCATCAGAAGAAATCTCTAGGAGGAGTTCATTAAGGTATAGCATCTTGACTTTTAGGTCTACTTCCTGTTGCCACTACAGGGCGCTATGACTTTGAGCCAACATTGGCCTGTAGATGTCGTCAGGGTTGGACACTGATGAATCCTGAAACGTTTCAAGCTAATTGGACAATGTACACTCAAGTTACACCCACGTCCTGTTTTGATGCAAAACACAAAATAGCCGACCCGCCACAGCCATGCCCGCCACGGCCATGACAACAGTTTTTCCTTTAATAACTTTTCATCTCTAAGGTCTTGAGATGGCATTGACCAAATTTGAAGTTAATCGGATGAAATCTCAAGGAGGAGTTTGTTAAACTCCGACATTTGGAAATGGCTAATTTCAAAGTTTCAGTTAAAAATGGCGGACTTCCTGTTGAGTTTAGGGTAGGGCCCCAATGAGCTTTTTTGTAGGTCTTGAAATGTTACAAATGTGTACCACGTTTTATTAGTACTGCACGGATTTTTGTGTGTCTATTCCTGAAACCCTTAAAATGCGTACATTTTCACCAAGCTTGATGCAAATGCCAGTGTTGTGATTGTGAGTGAGTTTTTGAGTATGTTAAGCCCCTCAAAAACCTACCTCCCACTATGCAGGGCAGCTATGGCGTTTCAGTGCTGTGTGTTTGTTTGTTTATTTGTTTGTGTTGTTGTTTGTTGTTTTTGTAATATGCGGTTTTAGCTACAATCGGGATATGAACATTAGGGGAACAATGCCTGGCAGCATGATCCCCAAATTTCTGGTTTCTGCGGATGATATCATTAAGTCAGCGGCAAGAGTCAATCGACGCAGCCGAGCCAGAGGGAAGAGAGCTGGGGCTCTCTACAGGTGGAGGAAGATGGGACACCGAGTTCCTCTCCCTGCTGTCTGCCTTTCTAACGTTTCTAACAAAATTGACAAGCTTAATCTGCTGTTAAGGAGCAACAGTGTTTTCTGTAGGAATGCTGCTTTTGTCTTCACCGAGACCTGGCTAAACGCGGACAGCCCTTCCCTTAAGAGTAGTAAGAAGGTAAGAAGGTAAGAAGGTACAGTGCGATGAGGACAAGGACCTCACGCTACCTCAATAGCTTTTTTCCAAGAGCCATTACCCCTCACCTTATACTCTGTGTGTTGGCATTCTCAAAATCTCTTCACTATGAACACAGCGGAAAACTCCATGCTAGCAAACTACACGTTGAAAAGGACAAGTTTTAAAGAACAGTGTGCAAGTGTGCAATAAGGCAGCCCTGCTTGATTCTTTCGGTGAATTATTGTAAATATTTACAAAGAATATGTTGTGGCGTTTTGTTTGGCGTGACTGCTATGGATAAAGTACACAGCAATTACCTTGTATGTTTATGTATGTTTATATTTTTGCGTATTTAATGTGTAACTCTACGTTGTCCCGCATGTTTTATGCCTTGTCTTGGCCAGGTCGTCGTTGCAAAAAAGAATATGTTCTTAATCGGCTTACCTGGTTAAATCAAGGTTAAATAAAAAAACATATAATCTGTAACATAGTTTACTCTTGATGGGCTACATAAAGCTCCCGATGCCTTATAATGTAATGACAATTAGGAAACAAGGTATAGGGATACACTGAATCTGATGTGGCAGGACTTGTCTCACTTCAAGTGGGCTGCACCCTAAAGTATTCATATTCATGAGAGACACTTAAATAAAACTTGTCAACCCATTCTCTTCCCTTTTTTAAAAGAAAACCATCCACATCTTTAGATAATATAGTGCACAGTTTAGTGACTAAGTCTATTAAACCAACCTGGCTGTCCAAAACTCTGGCAGGTAGATGTGTGATGCCAGCTGATCTAACTCCTCAGAGACCCAAGTATATTTTCCTTCGTACAAAGGCAAAAGTAAAACGTCAGCTGTATTATCTGTAACAGTACTGCATTTCAGTGTGGAATGGACTCTGTTGATCAGACTAAATATCCCCTAAAGTCCAATACATAAGGCTACAATTTGCAATGACAGCATGGACAATGCATTTTGCAAGATTGACCCTTCCCCGAATGTAAGTGATAGAGATTATTGGGGGGAGGTTTTCTGTTTAATGAGTCAAGTCAATTCAGTTTATTTATAGAACAAATTTAAAATGAACCTAGGCTGAAAAAGTGTTGTACAAAGTTAGATTATGTTATAAAAACAAAGGAAGACAATAAAATATAGACACAATAACCATTATACAAACACACTTCTATACAAATGTCCCTAAACTAAATCATACACCAAAGAAAACAAATGTTTTAAGACAAGATCTCTGCAGTAGAGGAGGACCTAATATGAATGAGAAGTTTGTACCAGAATCTCAGGGCCACAACAGAGAAACCCTTTGTTTTTCATCCAAGACTGGAATAGCTAAAAGGAACTGAGGAGTGATGTAGGGTAAGGAGATTAGCAATATACAGTATAAAGGAGCCAATCCATGTAATGCCTTAAAATCAAGTACCATTACCTTAAAACTAATTCTATATTTGTCCGGTAACCAGTGAAGAGAAGCCAACATCAGGGAGATATGATCCCTCCTTTTGGTACCAGTCAACAATCAAGCTGTCTCATTTTGGTCAAGCTGCAGGCGTGATAAAGATGATTGGCAAATCTCAGAAGGAATTGCAGTAGTCAGTACATGACAAAATAAGAGCATGAATAGCATGTCCAAGTCTTTACGAAAGAAGGATTTTAGTTTAGCAATAGCCCTGAGATGAAAAAGCTACATTTGACAACAGAACTAATTTGTTTGTCAAATTTTAATGCTGGGTCAAAGATGAAACCTAGATTTCTGGAAAAGGGTGCACACTTGAGGCTAAAGTCCCCAATTTTTTTGAAAGTTTGTCAGCTGAATTTGGGGGGGGGCAAACATGGATATTAAAATCACCAAGGATTAAAATCAGATTTGGCCACAATCAAGGATAGAAACTTCACTGATGAAGTCCTTATTGTACTTTGAGTGGGTCTGTACACCAGTGCACAAATCAGTGGGCAGGACAAATTAACCTTAAATGCTTGCACCACAAAAGAAGTGTACTTATCAACTGGCAACTTATGGCAATTATAGCGATTTTTGAAGATTGTTGCTAAACCCCCACCCCTGCCAGTGGATCTGGGAGAACTAAAAAAAGTCACAATCACCAGGGGAGAAATCAGTGAAAAGGCTTAGATCACCAACATGCAGCCAAGTTTCCGTGACAAATAAAAAGTCTAGATCACGTGATAGAAAGAAGTCAATCAAATTTTATGTTTAGTTTGAAAGTGATTGCACATTCAGCAATACAAATTTGATAGGGATTGTATCCACAGTTTGTGCTGATCCAATTTGATAATTTGAGGAGATAAACCTCTTTTGTTTTCTAGAGGCTATGATGCAAATAACTCTCTGGTTATATCTGGCATATCTGTTTTCAGTGCTGCTCAATATTTTGTTTTCTTAACTCAAGGCACACTTGTCTCGGAGGACGTTTACTCTGTCTCTTAGTCACTTGTTTCACTGCGAGCTTCCGATGGCTCTGAAGGGCTTGCTCTGAAGACTTATGAGTTTATGCTCATTCTGCCCTGCATTTCTTGATTACCTACATTGGATCTGTGACATCATGTTGGTAGTTTTATGCTGATTGTGGGGCAATTTTGTTGGACTGAATGCAAATGGGATCTTCAGTTGTGTTCCTTCTCTGCATGTTATTGTGTCCATCTGTGGAATACTGTATCTACTGTATGAATGTGGAAATGGCATAAACATGTGCGTATACAGACATGCATATATATGCAACAAATCTTGTGTTCACATACACGTCCTCTCTGCCCTCCTTGCAAATGATTCATGTGTCTGCTGTTCTTAGAGGAAATAAAAAGAGAACAGAGGGTTGACAAGTACCAACTAATGTTTATTTTTAGATGAAAGACTAAATAGCAACATCAAATGTGTCTTTTTGACCAATCAGCATCAACACAAACAATCAGCGGGTATATTTTTCCTCTATGTTTGTCTGTCTTCTGTTTGGATCTATTTATGAACTCACCATGGAAATTTTATATCAGCTCTGATCTGTCCCACTAACTGAGGGAATCAGCTGCTGCACTGCCAAATCACAGGAGGCTTAACTGTTCCTGCACTAGTGCGGGCAGAATCAACAAATCTGCTTTTTGATAGAAGGCGAAATTCATTCTCTGCATTGAACCCATCCCTCAGGGGAGCAGTGGGCAGCCATTTACAGCACCGGGGTCCAACTCCAGATCTGAGCTGGTGTCTCGATCAAGGGCACCCGGAGAAAACCCACACAAACATGGAGAGAACATACAAACTCCACACAGAAAGGCCCGGAACGACCTGAATTCGAACCCAGAACCTTCTTGCTGCTGCAGTGTTAACCATTGGGCCAACATGCTGCAGAAATTCTGGTGCAAAAAATCAACATCTGGAGACCACTTCACTTGCCAATATTATGGCTGTCAACTCTCTCATGTTTTTTGCTTTATATAACTTCATCAAGTCATTGTATGTATATATAGATATATATCTATATATACTGTATATTTATCAATAAACCTATATGTATCCTGTATATGTATGTATATGTATGTGTGTAAATACAGTATATTATATTTATAAATATGCATTTTATATGTATGTATGTATATATATATATATATATATATATATATATATATATATATATATATATATACTGTATACACACACACACACAAACACATACACATACAGTCATGGACAAATTGGCACCCCTGGAACTTTTCCAGAAAATGCACCATTTCTCCCAGAAAAGTGTTGCAATGACAAATGTTTTGGTATACACATGTTTATTACCTTTAAGTGCATTGGAATGGCACAAAAAAGTAGAAGAAAAAAGGCAAATTTCACATCATTTTACACAAAACTCCCAAAACGGACTGGACACAATCATTGGCACCCTATTAAATCTGTGGGTAAATAATTTCATTTCAAACATGTGATGTTCATTTAAACTCACCTGGGCAAGTAACAGGTGCTGGCAATACAGAAATCAAAACTGAAGCCAGTTAGAGTGTATAAAAGTTGGCTCAACCTTTGTGTTGTGTGCCTGTGTGTGCCACACCAAGCATGGAGAAGAGAAAGATGAGCCAAGATTTGTCTGAGGACTTAAGAAGCAAAATTGTGGAAAAATATCAACAATCTCAAGGTTACAAGTCAATCTCCACAGATCTTAAAGTTCCTTTGTCCATTGTGCGCAATATAATCAAGACGTTTATAACCCATGGAACTGTGGCAAATCTCCCTGGACGTGAACGGAAGAGAAAAATTTATGAAAGAATGCAACGCAGGATAATTTGAATGGTGGATAAAAAACCTCAGTCAACTTCCACGCAAATTCAGACTGTCCTCCAGACTCAGGGTGCATCAGTGTCAGCTCAAACCATACGTCATCATCTGAATGAGAAGAAGCGCTATGGCAGGAGACCGAGGAGAACCCCACTTCTGACACGGAAGCATAAAAAAGCCAGACTGCAGTTTGCAAAAATGTACCTGAGTAAGCCTCAATCCTTCTGGGAGAACGTTTTGTGGACAGATGAGACTAAGGTTCATTCTACTGTTTACAGAAAACAGAAAGAGGCCTGCAAAGAAAAGAACACAGTACCTACAGTCAAACATAGTGGAGGTTCAAGGATGTTTTGGGGTTGTTATGCTGCCTCTGGCACTGGGTACATTGACTGTGTGCAAGGAATTATGAAATCTGGAGACTATCAAAAGATGTTGGCCCATAATGTAGGGCCTGGTGTCAGAAAGCTGGGTCTGCGTCAGAGGTCATGGGTGTTTCAGCAGGACAATGACCCAAAACATACCTCAAAAAGCACCCAGAAGTGGTTGGAGACAAAGTGCTAGAGAATTTTGAAGTGGCCAGCAATGAATCCGGATCTTAATCCTATAGAACACCTATGGAGATCTTAAAATTGCTGTTGCAAGAAGGCACCCTTCAAATCTGAGAGACCTGGAGCAGTTTTCAAAAGAAGAGTGGTCCAAAATTCCAGTTGAGACGTGTAGGAAGCTTGTTGATGGTAATAGGAAGCGATTGGTTTCTTCTGCTTTTTTGTGCACTTAAAGGTAATAAACATGTGTATACCAAAACATTTGTCATTGCAACACTTTTCTGGGAGAAATGGTGCATTTTCTGGAAAAGTTCCAGGGGTGCCAATTTGTCCATGACTGTATATACATACATATATACATGCACACAGCACACCCAAACACCCACATAGTATACTAACAACCAATCCTGATCTATGGATCATCTTGGTAAAGAGCTTTTTTCTTCTTCTTCCATGCTTTTTCAAATTAACTGACTAATTTATGTTTTACATGTTGACAGCCATCTCAGTCTTTAAACATCGTCCATATTTACCAAATCAGTATCTGCTTTTATCTTACTAAACAAGGTGTGTGTGTGTGTGTGTGTGTGTGTGTGTGTGTGTGTGTGTGTGTGTGTGTGTGTGTGTGTGTTCGTAATTTCAGGTAAGCATCGTAGTTGCTAAGCTACATTCATCCATCAATAATGGTAGCTAATAGTAACTTATAGGACTCACCTGAACTGATGATACATGTGTCACCAAAGCTGTCCAGAGTGCTGATTATGGAGTTGTCGTGGGAAGTTGTGGGATTTACATTAATTATTTACGTCAGCGGCAAACAGGTTACAGGTTTATTGTCGATCATAGAATGCTACAGTTTTATTTAGTTAACGTGACACTGGGTTTAGAGTCTGGGGGATGTGTTGACTTACAGTAGTTTATAGGCAATAGTTGTAGACACAGTGAATTTTGCGTGGTTGTGCTCTGTAAGTGAAAAATATATTACAGTAATTTCTAAAATGTTAAGAAATATTTCCCTGATACACTGAGTAAGCAATATTTGGTCTGTACTGTACATTCATGTTACAAGACAAAATTCAGTTATTAACTGTAAGTAAAGCATTCTTGGTGTTTTTTTGTCACATTGCAATAGCCGGTTTACACTGATTATATACCAGCTAATTAAAGCTGATTCTGGATGATAAAGGAGTCATAATAACATATTACGTGCTTTAAATTCCTAGTAGATAGTTATGCAGTTTTTTAAGCAGCCTGGATGAAAGACATCAGGTGATAGAACACTCATTATAACCACAGGAGACTTCAGACCTGACATGAATTCAAGCTCAAAGACTTTAGCCTTAAAGGTGCTCTAAGCGGTGTCACGCTTGTTTTAGGCTACAACATTTCTTGTCAAATACAGCAAACATCTCCTCACTCTCTGCAAGCTGCCTGTCCCCAGAACACACTGTAAAAAAAACGTGGTCTCTGTAGACACAAACAGTGTTCCAGCTTTCTAGCCAATAACCGAACAAGAAGGATGTGGAGGTGGGGGGTTAGTGCGCAGAAGCACAGAAGGGAGGGGACGGGATGAGGAGGAGGGAGGGGCAAGCTAGTCTTGTTTTGTTTGAAAATACTTCGAACGGCAACAAGAAGTAACGTCACCCAACATTGCTTAGAGCACCTTTAACTTGGAGCTCAGAGACTTGTGTGCATCTCTGGTGTGAATTCAACAACACACATATTGGATATTTCTGACTTTATTGTTCTTCCTTTCAAACCAGTGTGGCCATTAGTCAGACAATGTCAATCATTTGTATTCATAGCAGTACACACACAACCACAGCCTGCCCAGAGCTCAGTGTCAAGTCTACTTACAACTCTGAGGGCAAATAAAAATTTACCAACCAAAATAAGACGGAGAACTCAGACATCTTTCCATCTGAATAACAAAAGACTTCACCCTGCTTTTAATAAACCTCGGATTCCCAAATCAATCTGAATTAAAGTATTTGATTACCAGTTTCCTAGCAACCCAAGACCATGGCCATCTGTTGCTTCTGCAGACAGACGAATTGGCCTGTGCTGTAGCCAGCAGGGAGGAATTCCACCACGCTTTCCATCTCTCGAGCTCATGCAGAGGTCTTTTTTACACCATGAGAAGAAGAAAAAAGGACCCATAAGAATAGAATCTGCGATATCTACAAAGTACCTCACAAAGACTATTTTCCAGAGTGCATTCTGTTCAATAATTTAGCATTGGACTGAAGGAGAAAATGTAATATTCATACCGACAAATGTCCCACTCTATTCCATTCAGGCCCTTGGAGGACCGAGAGGATGCCCCATACTTTCTCTGACTGCGAGACACAAGAGTACACTAAGACAGGGTATCAGTTAGAGTTCAGCTAGTGGCAACATCTGCCAGGAGGACAAGGTAAACTCATACCATACCAATCATGTTTGAAGCACTCCATTTAAACTCTCAGTGGAAAATATCCTTTTTAAAGGACACTTTAAAGGGAAACAAACAGTACATGGCCATCATAGATGTAAGATATAAATGAAATTGGGTTATGATTAGATGACAATTACCTTAGAGCCTCATGATTGCAGAAATATTTTTGTTTTTTATTATAATAAATATGAGGCTTTTATATATAGATTTTTTTAAAAAGGTCACACTAAAAAAGAAATTCAATGGAGCCTGCTATTACTACCTAATTAACTGATTTTTAATAGATGATATATTTATACTTTAATAAGGTTGGAAATCCTATGTATTGACAGACCAAAAGTCCAATAATATTGGGCTTACGCCTATATTTTTTTAGCCTCCTGTCTGGAGTATCCCTCAAGGGGCCAGTATACATATACACATATAAATATATAAATATATATATATACATACACAGTGGGAAAGTTTGGGCACCCCAGGTAAAGATTTGTATTAATGCGCATAAAGAAGCCTAGAAAAGATGGAAAAATCTCCAAAAGGCATCAAATGACAGATTAGACATTCGTATAACATGTCACAAAAACTTAGATTTTATTTCCATCATTTACACTTTAAAAATAACAGAAAACTAAAAAATGGCACCTTCAAAAGTTTGGGCATCCTTCAGAGTTAATACCTTGTACTGCCCCTTTCGGCAAGTATCACAGCTTGGAAACACTTCTTGTAGCCAGTCAAGAGTCGTTTGAGGTATCTTTGCCCATTCTTCCTTACAAAGGTCTTCCAGTTCTTTGAGATTTCTGGGCTGTCAGTCATGCACTGCTCTTTTAAGGTCTATCCATAGATTTTCAATTATGTTGAGGATGTAATCCACTGTGGATTTTGGGGTGTGTTTAGGATCATTATCCATTTGTAGGAGCCATCCTCTCTTTAACTTCAGCTTTTTCACAGATGGAATCAAGTTAGAGTCCAAAATTTGCTGAAATTTTATTGAATCCATCTTTCCTTCTACTCATGAAATGTTCCCTGTGCCACTGGCTGCAATACAACCCCAAAGCATGTTTGACCTTTTTTTGTTTTCTGTTATTTTGAAAGTGTAAATGATGGAAATAAAATCCAACTTTTTGTGATATATTATACAAATGTCTAATCTGTCATTTGATGCCTTTTGGAGATTTTTCCATCTTTTCTTGGCTTCTTTATGCACATTAATAAAAATTTTTACCTGGGGTGCCCAAACTTTCAAGCCCCATTGTATAGTCCTTGCTCATGGTGGGAATTGTTGGGTTTCTATAAATAACATACAGAGTAGTCTAGACCTGCTCTTGTATGTCATTTGGTGCTATATAAATAAAATGTAATTTAATTGAAGTATACTCTGTCAGTAGTGTTTCTCTGATCCCACCACACCTTGCTAATGTCTGATTAGTGGGGTGGCTGTATCCGTCAATTTCTGTAATTCTCGGAAACATCAATCCGACATTCACACCCATTTTAATGATTTTACTGATTGGGTATGTACTGAAGTGAGAAAGGAGTCAGAGTTTGAACCTCTCTCACCGACTCTCTTTATTTAATTATTGACACACCTTTCACACAACTGACGCAACAGAGTGTAAAACTATGAGTGTCATCCAGAAGAGACTGTCTGAAAATGTATCCCTGTATTTAAACAATATCACATCTACCCCTTTATATGACAGCTGGCAAGTTGCCTTCAACCACGGCCATGGAACAACTATACTTTTGATTTTGGACATGTCTTAACAAACCAGATCTGAACAAGCACAACCCAACTCCTTAGTCTTATACTTTCAGTTATGAAACAGACATTATGTCTGTTGGTCAAAGTCTTTCAGTGCATATTTATACAGATTAAATTTATATTGTTAACAAAAAGATGGTTTGGCCTCAAAAGGGAAATTTTGTTTTTTTTTTCAACCTGGAGAAGATAACAACACAAACTTTTAATTTCTGTAGCCTACTCTGAGAAAACCGACTCCCAGAACGCCTTATTCCCGACTCGCGTTCCACTCTACACACCGCTGTCTTCGGATAAGAAGTCAAGACACTTTTTAATTACAATCTTAGCCTGTCATTGGTAAAAGAAATCACTTTTAGTTGACAAAAATCAAGGGTGCACAATTTCCCCATTAGGTTACATTGCAGCTCAGGTCGCACCGGCCCGTCGCTGATGTCTTGCTCAATATTGGAACACTTTAAAAGATTTTTGGTCACATCAGTCTATTAGACACAAATGCATAGGGAAATGGGTTCCAGAAAGAAAAAAAAACAAGATTACCCTTAAATACAAATAATAGGTTTAGTTGTCTCTATTTTCATAAGCGGAGGAGTGTCTGATCTATAGCACAGTTTGTCTGTCTGCCAGTTACTCTGTACAGTTTGCTTTTACGTTCTTCTGAGATAGATTATGTATCTTTAATTTTGGCTTGTGATGTGAGTTGTTACAGCAATCGCAAATACGGCTTTGTCCAACTGAGAGTTAGCTCAATTTGCCAGTGGGACACCTAAGCTGTTTAAAAGCTCTCCCTCATCTTCTCTTTCTCATTCTTCTCTTTCCCTCTCCTTGCCTCACAAAGTGACTTGACTCCAGGCTGTGTTTGCTATACACTGCAATATCACTGAGACATTCAATAATGTTTTTCTATAATTAGGAGCTGTAGTAGCGCACTCATTTCCCCTCTTTATTGCTTTCTGGATGCTGTTGGCTGGTGTCCCTGGTTTGATGATATGAGCTACATTTTCCCACCATATGTCCACCTGACATATACGTAAACTTTAATATCCATGGTTTTATTACAGCATTTTAATTTCCCCCATGATTCTGTCAGAATGTTTTTTTTGCAATGAATCGGAAGTTGCTGAACTCCTGCTGCTAACTTTGTTGGGGTTTTGTTGACTTCCATAGGCAACATACAACAAACACTTGAATTGAATTCAAAAGGAAGCACTTAAACATCCACTGAGAAAATCTTTGTTTGCATTAGCTGTTGTCTTTTTACTCGTAGGATCCTCCCTTTTCCCTCCTTCAGCCACCACTTGCATCATTACACCATTCAGCCATGGTGCTGGTGTGAAGGGAGTAAACCAGCCCTTTTGGAATCCTTCAATGGCTATTATCAGTATTCTATGGGGAAATAAAAGGACCCATCTGTGGAGGTGGTGATGAGGGGATGACAGGAGGACGGGGGGATGAAGGGGGGGCGTCCCTTGAGAGACGGAGGGATTAACCACTGACACATGGAGCCTGCTAATAAGGCGGTTTGGAGAACTCAATCTATAAGATCAGTAAATACACGTAACACACACCAAACACATACTTGCACAAACACCCATATAGTTTCATATAAGCATAATTGCAGTGTTCCTAACACACACAGTCACTCAAGCAGAGTCTCAAAGTCTGTCACACACACAATCACACACACAGGCAAACACAGAGTTGCATCACTGCATCTTTATTAAATTTGTAGTAGGGCCACATCTGGTCACATACAGCCAGAGAACAAAGGGGAGAGTCGGAGGGAGGGAGAAAAGCCCAGTGTCAGATATGGAGATTTCTTTCCCTGCCGCAGAGTATTAATGTGCGTGTGCACGTGCCGAGCATCTGTCACATATAATTGGAGGGTGTCAGCTGCAGACACGGGGCCAGATTCAGTCCACCCACAACATGAATTGTCTGCTCCTGTGACTGGTAAAATCAGTGTGTCAACATCTATATTTATTATGGGGTTGACCCAGAGGTTTGGGAATGATGTCTGATGGGTGACGAATGACTCTCAAGATTGCCATGAATCATGCTGCATCACCTGGCAGACCAGGAGCATTTGCATCAACTTTGACATTGTTGTTGTTAATTTAATCGGAATTCATTGATTGTCCGGAGATTTTTTTCCAGAGAGGATATCCAGCTTTGTGTGAAGTAAAAACATTCACTACAGTGTATGATGTAGGTGAATAGAGTTAATAGAGCATCTTTGTTAAAGCAGGAGTGTTTTGCTAAAATAATCTTGTTGCCAAGTGCATAAACATGAGACCCTTCCTCTCATGAGACTTAACTGTCAGCATTGTACCACAACAGCACACAAGCCCACAGGAGTCCCTGAACCGGTTTGATAGAAGAAACCACTGACACCTTCTTGCAGTAGTTTTGTTTGTGAAAGCGGTCCAAATTGTCTGTGTGCAGTTCCGGTTTCCGCTTTATCAGGCTGCTCATGAATGTCTGCTGACATGAGGAAAAGTATTGCTCATTACCTTGAGGTTTCATTCACGCTTCACAGGTAATGTGTCACACAGGTTGATGAGACTGCTTGGAGTGAAGATGTACCCAAAGGGAGAGGCAATTAATAGGTACACAGAACAGCCTACACAACAATATGACAAGCGTGTTTTGTCTAACCTAAATTTTTAAATGACAATATGGTTTAGAGTGCTTGGATAGAAATACAGTGAGGAAAATGAGTATTTGAACACACTGCTATTTTGCTTCTCCCACTTAGAAATCATGGAGGGGTCTGAAATTGTCATCGTAGGTGCATGTCCACTGTGACATACATAATCTAAAAAAATAAATCCAGAAATCACAATGTATGATTTTTTAACTATTTATTTGTATGATACAGCTGCAAATAAGTATTTGAACACCTGAGAAAATCAAGGTTAATATCAGGTACAGTAGCCTTTGTTTGCAGTTCCAGAAGTCAAACGTTTCCTGTAGTTTTTCACCAGGTTTGCACACACTGCAGAAGGGATTTTGGCCCACTCCTCCACACAGATCTTCTCTAGATCAGTCAGGTTTCTGAGCTGTCGCTGATGTGAGTTGTTACAGCAATCGCAAATACGGCTTTGTCCAACTGAGAGTTAACTCAATTTGACAGTGGGACACCTAAGCTGTTGACATGCACCTACGATGACAATTTCAGACCCCTCCATGATTTCTAAGTGGGAGAACTTTCAAAATAGCAGGGTGTTCAAATACTTATTTTCCTCACTTATTACTAGGACAGGAGGAGAGACAAGGTATTGTATTGTCATTCACTGCAAACCAGGTCTTGTTGGCTTCCTGAGATACGGTGGATCTAGAAATAGAATTTTGCTGACAGAGGAAGTTGTTGCTACCAAAAAATCGATACCCTCACTCACCCCCCTGGCTTATGCTTAAGGTAATTTTCTGAGCGCTGCATTTTGTTTTCCCTGTTCCTGTCTGGCCATGCCCTGATTAAAATTTTGACTCGTCCAAGTTTACTCCTGAAAGATTGTAGTCCCCACAGAGTCAGCATACTTGGGAATCAGTCAGGACATTGCCACAGAAACATAATTTTTTTTATAAGTAATTATTATTAGTAAGTAATTATTTTCAGGATTGATTAGTTTGCCAATAATTAGGGCTTTGGACTATGGATGTATTATAGAGTAAAGGGTAAAAACTGTTCTACAGGAGGTTTCATTCATACCTTATTGAGGGTCTGCGTCGGTCTGGCATTCCACGCATGTGCATTTCTCTCGGTTTACAAAGTGAAAATTCCCAAAGTCCACCCCAAAGTGACTTACCATCTCCAACAGAAAATACAAACTGCTCCAAACAGCTCTATTGTAGTCCAGCCTTTACTTCTGTGACGAACGTGCGCCACTTCATTTTTATATAGCGCTTTCTGGTCTTAACAACTACTCAAAGCGCTTTTACATAGTACAGGAACCATTCACCATTCACACACATTCATACACTGTGGCCGAGGCTGCCATATAAAGGGGCCACCTGCTCATCAGATAAACACACACACATTTACAATCTGATGGCGCAGCATCAAGGGCATCTCTGGGTTCAGTGTCTTGCCCAAGGACACTTGGACATGGGACTGCAGGGCCATGGATCAAACCTTCCGCGACTGCTCTACCACTGAGCCACAGCCGCTCCAAGTAAGTAGCCCTTACCTAGGTATTGTGAATGTTCGACTTCCAACAAAGTGTGATGCCTCACTCTGTAGCTAAAGCAGAGAGCTCGACACACAGGGTGAAAAGAGGAGCTGCAGCAATGTGCACTACAACAAAAATATGGTGTTTTTTGAAAATTAAACCATGTAAACCTATTCTGATATAACCTCTAAATACAGTTATGATCCTGAAAATGAGCGTAATATGAGCACTTTAAAGACAAATTATATAAATGTGGGTGACAGTGGATTTCCTCACACAACTCTCATTTTCTGATCTTCTTCTTCTTCCCTGTTTTTCCTTCTTCTCCTTGGCAAACCAGCTAGAGTTGCGTACCGCTGCATACACCACCACCTGAACTGGAGTGTGGAACAGCTAGAGCATGTGCCTTAGGCATGTGCCAAATTTCAGTATCTGAGGCAGAGTACAGTGGGGCTCGAAAGTTTGGGCACCCCAGGTAAAAAATTTATTAATATGCATAAAGAATGGTGAGGTCAGGATATTGTGACACCATTTTTTTGTTTTCTATTATTTTGAAAGTGTAAATGATGGAAATAAAATCTAACTTTTTGTGACATATTATACCAATGTCTAATCTGTCATTTAATGCCTTTTGGAGATTTTTCCATCTTTTCTTGGCTTTTTTTATGCACATTAATAAAACAATTTACCTGGGGTGCCCAAACTTTCGAGCCCCACGTTACCTTTCCTCTGCATGTTTGACAGAGAGCAGGGGTCAGCCTCGACACACGCACAGATGGAGCAAAACTACGTTGCCTATGCAGGTTGTTCAATTCACAATGAGTCACTGCAGTGCCGGTAAAGAGATCGCTAGTGTTGTTACAGTTTTCAAAACTCCACACAGACAGCGTTTGCTGTAATATAATAATGATGAGCCAAAAGCGAACGCAGTTTTACACTCTCAGAATTAAACACTGATGATTTTGCCACTCGCCAGCATGCGGTAGTCAATCTTTTCTCATATGGCTCTGAACATGCTCACAAGCTGCTGTCAGCCAGTGACTGGATACCTCCTACATCAAACAGTGGAAGTGATATGGGCTTACGTGACACATCCAGAACACCAGCAGATGGTGAATATTGTGGATCCACGAGCCTTTGTGATGGACACCTCTGAGACTCAACTGAGTGACAGCTGTTTCTCAGTACGTGTCCAGTTACTGTGCAATCAGCTGCAGATCGGGAGAAATTACCTGGAGGGTGAATTGGCAGGAGGATTGGTAAGAACATCTTAATCACAGATGAACATGCAGCCTTAGGTGTATCATTAAGTGATAATGGCGTGGTTAGAATCAGCATAGGTAAAGAATGTGGTTGTTTTTAGAGGACTGGGTAATAAACATGAACTAATATGGATTTAAAAGGTACAGTTTCAATTTTAAACGAGATTAATTCATACAATCACTGAAAAGAGACTCATTGGGTTCTGCTGTTTTTCTGCAGCTGAATGAAGCAGTGACTTTATGATTGTTTCTCAAAATAGATATATACTGTACAAGCAGTCTAATTAGAGATTGTAGTCATAGCTACAAAGGTAATGTGTTGTGGTTTGGGGTTTTGATTTTGGTGTTTCTTGGCCTTCCTTGTGTTTGTTAGGTTTTTCCCCGGTTTTGTGTTGTTGGTCCTGTTTTGTGTTCCCCGGTAAGTGTTGTTTGTTCTGCTTCCTGTTTTATGTTGATAGTCTGCTTTCCTGTCTGTGCGCCGCCGCCTTCCCCTGTGCCCGGTTTGGATTTCCTTTGACCGGGACTTCCACCTTCCCCATGCCTGGTTTGGATGTTTTGTTGGGACTTTGCTTTTTGCCCCCTGGGTTTTTGAGCTGTGTTAAAATAAACCCTTGTGAACTTCCTACCTGCTACTCTGCGTTTGGGTCCTCCTTCTGCTCCCATAACCGTAATGTTTCTGATTTGGTTTCCAGTACCGCTGGACATCTGTCAATATATTTGACTAGATCATGTTAAACAGATGTTAGGTGTCAAACCCTTAAAGGTGAGACTTATTTATAATGAAATACGGCAGCATGCATCTCACCTGTATAAACTGAATGATCAGCATGAGAGTATAAAGTATCTGAACAGCATGATTTACACTCACTTCCACTTACTGTGGGAAGATTTGAAACCATATGAGCTAAACTAGATCATTAAGTGATTTTTAGCCCAATTTTTGTTTTCTCAGAAGTCAGGAATACAGCATGCACTACTTAAGGTATATGGCAGTTTCAGATAGAATACAAGAAATGTGATCTGTTTAAATTAGATTTTTGTGTGGAAAGTGCAACAAGTATAATGTTAAGCAAATTATGTGTTATAAATCATTAAATACATTCTTCTTCTACCACCTTTTCTTCCTTTCATCTGCTTCTTGAGTTTAACTGTGCCATGTTTGGGAATTTTTTTTTTAATCAGTTAGAAATGCATTTATAACATTTGAAGAAGACATGTTTTGATATAAGACTTATCTTAAACTCTTTTTTGATTATTGCTAAATAAATGGTCCATGGCCTTGTCTTATGGTAATTTTGGAGATAATGAGATTTGCTCCATCCTAACCCAAAACAAATGTCTTAAAAAATATAGCCAGTGAGAAAAAGCTTTGAGTACAATGTACTAAACCAGTGTTTAGATACTTCATCTCCAGCTTGTCTCCACTGAGCGTAACATCAGTCAATAAATTTAGCTTAAAGTGATTATCTGCAGTGTGTTTCTTTTCATTTAAAGACATCTTTGGTTCTAAGCAGTCATACCTGTGTTGTTTTCACTGCATTTCTGAGTAATCACTGTGCCAGTATACTGAGTGATGATGTCACTGGACTAACAGCGACTGCCAAACCCCTAAACTAACAAGCATTAGCAGAGTCTCTACTCTACTGAGACTACAATTAACAGAACGGCAGAAATTTACACAGTAACCACAGTGATAAACAACAAATATGTGTGACCTTTAACACAATATTTTGACTTATTGAATATTTCTATTAATTCCACATAATATATTCCACAATTCCAGTATTTATCTGAAACCATGATCTTTCCCTAAACCTAACATCATTTTTGTGCCTATACCTAATAAAACCTTAACCAGAGCATTGTCGCACCATAAAACAGATTTACTTGTGAGCAATGATTTGTGACAGTTTGAGAATGACACATAGACATGATTTTGTCCTTGTCGCTTCTCTATCGTCATCGTGGTAAACCCGTGAATAGCGCACCAGGTACATAAGCCAGTTTGTGATTGGTTACCTTAAAATTGTGAACTGAAGTAGGATAATTAAATGTGCTGGTTTCTAGACCGAGCTACAGGGCGAAATCAAATCTCCTGCAGAGTGGGTGGGGTTTACCCAGTCTGGGACTAGAGGGCATGGACACACAAATTATTGTGTTGTTTGATTTGGACTGTTAATAGTCAGCTCAGCTGTCTTTAAAATGTAACTTTTCAACCAAAGATAGGTTAGTTTTAAGCCAATTTCAACTTTGATATTTTTTTATTAATGCAATGCAGAATCCACAAAACTCTGCTTCATCTTTAATGGCAGCAGAGGAGAATTCCACTTTTGCAATTATATACTTTTTAGATTATGTAATTTGTCTGATTACAATGCTAGTCTTAAGTATTGATTGATCAATCAGCGAGCAAGTTAGTCCCAAAAAAGAATACTGGCTTGGAGGACGTTCCAGCACAGAACATTTCACATCCATTCTGTGGCTGTATTTCAGCAATCTGTCAATCATTGTAACAAAGGATCCCTGCTGGGAAGAGTTGTGTAGGAAGGGAGTCCTCCAATAGAAGGGAAGAGGAAAAAAGTGAAATTGTGCGAGACACAGGCAGAGCCCATTTCTCTGCTGTGAGATGCAGAAGCTGTAACCCAGGAAGCGCAGGATGTCGCTCACAGTTGTGAATGAAGAGCCTGACTGGTTTTCTCACCTCCCTATGTTTCCCACTCACACCTCTCTCCTTCACACAGACTCACATCGCAGAATATTCCCACAGAGTTATGTGTTGCTCGGTAACAGTCATTACCTTTTGTTTTGAACATGTGGGAAAAGACGGTAAGCCTATGCCTGCTTTGTGCATCTGCCACTCAAAGTGAACGCTTACCCTTTGGTGTGAATGTGAGTTGGGATAAAGCAATTTCTAGGATCTCTGAATGTGATCGCTTGCAATTGTGAGAAGTTTTTAAGAACAGAGAAGATGCAATTTTCCAAAGGTGATACAAGAATGTTAAAACAAGAAACAAGTTTTCATTATGAACATAAGATATTGAGACAACATTAAATGGACTTCTCAGCTTCTTTTGGTTCTCCAGCAACTTTTTCTTCAAACACTTAAGTTTCATTGTCCATAGAACTTGTGAATTCTAAAGTTGTGTCATACTGTTGCATCCCTCTGTATTATACAGTCTTTTCCAATCTTTCAATTACATATTAAAGCATTCCCCGCCACTAGTACACACAATCACACTCAAACACAAACACACACCCACACACACATCACACCCACTCATATCGTGTTCATTAAAAGGAAAGATGTAAGATAACATAACCAAAAGATTTGGGTCAGTGTGTAAATCTGGCTCTCATGAGCATATAACCCATGAAGCCTGAACATGACAAGCTTCTCTTTCGACTCTCGGATGTTCTCCATTCATTAATGCTCATCTCATTCAGGCATCTTTAGAGAAGTGAGGGTGAATGATGTGGAAAGGGGTGCAACAGTGGATGCCTGCAGGGGGGGAAAGAGTAATAGGGTGTCTTTATCCTTCCTTTAGAGGTAAGTGAGAGAGACAGGGAGGAGAATAAAATGAGATGAATATGTTTCTTCTCAATAATCTCACACTGATTTTTCACATCTAACTGCTCCAGCAATGCATTCAGTGTTTGCACAGCCAATCCAGGGCTTTGTGAGTGTATGAGCTGCAGGCAAAATAAAAGACAGTAAGATTGTGGAACTTCAGCTTACACTGAACTAGATGCTGTAGTGCATCATCTGATTTTTAAAACAATGCATTAAGCAGCCAAAGATTGCTTTTGGGATTAATACAAAAACACAACATAACTTACTATTCAAGTGAAGTCATCACACTGGACTAAGTTCAAAAGCCAGCAGGCCCACCTGCTGTGGCACCCACCCACTGCCATTGTTCTCCACAGACATTTTGAAAAGCACATCATGGGACATAACAGCTCTGTGTGTGTGTCTGTTGGAGAAGCACACTGGGAAAAGACTTTAAAGAAATGTGTTTGATATTATACAACGCAGGGATACAAGCTTTCAGGATTTTTCCAGTTAAGTACCACTGACTGCAAGAAATGAGAGTTCTGAGGTGAAGGGCTTTGAAAAATATTGGCTGACTAATGTCGTCAAGAAAAAAATAAGTCCTCCAAACCATATGATGATAGGTTGTTTATTCTTACACTCTAATAAGAGCCACGGAGGAGTGTTTTCCATCCTCATATATAAACCACAAAATGGTTGCGGTTTTAAGCACATGAACATTGTGAAACGGTGGCAGTTTGGTTAAGTTTTTTTTTTTTTTTTTAAACTCATCGTTAACTTTTATTTTTAAACACAAAAAACTCCTGACACAAACTCCTGGGTGATAGTCTATTGTTTGTGTGACCCATCCACCACCCCAACCTGCTTTCTTACACGGCTTTGGATGCTCTTATAGTTTGTCACCTTACTTCCTGCCTAGTTCCCGCCATAATTACTACAGCCACTAGAGGGCCCCGCCACTTTAAATGTAAATATGAGTCATAATTGCTGCATGAACAAATAACTTATGTGGGTGTTTTTCGGGGGTGGACAGTCTCCAAATTAGAGTTTGTTGATAGTGGCAAATCTACAAAAAATGGTTACAGACAAATCTGTGTTTTAGTTTATTTTTTACCTCATTATTTTGGTTTGACAGTAACTTAAATTTCTTGGTTCAGTCTTACCAGTCTTATCAGCTGTGTTTCCAGCAGCAGCAGCAGCTGTTTTCATCACAAAAGCTCTGATAACCCCACTGTACACTACCTGGTCAGCACCAAACAGCAGACACCTCTTTCCCACCACCTACCAAGGCTGAGCTAGGGTTGTCTGATCAGGGTTCAACCCTTCTGGTGACTATAGCTGGTGAACATGGTGGAGCATTTCGCTACAAAAAACAGATATAAACAAGCTAAAACAAGGATGGATTTTAGATTTAAATTCATCGGGTAGCCAGAAACATGAGTTCAAATAAATGCTAATGTTGCTCTGGGTCTACTTGCCATGTAAATAGCTTTGTGCCTGTAGTTTGTTATATTTGTAACATAGTAACAAAATGCATCTCATTGCCCACATCTCCTTTTTTCTTCCTCCCTGTCTCCTCTGTCTCTCTCTCTCCCTCTCGCTGCTCCCAGAGGGGCTGCTGTTTACTGCAGAGTGCCTCCTGCTTAATGGTTGATGTGACTGAGCCCACCACAAGATGATATATAAGCTAGAAAGGGACTTTTTCGGGGCGGGTTACATTGCAGCCATGACCAGACCGTCCCCCCAAACCTAGCCACTAAATGATTCATGAGGTGAAATGCAAAGGAAGGGGTGTTCGGGCAAAGGGGTGAGATGTGTGTGATTGCATCTTTGGTGTATCTGGGCCTCTCTTGTGAGTGCTGTATTCCTAACCCTGGCATGCAAGAGAGATGTCAGGGGAGAAGGAGGAGACACTGTTTGAAGAAAAAGCAGAAATGTTAATTATACAAGCAATAAATCAGTATTAAGCATACATACACACTCCTGGCTTCACACTCTAATCAGACACATGACAAAGAAAGCTGGGTGTGGCTGTGGTGCTTGGGGGGACAGTATGAGTATCCCCACTGGAAAAGCCCTGAACACAACCTCCCCTTCCCCCTTTAAAACCTTATATATGATGAAGATGTGTCTAGAGGCATTGTAGGGGAGAGGGACGATTGTTAAAAGCTTTGTATGTTTCCAGACTCTGTATAGTGTGACCTGGCTGTTTTTGTAGCTCTAATTTCAGGGGATCATCCCACTTTTCCTCCCAAGAATCTGCCAATAACAAACCAAGCCAGGGACCCTACTGTATGAAAAATTCAGATCAATTCTAAAACAGCTCGAAGACAGTAATGGTGGGATAAGAAGTGGCATAAAGGAGCGATGATGCAGGGAGGAGGAGCCATCTTATATTGATTCAGGCTTTAATGTACATTATGTACAAAGTGGTTCAGGATGGCCCCTCATTTGAAGCCTACTGCTGCGCAAACAGATTGGAGCATTTGTATCAATATCCACTTGTGGGCATATGTGGGCGTGAATATCAAATCCAATTTATTTGTGAATACATTTTTGGTTCATTTCACCTGACTCCCTCGCTCCATGCATCTTTTGTCAATCCCAAAAAATGCCCCAGAAGAAAACTAAGAATCTCTGCTAGTCAAGAGGACTAAGCTTCATTTTCTTTTTGACAACTGAAGAAAAAGAAAGGTGGGAAGGGGGGCTAAATCAAGAATGGAGTTGTCCTATATATCACACAGGTAGCTCAAACTCTGACAATCAATAATCTGCCAGCCTTTTCATAGCAACAGGGCAACTCCCATGAATCAGGAAGCAAATATGTATTTACAGTGTGTTGTTTGACGGTTTCTTGTGGCTAATTCATTTTGTTGAATTTCATTAATCATATTTACTACCTGTGCTTGACTGTTCCAGTGGCTGTTGCTGTTATAACACTACCTGTGATCGTGTGATATACAAACAGTGTGTATCTGTATGCTCAAATGTTGAACCCCATCCCAATACAAGGCCTGCTCAAAGTCTGCCTTTGTTGAGCACACACATAGCAAAATACACACACAACACACACACACACTCACAATCTCTCTACCTCACTCCCTTTCCACACATACAAACACACTTGACACATGCGTATACATCACTGCGTCCCTTTGTGGACCGTTGCCATGCAACATTTTTCTGATTGGGTTAGTTGAGCTCTGGTGCATGTGCGCACACACACACCCTTTCTGGCTGATGAGGGTTAGAACACACACACACACACACACACACACTCTCGCTCCTTTTCCATACCCATCCTCCTCTCCCACGGGACACAGCTGCACTTCCGAGGCCAAGGATGGAGTGAGGGGAAAGACGTGGTGCTGTTCCTGGAGGAGGGAAGCTCTTGGAGCTCTGCTGCTCAGTACAGGGTCGTAGCTTATCTCGACGAGCTCCTTGGATATGTTGGGTGGTTCTTCTACTGATGCATTTACTTAGATGTATTCAACCTTTTTCCCTGTCTTAGAAACTGTAACATGACATTCTAAAACCACCTAGAATTGTCATGATGTGGTTAGGATTGGTCAATAAAAGACACCAAATATACCTCACTTTGTTTTTTTGTTCATAGTTCAATGTTAATTCCTCTTGCTAAAATATTAGACCATTTCTGCACAATGCACCAAGTTTCTCTCCTATTTTACATTTCATTTCTGTTTATCTGGCTACAGAAAGATACATTTAACTTGATAGGACCTCAGGTCTACACACCCACTGGAAAAGAGCACAGTTGTTGTTGTGGTTGCTAGAGAATGTTTCACTTTATTGGCTGTAAAGTGTCTTAAGGTTTGTGTTTGTTTCAGGAGACAATCTCTGCTCAGACTGAAATGTAGCCCTTGGTG
This sequence comes from Etheostoma perlongum, assembly GCA_026937815.1. Taxonomy (NCBI): domain Eukaryota; kingdom Metazoa; phylum Chordata; class Actinopteri; order Perciformes; family Percidae; genus Etheostoma; species Etheostoma perlongum. Next base: position 13,761,484 of record CM049382.1, on the reverse strand, counting down.
ATCATGTGAACTCATCTTTTAAAGGTAGATTTCAGCTTTATTCTGATGCAAACAAAAGACTGTAGTCAAGATGTGTAACAAGGCTACAACTGTTTCTCTACCGTTGCTGTACTTTCATTGTCTCACAGCACGTGTATCATCTTAAAAATGACATATTTCAAAGATTAGACAATTATTAGAAAATGTTGTTTACAAAAATTTATTAATACAAATCTTACAACACTTTCATAACATTGAGAAACGTCAAACCCCATATAAGGACTCCTGTGTGTATAACCATGTCACTTGTACTAAGGTTCACTTTTAAAACATTGTTTTCAGATAGATAAGAGATTAAACATTGAAGTAAGGCGTTTGGCGCTTTCAGAAATATTAACAACACGCATTTTCTATGATTCTATGATTTTCTACATCTCTGTCATGTTCTGAAACCCTTTTATTCTAAATAGTGATGCACAAAGTTTTAAATAATATGTTGGGGCTATTTTCTGATTAATAAGTTACTGACCAATATCAAAATAATCAACAACACCTCATAATCAACAGTAACAAACACAGGCCATTGTTCACGACTCTCACAGACACTGAACACCCGAAACTCATGCACACACACACACACATCGCCTGCTCCATCAAAATATACATTCTCTTCTTTTTTTCTTTTTTTTATACTCAATAAATCATTGGCCATGCTTTAAAAAAAAAGCCTAATTCTACTACTCTTGGGGCAGACTAAGCTGAGCGAATAAACAGAGTCAAAGGGAGTTTCAATGTAAGCTAATGGACTGCAGCATTGTAGGGCCACTAAAATTGCCATCTGTCACATGTGGCGAATTTTTTTATCTCATTTTTTTTTCTCACGTTGAAGCAAGGCACCAAAGCCAAAAGCAGTTTCCAGCTCCACATGCACGTTCAGTCACTCCTTCACACAAACATTAAACACACACACACACACACACACACACACACAAAGCCTGTTGGATAAAGCCAAATTGAAGAAAGATTGTATTGATAGTTTCTGCGGGCGAACACACTGATTGGATTGCAGGGGTGCATAAAGCTGCTTTCGTATAATATTGAATACATACATAAGATTTCTCCCTAATAAAAGTCAGTGGGATTTTCCTTTCCTGGAGGGTTGAATTTCATTCACCTCCATTCTAGTGCCAGAGGGAAACTCAGTGTCCAGCTTCACTCACATACTGTTTATCCTTCTGCTGGTACCAAAGTGAAGGGAATTCAACATCTGATATTTTCAATCAGACTTATTGACCCTGATGTCACTTTGGCAGGTAAGGAGAGGCGGCGGCGGCACTCGCCTCTCGTTTGCTCCTGTATCCAGCTGTGACAAACTCTCTCAGGCTTGTGGGTGCTGTAACTTGCCTCTTATGTAACTCCCTCTCTCTCTCACACACACGCACACACACACATGATCTCTTTGTCTCCAGCTCTCTCTTCCTCGCCATGCATACCTCTCTCTCTCACCTAACACTCTTCTCAAATCTTTATCACATCGTCACTGCAAAAACCTCGGTAGACACATAGATATAGTTCCATATCTATGGGTAGACATCTAACACAGATCAGCCTTGTCTTAACAACAAACCACAGTACTGTCAAGTTAACAATTTAGCACGGCGATCTAAAAGCAAAATAATCTTTAAAAACTGCTTCCAGGACAAAGGCAGTCAGCAAAACGAAAGGGGGGGTCCAGTGTATTGTCTGATGATATCCACAATGACAGCAGCAGGGGAGGTAAGAATTCAACAAGTCAGTGCAGTACCAGTTTCCACCACCTCTAGCCCTCCTTGTTCACATTTCTAACACATCTGGGGAAAGGGAGTGGTGCTGAAATAGGCTGAGCACAGCCCACCTCCCAAATAGCACAATCCAAAAAAGCATGATGGCATGCAGTTTCTAAGCAAAATTAGCAAGGTGTCCGTTTCCACATGCACCAATAAATAAGAAGTAAGAGTTAAATATTCCTGTAACTCAGATGCTACCTTTCCTCTCCACTTCTTCAAAAGAAAGCTTTATTTCCTGCATCTTTACATGTTCTGGGCCCATTCTGAATATTTGTAGTGCTGCCCAAATACAACTGTTGAAGCACATTCTCCAAAATAATTCTGTTGACTGAACACAGACAACATTGAGATGAATATGTGCACTGTGTAATTCCTATACTGTACATAATACACACATGGAACATTCTTTACATGGTCCTATCACGCATGATTTATCGCCCTACAGTAAATGACTTTGAGGCAAGTGAGCAAGCAGTGTTTGCAGCATACTGTTACCAGCAACTTGAGTGCTTCCTTTATCTTTAGTAAAGGCAATAATGCCCTCACAAAAGCCTGCAATTAAATTTCTGCTTAAAAGAGGGTCGGGTTTTACCACCAGTTACATGAATGGCAGTGTAAGTCGATCAATGTTTCTGGCAAATGGGAGGCTATTCAACAAAAGCCATCTGAAATCCCCTGGAGGGGCAGCGAGCTATGCAAACCCACGGGAGGGGGGGGGGCAAGGGCATCATCTATCATTTAGGATAAGCCTGATATGCCTCACATAGCATGCTCACTGCTTCTTTGGGCCTGTTTGGAAAACAAACAACACTAAAAAAATAGAACGTTGGTTACAAAAATAAGTATAACATTCAATACTTTGATTGTCTTTTTAAAATCTATTTATTTTCTGCATATGTAGATGACTTTTAAAGATTTCAAGCGCATAATATTGAAGGTGCACAATTATCTTTTTTTTTTTTCAAATGTCTTCTTTTTTTATCATTTTGATTTGTTTTCCACAGCTTAACATGAAAATAAAATATTGGTCCACAAAGTATAACTGTGCGGTTTCAAGTGCTTTTGTACAAAAAGAAAAAAAAAAACGATATTATTATTAAAATATTCATTTTAATGGCTTTACTTCATACATAAATACATGTTGAAAGAACACAGGCGCAATCCACTGGTTGGTCAGATATATCTGAATGACTTTGATTTAACGACTGGATGTATATACACAGGAGGGCAGTTTGGGCGCTTTACAACGCTACAAATAGGCAAGTCGGCGTCCTTTGTTCCTAACTCTCTGTCTGTACCTTCTTCCCAAAACCGCTGCCAGGTATTTCTGCACGGCCATCTGCTTTCTATAGCGACTGTAGCTGTCGGTGAAGATCCCATCTGAATGTCTTTTGGATAAGGGCTCTGACTCTTCCTCCATGCTGTTGTCTTCACTGAAAAACAAACAAACAAACAAACAGAACAAAAATAGCGTTAGATAAAGCTGCAGATTTAACTTCTCAACAGATTTCTGCTCTTTTTGGTTTGACGTTTTAGCTTTGATAATGTCTTTATCTTGCCATTATGTAAAGTTGCCTACAATCATTAATAATGAATTCTCTTTTTTAATTCTCTTTTTTAAGGGGCAGCAGGCAAGCAAGACAGTGTAAAATAAACAGTGATTTTAAGCGTTTTAGAAAAAGCCATACATTATTCATTTGCAGCCAATTGCATATTCTGACACGTTTTTTATCAGAGCTTGAGAAAACAAAATCAATGTATAGATTATTAATTACATATAAATTGAAGGGTATTTTAGTCTCAGAAAACTGAGCCTCATTCCTAAAGGAGGACATTAGTCATGAACGCAATGCGATGCCACGCCACAACATAAACAGAAGCTAAGAGAAAATACCTAGACGATTTTAATAGAGAGATAAAAAAGAAAGAAATAAAAACAGCACATAAAACGATAGACAGTGATGCAGCAGCCTGGACATGTGCAGCGGAGGAACATAAAAAAAAATGATGACTGCAGGTGAACGCTTATAAGAAATGCCCTTACCCTGCACGAATTGTCATCAGAGAATGCAGATAATGTCTCGCTGTTAACTGACCCAGGATCTCCCTCAAGGCTCTATCTAATTCTTCCTCAGCATGCCTTTCTGTTCTGAGATGATAAAACGCCAAAACACATAGATCATCAGTAACTAAAAAGCGCACACAAAATGACTCAAAGTAGCCTAAAATGTCTGCACCCAACCACAGGTTCGATATCACATCAGGTGCAATCAGATCGGAGCCTCATAGCCGGTTCACACACAGGCTATCCTCCCGTATCTGCAGAGCTTTTTATTACCGTTTATGCACAGTATTTGGATCCAACATGTTAGGCTACTTTGTATGAAAATAACACTGAACAAATAACATGAGAAACTTTGGGGAAACAGAGCAAGCAAACAGTATCGCAAACAGCAAAAAAGTCATTAAAATGGAATCCAGCTCAATCTTAAGCTGCGATCTGAAAAGCAAATGTACCTCTTCTCTGGAGGGTAGTATAGAGTGTACGCGTCGTCGTTTAAGGATGGTGGGCTTCGTATAGCAATCTGATCGCTATCAAAACCCATGTCGGATAATGAATTCCCATCCTCATCGAAGGCGTCGTTTTCAAGTCTGCAAAAGGGAGAGCATTAATCATAAATTTGATCTGTGCGCAAGTGGGATGCAACAGTGAAAGAATGCCAAAATGCTTGCATCCGTTTCTAAAATCACTGGGAGTTTAAATGCATTAGAGATAAGAGAAGAAAACAAAGAAAAAAAAATGCATTGTGTTTTAAAGTCAGATGTTTTAAAATAAAAACAGAAAACGACTTATTTCAAATATAAACCAAAAAATAAATAATGGCTTAAAATGTATTCTAAAATGTATTTATTCTTTCTTTAAATAGATATTTTTTTTCATCGGGAAAATCTGTTTGTAATTCCAACTTGGTGCTGCTGCTCTCAACACTACCTCCTCATTAATTATTTAAGAATCGCAACAATGGGTGTGAAAATGATCACATTTAATGTAGGCGTGGAGCCAACATTTTATTAAAAGAATGGCGCAATGGGTAGTAAAATAGTAGAATCAATAAGAACCACGCCCAAATTATGGATATGCTTTTCACAGAAAAACAAGAATACATTTTATATGGATAGAGCTCTCCTATTCGTTTTGCCTCGCCTCTCTTTGGTGACGCCAGCCCACCGTCATCCCAAGGGCTATCAGTTGCATTGACTGCACTTTCATTTATAATAAGGGGAGTTCTGCGAACCGTCCCACCGGACAGATACCTCTACGCAATTTCCATTGTCATTTTCCACACAAGATTTACATGTTCGTATGGTAAAATAACTGTATTTCCTTTGGTCATTCCTCTCAATTCTGTGATTTTAAATTGCGCGCATAGTTTGTGTGCAATTACGCACACTTATTAGAAAAAAGTGCCTACATCCTTAAGTAGGATATAATCATTCATCCCAATGGAATGCCATCATTGAACAAAAATGGTGTTAGATATTATGATACTATGATCAGGTTATAAAGACTCATAAAGCAATTACACCTACCTAATCTTAGGGTAACTTAGTCCGATAGGTGTGCAGAAGACGCTGTAGTGCATTAAGATTCCGTAGACGAGCAAGATTAAAGTCGCTTTACTCGAACTGGCCATGCTGTTAGAAAAACAAAAAACAGACGCAACATTAAACAGGTTAGTCACTCCTATAGAAACAACATGCTCGCTCTTTGTTCCGTCGTATTCACATGCTGTACTAGTTCTCTTATCACAAGCTACAAAGCTGGACCAAATATAAGCCTGTTTAATATCAACACAGCGTCCGTTTGCTCAAACCAAAGATGCTTATCTGTTTTCTTAATCCCATTTCGTAAAAGTTTAACAGTGGAATTGACACCAAACCCTTTGCATGCAGTGCCAAAGTTATTTTAAAAAAAAAATTAATAAAAAGCAGATCCCCAAGCAGTCAAAAATATATAATTTCCATTACTTTATCTCGCTCTCCATCAATGAATTTCTCCGATATTTAAGACAATCCGCAGATAAAGCACATACCTATAGCAGGAAAGCAGGGAGAGCGCTGTGCTGTAGGATGTGATCCGGGCGCGGCTGTGTGTGTGTGTGTGTGTGTGAGAGAGAGAGAGAGCGAGAGAGAAAGACGGTTTCTTTCTCACGGCACTTCTTTCCTGGCTGAAGCGCCTCCGTCGTCTCCTTATGTTTCCCTCAGTACTGCCTATCTCACTTTGAGGCACAATTAATAGGACTCAGCCAGTCGCACAGGCAAACAAAAACTCGGAGGGAAAGTGCGCTGTATGTTCGTCTGCATAGCGTTGCTCTAAACTTTTGTCTTGTGCTGTGATTGTCTTGGATTTTTATCTATGTATCATAAGCCTTGCCCCCCCCCCCCCCCATCCCCCTTCCCCCTTCCCCTCCTCCTTTCTCCAATATGTCACATTAAGGATGCTATAGACGTCATCAAGTTTGCCTCCCGGAATATAAAAGTACACTTCCTTCCTCATCGATGCATCCGCCCCCCCTCCTAAAATGAAAGTTTACTCTGAAACTTTCGTCCTTTTGAAAATAAAATAAAAACAGAAGTGTGTGTGAGAGAGAGAAAGAGAGAGAGAGAGAGAGAGAGAGAGAGAAGGTGTGCGTGCGTGTGCGTGTGAAGTGAATGCATACAACGCATGAACTTTGTACAGGACGACGTGACGGCTAACACAACTTGTCCCTCATCGCGACTGCGACGGGTTATATCCCACCGTCACCAAGTCCAATTAGGCTTTTATGATTATGAAAGAGCTGGGAAATTATCATCGTTGTTGTTGGTGGTGCTGGTTGTTTCGTGTGATTTGATGGTTCTGATGAAGGGGGGGTGTTGATCACACTTCCGCTGACCAAGTTCAAGGCCTCTGAGGAGTCAGGAGCTGTCCAGTGCTGAAACCAATCGTCTCGAATTACGGCTTTCTGTATTTAGGCTACAGTTACTTTTTCTAATCATTTACAATAATTGTTCACTGGATACTGAGAGGGTATTTTAATGGCCGTGCAATGACAGCGCGAAGGCCTCGGCCTATCCATTAGATTGTTGAAATACAGAGGCACATAATCGGATTTGAAGCTGGTGACGCAGGATGCCATTTCAGAGAGCTGTCAGCCTACGTGGCTTTAAAACGATTCACTCATTTCCCAAACATTGTTCTGAAATTGTCTATATCATCATAATGCGCTGAGTGATACGTTAAAACGAAAAATAGATGAGGTAATTAACCAAGAAGCATTTGGGCCTAATTCTTTCCACCATGATGAAGCCCCATTTGGCACCTCATTTTTGGCAATAAGTCGAACCCTTTTATGCTTGCGGCTGCTCTTTAATATGCTACTTATTATTTGCTAATAATACAGTCAAATAAAATTGTGTCATATAAGCTTGATACTTATTTTCATAGAACTGTTGGCTTACAGAGTGTGTAGAATGCAAGTTATGAGACTTTTCATTTGGAAGGTTAACGCCTGTGTGAAAATCTAATTTGGTAGTCCTGTACAGGGCCTCGTTTTAATCACCAACTCTAGGCCACTGCAACTTTTGATTTTGCTCTGTTCAACACTGAATCAGACCTATAGCTCAACAACCAATTGAAGAGTTTGGCAAAGAGGCGAGAGATTCACGTCAGCGTTTTGTTTACTCTGACGCAATATGACGACCAGTTCCTGTCACTGCCACTGTGGGCCTATCCACAACTTCTTCTTCGGGGGCGTAATTCCTATGAAGAGTAGAATTTAAACCCCATATGGGTTAACTGGAGCACAATACACACGTTAGGCCTGTTAGAGCAAGTATTGATGCAGCTCAGTAGCCTAAGCAAACGGCGCCATCACGAGGACAAGAAAAGAAACGCGGGTTCATTCATCAACACCGGGGACAGATGAGTGAGTATGCTGTCACATTTGGTCGTGGAGGGGTTAACGTCCATAGCCAAAAGACTGTTGTGTTTTCTCAACTTTCTCCTATTCATCACTAACAACGAGATGTTTAGATTGGAATTTATTTGCAAATATATTGTTTTTTTAGTAGTATAACCTTTATCAGGTCATTTAATTGAGATCAAGATCTCATTAGCATATGTGTAGAATCCACTGTTATTGTATTATCTTTCAAATTATTCTAGGAAAATATTTAGTTTGTACTAAACTTTACCTAGCGTAGGAAACTTGGGCTGAATTCAATTTGTTTTTCATTTCTTTTCATTTAGCATAGGTTCATGAGGGCCTTTTTGGTTGTGAGCCATGGAATTGAAGCAGGTTGCCATGGTGCAGTGTTTTATTTAAAAGGTGACACTGTCATTATTTCACAAGAAAAAGGCATATTATTCGAGAAAAAAATGGATATAAAATAGTTTAGCAGAGCTAGCCTACTTTCTTTCCTATCTTATTTATTATCTTGTATGGAAGATTCAAAACTCCTAAATTAATGCATATTAAATAAAGTAATGGAGTAAAATACAATGCACATTGCAGTATATAATTTATTTCCTTTATAATGTATGCTTATATTTTAGACCTGTTTTCATTAAATCATGACATACTAAATGCATATCAAGAATATGCATATAACAACCTGTATTGTATTTCCCTTTATGTCTTTGTTAGATTGTCTTTCATTGTGGTATTTTAAATCTCCCGTAATCCTGTGACCCCTTGGAGAGGTCTAAACCCTCAGGTTGGGACTCCACTTGCTCACACTGCTTGCCACCACACCTCAAAGGATTAAATAACCTAATTATCCCACCAGTTAGACATTTTATCAGCCAGTGAGTGAGTGAGTTTGTCCAATTACACCTTTGGAAATGAATACCTCTTAAGAGTAATTAATACTTCTTAAGTATTTCACCATGTGTGTTTTTGATTGCTCAATAAATACACTATAGCATGGGGGGGGGTCTGTGATTACTTCACATGTCTGTAATAAAAGCAGGACAGTTGAGTGTCTGATATCTAAACTGTTAAAGTCAGTAGAACAGGTAAAGTGAAGATAATGTTGTTGGTAGGCACCTGTGTTTTTCATCAGGTCTATAAGGTAACATTTTATGTGGGATCAGTACGACAAAAATGAAAAAAATCGTGACTAGATTAACTGAAATGTTAAATAAATATAATAACATGATTTGAGGAGCTCAAGCAAACAATGTCTTGCTTTACTTTTCACCCTTTCTCTAGTCTCGCATTGCCAGACCTTCCTCCACAGCGCTGGTCTGGCTAGTCCACACAGCATTCCCGGGATGGGAGAAAAACGTGCCCTGGTTTATTGGCATTTCTTTAAACCAATCCCAATCGTAATGGGCGGTGCTAAGCTCCGCACGGAGCCACTGCAAAATAGCCTTGAGAAGGTGGACTGTGTACGTTTTGTGGTGCTACAGAAAACTCAGATTGGAGAGATAGTCTAGCTAGCTGTACGGATTTACCCTGCAGAGATCTGAGCAGTTAACTATAATCCTCATAAATCCACTGGAGTTTAAAATTCCACCACAAAGAAAGCGGTAGGAAACGGACATCAACGAAAATACATGTATCCAGGCATAATTTCCGCATAGCAATCCCAGAAGTGGAACGTTGCTGGTATAGATTAACTGGGAATGTTGGCATTGGCAGTGGTAGAAGAAGTACTCAAAACGTTTTTTTCTAAAGTAAAACTATTAAACAAAGTAAGTCAGTAGAATACGGTTAAATTGCTTTGGGGGCCTTCTGGTAGTTTTAGGGTACAATGATTCTCAAGAAAGCTGCAAGCACAATACCACAGGCCAATCAATCGACCGTTTCTAACAGGCCCGTTTTGAAAGTGTGTGTTAAGTACATCTTGTTTCTTCTTTTGAGGCGTCCCTCAGGGGATACTTGCAGAGCCGCCTGCGCACAATGCAGTCAAAGTCAGTAGAGGTCAGCAAATCACTTCCAACTAAATCTCAGCATGCTGTCTCATACATATAGAACCTTCAGAGCTGTAGTATTGTGGTCATGATTTTTGCTCATACAAATATGCAATCTAAACATGACCCTCCCCGTCTTAAAATCCTACCCCCTTAGTTTTTTTATTTGTATTATTATAAAACTGTCCATAGCAATAATGTATGCCCAGGCCCACTCTATTTCCCTTTGGAAATGTGTTGGACTTGGGACTGACAGGAAGTTAAATAGGCCAGCAAACACTATGTGTAAACTGCAACATTATAATTTAAAAGAGGTATTTAATAAATATGAAGCCTTCATGCTTTTATACAACCTAGAGGGCGCCAGATGACAAAGGTGCACATTGCGAGTAAGGTTCAAAGGTTAAACGGCATGATATAACGTTGCTATGTATCTCTAATAGATACATAAAAAACATAAAAAACGTTTTTTTTACATGATTTGAGTGTATTATTGAGAACAGTCTATATTGGTACTGGACTTTGTCCTCAATCTGAGCCAGTGAAGTCGGCCATATTGGGCACAAGGGAAAACAATTCAATAGGAGATGATGTGACGTTAAAGTGTTATCGGAAATAATCGAACATGCCATCATGAACCTATGAAATAAGAAGCCTGAATTTTCTTAGAAATTTAAGTTCTGTAGATGTTTTTGGTGAAATATAACTCAATTATTTCAGACAAATAATAAAAAGAAACATCAATTGCAATGCGTAGTGCTTATGTTCTTTTCTTTTTACTATGCCACTGCATTTAAAGTGTTCGTGCACAAAGTCATGGATAGCCTAATACAGCTGAACTGATCAGTTGATCAACATTACACAGGCCTACGTCTATCTTTGTCAATGTGATCATTTGCTCTAAAGTTTGGTTAAATTGGTCAACAGGCAAACATATAGCCTACAACTGGTGACGGGGGTTCACAAGTAGGGATTGCTTTGATTGCTTTGTTTTAAGGGATCACGTGCCAAACAAGTTTGGGGCCTCTGTGTTAGTCAGTGTTAAGGCTCAATTGAATTGGGAAACCCGGATGTACGCGTCTACTCTGAGTACCTGAACGCAGCATTATTGCTTCTTTGGCCTCGTTTGGTCGTCGGCACTAGTCCGGCTATTGTTGTGTGTCTTTCAGGGCAACACTGACCCTTCAGCAGGCGGTGATTTCTGGATGTTTAACTGTTGTCCGTTGCTCTTACGCCGCCATATTACGCTGCCTTTGTCAACGCGCGGTGTATTCTCGTTTGAAAGGAATACCAAGGATCCCGGCGGAGGACTTTGGGTTGGTGAAGTAGTTTAATCGGTATGGGACAGACGGAAGACTGAGATTCAACGTTAGAGACCGCTTCTCTCGGCCGTTTGCACTTCTTTACATCGTCGACGTGAAATAAAAACGTGGAGGAAAAAAAGATCACAGGACGCATGTAGCCGAAGTACAACACTGCAAAGGTCGCATTTAAGGTAAGAAAATAAACCGTCGCATTTGGTCTGCGAAGTGAGTGAGCAGGGCCTTTGACACTTGGGAGAAAGTTGGGGAAAGAGATAAGGAGAGTTTTCTCAGTGTGTTACAGTGTTATAAAAGTCTGTTTCATTGTTAATCCTGAACCAGGACTCTTTAGGAGTATTTGCTTCCATTAACACTGAGAAAAGACTCCCAACCCGTCCTGGACAATGCTGAATTGCTGCATATGCACAGTTTTATCCATGAAATAAACATGTTAACGAATAAAATATCTTTTTTTTTAAACTTGTATAGCTTCCTTTCAATTGTGTTGTAGAGTTTCTTTCACATAACACATTTTAACCACTTACTCAGTTCTTTCTGCCTCTCCCGATCTCTATTTATTTTAACACAATCAGCTGCTGTAGGCCTCAGCTGTTTATAGGCCTTTATTGCAAGACTGCTGTGTTACAACAGACCTTCCAAAATGTCAAATCCTCTGCAATTTAAGCCTTTTGCAGTACTTTCCAAGTCTGTTTTTGCATGCTTTTATTGTGGTAGTGCAACTGTACTTCCCAGATTTCCACACACCAAAAAATTCATGTGTGTAAGAAGATAGAATGTCATTATAATGTAGTGTGTGTGTGTGTGTTCATATCGTCACTGTCCCTCATTGTGCATGTGTCTGTTGTGGGTGCTTATATACTCCGGTGCCACAGTAATCCTCCATGGTAATCCCAGACCCAGTTGGCTGGACAGCCGTGTCTCTTACACACACACACACACACACACACACAGCTGGAAAGGAGAGGGCTGTTGGCAGAGGAGTGAGGAGCACGAACAGGTGGTGCTGGCTGGGGTTCAGTGGACTTGAGTTTAACTGCAGTCATTAAGGATCCTCGCATACTCCTCAAGTGTCCTCATGGCTAGAATGAGACTACAGTATCATCACAGTTTGCTGATTTGAAGCTCCCAATCAAACAGATGTTAGAAAACTGAACAAACTTAGCATCCAGATATCCTCAGTCACAATGTGGGAACAGAACAAGAAGAGTAATTCTGTTTTATAGCTTGAAGATGGCCCTTCTCTCTGCCAGCTTCACTCCAACCATTGACCAGCACAGCAGGTGGCCTCAATGGCATGAATGGAGTCGGAAGGAAGCCCCCCCCAACTCCACTCACTATGATTGGCAAAGATGGCAGGCTGCCCGAAGATAAGACCGAGTTGCCCCTCAGAGAGTGTGCCAGGGCAATTACTGAGTTACGCTTCAGTAGCAGTTTGCAGACCTTGGTACCGCCTCATCTCTCTGTGATTGCTGCCAGTTTTTACAGAGCAAGTCTGTCAACTTAGCTTTCAGGCTTTTAATGTAATTGATGTCTTTTATAGCATGAGCAAGTTCAGCTTGTGGACTTTAGATGCTGCTTTTTGCCTAAGACATGTTAAAAAAGGATACTCAATAGTAACCTGATGGGCTTCTTGTAGGGCTGAAGTTATGGACAAAACAAGACATTTGAGGACGTCATCTTGGGTGTTTGGGAAACACTGATCCAAAGTTTTCACCATTCTCTTGACATTTTATAGACCAGAAATTAATTAAATTAATCAAGAAAACAATCAACATATTAATCGACTATGAGAATAATCGTTAGTTGCAGCCATACTGAAATGATCAATGGAAAACACCATTGTAGTGAGTAACTATTCAGTGGTCTCACCTTCTCAAATGTGAGGATTGGCTGCTTTCTCTGGTTAATATCGTTGTACTTTGAAGACTTTTGGACATTGGTTTTATTTGTCGAACAAAACAACATTTGAGGATTGTGTTACCTACTGCTGATACAATACTTGAGTTCTAGGGCTGTAACGATATGGAAAATAAAACCGAAATTGCGACAATCAGCTCCATGAACTTGTGTCGCAGAGTGAGAAGGCAGAATCGCGACACACGTTCCAACTCATAGAGTTATACTTCCCGTCCAGATCCAGTGCTACCACATCTTTAAATTATTATTAGTATTAGTTCTTTTGGTGCCTTATCCCTGTTTTGTCTGCTAAACGTAGCTAATTGTAAAGACTGATGAAAGCAAAAGGGGGGCACCGGTAACTCTAACGGAGGTGTAATGTTGGAATGGCCGCTGTTCTGACTCGGGTGCCTGGGTCTGTTTCCCGACGGTTCAGTAAACTGCCGTTAGCGTCCTTAGCACCGGAGTTAAGTGCTGACTGTGGAAGCATGTTGAAAAAAATCAAGGTTTATATTGAATCGTAGGTCAAAAATAGTGGTACAAACCAAACCCTAGGTTTGGTGTATTGTTACAGCCCTATTGAGTTCCAATACCGGTCCCAAAAAGGTAATGAAACTCTGAGATATATATCTGGCCTTCCCTCCCAACTAGTTGCGACAACATGCCTTTTCTTCACCCTGTTGAGCAGTGATGTGGTTGATGAGGTTTAACAGTCATGGCGGACGTTAATACCGAAAATAGCCTTGCATAAAAAAAAAAAAATGCAAGTGGTTGTGTTGGTGGGGGCGTGTTGCTTTGGATACCAATCAGACGTTGAGTACAATGCAAAGGCACAGAGAGACACACTTTAATCTTTCATTAGAAAAGGTTACGAGGTAAACAGGTGGTGTGCTAGCATGTTCTGATTGGTTGAGCGGTTTATTGTGATTCAGAAAAAATTGAGCTATGTTTAATATTTTTATGCACAACCCAATACCCTATATATATATATATATATATATATATATATATATATATATATATATATATATATATATATTAATGCCACAGGACGTTCGTGATTGTATTTCATGCCTTACCCCAAGCTCCCCCCAATGTTTTTGGTCTGAATACTCATAACTTTCAACCCAAAGAAGCTTGTGCAGCTATGCAGCCATAGAGGAACGATATCTAAATATAATGATAAAAAACTAGCAACTTTTTGATTTTAAATCCAGAACTATCTGATCATAGAATACATAAAGAAGTTGGCTTCATGCCAGTACCAAAAAGTATTTAAGTTTCATACCCATTCTTAGGTGCTAACGTCTAACTGGACATTATCGTAAATATAGTTACTGAGTATACAACCTTTTACTAGTGTGTCAGTTTTGTCCCAAGTGACTGTAAAGGTTACACAGGGCAGTGGCTCAAAGGTGGAAGGGCCTCTCCCAGAACTCTCCGGATCTGCATCTTATCTGATTAGTTAAATGGTTCGGATGGTTAACGAGAGTTCAGAGCTGTGTCACGCTCGATCTGCTTGATGAATACACTACACAAACTTCATGGTAGTCAGCAATATCCTGTTAATACACACCTTCATTATCAGTAACAATATAGAGGATCTCTTGATGGAGTACTTGGAGATTGGCTCATCAGTGTATAATGTGGTCTTTTACTTTCATATACACTACTGCCATGTTTTTCTATAATATTTTCCAATCATTTCACTGACTGTCAATTTTGTTTCTGTTTTGCACCCATTGTTCCTCTTGGAATGCCAGGATTAAATCCTGAATTTTGTCTTAAGAGGGATTTCAATTCTTTATACAATGCATGCCTGTAACACTATTTGAAAGTCTAAGTGAAAAACTGGGTTATACAAATGACTTACAGATGTGAGTTGATCCTAACCCATTTTGGTATAAATTGACCTCAGTGCAAGGTCCGTGTTATACTAGAGGAGTATTTCTTAGTGATGTGTTGGTTGACCTCATCAGTGTCAATTAATAATTCTTTGGATATTATTTAAATATGGAGCTAAGAAAGCACATTTTCAGTCAGTCTTACCTGGAAGACAATCATAATGTTGCACTTAATTGTTCATCGTTGAAGTGACCTTTTTTAAAGGAAAGTTCAAATCCTGGCTCCTTCCGCACAGCTGGCCAATCATGGTGCAAAGTAGGTGTGCATGTCAGAAATGGACGTACATCATTGGATACGTGGGTAAGGGGGGTCCCTGAATATAATTGACCATCAGTTTGACGGAGTATACTGGCCCCTTAAGGCTAATGTGACCTTGTGACGTGTAGTACTGGGATTCTTTTCAACTGGATATTGCCTGCGTGCCAGCTAGCGCAAAAGCTTCCCCCCTGAAGCTCTCCAGCATTGTTGTATTCGGCCCTGTGGGAAGCAGCAGCCTGTGTCTCCTTAATCTGACACAGCATCACAGGCAGTCTGGCACGCTGCCTCTCATGTCCTTGGATGGAGTCTGGCTCCAGCATTTGTTTGAACACATACCACTGCCTTTTGAGGGCTCTTGTACAGTATGCCTGGAAATAAAGTGATTCACAAATATCTGTGGGAGTCTGTGCATGAATGTTCTTCCTTTACGTGTCATATTCAATAGAAACTTGTTTAAAATGTTGAAATATAATAGGTCTCTTGTGTGGTAAACTAAATGTGCACTTGAACTCATCTAAACTTCTCTAAACTCATACAATTTAGTTTTTTGTAAATATGCAAAATAAAGTATAAAAAGGACATCAACAGCGAAATTTCTAGTGGCAACGGAAGAGGAAGGTTATGGATTTAGACTATCCCGGCACGGATGCAGCAGCTGCACACCTAATCTGAGATTCTGCGTTTACAAGACTTTTGCAATGGACAGGTCCCCTGATATTTTGCTCATTCCCAGTGGACATTACTCACTCAGCGGAGCGCACCGAGACTAAAAGCTTAGCAGAGAGAAAGCACAGGCGGCGATGCTGAGTTGGGTGTGTGGTCTGCTAGCTCCACTGCTAAAGATGGTTTTGTGCAGCCAAGTCTCTGTTATCACTATTCATTGGTGTCCAGCAGTCTCATATCGCCCCACTTGTTGACAAGACAGCAGGCGTTGGCGAGAAAGACGCTGGGTACAACGGTTTATGCGGAGCCACTCTTGGCCTAGCCTGGATTCCCACTTACTTGCCTCGCTTCTGCTTCCTCTTCCATCGCTGGCTCGTGCCCCGTGAGCTCTGCTGAGCTAGTAATCTCTGCCGAGATGGAGCCAGACTGCAGGAAAACCTCCATTGTAACAGTCTCTTAAATTCAGAATCTCAACTACATTTTGGAGGACATTGCAATTTTATTGCGTGTCTAACTTTACCCAAGCTTTGAACAGTATCATGGTCATGCAATTCTTGCACAATGGGGAAATGCCGGCCCTATTTTTTTGGTGTGGCCAGGAATTACACATTATACCTTTTTTTTTTTTTATTTTTTTTAATAGATGCAAAAAGCTATTTACTGCACATTTGGTCATTAAATCCCTTGCCCCTCATATCTGTATGAGCTTGAAGCGGTTTTTACTGTGTTCCCTTGGAGCCACCAGAAGCACAACACATTTCTTCTAGCTAATCTCATTGCCTGTATAACAGGGAATTCATTCAGGAAACCTCTGAGAGATAGGATTCAATAATATGCCTGTCATTTGATTTGCAGTGGGGTTGATTTGAGCTATCATTAGTTTTGGAAAAATTTGCATCAAGAATGATCACTCTTATTTCTCAATTTGCCATGAACAGCTTTTCTTTCCCAGGACTAAAACATGTAATCTGAGAACAGTTAAATCTAAATTAAATACTCAATAGAGGATAGACCAGGACTGGGAGTGGTGAATACAAACATGCTAACGTTGTGTGTCCTCGACATTCTGTTAGGTTGTTTGCATAACGTTATCTGTTAGTGTCTACAGAGGCATCTGATTGTTTTGAATATATTGGAGCACTTGGTTTGATAGTTGGGATTTCAGGTTGCACAAATGTAAGAACTGTGTGTGCCCTGATAAGCATTTGTGCTGCTCAGTGTTAGCATGTGTATAGGCGTGTATAGTTCAGGGGATTGTGAGTGGGCTGTGCTCTGTGGGGGGAGCACCACAAGGTACTTTCTCTTCTCCATAACAAAAGGTAGATGAGACTGACAAAAGAATAAATCGAGAGGCTTTTTTTTTTAGAGAGGTGGCCTTTTTTCTTTTTCTCAGAGCACAATTCTCCATGGGTGGTTTTAAAGTGGGGAAAGTACATTTGTTATTTAAAATGGGTTCTACTTTAGAAAGAACTTTACTAAAACCTAAAGAATTGAGATAATTTAAAAAGTTGACTATGCTGATTTTGTGATTTTGGAATCGGGTATGGACTTGATTTTAGAATGTAAGGACAGTCATTCAATAGCCTTCATTTATGCTCCCTAGTTCTTAAAGCATTAGCAGTTTTGGTCTTTCTAGATAAATCCCAATTTTGATATTTGATTTTGATATAGTCACTGATATGACATTACTGTTAACTGACAAAAGGTTTTAAAAGCTTCTGCTTATTCACACCTGAAGTCAAATGCTGTGATTCTCAGCATTTCAGTTGTTGATCTGGATGGTAGGCTTCATTTTAAAGCAGATACTCAACATAATATTAAAGTTATGCCCACTCAGTTGCTAGCTGACACAGAATCTGTGTACTTGAAGTCATCACCATGATGTCTGGTTATATCAGGATTAGCTGTAGTATTTGTTTCCAAGCCCAGCAGAGCATTTAAACCATTCATACCCTCTTTAAACTACACTGATACACTTACATTGTTTTCTTTCCAGGTCAGCCATTCTTTTGCTGTAGCATAAACTTTAGGGTCAGGCACTAAGTGTTGTGAACATTTGGAAACGTATTGGTTGACATGAGCGACAGGATAAGGTCAAAGGTGGTGGTCATGTTTATATGGCTTCTGCTCTGATGTCAATGCTTTCTACTATGATGGTGGATTAGTTTGGCCTACTTGGAGATATTCCACAATACACCAGGACGTTCAAAATGCTTGACCTAGTCTGCAACTAGAGAGATACTACTTTGTTAATCCCAAAGGAAATTCTTGTGCCAGAGCTTGCCCCAAAATTAAAAACAATAGAGTAACTAGAGCTGGGTATAGTCACTCAATACCTTTTTATAAGGTATTAACCAAAATAACCCAGTACCAAGTAGTATCAACTTCTCCAGTCAAATCATGCCTGCATTCAATGTTCTTTGTACCCATATGTAGAAAAAAAACTTATTGTTTTGCTTGCAGTCAATCATTGCAAGGGTTCTTTGATGTAATACAGCTTGTGATTAGCAATACTAAATACTAATCATTGGGTCTGTAAAATGTCAAATGTCAAAACTAGTGAAAGCTCATTACACTGTATTGCTCTTTCCAGCAGTATAAGAGTTTCTCTGTCTTACAAAACTGCAGATATTTTTCATGATGCATTGCCTATATTAACCAACATTAACAAATTGTCATGCTCACAAGGCTCCCATGCTTTTGTAATCAGCTGTTATTGCTTATCCTGTTTGTGGTAACACTCCTATGGAGAGTGTCTGATTTCCAAAAAAGGCCAATTTAATTCCATATTCACCCACTTCACTTACATTTTGTATCTGGTATGTAAGAAGTGTTTAATGTAAAATATGTTGCTGTCTGCTTGTCATGGAGTTGAATACAAAAATACTAATAGTAGTGACTGACTGTGCGAACAACTACACAAAGAATAAAAACATGTCAGCTGAGTTTATTAGTCGTTTGCTTTTTAAACGGTGAAACGACAGATTGATGTGTCACTCAATCTGTTTGCATGAATGATAATTCATCTCCATCCATCCTTCTTACCCCGTTATTCATCGTACTGTTTATTTCCAATGCCTCAGCATTGGCTTCCAGTCAATGCCGTTTGTTCAAGGGAGGAAGACAATAGACCATCCATCTCAAATCAGTATATCCATACAGTACATTGATTGTTGACCCTCATCCGATTTAGTTGTAGCTCTGCCCCTTACAGGCCAATGCTGTTCTTCCAGCAGAGACTGAAAAAACGACTTTCTTCACCCGGGGATTACGTCTTAGTTTGAACTGCCAAATCAATACATCCTCTACAATTGATAGAGGGACGCAGTCTGTATTGGAAATCTCATTTAACTTGTCCTATCAGTCTGAGAAGCTAAAGCACTCAAACATCCAACAACATCCATCCAATATGTGTGCACAGAATATGCATACAGTTTGTCTCAAGATAACAAATTAAAAATAAAGCTAAAAACCAGGCTTATTAGACTGTGTTGAAACTTTGTAATTACCCGGAAATATGGACACACACACTTACCTACATTGTGTATGGGTTAAAGCCTTTTAAAGCATTGCCACTGTGAGCCACTGGGGCTGCCCTGTTTTTTCTGCTTGTCTTGCCTTTTCTTTTCTGTCTTGGCTTTGTTGGCGTTCCATCTGAATGACAGGAGCACACACCTCTTCTCCTGTTACCAATACCAATATGTGACCTGTCACTGACAGGTTTTTAAAACTATGTCATAACAGTTTACGAATGCCAGCATATGAGTCATTGAGAGTGGATCAGTCTTGGACTAAAGTGTCTTTTCGTTATACACTGGAATTTTTTGTACAGTTAGAAAGACACACCTATGTACAGAACCACTTGACGAAGAGGCCAAAGGTGACAGAGAAATCAATAAACAGAGCAGGTTCTGTAGATGATGCTGTCAACGCATGACAACACACAGACCTACTTATACACTCATAAACTGACGTGGATTTGTCTGTCACCAGATACCTTTCTTGTGAGGACATCCCAAAAACGTACTCCTTTTCATGATCAATAAATAATCTCATAAAGATAATTTCTTTCCAATTTAAAGACTAATCCTAACTGAGCCAAAACCTTTTTTCTCCTGTGTTTATGGAAGTCATTTGGTCTTTGTCCTTGATGTCACACACACACACACAGTCTCATATATCGCTAAGCTGAGGAGGAGAAAGCACCTACTCTTAACACCGATGGGCTTTTTGCCCCTCATAAATCTGTGTCGCTGATGGTGTGATCACAGGGGAGAGTTGAAATGGCCATAGGCTGAAACATGATCTAGCTTGACAGGCTTTTGTGGGGACTTATGAAGTCATGATGTGAGGTCATTCAGTGGCATGCAGTCTTTGTTTTCCAGATGGGAAAGTTATGTCAAGATCTTTAAAAAATACAACAAAAAATAAACGCTCCAGCCCATGTACAATATCATAATTATTTCTCAAGCTCAGCCCCCATGACAAAGCATGAGCTCACAACTGTTACTAATGTACACATGAGTTTACGCAAACCTAACTGCGAACGATCTGTAAAATAGTTTGATCACTCTATTGAATTTTATTACCTCCAGATCTTTTCCTTGTTGTCCATGGATTTTGATCCACCATCTGTTTTTTTTGCCTTTTATAATACCAAATTTCACTATAAAAAATAGCAAAAATCTTTCTGGGATATCTTTCTCTGTATTTGTACAGTAACATAAAGAAACACGGTATATTTTGTGTTGTTACAGGATTTTTGCAGGCTACCTTGTGACACCACTAGAATCATAGTCTACCTGTTGTTCATTGTGTTGAAGTCATTGTTCAGTTCACTACAATAAACTGCATATGTTGGTTTACGTAGTCTGCAGGTTTCAGTCACCTGTTTTAGCCACCTTTTTACAAATCTTGCATCAAAATCTCCCAATTAAATCCAGTTCTTCTATCCACCTACAAGAGTCAGCCAGTTGTTTTCACAACATCAGCAGTAAGCCCCTCATTGTTTCCCATTCACAAATATTTCTGGCAGAGTTTTGCTTAATTATCAGCCTGCTTGATTTGCAAGCATTTCTTTGTTTGGGTCACCCTGCATTCACAGTTTTGTAGTTTTGGTCTTAAATGTGTATCTAATCACTTCCAGAGAAGTTTTGTATGTTAGGTTGCATTTACAGTTGGGTTTCTATACAGTTCATCACAATCCATAATCCAAAGCCATTAACAACAGTAAGAATCTAAGATGTGTGACAGTAGATACTTCACATGGTTTAATCAATGTAAATGCAGCCAAACTCAAACTGTAATTTGAAGATCAAACTCCAGTTGATCCAATCTTCCTTTTCCTTCTCCTCCCCACAGGCTTGACGATGGGTTGCGTCAGGAGTAAAGAGGACAAGGGGCCGGCACTGAAGTACCGACCCGATAACTCCAATGCCACGCAGATCAATGCCCACCTGGGCCATTACGGGCCTGACCCCACCCTGATGGGTCATTCACCAGCTATGAAGACACTCAACAACAGCTACAACAGTCATGCCGCTGCCCTCACGCCCTTTGGTGGGGCGTCATCAGTCATGACGCCCTTTGGCGGGGCCTCCACCTCCTTCACCTCCGTGGCTGTGAGCAGTCCCTTCCCTGGTGTTATTACAGGTCAGTTTGTGGAGAAGATTTAAGCTTTTAGAGGGACAGATGGGAAGAGGATCAAAGGATGAATAAACTGAGATGAAAAAGCGGATTTTAATAGAACCCAATACTTTTGAAACATTTCCATCTGTCATTACCAATTTTTCCTTCTGTTGTCAATATGTGTAAATCAGTGTACAATTTTAGAATAAACTATACCGAGCATTTGTTATGCACAGGACCTTATGTGCAGCAGATGTTATGCAAATTAGACATTTGAAATGAATCAGCCAAAACATCAAGGCCAAGGAGAAACCCAAAATAGGTCTGTAATATGGGAAACAATGCAGCAGGCATTGCATCTCTGGAGCCAAACAAAACAATTAGATTCACTGAATGCAATAGATTTTGTCATGCACATGTATTTATTTTCAGCAATAAAAAGGCTTTTTCATAATGAAATAGTGATTAAATGACTATTGGTGACACGAAAAGTTACCAACAGTCATTCCCATTTCAGGTGGTTAATACAGCATAGATTGGATGGGTAAATTATGCAATGAGCAACAAAGGATAATGTTTTCTTCCAAAGCTCCCTGTCTCACTCTCTGGACTGACGCCTGTGGTTGATCTAATCCTGCCCATTCAATTTCCTCCTCGAGATAAACATAGCAGGGTCCTGTTGTCTCTTTGCACTCTTTCACGTCAGATCACAAAAAAATCAACTGTTTCATAATATATAAGATATATTCAAGATCAAGTGACATCAATTTGATTCACTGACTTGAGAGGTTGACAATTGTGAGAGGAATATTCTGTTTTTCCTTGTGTGTTCTTAAATAAATTAAGACTGAGCTGGTTGTATTTTTAATCCAGGCTCTGAGGTGCAGGAAGTGAGATATTTCAAAAATGATGATAATATAATGATAATCATAAAGGGGTATTTTAAACAAAAAATACTTTTATGTTTTGATACAGTGTATCAGATATTGTGTATCAGTTTGTTCACTTGTTACTCAAGTATGAAATATTGTAAACGGAAGACAGTAGGAAAATCAAAATGAGCATTTTGTCTTCTTTATTTGATGGTCAAAAGTTGATGGTGCTGTTTTCATTTGTTGTGCAACTTTTTGTTGTGCATTTTAAGTAAAATTAAAAAAGACTTTAATTAAAGAAATCTGACAGCAGCTCTGCGATTAACTAGCTTTCATATATATGCATTCCTCTAACGCTTAATTTCTCTTGCTCGCAGGCGGTGTTACATTTTTCGTAGCACTGTACGACTATGAAGCGAGGACCTCGGATGATCTTTCATTCAAAAAAGGGGATCGTTTCCAGATTATCAACAACACGTGAGTACACTTGCTTTTTACACTGGCAAACTCTTTCTGTACACGCACACAAACACACAGAAGGAGTTTGCGTGTGCGTGTGCGTGTGCGTGTGCGTGTGCGTGTGCGTGTGCGTGTGCGTGTGTGTGTGTGTGTGTGTGTGTGAGATCCCTCATTTTAGTCAGGTCTGATATTAAGGCAGACATCTGTCTGGGTTAATGGGTTCCTCTAATGGGCCATCTGTTTAGTTCCCATCACTCTTCTCCCGCCATAGATCATTCCTCTAGTTCAGGGCTTTGCATTTGGGTTGCAGTGTAAAACATAACACTCTTCCCTTATTAAGTAAAATACAAGCAAAGCACATAATGAAATCGATTAATGAGTTGCCAACATCTAAGCTGTATATATTATATATATATTATATATTATATATTATATAATTATATATTATAATATATAATATATATATTATAATATATATATTATATATTTTACTGTTCACTGAAAATACAGCTGAAGGTCAAACTCATTACATTTTTATGGAAATGTTTTTTCTCCATCATTGCTTATTAACTTTAATTGCCCTCTTGAAGAGAATTCTGTAAACCGCAACAAACAAATCTGAAACTTTGCTTCATTCTTTTTTTTTAATGCACTTTTATTTTAATCCTTTTTTTATCCACATACAATAAGTATAGTGTTCCATTTATTTCAAGAACAGAAATGAAGACAATAACAATAAATTATAATGAAAAGAGAAATTTCTTTCTGACAGTGATACTCAACATACAGCCCAAGGGAGCTGCCGGGCGGCTTATTTAACAATAGAAATTAGTGCTGTCAGTAGGCCTATCACAATAATACATTTTGCCGGACGATAAATTGTCCCAGAAATTTTTTCGATAAACAATAATATTGTTGTTCTGAGACAATTTTCAGCTAATGTAATAATAATGACATAATAAAGAAGGTACATCTTTTCAAAGATAAATACACTTTTATTTCTAGAGAATATTTAACACTGGAACTGGAAGACATTTTAAATATGTGGCTATCAGCCACATGGCGAGTAAATAATTAGTTGAATCAATTAAGGATCATAGCTTTCACTTGGATCCCCTGGCTGATGTGGAAAGAGCACATGGTCTTAATATTAGGAATATATTGACACTCATAGATGGGGAAATAGTGAGTTTAAGTGTTAGATCAGTTATTACAACATGTTAAGTATGTAACAGTAAATGCCACACACCAGACATTCCCCTAAATAAACTTTCACTAAATGGCCATGCAGTTACATAACATATTGGTTCTACTTTGTCCCTTATGCATATAATGGAAATGGGGCAAATAAACACCAGGAGCATGCTAAGTTTTCTAATACATGAATTAAAGAATCAAGCAGCCAGAAAAAGTGACTTAATTTCTCCTCCATGATTTAGATCCTGACGTGGTTAAATGACGCATAAAATGACCTTGTTACTTTTTTGTCTTTGTATAGTTTTAGACCTGCAGTATTCTTTTTATAGTAGGTGTATTTGTTCCCCCAATCGTGTCTTTGTGTGTTTCTGATTTCTAACTTGTACTCTATTCAGGGAAGGCGACTGGTGGGAGGCTCGCTCCATCAACACCGGACAGAAAGGTTACATTCCCAGTAACTACGTGGCTCCAGCCGACTCCATACAGGCTGAAGAGTAAGAGCTCATCTATCATTTTCTTGTTTGTCTTTTATTTTTTATTTTTACATTCCTTTCTGGTTTCTCACCCTGTTCAGTTAGTTCTCTTCTGATTAAGAAGACATGATGCGGCTGGGCGGTCACACATTGTGACTAACCTATCATGTACCAACAAGTCTAAA
Organism: Etheostoma perlongum; assembly: GCA_026937815.1. Lineage (NCBI taxonomy): Eukaryota > Metazoa > Chordata > Actinopteri > Perciformes > Percidae > Etheostoma > Etheostoma perlongum. Next base: position 13,736,861 of record CM049382.1, on the reverse strand, counting down.
CAATGGAGCCCTGTATTGTCGGTGGCCTCCTCATTGCAGTTCATCCGGTGTGACAGGAACGTTAAGGGACTGCACTGCTTTTACACAGTTATGGCCTGGTTTCTCATTGGCTGACAGCCAGTTTACTAAGGCGTTTCTGTTGCGTGGCGTCTGCGTGGCGTTTTCTGTCTTTGCACACCAGTAACGTGTCATAACGAGGCGCTGCTACTGCTAGCCTTGTCTGTACACATGTATCTTTCCCATTGATAAAATGAAATAATAGCGTGTTCTTGAACTTTATTTTGTCAATATTTTGTGTACATTTGTTTGAACATATTTTGATATTTCGTTCTGTATTGACAGGTGCAATATCAAAAAACTATTTTTTTTTTTTAAATTACATTTCTATCTGCATTTATGTTAAAACCTAGAGACTTAAACATGTAATTTATTAATTATAGGTCCCATGGCATGAAAATTTCACTTAATGAGGTTTTTGAACATTTATATGCATTCGCCCCAGCCTGCCTACGGTCCCCCAGTGGCTACAAATGACAATAGGTGTAAACCGAGCCCTGCGTATCCTGCTCTGTCTTTGAGAAAATGAAAGCTCAGATACACTCCCCCCCACCGAGAATTTTTGCCCACCCATGTGAGAGAGATATTATGGCTTTTAAACGAGCAAAGTGGCAGTTGGTCGAGGCCACACCATAAGCTTCCACCTTGCCCCCCCCTTCCTCTCCTCAAAAGCTACAGACTCAGAAGTGGCACATACTAAGGAAAGCTCATTGTGGGACTAGCTCTAGTGGCTGTAATTCTGCACCAAGGCTAGATTTTGGGAAAAAGACTTTCAGATATGGTATTAGGTGACCACTAAGACCTATATAAAAGCATCCAAAGAGCATCACGTCAAGGGACCTTTAAACAACTTTTGTCTGGAAACGCTTCCAACATGCTTGCGTGTTGTGTGAAAAATAGGCGCCAGTCTTATTTCTAGCATGTACACATTTCCGCGGCTCGAGACAGTAGTTGTTTTAAGCTACTAAAAACAACAATATAAAGCAGCCAGCTATCTGTGCCTTTGGTCTAATAGAGTGAGTACAAGTGATCAAAAGAATTTTTGGTTCCTTGTCAATTTCATCTGGGAAAAAGAAATGTTCCTGTCAGGTGAGACAATTCAACATGTAAGAACTTGTAACGATGTCTTGAAAATGACTCTACTACTCTAAATTCTTACTCCTACTGAAAAAAAGCAGAAAAGCTGGATTTTAAGATTGTTTTTTTTTTTTATTCATAGTAGTAATAGCCCTTATATGTAATGGAACAAGCTGAAGACGTTTTGCATGGAGCAGAGTTCATAATACACTGTAATTATCATAGATTGGTCTAAATTATTTTGACTTAAATGAGACTTTAAGCTATTTAATTGCTTCTGTCTGACTTTGAAGGCAACCACATATGAATCACATATACAGCTTCCTTATGTTAACTGACTAACATCAAATATGTTTTATTTCCCTATTCATCTATTTTTTATGTTTAACTTTTTAACAGTTTAACAGACAGGGTTTATATGGAGCCAGAGAATTTCCAAATACCCAACATCTAAATATATTACACCACCAGTGCCATATTCTTATTACATGAATAAGAAAATCCTACTTGTACAGTATATCGCATTGAGAGCTTCTCCTGTGTCTGACTGTGTCTCTTCGTGCAGATGGTACTTTGGTAAAATGGGCCGCAAAGACGCAGAGCGTCTCTTATTGCTTCCAGGGAACCAACGGGGCACTTTCTTAGCACGAGAGAGTGAGACAACCAAAGGTGAAAATAATGATAATGATGCTGTTTTAAGTCATTACGAAAATAATGAAAGTTATTTTTCTTTATTTGTGCTTGTGCATGCTGTGGATTTGGTTTTATTGCAGATATATGTTCATTTTAATGGAGAAAAAAAAACTGTTTTAAAATGTAGTTTAGAAGATCAATGGGTTTTTATATTCATCTGTTGTTATGTAGACTAAAAGCCTGAGATGCATTGCAGATTTAAGTGAGTTCCGGTTGCTATGAACCACATTCTAACGTACTTTCTGTGGATCTTAAAGGGGCCTACTCTCTGTCTATCCGGGACTGGGATGAGGTGAAGGGAGACAACGTTAAACACTACAAGATCCGAAAGCTGGACAACGGTGGTTATTACATCACCACTCGGGCCCAGTTTGAGGCACTACAGAAGCTGGTGAAACACTACACAGGTATGCAGCCCGTTCACCTACTTGTCATGTAGGAAGCTTTTAGACAACTTGTTGTTTACAACTGGACAGCTGATCTCACTTGGAGCAAGTTTTTTTTTTTCTTCATTTTTGACTCATGTTTGGAGTGTGTTATCTAGACAAACATGCCAATGGTAATTATAGTCATTTTTGGGATACAGAGGGTCTTTTTTTTTTTTAAATTCTTGATCGTGATTCTTAAGCAGTGCTTTAACTGACACAGTCACAGCTCAGCAATCCTGACAGAGTCCCCAAAAAAGCCAAACCATTTGAGACTTAAGCAAAAGAGACATGAATATAAAACAGTCTTAAGCATGCTGTAATCTACAATATTGAAAGGCAGGCAGCTGTTCCTAAAAAAACCCTCAGACAAATTAGAAGAATGCATCTGGATGAGGTAAACACATGCAGCACAAACTGTTTGTTGAAAACTTTACAAGAATACAGTTAAATCCCAAAAGCAGAATCCAGAAACAAGAGGATGTGTATGTGAGCGTTTGATTTTAGGTCTTGTGTTGTTAACTCTGCCCGGCTCATTTCCACGTAATTCATGTCCTTCACTAACTGCAGTGCTCCTTATAATTGACTCATTTGTATTCCTCTAAGTGTATCATTTTAAACAACCAAACAGATGTCGACAATAACTAAGAAGTCAGACAGAAAAAGTTTAGAAAATCTTACCTATTCAGTAACATGCTGGTTTCCCAATGTGTGTCCCTTTCTGTGTGCAGAATGCCAATGCTACACCTCACAAGGTGCTTAGTAGGGGTGTGCAAACAAATTGATTCAAGCTCTACCAATTCAAAATCAATTAATAGAACTGCAAAAATCTATTTCATATTGTGTGTGTGTGTGTGTGTGTGTGTATATATATATATGTATTGTATATATATTTTCATATTGTATTTCATAAAAAAAAATATTGATGGGATATTCAAGGTCCCAGTAGCTTACAGTTATCACACACATCATACACATACATCAAAACCGAATGTTTAAATAACAAACACAAATAACAAATCCACATGAATAATATATATATATACATGGGAAAAGTAAATACATTTACATACTTTGAATCATTTTTTGAATTGAGAATTGTTTTTGAATTGATATTGATTTGAACCGTAACATTTTCGGAATCGTACACCCCCAGTGGTTAGTCCTGATGCTGTCAGCTGCTTTAGGCTCTCGCTGTACCTGCAAAGGCTTCAACACCAAAACAACCCCTTGATCTTTTTGCTTTCATGCTGAAAGTTAAATTAATTGCACACGTTTCATGTGGTGAAATTACAGATTTGATTCTTTCTGAAACCGAGCATTAAAAATACAAAGATTATTCTGTGAGAAATGACTGTGCAAATGACGGGTCAGGAGTTCTGTGCGCTTGCGTCATTGTGATTTGATTGTATGTTGTAGGATGTTTGTTGGTGTTGTCATACATGATATTTTATTCATCATGTTTGCATTCCATTTACTGTAGCATGGCTCGGCTTACTGCTACGACTGTATGTACTTAACACGACACGCAGGCTGATTGCTAACCAGCTCCACTTTAAAGCTTGTTCTTTTCCTGTTTCTCCCGCCTCTCTGTGTGTCTTTACATGTCTGTTCCTGTCCAGAACATGCAGATGGTCTGTGCTACAGGCTGACAACTGTGTGCCCCACAGTGAAGCCTCAGACTCAGGGACTAGCTAAGGATGCTTGGGAAATCCCGCGAGAATCCCTCCGACTGGAGATCAAACTTGGCCAGGGCTGCTTTGGAGAAGTCTGGATGGGTAAGCGAGCAATACAGCAGTATATGTTTCAAAAACACACACAAGCATGTTGTTTTGTGAAGTGGTTTATGAATGAACCATGGTGCCACAGAACCCACCCCTAACAAGTGTTTCTATCATTTTAGTCTTTTCTATGTTTTTTGGTGCCCGGTCACACCAGAAAGCAGTATTCATTTGCACAGCCTCTGGAAATAATTGGTACTGGACGCTTTGTGGAATAGTGACTACTTGTGCCCTCAGTAGCTAACTGGAAAGTATTTCAATACAGGTAACATAGAGGCTAGCACAGTATTTGTACCATTCACTTCTGTCTTAATGGCTGACTGCACATCATGCTGCATCTTTGTTGTTTGATGTCCATTTATAATCTATCTGAGCAGGATTAGACAATTATTTTCATCAGCGATTAATCTGCAGAATTCTTTCTTGTTTAATTAATTTTTTTTTTGGTCTATCTAATGCCTTAAAGGTCTTTAGGATTTATGTTTGAGTTTTTCTGTTAATTCCATAGAAACAGAAAATGAAATTTACTCCTTACCATCCTTAGAGTAAAAGCTGCATGAAGAGGATACAGGTTGAATCATATTTGTGTGAAATCTGTCAGCAAACGTTAGTATATGGAAAGCCTGATGAAGTCCTGCCAGGATGCACTGGGATAAGTCCACAGCTTCCTATGTCAGCATCACACGCATGCACAAATACACTCTGTAGTATTTGTTTGACGCAAACACTGATCATGAATTAGAAAAGAATATAAACAACTGCATGGATATATACTCACACGGCCATTAGGGCTTACATACAGAGACAAAGCATCTGCTGTACATTATTTATAACTAATGTAATTTTAATGTAAAACAACTCAGAAGCAATAAATGCATAGGTATATATAAACTGGGTTAGTTTATAGAATTATTCATTTTTGTTTTAAGCAACACTATGTAACATTTTCCCGCTTCGGTCACCCAACACGTTGGAAGCGGAATTGTCTTGCATAGTGCGGTTATAGCCGGTAGAGAGACGCAAAGCGAATGCAGAAGTGCCGTTCACCCTGTAACGAAACAATTTTGGAAATATTATTTTAAGTTACAAAAAGTTCTCTAGTGTTGCTTTAAAGTTGAGTGGGACTGACCTTGGTAAAGAGCTCATCTTGCTGCCTCACTGACCCACATACTGATGTAAATGATGATTGCAGTTGGTTCACACACACATATATACACACACACACACACACACACACACACAGCTCAGTAATCACAGGTCACCTCCTACGCTTCAGTTCCCTGGCCTGCATGTGAGGCGGGGGCTTTTGAGTGAACACGACTCTCTTCTTTCATCACTCAGTCTTTCATTAAACCTGGCCTGCAGCAAGCCTCGACCTGCAATCCTCTGCTGTGCAATCCCAGGAATCCCTCCCTCCCTCTCTCTCCCTGCACTGTTCCTTCTTGATGGTTTTTCTGCACAGCTACAACTTTTTTACCAAAAATCCCATTTATTTGTTCAACTTTCAAATTTTAAATGTTTTGCTGTTGGTTGTGCTGGTTGACCTCGGTTCTTGCCACCTCATATTATTATTATTATTATTATTATTATTAGATATCATCATTGCCCTACTTTATCCTCCAACTTGTGTGCGCATTTAGTTTGTTCAGTGTGATTAATTTATGAAGGTCAGCCTTATGACGGAAGCAGTAGATCTCCTGCCTCAGCTCATTGAATGCAAGCAGGGCGTGAGTAAGTGGCTGTCAACCAGGAAGTGGCTGATTATTTTAGCTTGTAGCGTTTAGTTGTGTTCTTTCTCTCCTGAGCTGCTCTTTACACAAGGGAACGCTGCCAGCGATCACTGGCACGGAGGACGATTTTAGGATTTACTTTTTAATCACTTAAAAGGGGTCAAAAAGTATGTAATGTACCTTTTTTAGTGTTTAGGCATTATGTCACTTAATAAATTGGAATAGATAAATTTTTTTTTTTTAAATACACACACAACAGTGGTTAATTTCAAACATGAGTGAGCATTTTGTTTTCATTCAGGCACATGGAATGGTACTACTAAGGTGGCTATTAAGACCCTGAAGCCAGGCACCATGTCCCCAGAGGCCTTCCTGCAGGAGGCTCAGATCATGAAGAAACTCCGACATGACAAACTGGTGCCTCTCTATGCCGTTGTGTCTGAGGAGCCCATCTACATTGTGACTGAATTCATGGGCAAAGGTAAGGACTGAATCTCACAAACCAGAAATCAAGAATACGCACAAGTCATATGTAGACACACTTGGAAAAAAAGACACAAGCATAGTTGTAATGGAAAATCTGAGGCTTCAAAACGATGATAGAAACTGAATCAGGCTGCAAGTGCTACAGCGTACAAGCACCAAAGATAAGGGCTCCATAGACTGGATCGCTATTGTTTTTGCAGAGTGAAATGTGCATACAGAATACACAAGTTCAATTTAAGCATTCTGGTTCATTCAGCATGACGTGAATGTCGTCATCTGCCCATGTCCAGTGATGGGAATAACGGCGTTATAAATAACGGTGTTACTTTTTTTTTCAGTAACGAGTAATCTAATTGATAACTCTTTCCATCTTAATAAGGCCTTTACCGTTACTGCCGAAAAATGTGGCGCGTTACTATAACTACTATTACTATACTATATTTTTATCAGACCAAATAGATCTCTGAGCCAATAGGCAAGGAGTTTTTTTTCTTCCCTGGTTAGTGAACCGTGCACGAGACAAGTGCATAAAAGCTGAGGATTGGCTGAGGTTGAGTAAAATTTCATGGTAAGTCAATCCGAGGTAGTTGGGCGGGTTTTTTGAAAGCACGCATAGTCAGACACACAACAAACAACACCAGCGAGTCAGTCAACGAGAGACAGGTATGGCGTTAGGAAATCAAAGGGGGGGGGGTGTAACTTTTCCTGCTAAAGATTTCCCACCGTGGTCAGAAAACATAGGGGAGATACTTTTTTTCTCTCACTTTGACTCTAGAGTGGCTACTCGCTCCGAAGCTAATTGCTGTCACTCTATAATTGAACATGCACATGTATTTTAAGTTCCATTAAAGAGGGGTAGAGGTGGGGTCACATTTGAGCATTTAAAAATGTACTTGAAAGTAATGCAGTAGTTACTTTCTGAAGTAACTAGTTACTTTTATAATTTGTAACTATCTAATTGAGTAACTTTTTGGAAGAAGTAACTGTAACTAATTCCTTTTTAAAAGTTACTTGCCCAACACTGATTATGAGTAGAGTACAACTGTATTGGTCTGTGTGACCAATAGAAACCAACATATAACTGAATTGAACTAATGAAGAAAAACCTCTTAGGTTCTTTGCTGTCATGTTGATTTCAAGTGGTTTTGGTTATTTCTGCCATTTCTCACACTGAGCTCTTGTCTCAACTGATGCTGCATTTATTTTTGCGTTGTGTTTACACAAAATCCTGATGTATTGATTCTGCTTGACTCTTCTAAACTCTGACAGGTAGTTTACTGGACTTCCTGAAGGAGGGAGATGGTAGATATCTGAAGCTGCCCCAGCTGGTGGACATGGCTGCACAGGTAGGATCAAAACACAGCGTGTGAATAGTAAAGCAAGAATAGAAACTAGCTTTAAATATTCAGTTTAATATTCCAATGGTTTCAGTTTGTACGCCATCTGGCGGTCATATTTATTTAATATCCTACCTGACATCTCTACCCGCCTCTCCCCTCCCTCTTCTCTTCCTCCTTATCCCACTGTATGTGCCTCCCCTCGTTTTCCACCACTTAACTGCCACTGTAGCACTTAAACACTGCCCACCAGAGACCACTTAAGCTTGCTGGTTCAATCACCTACAGTGATCTGCTCTTAATTCGCCTCTCCACGCTCCCAGACTCCCTCTTCTCTCTTCTCCTCACTCAGCAGAGTGGAAAAGTGTTTCAGAATTAGACTCAGGCGGGTTGGAACCTCGAGATGCCTCTGAGTTGACAGCCAGCCTGAGGCGATGCTGGATAGTTGTGTTAAAGATGTGTCCATTTGTTATTTTTTTGTCATTATTTGGGGCAAATCTTTGATCAATGAACAAGGTTTCTGCAGGGTCTTAAAAAGTCTTAAACAAAGTCTGCAATTTCAAAATCAAAATTTTGAGGCCTTAAAAAAGTCTTAAATTCGCTGAAGTATTTTGGTCTTAAATAATTTTAAACAGGTCTTAATTTCCCTACGTCCATGTAACACTACCTCTAATGCTCATTGAACTACTTTTTTTTATTCGGTGGTCTTGTCATTCTTACTTTTGATAGTCCAAATATATGTATGTATATATATGTGTGTGTTTGTGTGTGTATAGTATATGTGTATATATGCATGTGTGTTTGTGAACTTTGTCGCTTTTATTCAATTTGAATACATTTATTTACTTTGCAAGTACATTTGTGACTGCATTTTGTTGTACTCTAAGGTTTTTATATTGGTCTTAAATTTCATTCATAAAGGTCTTAAAAAGTATTGAATTTGACTTGTTGAAACCCTGCACAAACCCTGAAATAGTGTATATTTCTTAGAATGACAACTCACTCTAACCCCACTCAATTAGTATTATTCCAAAGTGATATTTTATCCTAATCTTTTAATTAGCAAACTTCTCATTCCTTAACTGTTTGCTTTGTTTGCATACTGATGCCTTTTTCCTCTTTGTTGCTCCCTCCTTCCTCTCTGTTTGTCCTCTCCAATCCCGTCCCAGATCGCAGATGGCATGGCATTCATTGAGAGGATGAACTACATCCACAGGGACCTGAGAGCTGCCAACATCCTGGTGGCTGACAACTTGGTGTGTAAGATCGCAGACTTTGGCCTGGCTCGGCTCATTGAGGACAACGAATACACCGCCCGACAAGGTAGGTGTGCGTGTGCGTGTGCGTGTGCGTGTGCGTGTGCGTGTGCGTGTGCGTGTGCGTGTGCGTGCGTGTGCGTGTGCGTGTGTGTGTGTGTGTGAGAGAGAACTAGACACACTTGTGTCTGCATTGGTGAGATCCTGCATTGGCTATTAATAGACTAGAAATTCATTCTGAACCTCTCCACCTATTGTGGACCTTCAATTTATCTTTTGCCATGACTACAACACTGGTTTTATAGCAAAAACTGTTATCTTATGTGATACAAAACTGAATATCTTTGACTTGTGAAGAGTTGGCTGGATAGAAAAGTCATTTAAATATTTCATGTCATGTAGAAATAGCTATTTTCTTACTATTTACTGAACTTTTGTAGTAAATTATTGATTGATTAATCAAAATGAGAATCAGCAGATTAATCAATAATGACAATGATTTAACATTTGATACACACTTGAACTGAAATGTAAGTTCACATGCTGACACAATTATTTTATTATATATTCTGTCTATTTAGGCCACAGTGCTTGACTCATTTATTGATTAATTAATTATTCAATCATCAGAATTATTTTGGCCTTTTCATTAAGCAAAAATCCCAAACATTCTCTGTTTTCATGAATCAAATGTGAGGATTTGCTGCTTTTTTACTATTTTAAAGACTAAACTATTAATTGAGAAAATAGCCAGAAGATCAAAAATGAGCCATATTGATCATTTAAAAGCCTATTACTCCTATGACTCTTTCTTTCCTTTTTTCAGGAGCTAAATTTCCCATCAAGTGGACGGCCCCTGAAGCTGCTCTGTACGGCCGCTTCACTATCAAATCAGACGTGTGGTCGTTTGGTATACTACTGACTGAACTGGTGACCAAGGGCAGGGTTCCATACCCAGGTAACAGTGAGAGCTAAACAGATATGTGGTTGTCAGAAATGTGTTTTTATGTCTTCCTTCCTTTGTTCCTTTTTTATTTTAACTTTGGAGGCTGTCTTTTCTTGTCATGTTCTGGTTTTAAAATTGCTCATCATCTTTAATATGTTGCTCATGTTTTCAATTTTTTGCCTCGGGAGAATTCTGATATGCTACTCATCATCATCTAAAGCTTTTAATAATATTTTCTTACACATGTAGATCAGAATACATCACTATACTGTATATTACTGATATGAGTCAACGACAGATGAGTAATGACTTATCAGTGCATGGGAAAGTACCACTTATTCTTATATATACATTCTCCCTCTTCCTGTCATCTGCCACCTCATTTCTGACCCCTGCTGGTTGAGAGCAGTACTGCAGTGTGTGTCTGGGGTTGACAGTGTTCCACTGGCACTGATTACAGAGCGTGCCATATGGCAGACTTAACCACCATCCCTTGTAAAGGTCCATTTGGCTCCCGTGGCCCTCTTGGTTCCAGTGCTAACCGTTCGGTCTAATTATTCACTGCAGAGCAGCAAATCGTGGAGGCTGTACCCACTCTTTTCCCTTCTTAACATTTTTGTATGACTCATCAGACATTTGTGGCTCTTGTCTTGCTGTGCTGCAGTCCTTTAGGAGAGCTCTATTTCTATGCTCTTGTTTTAATAGTGTAGAAGCAGTATGAGGCAGGTTTACCAAGACCACGTACCAAGCATGGGCTTTTTTCTTATTTAGTCTTTATTTATGTATGCATACACTCACTCAGATATGTGACAGGCATGTTATAAGAGCTAAGGGTTTGCAATCCAAGACATCAATCACGCAAACACCTCAGCATCCGACACAGCACCGCCACCATATCCTGGTCTAAGCAGTTGCTCTGGGCCTTCCCTCTTCCCAAGTGTGAGAGATAATCTGATCCCCACTCTCCCACCGAGAGGTGGAGGGGGGTGACGGAGTGGAGAGGCGGAGGATGCGGTTGTGACCATACCACTGACTCTGTGTCATAACCTCTTTTAGCTGCAGTTCAGCTCCCCCGTGGAACTGTTTTCAACGCTGTGTCACAGGGTTTAGGATCACTGCCTTCCTCTTTTGGGAAGGAATCCACTGCTCTGGTGCTCTAGTAGGGCAGGATCAGGCCAGAAGATGAAGCACGAGGACATAGTCACATTGACATGATTATCTAAGAAATTAACAAAAGATAGGAAGCATTCCTATATTGATAGTTTTTCATTTAAGTTGCACTTAAGAGCATTTAAACTCCTTTCCCACCCTAAATCTCTGTCTCGTATTTTTGTCCTGTTGTTACCTGCGGTAACACGATTACACAGGTTTTTCAAAACAAGGAACTTTAGTTTTTTTAAATTAAATGAAAAAATAAAAGCTACAAAACAAAGTGTGTGTGTGTGTGTGTCACAATATGAGGAAAATGTCAAATTGCAGTTATTTTTGACTGATATTACAATATGATTCATGAAATTGGAGGCAATGACCAATTTTTTGGAACATCATTTTCATTGAAACACAAATCTGTACCAAACAAAGATGTTTTTCTTTGGTCTGTAGGATAGGGTTTGTAGACCCAGGATGCTCTGCAGCCCCACAATACTTAATTCAGAATTGTTAGACACATATTTTGCCTTTAACAAATATTTTGTCCCCCCGTGATTTGGATATTGCACTAGACCATATGCGATTTTGATAACATTGCGATTGTGCAGCCCTAGTGTTTGTGTGTATGAGACAACTCTTTATGGATAAAATTATGGTATATAAACACAGTGCAGTTTGTCCATTCACACCGTATTTCTTTGTGTTTTTTTCCCAGGTATGGTAAATCGAGAGGTACTTGAGCAGGTAGAGCGGGGTTACCGCATGCCTTGCCCCCAGGGCTGCCCCGAGTCCCTACATGAGATGATGAGGCACTGCTGGAAGAAGGAGCCAGACGAAAGGCCAACCTTTGAATACATCCAGTCCTTTTTTGGAAGACTACTTTACAGCCACAGAGCCACAGTATCAGCCAGGAGACAACCTCTAGTCTGGTGGATATGGGTGCAAACTCTGGTGTTGTACAGAGGTACATCAGAGGAGAGCAAAGCTTGGGGCAACCAAGAACTTCAACACAGGGAAAAGCCTTGATGAGGCTGCAGAGAAAGATGGAAACTAGTCCACAACCACTGCAGTATATCTAAGTGCAAGTAGAAAATGTTTTCTGAAGTAGTGGGTTGTCACTTGCGTACCCGGAGACTCAATGTTTGGGGAAGTGTCCAACGGGCGGATCGATGCTGGTACGTTAAACTCTGGGAACCCTAATCAGAATAATCCACACGGACCGGCTACGTCAGATCAAATCAATGGCTACTTGTAGATGTTTTTTTTTAAACTTTTTTAAATGATACTTTTTCCCTCTCTCCTTCAATTTCCCCCCTTTAAATTTTATTCTACAACACAGTTCTTTGATTCTGGAGTCAAGAGCTTTTGTATGTACATGAGTTTGGTTTGAATATGTATGTTGATAGGTTATGTTTTTGATGTGACCAACAGCTGTGGTTGAATTGTCAGGCGTGTGCCGCGTCTGTGAAGCTTTGATTGAGGTGTGAGGTGAAGTAAATGGAAAGGTTTGTACTTTATGGATGAAAGAATGTACTGGGAGATCAAAGCAGGTGTACATACAGTATGTGCAAAAAGATGTATTTTAGCATGTGTGATCAGGGGGATGAATGAGAACATGAGAAGACCGTGTTAAAGATCCTACGAATTATATTTAACATGGTCACTTGAATGGCAAATCATGTCGATTTTATTATGCTGTCAATTTTTTTTTTTTATTTAAACGGGGACATGAAATCATAAAGAGGTATTTTGATAATATACAAGTGCGAGAAAATTTTTCCTGTTTAACATTTTATAAATGTTTTGAAAAGAACATTTCAGCTGTGAAATGTAAGCTTGAGTTAATTTCTATCTAAAAGTAGCATCTTGTTTTGTTTGGTGCACATTTCTTAATGCTGTAAAAGACTCTTAACATATTTCTCCTTGTGTTGCACACATCTACAGTCTAATATCACAGTAGGTGAATTATCCCATAGATAGATGGTCCAGGAATATGTTAGATCTATTAGATTCACGTCATCATGTAAATCATACATGCAGCTATATTTCTTTCTGTTCTTCCCAGTAAAATCCCACCGAACTATGACAAAACATGCCTTCAATGTCTGCTGGAGGGAAAGTTTAATCCAAAGCCAACAACACAAAACAAGTCTTTTAAATTTGTAAATTCAACTATGCAGTCAACCAGTGATGTTTTATGGAACAGAACGTCTTATATGGTATTTGCCTGTGTCAAGCTCCCCTTTATGGTTTTCTTACTTTAATTCCTAGTTGTAGAGATGATGGATCGCTTCTGGAGTGAAGGAGGTAGAACCAGACAAAACAAACACCTTGCACACACTGTTTAGGTCAGGGCTTTAGTGCTTTTATATTTTTATAGATATATATAGTCCAATAACAAGTTCTCAAAGGTACTTCCACTGTCTGTCCAGCGGTATGTGATGGGGAAGACATCTTCTTGTTGTCATTCAATAAGGAGTAAGCTTAAGAATGGGACAAAGATGTGAACATTTTTTTTGTATTTCTTTCTGTGCATCAATCACAAGAACCTAATGTGTTTGGTCCTCAAGATGGGACTTGACGTAGTGGGGAGATAATAATGAAATTACTGAGAATGATAACGAATATGATTTTGTACAGAAAAAAATAAAGTTTTACTCGAAAGGGTTTCTTTAGCTCTTGTTTTTGACAGCGACAATGATGCTCATTCAGATTGAGACCTGAGACGTCTACGTTTCATGGTCCCCATCTCGGCCAACTCGGCCATTAAGAAGCTCAGTGAGACATTGACTCAACGCTGTGGAGATAGGTCTGGCAACGCGAGACTAGACTTACAAACCACTCGACTCTTGGGAAACTCATCTGAGTTTCATTTTTTTTTTAAATTAAGTCACGTATTGTAATTTATTTGTTTTCATTTAAGTACAACATTTGACAACAGGTATGATACTTTTTCTTCTTTTTAAATTCAATACATCATAATGATTGACATGGTTAAATTGTAGTGTATTTACATGTTAACAAGATTAGTCCTACGACACAGGAACACAATCTAGTTCTGTTCACAAAGAAAGTGCTGGTACACGTTTAGAAAAGGAGACCGTAGTTCTACTCATCCTCATACCTGTAACAAAAGCGAGAATACATTCATGTCAGAATTTTTGTACAGTAAAACAGTAAAACAGTAAAAGTAAGTATAAAACATTGCAACTAAAATTGAGGGAAAAAGCACACATTTCCTTGAGGCTCAGTATCTAATGACAGAATCTGATTTTTTAAGAACATATTCAGAAGCACAAAAGTGGAAAGAGATGAGTGACCGCTGTCTCTGGTGAAATTCAACCCTGATAGCAGGAGTGCATGGTGGTACGATGGAGGGATTTAAAGTTCTCACCTGACCATCTCCTTGTACTTGTTCAGAGCCTCCTGGGCCACATACTGGATGAAGGCTGGGTCCTGCAGCTGCAGCTCCCCAGGAACAGAGAGGAGAAGTGGGGGAGAGTTCAGGATGTGTACCTCCACGTTGGTGTCAGTCACAGATACATTCTGTTCGTCCTGGCTCTTTGGCGCCACCTGCAGACCAACCAATGTCAAAATACATTATTGAATATTGATTTAATTTACCCTCACCTATCTAAAAAATATTCCTCTCCACTTGGCCACTGTTTGTTTATTTTATATTTAAGGATTTTTATTTGTAATGGTTCCTAAGTTTGATTCATTCATCATGGACAGAGCTGAAAAATATCCTTTAAAAATGTATCAAATGTAAATTACTCCCTGAAGACTTTTTTTCTCACACTGTCCTAAACATGCACACCGTTAATCTGCATTTTCATTCATTTCCTTCACTCCGCCTCACCATGGTGATTCGGAAGATGTTTTCAGGAGAGCTGCTGTTGCTCACAGCCGGAGCCACCCAGCTGAACTCGGACGCCATGTTGCTAAGCCAGTTGATCGTTTCATCAGTGTGGCGCTGGACAATAGACAAGATCTCGTCATACTGCTCTTTGGACACATCCAGCAGCTGGGAAACCTCATCCAGCTCGACATGCAGCTCCCGAACACTGGGGCACTCTGGAGACAGGAGGAGGAACGGACAGATGAGCTAGTGTATGATGTCAGCTGAGGTAAACACAAACTGGGAGGGTGGTGGTGGTGGTGGTGCTTCACCTGTGAGCAAGGCTCCCTGGCAGGCCTCACACTGGTTCTGCAGCTGCCAGCACTCTGAGGTCTGCCTGCGAAGGTCTCGGCACAACTTTCTGTTTTGCAGGAATCGGGGGAAAATGTCCCTCCCTACATCAAAGAGATACGTGTCTTAACAATTACATTAGTGTTTTTTTGTTGATTGGCATTGTGTCACTACATCTAAACTCTGGTTTTGGTGCAATATGTCTTAACTTGTAACTGTTTTTAAGATTACAGTTGCTCCAGCTCGGTGATATTTTAAGCCCCCAACGTCGACTTCCAGGCAAAGCTCCGACCGTTGACTTCAAGGCATCTAACCCTAACCATTGCCTAACCCCAGTGCCTTCAAGGCAGCGCTGTCTAGAAGGTGACATTGGGAGTTTAAAATACCAAACACCTCACCGCTTTGTACCACTGAAGCCAAATACTTTGCAAGTTTTTATTCCACCCAATCATGGCAGCTGCTGATATATAAATTCACACATACAACCAGAGAAATCTAACCAAAGTCTTCCAAACCATACGGCGATAAAAGTTTATTATTAGAGATTCCTACCCAGTAATATGACCCACAGGAGCATTTTCTGTCCTCATCTAAACCAGAGAACGCGGTTTTAAACATGTAACATGGTCATAGTTTGGTAAGGTTTCAGCACCAAAACTATTTAGTTAAGTTTAGAAAAACATTGTGGTTTGGGTTAAAATTAGACGTTACTTCACTTCCAGTTAACCGACCTATGGGAGTGTTTTCCAGTTGAGGACAGTCTCGAGAAAAAAAATAGTATTATTTTTCAGCTATTTTTGGTCTTACTGGCACCAACTAACTGAGGCCCCACACTACCTTTCTTCTTCTCTTCCTCTACTGCCTCGTGGATGTCATCAAACACCTGGGTCACCACAGCTCCAAACTCCTCCACCACACTCTTGCCAAAGTCGAAGAAGGAGTCCAGCACATCTTCCAGTCCCACCCCCTGCAGGAAGCCTGAGTCCTGGCTGGGGTTGTAGGGATCAGAGGTGGTCTCCTCTGACAGGATGTCGCTGTCGTTCAGAAAGGCCCTGAGGAGGACTTTGTCCAGTCTGCTGCTCATCATGGAGACCAGGGCAACACTGCGGTTCACCAGCATGCCCACCCTGTTGGTCAGGCGGTTGAAGGAATCCTCGATGCGGTCAACCTCAGTGTCAGTTTGGTCAGGGCCCTGATTCACCAGGATGTCCCCTGCATCCATGCGAGACTCATGGGGGCCAAAGCGCTTGGACACTCTACGAAAGAAGTTCTCCACCTACATTGTGAAAGGTAATGGAGTTAATTTAACTATTGTTTAAGAATGGGGCTGCTAACCAAGATGATTACTGGGGTTCAACATAAGAAGAATCAATTTCTGCAACACACAATCAATTTAACTTTTATTAAATTTATTCTTGTTAAATAGTTTTTAATCTTCAGACCTCCAAAAACTATTCAAATGAAATATACGTTACGGCAAATGAAACAGTTTGTGTTTAGTTGAAGTGTTCACAATCCATAGACGTGAGGGGTCAAATACGACATTATAAGGAGCCACAAGGAGAAAAAAAAAGTTTGGTAACTGGTCTAAAGGAAAGGTATGATTGAAAAAGAAAATGTTGTGGCACATTTACATAGGTGCAGCCATATTTAATCATTAATTGTGCTACTGTCTGTAGTTTTCATACCTTGACATGAAAAGTGCCAAATCCCCTGCGGCAGGTGGAGGCGTAGAAAGATTTGCATGCATCCTTCAGACAGGGTCTGCACTCCTCCCACTCCGACTGCAGGGAGTCTTTACACTGCTCCTCTGCCTCCTTCAGCTTCTCGGTCACCTCCTTAGCTAGTTGGTCTGCCCCCTGATGGCAGACAGGGAAGCATTTCTAATTTGCTTGCTTTTCTTTCTGTCCGCCTTTCTTTCATAGGAAAGGTTAACGTTGGTCCTACCTTCTTCTTGTCACTGCTGTGTTGGAGCGACTTCATGAGGTGTCCGTGTTTCTGCTCGTTCCTCCACATCACCTCCCTCATCTGCTTCACCCCATACAGAGCTCTCTGCACCTCCCCATCCACCAGTTTCTCGCCATTCAGCGACAGCTCTGAGAGAAGGAGAAAAGAACCTGGGTGAGTTGAACACTTACATTTTTTTAAACTTAAAAATGATTCACAGACGGTGCCCAGATAGCTCAGAGCGGGCGTGTATATATAGAGGTGTACTCCTTGACTCAGCGGGCCGCGGGTTCGACTCCGACCTGCGGCCCTTTGCTGCATGTCATTCCCCCTCTCCTTTCCCCTTTCATGTCTTAATCTGTCCTGTGAAAAATAAAGGCCGAAAATGTCCAAAAAATAATCTTCAAAAAATAAAAAAGAAATGTTTTCACGGACAAAACCAGAAAAAAAATTGACTCTTCAAAAATTACTACAGTGGGATTTATATGGCTCTGGAGAAAATTAAAAACATCCAAAACTTATGAAATAAAACAATCAAAACAGCTGTAAAAATTAAAAAAAATGAAAATAAAAAGTCTACGAAATGAGTGTTTGTATGCCACTGTATTTACTGTATATTTCAGGACAAAAAACTTTTTTTGCTGTGGGACTGCTGATCAAATTCTAAGTAAAATAAAGATAAATTTAGAGTAATCTGTGCTGACCATGGTGCTGACTCACGTTTTAAGGTGTCCTCTGAGACGCCTCTGGGTTGATCCTCTGGGGCAGAATAAAGGACCCCCAGCATCACCACCAGAACAACCAAACCGAGCAGAAGCTTCATTCTTGAGCTCAGTGTCTTAGAAATTAAAAAAAACTCAGTCTGAGGTTATGACGGGTACAGAAAACATTTACCTTATGATCACACGTACACAGAATGTGTTTCAAAAACAACAGGTGCTAGCTAATCTGATCCAGGAAGCTAATAGGATTTGAGTCTGAGCATGATTAAACATTAACAATCCTACTGTACATGGTCATAAGTAGGGCTGCCACTTGGCGGTGCTACACATCTGTCTGGACTTAAACAACTAAAGTTGTATGTTCCTAATACTTGAGAGATAATAACTGGACCATGGACAACAACAAAACCTTGAATAGCCTATGTGCAGTACATTAAAAAAATCATATCAGATCAAAAAAAAAACAGGCTTCTGTGGTATAAATGAATATGATAGAATATTTAGGCAGATTATGTTTAAGTCTTATGTCATACTACATCTTATTCTTTTAAATGCTTTGCTGTACAATTTGAACTACACAAATATTGTAAAGGATTTCCCTTTCTTTTTTAAACTTTGCTTATTGGGTTTTGCATGAATATGCACTTGTGTCATCAGAGCATTTATACAAAGTTTATATTATTCCCTTAATACAAAAACATTATAAAAAGTGACACTTGACATATTGCTAAAAACCAAAACAGTCTACAAAGATTCCTTTCTTTCCTTCTTTAATGGACTCTGTTATTTATTGGAATGACTAATAACAGCCTTGCTCTTGTTTTGTACTTCAAGAGTTACCATTACGAGGTCAACAGTAGGCTGTGAGATGCATAAGATACATCATAGGCCTCACTTCAGCTTTAAAACCTGGCAAGCTGTGTTTATGTCTGGACCAGCTGCTGTGTCAGCAGCCGAGGCTTCATCATGTCACAAAAGCTGGTATCATATTGTGTTTACATGTTAATTTGGTAACCGGTAAACAAGCTAAACTCCCGTCCCAGTTTAGCCACACAAGGAGTTACACAAGTTGGCATCCAGCAAGGATTTACAGTAAATGGGGATGTACTCACTTGCCTACAACTTGACTTATTCCATTATGGGTTTAAGCTGCTGGTACAATCAGCTCTATTATCTCATACTCACAGCATATCTAGCTGTTGTTTCTAATATGTACATGCAGTATATACAATACATAAATGTGTATCATAAATAAATGTAAAGGGGCACAAATTAATGAGACTGATAAACATCATAATCGTATCACTTTAAAAACACAAAGAGCAGTTCAAATGATAAAATGTGAATTTATCAAACTAATATTCACTATTATAACACCTTATCCTAAAAATATATCCTGATATTAATACAATATTCAATTCAACTTAAGTTAAAACCAATAAAAGGGCCTAAAGTGACCATCACAACATATAAACTTACCAGTAGATGACTGACGGTGCTTCTCCACTGGCAGGTATAAACAAAGAGCTCTGTGTGGACAGTAGGCGGGACGTTTATATTGACCTGACCAGGTCTATTTGTGCCCTTTCCTCTTGAGCTTCATCCCATTACAGTCTTTGCTTGATGTCGATGCCTGTTAATCCAGCATTAACATGCTGCCAGAGAGGTTTGTTTTGCATAAGAGATTGCTTACTCATGTCAGACAAAGGCTACTGTTCACACTAGGAAACATTGTTAATTTGAAATGTGGTAACATGTCACACAAAACCAGCACAGAAGCCAATAACCTCTGTACACTTATATTCATTTGATTAAAATACAGAAAGGTTGAATTGTGTACTAAAGGAGGGAAATAAATGAAATATTTGTCATACTGTCTTTCCAAACAGTTACTATTTCTGCCAAATATATTTCTGTGAACGATAAAAAAACTCAATATATTTTAAGTAAAATGATCTACTATTGATTAAACCTGGTAAAAACAAAGCTGTTTACTTTGTACAAAAATGTATTGGAAATGTTATATAACCATAATACTCACAAATAATGAAACATGTTATATTAATGTGTCTATAAACTATGGTAGGCAGGGCCCTTTGGGAGGACTGACATCAGCTCTTAAATGATTCCTCAGTGGGAAATCCTTACAGCACACATACACACACACACACTCATAGTGTTTCTCATATTTGATAGATAAGTGTGGAATTATTATGGTGACCCTTGTAGTAATTCTCAAATCATGTAAATATGCAACCAAACCACGTTAGTCTGTCATGTATAAATTCCCACCAGCTATTTTTAGATCTATACCCAGATATGAATCCAGATTATTTTTAGTTTAAGGACACATTCCTCTTAATAACAAGCTGTTTTGCATCTCCACTCCTGGAATGTGAGGGGGAAAGTGTTCCTCTGTCCCCATCTCTTCACTGGTGCCCCATCTACCTCAAAAATGTGCCCTCTTTGCATGCTGTGACCCAGAAAATAGGGTCTTCGCTGGATGATAATCCAAAACAGCAAGCGTTCCAGCTCAGTCTGCAGCTTTGCTGACACCTTCAACACCTGTTTCCTATAACACTGCAGGGAGAAACATTCTTCCCATGTTCTCCCGTAGTTGACCTAACCGTAAAACAGTGGACCATAAATAGGTCTGAGGCTGCATGCACGCAATCATAGGGCAATAAAGGAGAATCCCAAAAAAAACTTTAGGAATTGATCTAGGAGAAATCTATTTTTTGCTAATCTGATATTCGCTCATCTCTAAAAGTGCAATTTTGAACTTTTAGAGTGATTTATAAACTTCAAGGTGAAGCAGCAGGTCAATATAACTGGCTCACGATGGGGTCTTGTGTAAAGTTGTGTGGTACTGATCAAAGCATGGAGCCCTAAAATAAAGAGATAAACAGGTGCAGGCGGGAAACTGTTTCACAGAAACCTGAGGTATAAAGGATGAAACGGTTAACGACTGGGAACCAACAGGTCTGAGAGCTGTGTTGAGTTTTGTTTGAGGAAATAGGATCGATGCGAGGGATGTCTTTATTGTAGCTCATTCAACAGAAAAGCTCAAAGGGGGGTGTGGATTAGATATTTCTAGACTACAATAAAATACAATAATGAGCATGCAACAAGTGTCTGAGGAATGGAAACTCCAATGGAAAAGAGGAACTGCATGAGGATTTGCCTTTCAACAAACGTCATGGTTAACAAACAGCAGATGTTAAATCCTTCTTTGGATTTTGTGTTATTGTCATCTGTGGACAAGTGAGCACTGTTTCCAGTCCATTTGCATAATTGAAAACTGCAATAATAATGCTTTTATATAACAATACATTATGTGAATACGTGCAATGTAAATAGTGGCACTTAACCTACAGATAATTACTACCCGAGGCTGCACAATTTTACATTTCTCAGCTCATTTTTGTGGTTTTATGGCCCTCGACTTTGCTGTTTTGGTTCGGTTTCACCATTCTTACAGTGTTTTTAGCCAAAGCCTGCTGTTTTCACTGAAAAGGTTCACCGTAAAAACCCACTGTACACTACATGCCCAGCACCAAACAGCGGACAAGACAGTTGCACGTTCATGTATTGTTATTTTAGATGATCAAATATTTAAATAAAACCCTAAATTTGACAAATGTCCATATAAAAATAGTTACCAAAACAGAAACATTTCATTAGGACTCTTTTAGAAACCACCGAACCATTGGCGGTTCTACCATTTCAAATTATTTTAGGTGTACTAGGTGTTACATACCACCAACAATCTATAGGTTTGGTTCTACAAAAGACTAACATTACTAACAATAAACACAAGAATACTCATTCAGTGTAACCTACATTTTGTTTTATCACCGCACATCAATAATTTCCCTCAAGGTGGATTTAAAAATGTATGAAAATATTTGCCACAGCAAGGGGGGGGGAAACAGGCCACACTTGACACCCCCCTCCCAACACGCGCACACACACACACACACACACACACACACACACACACACACACACACACACACACACACACACACAGAGAGAGAGAGGTGCAGACGGTGCGCACAAATGTGGGAACACGTTGTTTCTCCGAGCAGCCTACGGGCGCACCACTTCCTCTCAAGTTTGGATTCCTTCACTTTTAGAGTTTCTCCGGTTACTGAGCTGGGCTGGACTAAAATACACCTCACCTCAGCATCTCTCCAAACTACCAGATAAATAAGAAGATACTTTTTTCTCTTGTTCTTTTAACTCCTGGTTGCATTCTCTCCTTGCAACGAAGTTCATTCCTCTTTTTGCTGCGACACTGAAGTTACCTGCGCTGTAGGAGAACGTCCCCAGTGTAAAGAGGCACGGATGGAGCTTTGAATTCTTATTTCTTACTGCTACAAAAACAGTGGATATTGGCATACTCGAAGATCCAAGGCGCTGTGCGCTCGAAGGGAACTTTGGGGCAAATGCCATTGCGATGCTGTGGATGTGACTTCAAACAACAGCTTGACAACGGTAGAGTCCTGTAAATCACAATGAAAGGTATGCTCATTCAGAGGCATGCACAAACAATTATTTAACAAAATGAACTTAAGTGCACGCCGCCGTTTCATTTCTGATCACTTTGGTCCATTTTATGCTTTCCTAACATTCCTCTAGCACTTTCTTTGTCACTTTTCTGCTTGTTTCTCTCGACGTGAGGAATGCGTGGGCTACAACTCGCGTCTGACATCTGCTTTCAATTAGGGGACTGCATGGGATTGTTTTGCATCTGGCTGCTGCTGCACATCAAACACTAACCTACTATAACTAAAAATTCACAACAAAGCAAAAAAAACAACAACAACAGGGTTATACCTTCACCAAGATAACAAGTCCGTAGTCACTTTGTGTTAGTAATTAAATATTTAAATATTTAATTAAATATTTAAATATTTACTTTTGAAGTGCTTTCTTTTATTTTTTCTTGCGCTGGAACGTATTAGGTCAAAGTGTGTCTTGGTTTAAAGAAATAAAGAGCACTAAAGGAGTCGGGACAAACTCTCGTGCATGAACGGTTTAATGTGGTACAACTCCGCGCCAATGCTCACCCGGACCCTGAATCCAATGACTTGCTGTCTTGGACCACATTACATGGAGACCCAAAAGTGCATGGGTCATGGTGGTCAGTGGTTAACAAATCATGAATTCTATGTATTTCAAGTTTGCCCAGATGTGGTTCTGATGTGGTGACCCGGTGTTTGCTAAATCGCCTGACATTCTGATCCACTCACAAAGGCCCCTCGTAGGTCAGCAAGCTCTGGTCCATTACATAGAAATACTACACCACTCCTGCCACCTTGCGGTCCGCCTTAGAATACTAATACAAAGCTCTGCATTGTGGGAATGAATAGAACAACTCTCAGCCCTCAGAGTAATCTGTGAGGTGATTCCCATGCTGGCCCCTTCCTGTTGCTACTGTAATTGCATTGAGAGGCAATGGGATTCAACATATTCACCATTATGTTTAAGTTTTCAGAGGACAGTGGTGCGAGATTTTATTTCTTTTTTTGTATTCAATTTATTCTAGATTTTGGTTGCTTTCTTGTTATAGTTATTTCTTTTATTTAATAAGAATCTGACAGCACTGTAGATATCTATATATAAGAAAAGCTGTTGCTTTGGTTACAGGTAATGGGAATCCTAATACATGAGAAATATAAGTAGGCAGGTATACTGTAGGACCAGCATGCACCTGGAGGGTCTATTGTTTTTTACTGGAGCTACAGAAGCAATAGAGATAATGCTTTCTTTATTTTTTGTTTGCATAATTGCTACGGATAGATAAACCACAAGAAAAACGTCTTGAGCTTGTTGTCAAAACATCTTGTCACAAAGTCCACTTAACTTGTTGTTTTCTGGAACTTCAGGCCTTCATCAGTGGACGGCATTTACTCATCCACAGAGGAAGGCCAGGAAAGGTGGTTAAAAGCTATAGAAAACCCAAGAAGATAACTTTGTTATAAGAATAGTTTGTCAAACTGCAAAAACTTAATGTATGAACAATGAACTTAGTTTACTCCTGATATCAAACTTGTTTGGTTTTGATTATTGACTAATAGTCTCTACAGAGACAAACACCAGCAAGTTACAGGGTGCAGGAATGCATGATAGTCAGTGTCTTAAAATGATATTGTGGTATGTCATCAATCCCAGTGAGCACTTATTTGCTGGCCAAAGATGTCTACTTTAGAGCTGAGCTAAATTTGGTTAGAAGGTAAGAGTTCTAGTTATAAGATATGACTATTGTTTCAACAGCATTTCGATAACCATATTCCAAATTAAGAATGTGCTAGCTATATCTTGAAATATTTCAAGACACAAATATTTCAAGACAGAAACATTTATAGTTTAACCAATAGTTATGTGTAACACAATTTTAACCATGATACTTGGGCTATCCTTTGACCTGCAAAGTAACCCAGTACTCAGTGGGATCTGTTCCGGGTGATGTTGAGCAATCATTCTTGGGTATCATGGCCCCATACAGCAATATTTATCCCAAAATCCAAATTACACTGAGTTTCTATTTTGAAATCTACTCAGTTTTCATTGGCAAAATGCTATGAACTCTATTTCCCCGAATGGCTTTTTAAAAGCCAAACATACTTACGGTAACATTGTAATAGAACACAATCATGTTGCTTGGAAAGTTTCACAAACAGGAAACAGAGTATTGAGGTTACTGGGAAAGGCAAATTCCTCAAGTAAGATGTGGTTTCAGATTATTTACAACTGTTTAGATTGTTCTTGTCACTTTTACTCGCTCTGCTTTCTGTCATGAGATGTCTGCTTAAAAGTCCCTGTGATTTCTTCCACTTATAACTCCATAACAGTCATTTCTGAACATATTAAACTCAAGAAGAGACATGCAATACATCAGTGTTTTTCATTCACCTGTTTTCACTATAAGGAACCATTATACATTTCTCTGAAAGACAGCTATTGCTCTCAAATCGCCACACCTCATTGCCTTTGGAATTTTAGATGAAGAGTTTTTTTCTGAAGAAGTTTGGGACTTATTCTACTTAATTTTCACCGGCCATGGATGATGACACAGACAAAAAGCTATCCCACAGACGCAAAAGCTATTTGAACGAAGACATTCACGGCATGTCAGGTTATGGGAGATGGGAGTAATCCCACCAAGTGAAAGAAAAGCAGAGTTTACTTTAAAAATCTGAGCTAATCTGATTAAGACAGGGTTTATTTTATGTTTAATATTAAGCACTGACTGCACAAAGAATAGCGTCAGTAGACTGTAACACAGATTAATAGACATTAAAAAATGACTAAATAAAACAAATAGGATTGAAATTGATTGTGAATGTTCATCCTTGATCTATTTTTTGTCCAGCTACCGTTTCCAAGGGCAAGTTCCACTTAACTGCTTTCAACAGCATTCTTCATCAGCAGAAAAGGTTTGCAGAGTTTGCAGGAAACTGAACAACCTTTATCTGCTGATGAAGACTATGAAAGCCCTGGAAAAAGCTTGTTAGTGGCCCTTCAGATTTTTTTGTGTTCTAGTAATATTATGCTTTGGTGGTAATAAGCCTTAACTGCCTTTTTAAAGTCCTTCACCCTTGGCATCTTTAATGTTGCGAGGCTTTGTTCTGGGTGTCTGGTTGTCTCCCATGGGTTACATGAGATTGTCACACAAGATCGTTTTGACTCATCCGTGGTGGTGGGGTTATTCGATAATAGTGTTTCATGGTTGACGGGGAAGACAACACAAGGGTTAAACGCGATTCTGTACGACTGTACAACGGGATAAACTATATATGGCTGAGTTTCTCTGTCCATGTATCATGCTGTGCCAAGAACTTCTCTGATTTTATTTAGTATTGTAACAAACGTATATAAGCAGTGGCACTATATACTGTAACTGATGACCTGTCTGACAATAGGGACATTCATAGACAGTACTGTACGATGTATGCACAAGCTAATATGCTGAATCACAAATATAGTATGTGATCATTATCTGTGAATACCACACTTTTTAAAGTTTTGATGCACCCCAGTGTATACTGCCCACTTGTAGCGGTATTATAAAAAAAGCAGTATGCAGAAACTCAATGAGGCATACAATGATGGCATGAGGCTGCTGCTTAAAATGCCACGATGGAGCAGTGCAAGCCAAATGCTGATGTATACACCTGTCCTGCTGTACTCAGGAATCTCATTTACAGATGTATGTGTAGATTAACTGAGTCATATAACAACATAATTGCAACACTAGCAAACCCTGCAATGAGTGCAGTTAGTTTCACTTCAAGATTGTGGAACCATTGGCGTTTTAGTCTATATGCTAATATCTGAACATTCTTAATGTGTATTGTGGAACTCTTATTGTTATAGTCATTTCTTATTGTATGTGTTTTGTCTTGTATTTGTCTGTCTTTTGCTAGTTTTGTATTGTGCTACGGACCGTTTTTTGGGGGTCCTGAATAAAGAATATGATCATGATGATGATGATGATGATAAAGACAACAGAGGCTTGTCAAGTTAAGTTAGTCAAGTTTGTCTTTTTAATTATTTTCAGTAGATGTAATAACATAAGGTAGTGCCCTAGTCTCTCTGTTTTTATGTTTAAATGCAATAACACTAGTTCCATAGCTCATTGTATCTTTAAATTGTAATTAATTCATTGTGTTCTCCCTCCAGACGACTTTGCTGATGAGGAGGAGGTGCAGTCCTTTGGTTATAAGAGGTTTGGTGAGTATCAAGGGACTTCTTGACTTCAAGTTGTTTCACTGGTTCATATCCCAGATGGCTCAAGAATAATTTATTTAAATACTGTATTTTTCTTGGCTGTTATCCATTTACAATAATCCACAAGGTTAAGAGAATACCACACTTTGTTTCCAAGAAACTCATTTATTTTTGGCTGCTGCTTTCATTTTTAGTTCTTGTCATAACAGCAGTGGTGTACATGGAAAGGGAAACCACAGCATCCTGGGTGTTCCTGACCAGTCGCCTGACTTTGCAGCCTTATCAGCGTTTAAGTGCACTTTTCTTTTCTCTCAGCACAAAACTACACATACTAACTTGGTCCAAAACCAAGAAAGTCTCAAGAATGGTTCTGCTGATATCCTTCTTCTGTTTCTCAGATCCAAATTTTCCAGACGGATTCATAATCTCACACACTCATCAGGCAATGAAAACAATACCCATTGGCCAGATTTTGGTAACACAGCTGTGTGTACCACGTTTAAAACTGTTACGTTGACACATTCCTTGAGTTCAAGCCGCTCTCCTGACACAAACCACAGTCATTTTCACCTAGGGGGAGATTTGATCAAAATATGCAAAACTTACTTTTGAAAACTAGTCCAAAGTCTTTGCCTGATGTATTAAACTCTTTTTAATGTTGGTACTAAAACCTTAGTACCTTTTTCTTAAAGAAACAGTGTAACAAATCAAGCCATATCTCTCTTAAATGCATGGATGTTTAATGTTGTCTTAATTGTTGCACATTTGATTTATAATTGAAATCAGGCAATATCTGATCAAAGAACAAGTAAGCATGATTTTTGTACAACCATTTGGTATTTGTTTTCCATTACTTACCCAACATGCTGTCGGCCTTTGTTGAAAGTTGACATACATAATTAGGTACATTTGTCACTACAATTTCCCAAAATTGTTTATATTTTTGTTAACAGCTTTGCCAATCTGAATGTCTCACTGCACAATAGTACACAGTTGCTTCCATGTTTATTATTATATGTCAGCGTGCTGCGTGTGACGTCCTTTATTCTTTTGAGCATGCGGGTTGGATGGAATGCTGCCCGCCAGAGTGACTCCTGCTTTAATGCCTTTTTTTTAGATCTATAGCTTTGAAGAACCATAACTTCATGGTGATGTGTCTGTGTCTCCTGATAACTTTCTCCTGCTTCTGTCCTAGAACATAGATCAAGTTTTAATACTTAGAGGAGGTAAGGGTTACAGTGGCCTCTCTGGTTTAAGAGGTGTTATAGAGTATGTGTGCCAACTAAAACACTACGCAGTTGTATGGCAGGAAGTGCAAGAGCAGCAGGAGTCCACAGTGTGTGGACATGATACATACTGTATGTGCACACAGCTTATTGCCTAACCACCAAAGGTGTGTGTTTGAAACCAAACTTTTTTTTTAAGAATGTGGGATTCAGACAAGATTTATTGAATACATATTTATTCATAAAATCTGTACTTTTTACTCTTGCTCCTTGACCTCTGGCTACTAAGCATCTGTACAGGAGCAAGGGTTAAAGAAACTCTCCACCAAAAAATGTATCTGTTCAGTATCAAATACTTGAAACATGTCAAAACATTTGTAGAAATTGCTCAAATAACATAACATGATGACCCTTAAGGCCGAGCTGGCGTGCACCAATGTGATGTCATAATGACGTAGATCTCGCTAGTGCGCCTGGATTTAGAGTGCGCGACAAAGCGGAAACAGGAAGCATGTACAAACTCCTGGGCAACCAGATGCCAGGAATCTCAGAGTCACTGCATGTCTCGCTTGTAAACTCACTGTGTTGAGATGAGTTCTTTTATGATGAATGAAAGGTATAAAATCATCAAATTGATGCATTGACGTCAATGCTCCTGCCAGTTCGGCCCTTGTTTATCTTTTTCTTCTTCTTCCAGTCAGTAGAAATAGCAAAGTCTGTAGCCTTTCCTCATTAGCGCCACCTCTGTTCAGAAGACTGCAACTAGTGTTACGACCACCACTCGCGAGTATAAACCCCTAATTTCCACCGGATGCGTAACAGCTGCGGATCGGCTCCGTGCTCCGCTGTCCATCAATACCCACCAGCAGATACGCAGAGCTTCTATTTTTGCAAGATGCCGGAGAGCTCCGCAGCATTTCAGCACAGGGCAGATAGTCTAGGACATGAAGTCGAGCACAGAAACAAAATAAAACATCTGGTTAATTTTCAAAATAAAATAGACCATGCTCACGGCCGATCATATTTCCCTGCACTACACCTTAAAAACACAGCACAGAGTTGTTTCCTCTCTATTCCTCTGGATGGAAACAAACTGTTTTTGTTTTTGTGGTTCTATTCTACATGAATTTGCAAGATCTTGTGGGTCCTTGAGACTTCAGCTGTCAATTATGGCTGCAGCCGTTCCTCAACAAATCCAGACCTGGTGGGTATTGACGGACGGCAGAGCACGGAGCCATCACCTAGCGGAGCCAATCCGCAGCCGTTACACATCCTGTATAAATTGGGGGAAACGGCTCCCGTAACGTCACATTGGCACGTGACAGGTTGGCTGCGGCGAGTATACCCCACGCTTTATGCATCCTGTATGGAAGCATGTGCATTTGTTGTTTCTCCGCTCATTTATAACTTTTTTTTAAAGGAGTCGTTTGACATTTTAGGAATTATGCTCATTTGCTTTTGTACTGAGAGTTAGATGATAAGAGAATGGTATTGATCTTCTCATCTCAGCAGGAAATAGAGTAAGAGTATTTTCAAAAATGTAGAACTGCTCCCTTCACATCTGTCTGTGACTTCCAAACATACTTGTGTGCTGGCAAAAAAATATGTTATATGCTTCCCGATGTCCTCAGTACGGAGAGGAATGAGGTCCTTGACTCATTTTGACATCTGCTTTCCACAAGAGGTCTATTATTCCACTCAGTTTATGTACAAACCTGAGAAGCTGCTGATCCACTTCCTGTATCCATACTGGAAGTTTATGCAGTCTAAAACTATATACTTTGAGAGAGAGAGCCGTGGAGAGGGAGACATTGTGGGCCTTCAGACTCTATGCTTGGGCTGTGCTGTGTCAGCAATGTGCTAAGGAAAAAGTGAACAAAATACAACCTCAAGTGGAGAAGAAAAAAAGTATTTTACGACTTGGTGTTCCTCTGTGCTTTTATTAATATGCTTTATTTTTTTCTGATTTAAGGGATAAGCATTTGTCAACAGTTATATTTTCGGCTGAGGAGTAGCATTCCTTTCTTGACTTATTTTTAGGAGCACAACAGCAAGTGGTTTTAATTTACGTGGACTTTATTACCAGAAAAGAATGTTTTCGGAATGCCTGCCTGTTACTTACATCCCCCTCCAGGTCGTCCTAATGAAAGATTACTTGCTTGTGTTTTGAAAAAAAAGTGGAGTGAGTCATATGAGAGAGGGATAAAACATTAAAGGATTACACAGAAGTAGACTTTAACAAAAAGAGAGACAGATAAAACACCACAGAGCACTGCTCGGTTAACTTGTTTATCTTATCCCAGACCTGCAGATCTGCCGGAGCGGTCTGTGAATGGTCAAAAGGATGGTGGGTCAATCCCAGATTGACCAATGACAGGCAGACGGGAATGCATCCCAGACACCACACAAATCACTGCGTCCCTGCAGAGGCGAGCATAGAGCATGCCGTGCAGACTTCTGCTGAGAGGGTTGGCGCGGGAACAGGCGTAGGTCAGCTGCAGGTCAGCTTAAAAAAAAACTCTGCACTTTAGAGCAGTTCTTTGCTTAACAAAGCTGGTAATGACTCAAATGCAGACGATGATTGGACCAGGTTTGCTGCAACTCCTCTTACTAGTCAGTAGAGAAATGTGTTCTCACAGTGGATGCTAAGTGCAAGTCAGCATGTCTTCAGCTAGGTTATAACTGTAGGCTACACGGAGCCAAACATGAGACAGACGGATCGTGAAATATAACTGGAAAAAGTTCTTCAGAGGGAAAATGCCCTTCTTTTCAAAGTTTGTTTTTTCAATTTTTTTATTATATCCTCAGTTGTTAAACAGCACAATACTGTTTTTTTTTTTGTCCCAGGGAATTCATCCCAACATATCCTCATACCTAAACAACAGAACACATGACTGTAACACATGACCAGTAAAGCAGTGGCAGTTTTAATTACATGACTGTTCTATTTAATGTAATGGGCGCAGTTTTAAAGACGTAGTTTACGTTGTGAAATGGAACTAGTTAAGTTTAGGCAACAAAATACTCAGGGTTAGGAAAACATCAGGGTTTGGTTTTAAATTTGTCATGTAAAAACTACTAAAATCAGAGCGTAACTAGACCATGTCATAGACGTACCTACATCACAGACTTAGCTCTGTAAAAGATGGTTAATTTAAAAGTAACTGTAACCAACTTTTGGTTTCACACAGGACAATAAACCCTGGTCTCCTGAGTAAAAGTCTTGTGTTTGTTTGACCCATCCACCAACCCAACCTGTCTTTATATGCAGTTTGACACTGTTATATTTTGTTACCTTACTTTCTTTTTTTCCCGCGATAATTACTACAGCCACTAAAGATCGCCGCCTAATGACAATTTAAAACATATGAGTAATTATAAGCCGCTTGCACAATTGACCTGAACAACATTTTCTGGGTAAGGATGGTCTATTGATTCTAGACTTAATGTGCTACCATCATTGGTTATTAATGCAGGAAGTAATGTGCCCTTTTTGTACTGAGACCGACAGTAATGGTGCATTCCCACACACTCCTCTCTCTCACAAGCATGGTCATGATTAAAGGTCCTATGACATGACATGTTGCTTTTTGGATGCCTTGATATAAGCCTTGGTGGTCCCCTAATACGGTATCTGAAGTCTCTTCCCAAAATTCAGCCATGGTGCAGAATTACAGCCACTAGAGCTAGTCCCACAATGAGCTTTCCTTAGTATGTGCCATTTCTGAGTCTGTAGCTTTAAATGCGAGGGGGTGTAGCCTTGACCAGCTTGCCATGGGCAAAGCAGAGAAAGGGGAGGTAACCACCTTTCCTCTTATGACAACAGTTAGGGAAGATTCCCGATTGGCCCATCTGAGTTTACTTTTTCTCAAAGGCAGAGTAGGATAACTAGGTCTTGGTTTACACCTCTCACCATTTCTAGCCACTGGGGGACCATAAGCAGTCTAGGGGAACTCATATTAATGTTAAAAAAACTCATAAAGTGAAATTTCATGCCATGAGACGTCAAATGGAACCAGAGGTGGGTAGAGTAGCCAACAATTTTACTCAAGTAAAAGTACTGTTACTTCACAATAATATGACTCAAGTAAAAGTAAAAGTAGTCATCCAAATAATTACTTGAGTAAGAGTAAAAAAAGTCCTTGATGAAAAAACTACTCAAGTAGTGAGTAACTGTTGAGTAACGTCTGACTATTTCTTAACACAAGCATTAATCAGACAGACAAAAATACAAAATAATCATCTTTAGGCAAATTATAGTTCATCCAATCAATAGAATAAATTCAAAATAATTAATTAATTAAAAAATAGCTTAAGTGAAGAGACTTAAACATCAAATTTGGATGGATACTATATATATATATATATATATATATATATATATATATATATATACTGTATATAATATATATATATATATATATATATGTAGGAAATGTTCAAAACATGTGTAAAAGACAAACATTTGCCTATCCACAGCAAAAACAAAAATGACTGCTGGCGCCGCATAATGTAGCTGCTGTTTCGCACTTTTATTAAAAGGTAAACATGCTTTGAATATGAGGCCGGGGGGGGGGTTCCTCCTCGTCTGTGTCTGCATTGCCGACGGTTGATTCTAACATTTGTTTTCCTACGACTGTCAAGCTAACGTGCCCCGCCGCTGAGATAGAGTATGGTCGCGTGACGAGACTGCACAACGCTGTTTGATTGGTGAAACGGTAGAGCCTTTAGCGGAAGTCTCCCTCTCTGTCAAAATAAAACATTAAAATGAGACGTACGCTGGGGTAAAAACAATGACGCGTAGAATACCACAGAGGTAAAAAGAAAAGTAACGAGCTCATTGTAGCGGAGTAAGAGTACACTTTCTTCTTCACAAATCTACTCAAGTAAAAGTATAGTGATTTAAAACTACTCCTAGAAGTATAATTTTTTTAAAACGTACTCAAGTAAATGTAACGGAGTAAATGTAACTCGTTACTACCTACCTCTGAATGCAACGTATGTGTGTTGTTAAAGTCATATCGTAGAGAATTGGGGTGTGTTTTACCTTGACAATCCGCTTTTCTTCATTTATTGTTTTTATTTAGTTGAGTGGAGTAAATAACAAATATGTGTGGATATCAGGGTGGTGAATGGGCCTGTAGTGTATCTTATACTTTCATGCAGGAGTGCAGAGTATGTGCTCTGTTGCAGACAAACAATTGGTGTTGGGGTTGTTTTCAATCCTAACCATAATTTTAGTTAGCTAACCTCAACCACCCTAACTCTACTGTAACTATATCTTATCCATACCATACTTTCTGTCCCCAAGCAAAGCCTTTTCGCAGCATTTGAATTGACATACAGTATTGAGGAAAAACTTACATATGAATACATCTACATAAATCTAAATATGAGAGGAAGGTAGAGGGAGTTACATTTGCAAGAAGCAGCACGGATGCAGTACTCATTATTGGTGTATTCAGCTAAGACTGCCAAATAGTTATTATGGAATGCCTGGTATCAAATATTGCACATTTTCATATACTGTGAGGATGGTACATGGAACAGCTTGAACTACTGCATGGCTCAATTTGCTATCAAGCCAGTTGATCAATGAACTACAGCTGAATTGACTTCCATCTTATATTATCTTTATGGAAGGCACTTATTAAACACATACAGACATGGATACAGAGACATTAGAGAAGGAGCCCCTATGAAGTCAATATGTCAATGAAAAAGGATTTCCAATATAACACATGACAGTTCTGGAGTTGCAGTGGAGCTTCTGTCAGTAAATGGTTTTATTTATAGCCATAGTTGTTTTGAACGAAATCGGCTTAACCACCTCATCACACTTCTTCACACCACTCAATGCTACGTGTCCCCTAGGGATACGTTAACATCTCATAGGGTGTCTTCTTTCACATAATGGATGTTTGTTAAGCTCTTCTTTCCCAGCAGGTTTTGGCTCAGTCACAAGAAAAACACATGCGAGTGTTGGAAGTGTCTGACTCCATTTTCTGTCAACATGTCTCAGATAGGCTGAAAAAGTTCTGACTATGGCTCAGCATCCGTGTTACACTTAAGGGAGGTCTTTTGGCTCCAGAGAGGGCCAACATCAACCTTGTTGCTTTCTCTCTTTGAAAAAACAGCGGAAAGCTAGAATGAAAATGTGTGCTTTTCTTTCTTCACAGTGCTAGTCACTATCCGACTCTTGGACCCGCCTGCGTTTGTTTCTCTGGCTGTGATTAGGTTGGCCCCAGACCAGCACACCGCTCACTGTTTTTCTTGTTTATGCTTTAGTACTTATATTTCTGGAGATACTGAAAAATGTCTCTGTGTTGTGCAAAGAAGCCAGCCATGTAGAGTTTTTCCATTGAGCTCTCAAGTGTTTCAGATGGGTTTGTATATTCACATCTGTAAGTCTGTTGCAAAGGAAAATATCAGAATGACTCAGTCTGCCTGAACAGACTTACAGCAGCTTTTTATGTCTGCAGGATTAAGTGTTAAGTAATTTGGTACAATAGTTCAGTGTTGATTCACCCCCGTTAAACGTTAAAGATTTTCTCACTTACTTCTTGAAGTATAGTATGTAGTTTTGGTGAAACTTTTAATTTATTTTTTTTACATTGGAACTACTTGAAAAAAACAAAAATCCATGCCTGTGACGTGAATGTTACCTGTGTGTACATGTGTGATGTTTTAATCATTACCTATTGGCACTACTACACATCTGGAAAAAACAGCAAAATCTATGGATTATCCAGATTAATTGGGATACTGTTTCTGTTTCTTAATGTAAATTAAGATATGCTGATTGAAGAGACGTTATTTCTGTACTTTGATTCACAACAAGCTGCCTATGGTGTCAGTCACATCCAAGCTATTTGATTATGACAGCTGTCAATGAGCACAGTAACATACCGATCTGACTTAACATTTGGAAATGTGGGCAACAATTCAGAAGCCTGGAACCAAACTAATTATTCAATGCTTTGAGAGCACAATGTTTTGTAATGGGTATCCACAAAAATCAATATCTCAAAACCGTTAGCAGATGCAATTTAAACAGTCTGCATGACTATAGCACTATCATAAGTGAAAAAAAAAGTTTTTTGTGTACTTTGGACAATTGGAATACTGCATTTCTTGATAAAATATTAGTTTGATAATACATTACATAACTTTCAACATGGACCATAGTGCAGCAATGCTGGCCTGAGCTGGCAGTTAGACCACCCTCTCTGTGGCAGTGTCTAACCCCAAATGTAAAGCCAGACTTGGCTTGACAGCTGGCTAGGTCCACACTGTGTGGTTTTATCGGCTTTACTGAGCAATGAAGCTTGAAAGTGTTGTGCGGTGATGGGATGGAGTGCTGCGCAGACTCAGCTCAGCCCAATGATCATCAGGCTGAGGGCTGATTGTTGCTGATACAGTGTCTTAAGTGCTTAAGACGGGCCCACCCAGCAGGCATGACCACATGAAAACCCAACTGCACAGATGTTTTGTGGAGTAAACTCCAGTGTTCAACTTGGCACCAAAGCAGCGGTTTTGGGTCCATGTGAATGTATGATATATTCTTAACCCGCATGACAAAATATGTTTGTCTTTATTTGTGTTCATGTTGTTGTGGTGAGGTAGAGATTAGAAAGAGTCTGGCTTTTTGATTGATCTCACTGCATCTGATTTTTAGATGTCTTCCAAGGCACAAATAGTTCTCTGTGAGGCTTAACTGTAGGAGCCAATATAAATAAAATATTTCTCCAGACTGTGGTTACAATTATAGATTTGTTTGATATTGATCACACTTCCAATCCATATTTTACAAATAGAATGCTGATGTTGTTCTTGGTAATAGGAAAATTAGTTGGACAAAAATGGGTCCTTGAGAAATAATGAAGTCAGAAGCATAGCACAGTGCTTCTTGAAGGTTTCAGTCCTAAAGTACAACATTCTGTAACTTCTTGCTTTACTAGACCCTCTTGTGCACTTTGCCAAACCCTGTAAATGACTTAAACCAGTGACGGAAACTGTTTTATATCTAATGTGGGTTTTGTCATTGAAGTGGCAAGTTCTCTCCCAATTGGGTTTTGCTATAATAACCATAGTTCTTGTGTTGGCAGACTACATCACTCACTGCGCCTTTGGAACACAATATTAGCTATTAAGGACCTCTCACATTGGAAAGGTGCTTTTCAAAATGAAATTGGGTTTTTGAGCCAAACCTGGGTAACACACTTGGTCAGGACCCCTTGGCATTACTTTTTAGTGTGCAGGGTAAAATCCTTTAGTGAGGGTTAGGGAAAGATCGTGGTTCGGTTTAAAAGTTTGAGTTTAAGTCACCTGCGGGACATGAATAGGACAGTTAGGGTTAGGAAAGCTCATGGGTGGGGTTACAAATTGTATGTTTAAGTGACATCCAGGACAACAACGGGACATGAACCCCTGTCTCCAGGGTGAAAGTCCTGTGTTATTTGACCCACCCACCCCTACCTGCCTTGGTCTTTAACACTACTTGCTACCGTTGTTGCTCTTTATATTACTGTATGTCATCTTACAGCGCCGCGCTTGAGCTGCTGCTGTGCCCAGTGAGGCTCATACATATGCTAAAGGGGGCCTTGTGCATCGGTATCTTACGCTAAGGGCCACTGACCAAACGTCAGTATTTGACAAGTTGGGAGTAAAAACACATTGACCTAGTTTATACCTATGGTAAACATTCCAAGTAACTGTTCACTCTTTGGCTAACTGTATCTGATAGGTATGTACTCTTTTTGTGAACTCTACATGTATATTGGTTGTACTTCCTATAGGTACTTAAAGTTGATTTTTCACTGGTGATACTACAATGTTTCTTCCTGACATGAGGTACAACATACAATCTGAACAGTTTGTCCATACCTTTGTCAATCCAGTTTGCTCTCTCTCTCTCTCTCTCTCTCTCTCTCTCTCTCTCTCTCTCTCTCTCTCTCTCTTTCTCTCTGGCTGAGGATCACATAGTCCAATTTTTGCTTAAAATGACCTCATTCCAACATGCCAACATGCCAACACTGGAACATGAGCAGGAGGAGCCAGGGGGTCTTTAGTACTCCTCTCAGGCCAATAAAGTTAGTTTATGGCTTCCATGTTTTTCTAAATTCATGGTGTGATGGTAATTGAAACACCTGTTTTGAAGGAGTTCTCACTGTGAATGTCCTGCATTTTAGTTGGAAATGTAATAATTCAGATGGGGATGAAAATGTTGCAATTTAAATAATATTCATTATTTAGTAGGACATAAAAATAAGAACTGCTTGGAATTAAATGTGTTACTATCTTCAACCCTTACTATTCTCTATCTAAGGCCCTTCAGAGTTGTGATAACAATGTCAGACCTTAGTTTGTTTCATTTGTGTAATAATGGATTATCAGGCTGGACTGACCATGTTTAGTAGAACCACGGCATATTTATGTTGCATGGTCTTCTCAGCACAAGAATGATTAAATGGTTCTCCTCCTTTCTGGTTCAGGCCTAGTTTTATAGCACAGTCATATAAAATAAAAAGTAAAATGATCATTATTTAGAATGACAAGTGATGAGAGAAGTGCAATTATTGAGTTAAAATAAAGCTCATTATAAGGTAATATGTCTTTATTATGTTTGCATAAGTGTCCATACTTGCATATGCCTGCTTTAAAAATAATTTTTTACAGTGTAGTTGCAGGTGCTATTTGAGTTGCATTTTACAGCTTTCCCAGGGAATAGTAATTCTCAATTACATTAAAACTACATAAAATCCTGCCTGCCAATGCCATCTCTGCTTGCCAGCTCACGGTGGACCTACAACACATTCCTGAAACTTGTGGTAGCAGATGTGACTCCCAACTATTTATCTCAAAATCTCACCATACACAGTGAGACCAGGAGCCACACACAGTAAACTTGGATTTCAGTCTTTGATGGAAACTGCTGACTGAAACACAAAGACTTTTTTGATATCCAATCCTGCCCCATAAACCATCATTAATACATTGGCCCAGCTTTGTTTATGAGGCACACTTGCGTGCTTTAAAAGTCTGTCTCTTGAGATTACGACATAGGACCCATTTGTCACAGTCTGTCTTCTTCTAACCAAGCACAGATGGGATGACAAAACCAGATCTAATCAACTCCATGTTCTCTCCTTCATTGCATCTAAATCCCTATTTTAATAGACCATCTAACTGTTTCCTCTTTCAATACGCTCTGTTTATGCTTTTCTAGCACTTTGAAGAAGAAAACAGCAGCATGCTCATTATATGAACTTTGCAGAGAAAACGTAATCTTTAAGCATTTATAGCATTAAAAAGCAGGTGGTGATAGACTAGGCAAGGCATTACACATTGTTTTGACAGTCCATTCCAGCCACTCTTTTTTCACACTTTTGCACAGTAAATGTTATTACAGCTGCAGAATGGCTGCACCGCCTGTGAGTCCACTTAATGAATATACTGTATATGAATTATATCAGATGCTATTAACTAATATGTATATGATTAGATGTCTGAATGTTCCTCAAATCACTAACATGATGCCTGAGTCACATAGCACAGCACATAGCATAGTCACAAAGGAATAATGTATCTGGGATGAGAGAAAAGTTCAAAAGATCTTCCCATGCTCTCTTAAAGAAATCAGTTACCTTTCCTTCCAAAAATTATTACGTACAGTACCTAAGTACATTTTTTGCAGGCCTATATAGACTTAAGGTGTGATGGCATTCTGAAGACGATGTTTTCCTGAGCTTCCGGTCCATATTGTACTGTATATCCCAGTATTGTGTTTATCATATAGTCTGTGGCCAATGCCTTCAAAGACACTGTTCAGCTTTAGGCAATGTGTGTTTTTGTGCATGTGTGAGTATTTGTAATGAGGGCATCTCATCCTCATCCGCTCAACCACATGCAGCCAGCATACAGATCTCTGGCGGCTGTAAACCACTGATCTCTTTACTCATCATGTCTTGTGTTTCTTAGAAAAACACC
Organism: Etheostoma perlongum; assembly: GCA_026937815.1. Lineage (NCBI taxonomy): Eukaryota > Metazoa > Chordata > Actinopteri > Perciformes > Percidae > Etheostoma > Etheostoma perlongum. The sequence continues at coordinate 13,698,109 of CM049382.1, read as the reverse complement.
CAAAATAGCACACATAAGGCAAAGTTAAAAAAAAAATTGTTATTCTGATGATGCTTGGCACAAAGGGATTATGTATTAAATGTTGGCATGCATCCTTTGATTTGGCTCCACTGTAACAAGGTCCAGATGTTCTACAGTACCGGAGCCCAATCTAAAATGTCATAAACCTGTTAGCAGCGAATGAAATAAAAAAAATGGCCCAGGCTATCTCAGAAATCCCGAGGACCCTAATGTCTTAGTAATTTGTCTCAGTGGTAACTTCCCCTGTTCGAGAGTGTTTACTTGCTAACAATCCAGTTGGTGACTGTTAATACTGGGGTAGTAATAAGTGCCAAAGGGGGACACCATAACCCCACTACACCTTGTTAGCTCAGTTATAGGTTCAGCATTGTCTCAAGAATGAAGTCAGAAGCATCACTCACAGTTCTGTAAGCCTAGGTTGCACTATAAGACAAGTACAATTACATCCATCTGAATTGCGGTGAATTGCAAAAGAGAAGACCATGAATCAATTAAGTCACTTTTTTAGCTAAATTCAAGTATAGACCATAGACAAAAGAAGTAACAAAACTAAACCCTGGAAGTAGCCTGGACCTCAACTTTAATTAGAAGCATGCAGCTTGACGCCCCGCTTCTCGAAAGTTGCCGCAACGCTACCAGGATGCGTTGTCTGGATGCATACATAGACAATGAATGGGAAGCCTGGAAATTATGCTTAGTCCTGTTTAATTACTTCCCTTTTTCATGTAAAATACTGAATACTGGGACATGCTCCAAATAATACAAATCCAAGAAGTCAAAATCTCTCTTTGGTTAAATTGCTTAGTGCCCACATTTCCATTAAGGCCCTGTGGTCACAAGTACACATTACATAATTTTAAGGGGTCATAAGCAAAAAAGATTGTGAACTATTAGTCTAGAGGATGTTGAAATTCCACCAGAACAAAATGTGCTGTTCTACAAACTGGTTGTTGTTTAAGCCATCCCGAATGTGGATCATGTCTACTATGAGTTATTTTTGAATGGGTGCCTTCATGGAACATCTTATGCCTAACCATGACAACAGTATTATATGTGTTTCACCACCTGAATTACACATTTGTCAGTCTTCATTCAAGTGGATTGGAGTTAAGAGGGAAATTAACTCTATTTAATTTGTATAACAAATTGTTTTTATTATTGTTTTGTCTTTGAAAATTATATTTCCTCCTCAGTGATCATCTGTGGTTTGTTTTATATACATTATTCGGTCTGCTTGCATGTTTATGGTTTATTGAACCAGGTGAGCTACCCAGATGCCCCGAGTTGAAGCAGCTTTTAAACCAAATTGTTTCAGTAAGGCTGATTATGGAAATTATAAACTGAAGCTTGAGCCACAATTAGATATAACTGTAGTTTTGACAGTTTATACATTTGTAGCCATATACCCAATAGTAGCAGAAATACTTGAAAGACAAATTATGTGTTCCCTCTCAAAATGTGAGAAAAAAATGCAGCATTTGGCATCATTGTAATCCACAAGACTCCATTCATGTGGCATAAACAGGCATGGCCTGTCTGTGTGACTACTGGTTTTTGGCTTGTGACCATATTCGGTTGTGGTAGCCACCCAGTTACTGTATATAACATAGTATTAACACTCCGCACAAAGGGTCTTCACACAAAAAGGCTCTAGTCTGTACAGGCTTTCTTTGTGTTGCCATGGAAGTTTCCACTGCCAGCCAGGAGTGAGACAGGGCATGCAGGCAAGTCTAATGGCAGGTACATGAAATAATGGAATAAGTGTTGAGATTTTTTTTCTTTGACTGATTCAGAGTCCAAATGAAATACAGCTTGACTGCCCCCATCTTTCTCTCTCTACCTCTTTTCTGGTTTTTGCATGCCTCTATCCATCAGTTTCACAACAGTGAGGGAATTAATGTGACAGCCATGGGAGATTTTAGACCGTGTATAGGGGATCTCAAGCTAAAAAAATTACAAAAAAAGGGCTTGACTACCTTTTAATATCCTGTGTCGCTGACACCAATGCTATGCACCTGTAACCCAGTCAAGGAAGTCAAGGAAACAGAAACTTAGTTTTGACCAATTTAAGGTGGTTGTTCCAGACTCCCGCCTTTGGCTGAGTCTCTGTCTAATCCATCAGAGGGAGAGCAGGAGTGTGGTTGTAATGTTGGTAGTCCCCAGAGAAGAAGTTGGTAATTTCATGGTGCAGAATAGAACCCAAATTCAAACGTAAGCAACTAAAATTGCTGTTAGAACATCTTGTCAAATTGGTCGTTATTACTGTGACTTATAGTCAGTGTCAGTGTTTAGTTCCATCATAGTGTTAAAATACATTAGCTGATGTTGCTCAGTAGCTAGCTCAGAGAATATCAGCTAATGAAATTACTTATTTAGCTGGGGGGGGGGTTAACACTTTTGCAAGGCACTGTATCCATGTCACATTCTCATTAGGGGCTGAGCCCCCCTAAAGGTCTGATCTTAGAATCGCCTCTGGTGACCGCTAATGACAAAGCTGAACAAAAACTGACGATAACTTATTCTTCGTATGAGTAATTTGTGCAGCTCTTCCACTGGTCAGATAAATTACAGTAGATACTCTAGAGATATCTAAGTGATTCACATAAAATATTCAAATAGTCTCTTTGTCAAAAAGGACTTTACCAAGACTACTCAGAGTCTCCATGGGGATGTACTTTGGCACAGTGGTCCTTTGAGCTAAATGTTGTGAGGGTTCATTCTCTGGATTCCATGAATGTCTTTAGTTAATTTTATTGTAATCTTCTTAAGCACCCGCATATCCACTTGTGTGCCCTAATGTTCTTGTGCCATCTAAATAATGGACAGAGAATTCTGTGACATCCATCCCACCTGTAGATGTATAATAACACCACCCATCTGTGCCATGTTGCAGCCTCTAAACTGGCGTTCGGGTCAGGCCAGACTTGGCTATTGTGGCCGCTTCTTTAAACCCCTTGCCAAGTTGACCGGCAGTGAGTCGCTGACCACCATCTTTGCTGTCATTGTCAAAATCATGTGGCGTTAAAGGCCCTGGCCTGAATGGACTGTTCAGCAGATAAAAAGAAAAGTAAGTGATGAGAAATGTCAGTCTGGACCAAAGTGGTGGAACAACTGACAGACAATCATCCCGAGAGCCAAATTGGTTGTATGGCTAAAAAGTAGTTTTGAGATTAATGTTTATGGGTGTTAATTTATTTCTTGGTCCATAAGATCAACCCTTAAATGATTGCGTAAATAAATACAAAAAAATTTCCAAAACGTAGTTCTTACTTGACAGTATTAATATGTACCACCTGATGACATCAACCCCTCCTGGCCAAGGCTACATTCACTTAAGGTGGATGAAAATAAGAAGCATTTTCGGATGTATTTGTAATCTAGAAACCCTGGGCAACCAGTGACTTCCAGGAAAGTCTGGGTGGCAACCAAGGAAGTTTGGTGACGCTGGAAAGACAGATGACCTCCAGGAAAGACTGGCATGGGTGAATGAGGTTAGCAACCTCATTCAGGTTAGCAACCTCATTCACGGCACTTGCAAAAGGGCACCAACTCAAGCTACAGAAAATAATACAGAGCAATACCCCCAGAGTCTCCCGAGAGGGGGGGGAGGATGAGAGACTCGACAGGACAGACACAATGGTAACGGCCAGGAATGAATTACGGACACAGAGACGGCTCACTCAAACAACATTAACCGGGGAGGCATTGGAAGTAAAGTGTCATTGCGGAAAGATCTGCAAGAACAAAAGGGGGGCTTAAAATACATCAAAGCCGAACCAACTGTGGAAAAGAGGGGTCACAGGGGCAGCGCACAGCGGTAGCACCTGGTGAGACGCAGGAGAATTCCAGGCAGGAAGCACCCCACAGCACTGGAGGTCTCTCAGCACCTGTGTCACCTCGAGACCTCAGGAGGGTCCCAAATGATGCCTCCCCAGGGTGTCAACCCCAGCCTGCGAGGAAACGAATTAAATGGCCTAAGATGAGCGACAACAAAGAATGGTACCAACTAGACCAAGATCTCGACAAAGTACTAGAAACAACACTAGCAGGGACAGCTGAGCAGAAAGTCAATACTCTTACAACAATAACCTATAACCTGGCAAGTGAGCGATTTGGAGTTAAGGAGATGAAAGTCAAAATCAAGCCCGCATACCAGCCAAGTAGAAGAGAAAGGGAAATTCATCAGCTGAGGGGAGAAATTAAGACTCTCACCAAGCAATTCAAAAGAGCCGCTGCTGATGAAAGGGAAGGAATCAAGGATCTGACGAGTCAACTCCGGAATCGCCTCTGCAGACTCCGAAGAGCAGAAAGAATTCTGAAGAAGAGGAAGGATAGGGAGAACAAAAGATCCCAGTTTACCAAAGACCCCTTCCGATTCACCAGAACATTGCTGGGTGAAGCGAAATCTGGAAGACTGACCAGCCCAAGAGGAGATGTGGAGGCGTTCTTGAAGGAGACCCATAATGATGCATCCAGAAACCAGGCCCTGGATGCCAACCCAAGCATCAAGAGTACAAAGACCCCGGAAAAAGAGCTCAACATCAGTGAACCATCTTGGAAGGAAGTCCAAGAGGCAGTGAAGAAGTCCAGAACAGGATCTGCTCCCGGCCCAAGTGGTATACCCTACAAGGTGTATAAAAAATGCCCAATGCTCCTTTGGAAGTTGTGGAAGTTGTTCAGGAGGATCTGGAGAAAGGGCATCATTCCATCATGCTGGAAGAAGGCGGAGGGCTGTCTTGTGCCAAAGGAGGAGAACTCCTCAACCATTGACCAATTCAGAACAATCTCACTGCTAAGTGTGGAAGGAAAAATCTTTTTTTCGGTACTGGCCAAGAGGATGACCTCGTATATGACAGAGAATGGATACATCAACACTGCTATCCAAAAAGGTGGAATTCCAGGCTTCTCTGGATGCTTGGAACACAACGGAGTTCTCAGTCAGATGATCCGTGAGGCTAAATCCAGCAAAGGCAACCTGACTGTTGTCTGGTTGGATTTGGCCAATGCCTATGGATCAATCCCTCACGTTCTTATCCATGCAGCATTAGATCACTACTACATCCCTCAGCACATCAAGGGAGTGATCACCAGTTACTTTAGTGGAATCCAGCTACGTTTCAAGACGGAACATTTTACAACTCAATGGCAAAGCCTGGAAAAGGGCATCGTAACTGGCTGCACAATCTCCCCCATTCTCTTTATCATGGGAATGAACCTCCTAATAACAGCTGCGGAGAAGGAAGCCCGGGATCCAAGAATGGAGTCAGGCATCCGACAACGCGCAATAAGAGGTTACATGGACGACCTCACCGTGACAACCACAACCCATGTGGAGGCAAGGTGGGTGCTAACTGCTCTGGACCACATGGCAACGTGGGCCAGAATGAAGTTTAAGCCAAAGAAATCCAGGAGTATGGTGATCAGAAACGGGAAGTTGACCAACAGATTTAAGCTGCATGTGCAAGAGGAAGTGATTCCATCGATAGAGGAGAATCCAATCAAATGTCTAGGAAGGTGGTACGATAACTCACTTTCCGACAGGAACAACATAGCCAGTATGGAAAGGCAGTTGGAGGAATGGTTGAGGAGGATCGAAAAATCAGGGCTTCCTGGGAAGTTTAAAACTTGGCTCTATCAACATGGACTGTTGCCAAGGCTCATGTGGCTGCTGACTGTGTATGAGGTCCCGATGACATGCGTCGAAGGAATGGAAAGAAAGATCGATAAGTACCTTCGAAAATGGTTGGGAATCCCTCCAAGTTTCACTGCAGTAGGACTTTACATAAGATCAGGGCAGCTGCAACTTCCCCTGTCATCTGTGGTAGAGGAATTTAAAGTTGCAAAGTCCAGAGTCGTAATGACATACAGAGACTCCCAGGATGAACAAGTCAGACATGCAGGCGTTATTACAAGATCAGGACGCAAGTGGGCAGCTGATTCATCTATTCCACAGGCTGAGAGCATGTTGAGGCTGCGTGATGTCATTGGAGCGCCATGCACAGGAAGACAGGGTCTTGGAACATTCCAGTTCAAACAGTGGAGGAAGGCAGGAAAGAGTGATAGAAGAGCCATGATTCAAGAGGAAGTAAGGAAACTGGAAGAGGAAAGACGAAGGTCAAGGGCAGTGGAATTGGCCTCCCAAGGAGCCTGGACTAAGTGGGATCTTCCCGAGAGGAAGGTCACCTGGGCCGACCTATGGAGACTGGAGCCATTCCGCATCTCTTTCCTGCTGAGATCTGTGTATGACGCACTCCCAACCCCAACAAACTTGCATAAGTGGGGCATGAGAGAGGACCCATTGTGCAAGCTCTGTGGGGAGAGGGGTACCATGGCACACATCCTGTCCGGGTGTAAAAAAGCACTCACCCAAGGAAGGTATAGATGGCGGCACGACAAGGTGCTCATGACACTCGCCAACACCTTAGAGCAGGAGAGGAAAAACAAACGCCAAACACTTCGGAAAAAAACATCTATCCAGTTTATAAGGGAGGGGGAAAAGCCACCAACCACAGCGGAAAAAGCCTCTTGCTGGTTATGGAACAGGAGGGAGGAGTTGAGCTGGAAGCCAGGAGGGGAAGATGGGCAGTGACTTGGCCACCACTGCCGACCCACCATCGGGAGGGTGTCGTGGTTAAGGGTCGAAACACCCAATGAACGATGGGTACCACCTGATGACATCAACCCCTCCTGGCCAAGGCTACATTCACTTAAGGTGGATGAAAATAAGAAGCATTTTCGGATGTATTTGTAATCTGTAAGATACAGCAAATGTCATGTTACCTCTGCTCTTTCTAGGCTTTTCTGGCATTTATTTACCCCCTGGGAATAACCTGGCTGGATTCCATCTTGTTGATTGGGACGTCCTGGCTGCTGTCCAGCTTCTTAACCCCCCCGGTTCTGTACCGGCCGTTTATTTTAGCAATGTGTTTTCAGTCAGCTCATGTAGCCTATGTGTCAGCATGTTTATGCACTGTGGTAGTTTATGTGTAGACAGCAAGAAGTCTCAAAGGCCCTTTGGATATTAAACATGACACACTCACTGACTAGTGAGGTACATCATCACAACACTGAATAAGCAGCACAACAAAGAAGAAATTATGGTGACTTTTGGATGTGAAAGCTCTAGTTGATTTTATTTTATCATCATTTACCATGATTACCTTAACATACCTTAACATCCTTTGTGGATGCCATTATGACAAAGCAAGCCATCAAGGAATTACTTGGCTCACATCTAGTATGAATATAGAAACCCAGTAGTTTATTTTCTTTCTGGATTCTATGTAACAGAATACTGCAGCTACCTTGGAAGCATTGGCTTTTCATCATTACTGTGTGCCACATCGCTGTAAGAATTGTTGCTTTAGCAAAATCCCTTAGAGGAGAACAGAAAACACTTCAGTGACAAGCAGTGGGAAAATGTTGCGACCCTGAAAAGTGTTACTGACTGCTCTTCCCAGAATGAATTTCCATGTTAGTTCAGTGAAACCATCATTGCTTTAAGAACATGACAATCTGAGTTTGAAACCTGTCTCTGCCAGGTTCTACAGCATATGACTCAAAAAACTTTAAAGTTTAAGTCCTGGGTGCCTGGATAGCTCAGTTGGTAGAGTGGGTGCCCATATGTTTACTCCTCAATGCAGTGGGCCCTTGTTTGACTCTGACGTGCGGCCCTTTGCTGCATGTCATTCCCCCTCTCTCCTCCCTTTCACTTCTTCAGCTGTCCTGTCATTAAAGGCCTCAGATGCTAAATAATAATCTAAAAAAAGTTTAAATCCTGACAGTTAAAGCACCTTCATCTTTGATTATTATTTAACCATCAAATACAGATGTTTCACGTTATGTTCAAATAGCTTGAGCATCCCTGTTCCAAGTCAGAATCCAAAGGTAATGGAGCATTTTCCATTGCTGCCCCCCACTAAGGAACACATAATTAATCAGCAGGTTGGTCTTGCCAATCTATTCTTAAAAGAGTACTTCATTGATTTAGTATTGCACTCCTATACGTATGTCAGATGGAAACAATGGAAAGTTTGCTAAATTGATACAGCAGAACCAGAGATTTGGTCTTTTTTTTATTCTAAGCATCTTTTTTATTTTAAACCTGAACCTCAGTTATCAACACCGTCTTAGACTGCAGATAAATGACAGAAATTTTCATGTCAAGGCTGCTTTTTGGTTTTTAATCACACAATCTGACATACAGTCTAGCAAACAATGGTATGTGGGGGCATTATAACATCAAGAATCTGTTTTTTTATTTTTGTAGTGGGGGGTTTGTAGAAATGTTTAAGCATGTAGAATGGAAAAAGACAAAAAAAAAAGTATTTGAAACTCAGGGACCCTGACAGCATGTGGGACACACATATGATACTGCCAACATGTTCAAACTCTAATGAACATAGAAATACCATTCCTCGCTCTGCTCTTGACCCAGAACCTGCAGACTGCTTTGTTTACATGGTGTGATGTTGTCCTTTCAGCAGCATGTGGTCAGGACCAGTGTGGGGGGGGATTTCTGGTGGAGCTCTCCACACTGGCTCCCAACACAAGGCTCTCAGCACACATAAGGACAGTGGACTGCAAATCCATGTCTGAGTCAAACGCTGGGCTTCTTTGAGGTGGTCAGACGTGATCTTTGCACAGATGTACAGGTCCAAACCAAGATGCTAAATCCCTGGGATACTGGCGATTCTGGTGGTCCTGGCCCACCCCTGACTGGGAAGGATGGAGCCTTTTGTGGCTACACATTCAGTTCCATCATGGGTGACATGACTTAAAGGGACAGAGACAGGCCTCTGGTATGCTGAAGTCATATGAAAATATCAGTTCTGCTGGTAAATTTGTGTAGCTTCTCCTAGTGGAAACAATAGACCTACCCAAAATGCCAAGTGCACGTTTTTTCAAATTTAAAGCAATGCAGAAATGGTAAAATGATCAGTCAAGTGATCACACAGGTTGTAATCAAACCGCCACATTGGCTAAGAGAAAACAAAAAACTGCTTTAATTTACCTGCCGTACTTGCCAACAGTTTTCTGTGCAATGGATTTTGACATTCCGGGTGTGCTCACTTTTGGTTTAGCCTCCAAATAAAGTGGTACAGTAATGAATCTTGCTAAACTCTTGGCTTGTTTACAACTAGTATGATTGTCTGACTGCTTGTGTTTCTTTCTATTTTTAGCAATGTGGTCCTGTTTCCAGATCTCAGCAGTATTTGATTTCAATGTTACTAGCAGTGTTTTCATTCAAAGGGTTTCATACATTGTTTTGAATTATTGTATTAGAAAAGCTGGATGGAAATGGCAAAAAATTAATAAAACTCGATTTGCTCAATGGGATATGGACGCGCCTTTGCAAAATAAGTTCTGACGTAGCGGACATTTAACTCACAGGAGTGATCAGCTGTTTCTGCTGTCAGCGTCTTCCCGGACATTCCAATAAAGTGTCTTAGTCTCCAAACCAGTTTGTCAGCCTAATTCGCATTTGTTTTTGTTGATACATTTCAAAAGTTGCTTAAAATTAAATAAAAGAGCTATTCCCAGAGAGAAAATAATACCCATGTTGCAATAAACCATAGTTTTCCTGTAAGTCACATTTTGAATAGCCCAAATTTTAAGACAAGTTTGATATTACACCAATAAAATTGAATTTTAAACAGTTTTGTTTTTGCTCAAGCTATTTATTTTAAAACCTTCCTGTCTGATATAGTGTTACAGGTTTTGAGAAATTCCCCCTTTTTACATAATATGATTTAAAGAAGAAAGATCTTTATTGGCTGTTGTGAATATATACCAGCTGCCCACTCGCTCTGCTTGCCAGAGGCTACATGGTCAGTTCCAATGAAGTTAAGTAAACATCCTGCCTATAGTGTAATGTTAAACATTGTATTACATTATGTTGGTGTTTGTTGGGACGTTTTGTTAAGACTAGTGAACATCTGTGACATAAATGACCAGAGTTTTTACGGCACCGTGGTTTTTGCTTGGATGGCAATGAGAAATTACACACACAAGAGGAATGGTACTGTTTTGTTTTGGTTTCTGTCGAATGGCGAACACATGTTCAGTGATTTTTAAGTTTCACACTCAGTCTTCTTATTCATGTGGGCAAATGTTTTCAATTGTTACTTGGCTGAAGAAAGGAACAGTGTATCCCACTTTATACACACAGTACTAAACTTAGTTATGAAATGAAGAAAAATCCCCTTGTGATTTCATTTTTGAATGAAAACCTTTGGTGTATTTTTATTAACTCCCTACTCCAGTTGCACAACATTAAAGTTACTACTGCTTCTCAACAGTGTGCTTTGTTACTAGGATAAGGCAGACTAACTGCATAGTCTACACAGATTTGTGACAGAACTTCTGTTGTATATTACAGGAATTCAGGAGGGTACGGAGTGCACCAAGTGTAAAAACGACTGGGCATTGAGGGCGGCCATTGCACTGCTCTATGTGCTCTGTGCCCTGCTCACCATAGCAGTGGCTGTCCTCGGATACAAAGGTAAGTCTCACAATCAATCCCTTACATTTAACACAGAATTACTCAAATAAGACAACAATAAGTGCAGGTTTAAAACCCATAGTCTCTAGATTCACCTCCGCAAGTCCACTTTCTTAACTAGTATCTAAAGGTTCTTCAATGTTGCATGTTTAGGCATCACTTAGGTATTAGATAGTTGTTTTATAGCAGTCTTTTGTTAATTTTACAGCCAAATGTTGAACAGATTGCCCCAAAATTTTGTACATACATTCAAGGTGCCCAGAGGACTTATACAACTACCACCATAATCAAGTCAAAGTCTTTAATTTATCTAAAAAGACCTGAAGTAGAAAGTAGCAATTTTGTTAGTATGCGAACATGCTAAACTGAGATTGTGACAATGGCAAACATTGCCTGTCAAACATCAGCCTATTAAAATTGTCATTTGTAGCATGTTTAGCATGCTTCCGTTAGCATTTAGCTCAAAGCACAACACAAGAGTTGCTAGCGTAGTTGTACACTATTAGTTTTGTTAGCTCGTCTCTTTTGATAAAATTTAATTTTAATTTAGCATTAATGGTAGAATTATCAGTTCAAGTCTTGATGTTCTTATTTTCAGCAGAATTTCCCTTTACATAACTGTACTTTCTCCATGTGCAATCTCTCTCTCTTTCTTTCTTTCTGAGGTTTGATGAAAGTCAAAAGATCATATCAGTGCGTCAGAATGTAAAACTAAAACCAACCAAGTCAGAGAGTTCAGTTTAAGTTCCACTTGAAGAGACTCCCTTGACAGAGTACAATGTTTACTCTCAGTTGTTTTGCAACATTATCCTTACTGCAGCCCCTTTTTGCTGTTTCTCCCTGTTTAACCCAGGGCAATGATGTTGATAGAAACAAAGGAATTCCTACATCCCAGGCACCATCAATATGGAATTGTATATTGTTCAGTCTTACACATTTGTGGCCCCAATAAATCATACAAAACCTGTCAAAATATTCTTGAACAAAGATATTTGACCTACCTGGTCCACGGGTGCCCTAACCTAGTGAACCATGCAGCTCAACCAACTGACAAAATCTGGATTTATCCAGTGTGGAATGATTTTATTCAAAATATGGTTGACAAGTTAAGATCTGAACTGTGCCCTGTAAATGCTGTCAGGATTGTTTTGGGTTTCCAGCTTTGGGTCTGTGTTTGCATGGATCCCATGTGATTTTGGTGGTTTGGCTCTAATGTCTACCAGATGACCATGCAGCGACTACACTGGCTTAACAACCCAGAGGAGATTTTATGGCTTGGTAGCAATTTGTTGTCTCATGAACCACAGGTTGACTCACAAATGACTGGAAATGTCCAAAATAGTTTGCAAAAACTAGTGAAGGTATTTCTGTGTTGTTGTTTTTCTCTTCAGTATTGATTCACATGTTAGTCTTGGCCCTCCAAATAACGTTAAGCGTTAAAAGCAATCTTGGTGTTTCCAGCATTGATGAGCATTAATTTGCTGGGCCTCGTGTTGGGTAACTGCCTAAGTATAGCTCATAAATTCACAATAGGCAGCCAATAAGCCTAACTGAAATTAGTGACCTTATATAATGCTTTTCCAATACAGGACTGGGGGAAGGGGGGGATTATTATTATGTTGGACATAAAAGAAAGCAGGCATTCATGTCACTATTATGAGGGGCAAGTTGCTTTAGCAATTAAATATAAAAATGTTGGTAACAAATGCAGTTTTTCAAAGTACAGTACTCAAAAAGTTAAAGAAATCCACATTTAAGAAATAGAGGCTCTAGATACATACTTACAGCAGTTGACCAACAGCTCTTTGAAACTGGACCCATGTGTTGTTGTTTGTCCCAAGTGCATGTTATTGTTTCGTGTTTTTGTCACTTTTGGAATGATAACAGTGAAAGCTAAGGATGTTTTCCAGTGCAGTTTTTAGACGCCCACATACTGACAGAAAACAAACGGTGGAACAGAGGAGACAGATTCTTGTTGCAGATGTTAGGAGGAGAGAGAAAGTGGAACCAGAGACACAGTGTACAACTGTGGTATTCATCATGTGTTTGACATTGTCTATACTCTTGAAGTGGAATTTGTGAATGTACTCTGAAAATTAGATTTGTATTAATCAGCAGATACACAGTTGCCTGGTTACAAAAGAAAACATAGGAAACATGTACAATGTACCCTGCTTACATCCTGCGCTCAGAAACTGTTTTAGATTCCAGTTATTGACTTGAGAGGAATGAAGACAGTGGCACCCTCTTCTGTTCACATCAACTTAGCTTAGCAAAGTCTCTGTTTACACGTTTAGGTTTGAGGGGGTTGATCTATAAGTGGTGGAAGAAATATTCAGATTCTTTTCTGAGGTAAAATAATAATACCATGTAAAATTACTCCTTTACAAGTACATCATAAGTAATAGTACTCATTAAACGGCACAATTGTTCCTGTCAGTGTTGTATTATTTTATAGTGGATTATCATTACTAATGGATGGATTATTGTGTAAGCAACATTTTAACATTGTAGCTTGTAGATGTGGAGCTTTTTTTGACTGCTTTAAATACTTTTTGTAGTTTAATCTGCAAGGTTTTTTATGTTAAATCTTAATCTGAAAAGGTATATTTATCTATCTATCTATCTATCTATCTATCTATCTATCTATCTATCTATCTATCTGTCCCACAGAAAAGGCACTTACTGTTAGTGTCTTAGTATATGTGATGATTGTATAAGGATTTCTCTTATTAAACAACTTTGCTTTCCCCCACTGTATGTATCTATTCACACCTTCTCTTCCCTCTTTTGCCAGTGGTCGAGAGAATGGACAGTGTTACAGAGGGCATGCAGAAATATGGAGGCCAGATCAATGATGTGGAGACAGACTTGAAGAAGCTAGGTAAGTCTCATTAGCATAAGATTAGATATCAAATATGGATTGTTTTAATTTACAATAGCTGAGACTTATTTTTTTTACATTTTCTATTAACATAGATATGTTTGTTTGTCACGTTTCAGATGATCAGGCAGGAGAGAAGTCAATTAATGCCACAAGTGACATCAAGACTTTCAAGTCCGATCTAGTGGCATTACAGAAACAACTGAATGACATTGCCCTCAGGGCAACCAGAAACAGGGATGTGCTGGATGAGCTTCAGATCACAGGCGATGACATGCAAAAAGGCCACATCTCCCTGCAGAGTTTTATCCAAAGCAACGAGGCCTCACTGCATGGGGTCAACCAGACCTTGGCCTCCTACAGTGGCATGATTGACAACCTCCAGACAGACACTGCACGGCTCCAGTCAGAGATACAGGGCCAGGTGAAAGTGCAGAGCCAGACTCAGGTTAGTATCAGTGCACTAAACATCACCCAGTCCCAGCAGCGCAATCAGCTCAGCACGCTGCAGAAGACGGTTGAAGACGCAGGCCAGGCAGTGCAGAAACTAAAGAATGACTATCAGGGTCTGCAGCAGACAGCCAGGCAGACCCGGGCTGACACAGAGTGGCTGAAGGAAAAGGTCCAGAACCTCCAGGTTTTGGCAGCTAATAACTCAGCCCTGGCCCGTTCCAATGGAGAAGCTCTGGATGACTTGGGGGCTCAGCTCAGCACTCTAGCCAGCCAGATCCAGAACACCTCCACTCTCAATGAGGAGCATGGCCAGAGCCTGCATGAGCTGATGGACCACCAGAGAGACCACGATAACACCACCTCATCTAAGTTTGATGAGATGGAATCACGGTTAGACAGACATGAGAACGACATGGACCGTGTGACAGGAAATGTGAGCTTTGCCACGCAGCTCCTCGGTGCCATCAGCTCCGACCTGAATGGCCTGAGGTCCTGCGCTGAGACGGTGTTGCGACATTCTGACCTGTTACTGGGGCTGAATAGTAGTGTGACAGAGGCCAGTGCAGATAGCAAAGAGCTGCGTGCACAGCAAGATGAGCTGGCAGCCAGGTTGGACAGAGAGGTCAGCAACCTCTCTATGGTGATGGAGGAGATGAAGGTGGTGGACAGCAAGCACACACAGCTCATCACCAACTTCACCATCCTGCAGGGTAAGAACAAAAGACCTACTTGGTGCGCTGATTATAAGATGATTTATTGGTTTGATTTTAATTCTTTCATAAACAACATGAACATAACATACGTCTGCAAGTGTGAATGTTGTGGCATGCAGATTTAAATATTATTGTAGGTATTTGTAAATGTTTGCTAAACTACATTAACAAATCGTTTTCAATCTTTCCATTTCCATTCATTAACCTTTTTATACACACAAACAGATTCTCACATCATCTTGTAAACTCCTTTAAATTTTGGTGCCACGTAATTCAAAAGAACCATATCTATGAATTTCAGGGTTATACCTCTGTCTGGTGTCATGTAACTGTACATACCAAAGTACAATAAATAAATGCAATGTTTTTTTGTGAACCATGTTAAGAGCTCAACAGCAACAGTACATTCTAACTCATGCGCTGGTATTATGTTTCAGGTCCACCAGGTCCAAGGGGCCCCAGGGGTGACAAGGGTCCCCAGGGGCCAGTGGGCCAGTCTGGACAAAAGGGTGATAAGGGAGATAAAGGGATGCCAGGGTTGGTGGGACCTAAAGGAGAGAAAGGTGCTGCTGGACTATATGGTGCAACAGGTCCAAAGGGTGCAGCTGGGGCTCGTGGTCTTCCAGGGGCCAAAGGATCAAGAGGGTCTGGAGGTCGACCTGGAATCCCTGGTGAAAAAGGTGACCCTGGGGCGCCGGGGAGTCCTGGTAGGGATGGACTGTCAGGGTTGCCTGGACCACAAGGGCCGCAGGGGCCCAGAGGAGCAGCAGGACCTGCAGGGCTCGAGGGGCCTCGCGGACCTGTTGGACCAATTGGCCCTCCTGGTCCAGCAGGGCTACCAGGGATATCTGTGCCTGCCCCTCCACTTTCAAAGCCTCCTCAGCCCACTCAGCCTGCTAAGGTCGCTGAAACCCCCAGACCACCTCAACCCCCCAAACCATCTCAACCCCCCAAACCAGCAGAGGAACCAGAAGGCTCCGTGTCCAAGCAGGTCCAGCTTCCTGACGCCAATACTACAGTGCCTGGTAAGTTAAATGATTACATCAGGTTATTGAATAGATTTATGGCCCATTCTAAGTACATTTTACAAATCCTGAAACATGTGATTTCACTTATTATATACAGATATTGTAATATTCTGTAAATGATTCATTCCAGGTTGCCCACCTCAGTTCACAAGGTTTGGAGACAGCTGCTATTACTTCTCCTCTGGTCCTCAGAGGCTCAACTTTGACGAGTCCAAGCAGTTTTGTACTAACATGACGTCTCTAATGCTCATTATTAACGACAATGAGGAACAGGTAAGTTAAATAAGACCCTAATTTTTACTTGTTTTTCTGAACTAATTATCCTGTAAAATATCTTTTTCTCTTCTATCCATAGCAATTTGTGAGAAACAAAATTGCAGGGAAGGGTTATTTCTGGCTAGGCCTTACTGACAGGGAGGAGGAAAATGTCTGGAAATGGGTGGATGGAACGTTACCTGTTTTCAAGTGAGTTAACCTGACAAAAAAATGTATAAATCTGTTATAAAGCAAATTAAATGTTTGTTTTTAGTTATTTCTAACTTGATTTCTTGCTTTATTATGTTATAAAACACCAGACCTCTATGAAGATAACAAACACCTTGTATGATGCTTTGAATTTTAATACATACTGTATTGTTCATTTTGTTGCTATCAGGAAGTGGAAGCCTGGCCAGCCTGATAACTGGACCCATGGCCATGAAGACGGCGAGGACTGTGCTGGGCTTATCCATAATGCCAACTGGAATGATTTCTACTGCACTGACCGCATCGGTTTCATCTGTGAACGTGCCTCTGACCGTCAGTACCTCCTACAGTATATAGAAAATCTTTTTGTATTTTGAAATCTCTTATTTGTACATGTGTTTTTAAAGGCTTGAATTGGCTATTCTGCATTTTACTTAGTGGCAACAAATCCCATGCAAAGACCAGAACATACAATGTGTTAGTTCGACCTCCCTGCTCAGTCTGTGGTACTCAGCCCTAAGTCCACTCAAAGATGTATATCTTTAAAAATGAGTCACAGATATACAGTGCTCTAAAAAGAGGAATAAAAAATCATCTTTTTAGGAATTCATTTTAATGCCTTCATTAAGAAAGTTAGGAAAAATCCAACCTTTAAAGACACCTATTTTATTTGTGAACCAATAATGTATTGTGAATAAATAAATGTTCTTCCTTAAAATAGAGGGGGCATAAGTATACATACTCTTATGTTAAATGGAAATGGATTATGTTTCATGGATCCAGGATACTATGCATCCTAATAAAGTTCCCTTGGAATTTGGAATTAAAATAGCCCCCCATCCTCACATACCTTTCATCATTCCTAGAGATATGCATGGGGTACTTTCCATAAAATCATCTCTCAATGCAAATCAAGCCAGCTATTTGGCAAACTGAAATAAAACCATGCCAATCTCTAGGTATGATGAAGGGTATGTGATGATGTGGGGCTATTTTAATTCCAAAGGCCAAGGGAACTTTATCAGGATGCAATGACTGGCCTTAAAAAATAAAAATATGCCTGCATCTATGGGAATTTAACATAGGGGTATGTATACTTATGCCCCCTGTATTTTAAGGAAGAACATTTATTTATTCACAATACATTATTCATTTACAAAGAAAAATGTTGTCCTTAAAGGTTGTTTTTTTTCCTATTTTTTTAATTAAGTCATAAAGATAAATTTCCAAAAGATGATTTTTTTTATTCCTCCTTTTAGTCAACTTTAGCATGGGTTCATAAACTTATGAGCACCACTGTATAATATCCTGAAACTAGCTCAGTGCTGTAG
Source organism: Etheostoma perlongum (assembly GCA_026937815.1). Taxonomy (NCBI): domain Eukaryota; kingdom Metazoa; phylum Chordata; class Actinopteri; order Perciformes; family Percidae; genus Etheostoma; species Etheostoma perlongum. Next base: position 13,680,710 of record CM049382.1, on the reverse strand, counting down.
TTTTTAGCAAAGAGAACTAAACGGGAGTAAATTGTGAATGTGTTGGGGACTGTTTTCTGATGCTGATTAATGCACTTTTGGTGCTCTGTTAATGAGTGCTGGTACTGTATTTACAATCACCAGGATGGTGTAAATGGGATTGACTCTAAATAAACTGCAGAGTCCATTGACAAAACAATCTCAGCTAAAGGTCTTCTTGCTCTGGAGCTTTTGACCATATTGCAAAATTCTCATCAGTAGAGTTTACTCTGTTGCCATGTAAATGTAGATGTTTCCATGATTCTGAGCACCTCTTGGCCAAATGTGTGACTGCATCATTCTATAAAAAAATGGTTGCAGAATACCCTATTGATGTTATGTTATTTCTGTTGCTATAACTGTTAATGTTGGGGTTTTTTTCACAGTAAAAGTTCCAGTTTTATAGCATCCATCGGAGACGGTGTGAGCTGTCTCGGGGAAAAAGGCGAAGAGGCTGAAGCTGAGTTTGAAGATGAAAGGATAACGAATGACTAGAGGATGATTAGAGGACTCTGATAATGCCAGCTCAGTCAAGCATCACTGAGACTTGGACTGGTCTTTGTCTTAAAGGCACTTTACAACACAGTATGGTGCAAAAGACAGAGCATGCACAAACTCAGCCCACTATTGTATTGATTTAGTAGGACTGAAATAAACATGATTTATTTAGACTATAATAAGTCATAATCTGGGACAGCCGCTGTTGTACAGGTGTATCTTAATATTTCACAAAAGATACATTGTTAGTTGGGATTGTATTTCATACTGTTTTATTTTTTGGCTGCATTCTTAATCTTTACTTTTACAAAAAATCTACATCAGAGGATTATGTTATTAATAAAGTGGAAATATTTTTAATACTGTCAAATACTTCACATATTCAGAACTGTGATTAGAAATAAGCTCCCAGGAAAAATGATGAGCACACACCCATCAGCAAATGACTGCAAACTCAGATAATAAATAGAAATAAAGTAAGTGTGAATTTCACCTTTCTACAAACTGAAATATCAATGTCTTTTTTGTTGAGAATGGATGCTCAGTGTGAGCAGTGCTGCTGTTTTATGAAGGACAGTATTTCTTTAGACTTTAGACTGCCAGTGTGAGTTTTATAATGTTTGAGGCACACATTAACAATATGTAAATTTTTTTGTTACGTAGCCATTGTACAGTGCATCATTTATTATCCAAATGCAATTTGTGAAATGTAACATGATGTAAAACAAATTTAAATGAAATGTAAATTTGTAACAAGTTTATAATTTGCATAATCAGTTAGTATTGCTGTATGATTGTCCTTTTCCGATTCATATTATGCTTAAGGACTGAGTAGCAGTTTGTAATCTGGTCAAGGCTCATTATGTCTTAATGAAATTACTAAGTTTTTTTGGATCACAAGAAAATGAGAAATAAACTGTGTGGAGTCAGTGCTTTTTGTCCTATGAAATATTGTAATAAATGCATTTAGATGATATGGTATGAAAAGCATTTAGGGCAATTTTAAACTAAAGAAGAAAGAAAACTCCTAATCGATACATTATATCAGGCTATGCACATCTGCATCCTTTTATGTATTTGCAGCTCTTTATTGTATGTCTTTCATAACAAAGCCAATGAACAACAATCAGAAAAAGATCAAACAAAAGCAAGGACAATTACATGTCACAACCTTACAATTGTCAGTACAACTTCTATTTATTTCAAACACTTAGACATATATTCATTTTTACTGAAAATCTTCACAGGCTACTCAACTGTATGTAGCTTAAAGAAATAAATTTGAATATTTTGGGCCTTAGTATACTGTGATCAAAACTGGATCTAAATAATCTTATTAGGTCTGTATATTAGTCCAAAACGCCAGTGATAAAAGTCACAGATAAAGAATATGGAGTGCGTTAATGGCACAGCGATGACCAACGTCAGTAAATATGCCAATTATGTTCTTATTTGAGATATATTTTGTGAAGACTTTAAGTGTAGGCTTTTTGTTTATAGAAGAGATAATCATATAATAATGTAAGCTTGACTGCCTTTAATAATCGAGGTTAGTTTACAGGTAAAAAAAGTGCAGCTATGTAGTATTTGGCTAATATAATTACGTTTACAAGATTAAACTGACATTGTTGGAAATTAAAATGTAGCCTATTGGTTGACAAGATTGTGTAATCAACGCGATGACGTCATCGCGATGATCACCATCACGATGACATGTTATTTTTTTCAGGGCAATTTGTACCTTATGGTTCACGTTCTCTAGTGTACAACCAAGACCGATTCGTTAACAGCAGTGTGACTGTTAAATTATAGTTGTTGACCGCGGTTTATTAAACACCCGACTGTCTTCTTCATTTACCCAGAATGCCTCGCTTGTTGGAGTGACTGTGTAGAATAGCGTCAGCCAGCTAACTACATTTGGCATTCATGAAGTTGTCGCTACTATGCATGTTTACTGTACGAAATAAGATAAAAGAGGGAAATAAAATAAAAGGGGAAGGCGAAATCTCTTGTCAATTCACCAGCAATGCCTCTCTTCACGACCAACCCATTTGACCAAGATGTTGGTGAGTAATCAGAACTGGGGACTATTTCTAGCAGACTAGCTAGCTAGCTAAACTAGCTTTTAATACAGCTTTGTTTGTGTTCTTCAGCTGTCGGTTGCTTAGCTAGCTAGCTAAATGTTACCCTGCAGAGCTAATTAGCTAAGTTGGTAATGTTATATGATTGTCTTGTGTCTCGTGTATATTGCAGGCTATATAAAGTGACAAGCTGTAGTCAATGTTTATTGTTTTTAAATGTCTGTTTTGCCTGTGTTTGTTTTGATTCGCTCTGTTAGCCAAAGAGCACAGTAGGCTAACTAGCTTGCACCCTGTATTATTTGGAGATTTAACGTTGGCTAGCTAGCTAGATACCAGCAACTAACATTTGCAAACGTTCACAGAGTTAGTAGTCAAGGTTACTTGTATAATATTTTTAAGTCATATTATATGTAACCTTAGTTAAAATAGATTTTCTTTGGTCAGGTAAACTGTTGACGTTAGTAGACGTGGGACAGATATGTTGTCATCAGATAACTAAAATAACGTCATCACCACCTCACGGTATTGCACCGTATGTTGACGAGCCTGCCATCTCACCGTGCAGTGAAAGAAGATGCGGTGGTGTGTGTGAAACCATGAAGTCACACTGCGTTTCCTCTTCTCTCTTTGTTCTGTGTCAAGTGGTTAACCACTTCATTAGCATGTAACGGTGCAGGAGATGAAAAAGGGTACACAAACATACATACTTTTTCATATAAAACCATAGCCCTCAAAACCAGCAATAAATGCTAATTTGGTAAAGCTTATGGTGGTATTGTTTGGACTGTTAGATGTTAAATCAGCTTTAGTGGTTGTTTTCAGGTTATGTATAAATATGCTGATCCAATCTCTGTGTTCATCTCTTTGTAACTAGGGATATATAAATAAAGAATCCTTTATTATGGTAATTGTAATCTGATATTGTAATGTCTATATGAATCTAGTACATTTTTACAGTTGAGAACCTGTTAATCGTTTTTTTAGTTTTGGCCACTTCAGCAATTCAGTCTCAAAAGTCAATTAACCTAACCACATTGATGGGGAAATTTTATAACAATTCAATAGAATAGCTATTTATACTGTATTTACGGTATATATCATATCACCCACACCCACTTTTGACCACTTTGTCTCTTTGCCAGTGCAGTCTTTCAGTTTTGCACAAATGTACTTCATGATTACAAAGTCAGCTAAACACATGGGTCATGTGGCTAGAAAGGTTGGAGAGGTTGTACTTTTAAAATTGTATTAGTGACTTTTAATGGAAATATGAGGTAACTTGTAAGTCAAGTACACAGAGGCTAAGTACTCTACTAATGTGATGTCAAAATGATATAGATCTCGCTGGCGTGCCAGGATTTTAAGCACATGACCAGATGGTGCGCACCACGCTCACGACAAAGCAGAAACAGGAAGCATGGACAAGTTTGAGTGCAAGCTTTGCGAGCAAGTGCGCAAGTGTGCAACTGCAAGTCTCTCTTGTAAACTTACTGGGTTAAGATGAGTTCTTTTATGGTGAATGAAAGGCTTGATCCGACGAAGTGGGTCATCGAATCGTTGTGCAGACATTCTTAAGTATTCAAAATGCTTCTTTTCATCTACCATCCTCATTTGTTTCACGAAGATATTGAACTCACCAAATTTATGTCTGCCGTTATTCAAAGGACGGACATTACACCTTCTTTTTCTTTGTTTCTTTGCAAGCAGGCTCAAAAGCAGCCGTTTTTCCTCATCCAAAACTATCTTAGCCACTGTTGACATTGACGTCAATGCTGCTGCAAGTTCTGCCATTGTTTACCTTTTTCTCCTTCTTCTAGTCTGTAGAAATAGCAAAGTCGGTAGCCTTTCCTCAGTTGCAACACCTCTGTTCAGGAGAAGACTGCAACTAATGTCGCCACCACCATGCTCAAGTATAAATAGTTACAGTGCTCCCATGATGTCTCATTGGCACACGAAAGGTCGGCTGCGGCAAGTAGACCGGATGCCTAACACTATCTAATTATGTAATTTGGCAAAAGGAGAAATCTTCGAAAGGCATTGCAACTTATGCCAAACTGACAGGGAAACTGCCGTGGCAAATAGGAACTTTCACCACCACTGAATTAAAGACCGCCACCAGTCTCAATTTAAAACCCAACATTATGAGCTTATTTATTTCATGGCTGTGGTATTCTTAGGGGCTTCTGTTATTTTGTGCGTGTCACTCTGTCTACGCTCATTTGTATGATTTAACAAAAAGACCAGGAGGAAGGAGAGTATCTTACACAAACACAGCTAGCAACTACAAATTCTGTTTCAAGAAGCTTTATTATATAATAAGTAATGAAAAGAGTGCTTTGAAATCATTTTGTAATCACTTTTCTGCTTACCTTGGTTGATCTTTTTTTCCTGCAGAGAAAGCAACCAGTGAGATGAACACAGCTGAGGACTGGGGCCTCATTCTGGACATATGTGATAAGATAGGGCAGTCACGCACTGGGTTAGTTAACTGTCTTCATGCTAAACCTGACACACAAGCACTTTTATCAAGCATTGCATGAAGGTTACTTTAAGGTTTTTCAATCGTAAAAATGAGCCTAATATGTGCGCTTTAATATCCACAGACTTTTAATTTCTACCATTCTGTTGCAGGCCGAAAGAATGTCTCCGCTCTATAATGAGAAGAGTGAACCATAAGGATCCCCACGTGGCCATGCAGGCACTGACTGTAAGCAGACTGTAAACAAACGACCTTCTTTGAAGTGTAAATTGTTCGGTTCACATAGTCCTCTTGTCATCTTCTGTTAATTACCCTGAGCTAGTGGAGTAATCAGCTTTATTCTATATGATAAATGTCACATGGATTAAATACTGAGTCTGATGAACTGTTTGAACCAATGTTCTCACAGCTCCTTGGTGCTTGTGTCTCAAACTGTGGCAAGATATTCCACTTGGAGGTATGCTCCAGAGAGTTTGCCAGTGAAGTCAGCAATGTCTTAAACAAGGTGTGTGATGTAATTTTTACTTTCAGTGTGTTGTCCACAATAATTATGTTTTGATTACTTGAAATTAGGCCGTGCTACATCCACTTCTTTGTTCTCATGATGTGCCTTTTTAATGCTTGTCCCCAGGGCCACCCAAAAGTGTGTGAGAAGCTGAAAGCCCTGATGGTGGAGTGGGCAGAGGACTTCCGCAACGATCCCCAACTCAGTCTGATCTCCGCTATGATCAAGAATCTACGCGAGCAGGGTGTAACTTTCCCAGCTGTTGGGTCCCAGGTATGTGTATAGGCTGGAATAAACTGGGGTTTTATGTTATCTTTAACATAGTGTATTTTTTTTAAGGGTTTCCTGTTGGACTCGTGGTTGAAAGCCAAACCATCAACAACTTAAAAATGTGCCCGTTTTGATTCCGACCGAGGACCATTGTTGCACGTTGTACCCCTCTTTTGCTTCCCATATTTTATTGCCTAATAAAGGCAAAATCCCAAGAATTGATCTAACATAAAATGTTTTATTTAATTGGGGAATTCTATGTTGTTTTGCTTAAACATTGAGATCCACACTCATCCTTCTTCTATTCTTCTAGTTGCGGATTTACCTGAGCATGCAATTTATATTTTCAAAGGCTGCAGAGCAAGCAAAAGCAAGCCCTGCTTTAGTGGCAAAGGATCCCTCCACCTCAACAAACAAAAAAGAAGAAGAAGACTTGGCCAAAGGTAAGGAGCTGATAGTCTACTGTTACTGCACATCAAAATGCTTATTTAAGTTTTTCAATCCTCTGGCAATGGAGAAATACCTTTTTTGAAGAAGCATGCAAGTGCATTCATACAACATACACACTAACGCCTTTAATTCTTTATTTACATTGTGACTTGCATAACTCTGTTTACACTGGATTAATGCATTGCAGATGTTCAACATTAAATAAGGACTCACAAGGGCAAATGCATGATTTCACATATTTGTCTCTTTTGTGTGCAGCTATTGAGTTGTCACTAAAGGAGCAACGTCCACAGCCGCAGACCTCCCTGTCAAGCCTTTACCCAAACACTTCCAGCCTGCTCTCCTCAAACAAGTCCGACGGCAGGAAAGTCCGTGCCATCTACGACTTTGAGGCCGCTGAGGACAATGAGCTCACCTTCAAGTCAGGAGAAATCATCACTATCCTGGACGATAGGTGAATTTTTACACATACAAATCATAAGAAGGTAAAAACAGCATGCAAGGATTTGACCTCTCATGACTGAGAGGTCTAGATGACATTCTAATTTTGGTGAAAATATCCAGATGTTTTTAGAGAAGCTTAATACTTTGCAAACTAAGGCGTAAAATGTTCTTATCTAATCTGTTTAATATTTAACGAGATCTTAAAGCAGCATAGAGAAGACAACAATTTAAATCTGTTTGATCATGTCTGAGGGTTTTCTTTTTTATTTTAGTGACCCCAACTGGTGGAAAGGGGAAACATACCAGGGAGTGGGGTTGTTCCCCTCTAACTTTGTCACAGCTGACCTCACTGCAGAGCCTGAGATGAGTGAGTACAAACACACACATACACTTAAAACACCCTTTATCCACTGATGCGGTCTCTAGTTCTTTGATTGCCCATTTAGTCCATTTGCAATATAGCTTTATTGATCCTAGAGTGCAAAATGCACTTGCACACAACTGGTCGAACAATACGAATAACACAGTACAGTCAAGACATTGGTCGGACAGAAAGTGATCAGTAAATGGCAACATTACCTGTACTTCGCAAATTGCATTTTGGACAAATTACCTCTTATTAGAGAGAGCTTTATACACTTCAACTTTTAGTGTCTGCTGTGTTGATACATAATCTTTTTTATGTAAGTGCAGAAATGTTAATAAGCCATTCATATGCTCCTTTTATGTTCTTGGCACTGTCTTGTAGTCAATGCATGCTCTTTTTAATTCACCATGCATTTAACATCTCATTTATTGCTGCCAGAATGGATTTTGTGTGTCCATAAAACTGTTTATCCTCTGGCGTCACTTTTAATAATCTAAGTAGTGTCCTGTCCTGATGTAGTCATGCCACAGGAAGTTTAAGCTCTTTGTTGTAAAACTCATTGCTGTTTTTTCCTCCAACTCTTTATTTGAATTTCACAATATTATGACATACAGTGGTAAGTGGCTGTGACAAATGAGGCATAATTGTACAACAGTATGTCAGTGACTCTTATTGCTGTTTTTAAATGTTCTGAAAGAATGACAATTTGTCAATAGCTTGTATAAGATTGTAACTTTTACATCTGAAATCCGGACCAATCTTATGCGCGTGTATCAGAACATTACTGAAGGTCCAGTCAGCACATCCTGAACTCCTTATGTACTGCATGCGTAACTGATTACTACTGTTACATTGTTTTGCTGCTGCCACATCCGCTGTTACTTGGAAATCTACAGTGAAGACAGAGAAGAAGAGCGTACAGTTCAGTGAAGACATCCAGGTGGAGACCATAGAGCCCGAACAAGAGCCTGTATATATAGACGAAGTAAGTTCCCTGGTGTGAACGCTTGCTAAGCTTCTTCTGCCTCATTGAGATCTCACTGTTGCAACAATACATTTTGTTTGAGTTTTGTTTCAAAATACAATCTGCAATTTAAAAATTGTCACCTGCTCGCCAAAAAATCAGACTAGGTTTTATTTTTATTGTAGGCAGATAAATTGGTGAACTTTCAATACCAGATTAAAAGAGTCACTCATAGCATGTACCTGTAAAGTGTCATTACAGGAACTTTTATTAAAATATTTCAGGACAAAATGGACCAGCTACTGCAGATGATCCAGAGTGCAGATCCCACAGACAACCAGTCAGACAGCGTTGAGTTACTACAGTTGGAAGGTAAACTAAACTTAGGGTAGATGTTGTGTAAAGGGAATGTCAGTGTGCTGAAGCTAATCTGGTATTTTGTTTTGCAAAGGTGGATTATTATTATTAAGTACAGAAGAAATTGATAACTTTTTTTTTTGTTGTTTTTATCAGGTGCCTGCAATCAAATGGGGCCCCTCATTGACCAGAAGTTGGACGATATAGACAGGTACATTGTGATAACGTGACACGCTTTGCCCACAGAAAGTGAAGAATCTAACCATTCAGATAGCAGACAGAAAATGCATAACACTGAGCCACATAAATATTTATTTTAGAAAATCTAACTATCTTTGTGTGTGTGTGTGTGTGTGTGTTTGTGGGGTGTGGGTTTGTATCAGGAAGCACTCCGAGCTGTCAGATCTGAATGTGAAGGTGATGGAAGCTCTGTCTTTGTATGCCAAGATAATGAATGAAGATCCAGTTTACGCCATGTATGCCAAGCTACAGAGCCAACAGTACTACATGCAGCAACCTGCTAATGCAGCACAACAGGTATAGTCACTAACACATCAGGGTCAGTCCTTAAAAATGCTTTATGCTTTTATTCTTTTTAGAATACATAAATGTCAACCATACATGGGTATACCAGAGGATTGTACGTATTGAGTAATTATCCATCCATCCATCCGTTCATCTTTGTCCAGTTATACGGTTTCGGGTCGCGGGGGGGAGCAGCTTCAGCAGGGGACCCCAAACTTTCCTTTCCACATTAGCCACACTAACCAGCTCCGACTGGGGGATCCCGAGGCTTTCCCAGGCCAGGTTGGAGATATAATCCCTCCTCTCCCCACCCCGACTACGCCTCGATATCCTGTCTATAAATACTACAAACAAGATTGGTGACAAAGCGCAGCCCTGGCGGAGGCCAAACCTCACCTGGAATGAGTCCAACTTACTGCCGAGACCCCGGACACAGCTCTCGCTTTGGTCATACAGAGATTAGTTAGCCCTGAGAAGGGACCCCCTCACCCCATACTCCCGCAGCACCACAGTATCTCCCGCGGGACCCGGTCATACACCTTCTCCAGATCCACAAAACACATGCAGACCGGTTGGACATACTCCCAGGCTCCCTCTAGGATCCTTGTGAGAGTGAAGATCTGATCCGTTGTTCCACGACCAGGACGGAATCCGCATTGTTCCTCTTCAATCCGAGGTTCAACTATCGGTCGAACCCGCTTACATCCAGGATCTATTGCACGCCCACACTTCTGGTTGCTCTCTGAGGTCTTTATGCCAAGACCTTTTAACTGTCCCCAGAACACATTTTAAAACCAGAGGTTTTTGTGCCTTTTCAGTGGTGGCTCCAAGGCTCTGGAACTGTCTCCCTTTAGCCTTGAGAGCTTTGGATTCTGTGGAAACTTTTAAAAAACACCTTTGCCACATCTTTTTAGACTTTAAAGCTTTAAAGTAGCAATATGGCATAGTATTTTATGTGTTGCTGTTTTATTTGTTTTTACTGTAAAGCACTTTGTGACCCCCCCTCCTGTCTGTGAAAGGTGCTATATAAATAAAGCTTACTTACTTACTCCTTTCATCATCTTGCTCTGCCTCTATCATAGAGGATGTGTCAGCTGGATTTAGGAGTTCCTCAAAGTGCTCCTTCCATCGCCCTATTACCTCCTCAGTTGAGGTCAACAGGATCCCATTCTTACTGTACACAGCTTGGATGGTTCCCCGCTTTTGCTAGTTTGACGGAAGGGGAAAAAAAAGGGTCCGTGTGCCGGGTGCATGGTTCAAAAGTGTTGTAGTCAGTGTCTTCATTAATTCATAGGTGTGTTTTGGGCGGAGCATGCAATAAACCAATCAGAGTTATCTTCCATTCCCTTTAAAAGCCAGGTGTGTTTATACCGTGGCACATTGCTATTATGATGGCGGATTTGCACGTGTGTGTGTGTGTGTGTGTGTGACAAGCATAGTGTGTGACAAGCATAGTGTGTGTGTGCGTGCTGTGCATAAGCCTTGGTGCATTTTACTAATGCGCTTTTAAAATGAGACTGAAATTCTGCGCTATTGACTTTAGACCTTGGTAACCTCATTGTTAGGTTACCTTGTAAATTGATATTGATCTTACTGTTGAACTTAATGCTCACTGTGCATGTTTATGACCGCAGGTCTACGCTGGTCAGCCTGCATCAGGTTCGTATGCCATGAGCGGTACTACAGTGCAGGGTTACACCGTTCCCATGGAGCAGCTTCCAGCTGGAACCCCCATACCTGGTCAGCCTGCTCCCAGGTGAGTTTCAGATACGCCGGTAGCTAGAGCTGTTGCAATTCCAAATGTTACTGTACAATTAATTGTCTCAGAAATAGTTGGGATTACAAATTTAATTGTCTCTCTGTCAAATTTAAAAGTATTTATTTATGTTTTTCTTTTTTAAAACAAATTTGTGAATGAATTACAGGATATATCTGTTGGTTATATATAATTACCATTTGGCATATCTAAACAAAATCAACAATTACCTGTCATACGTCTTAATTGCGGTTCAACAAAGAAACCGCGATTATTTAAAAGAATTGACAATTAGAAAATTATGTAATATTCCAGTAGCTTTTTTTCTGGTTTGTTAAATACTTTACAATCTCCAATCTTATCACTCTCCTCTATGTACTAATTAACAAGGAAGAAAAGAAAGTCTAGCCTATTTAAAACAGCAACATAATGCCAAAACACTTTGTTTAGTTTTTCACTCATTTATATGCTTTGTAGTCTCATCTAGGGTGTATTTACCCTTTTCCTAACTTGTTAGTGCTGTAAATTCTTGTGTAATAGTGGCTTGGGTCTTTACTGCAAATAGACCAGGCCTTTACTTGTTACAAGCAACTATGTATACACAACAGCATTTCTTTCTTAATTGCCCCTTGTTGTGTTTTTGTTTTAGTATAAAGCCTTGATGTTTCAACATTATCTAAATTTGCAGTACTAATTTCTCACTACACCAACAGAATGAGGTCATTTTCAACACACGCTGTTGTACCCTATACCTCTCAGAACAGAAAACAGAAATACTGTTTATTCTGTTCATTTACTAATGAGTGCTGTTACAGTACCATCAATGACACGTCCTTCAGACGTTCCCTCCCATCCCAGGAAGTGTTGAGCTTTATTGCCAATAACTTAACAGCGCTCAAAAGAAAAAAAAAAGAAATTTGACTTTGCAATTGAAGTATTTGTATTAAAAAGAAATTTAGAGCAGTAGATTGGCGAGTGTGACATTTCTCTGTTTTTGTATAGATGGAATTAGTGCTGTTGAAATCTAAATTAGGCTGAAATTACCATGCAATTAAATTTAAATTACAGGTTAATTCCATGTCCGGCCTTTAATGACTACCTGTACTAACTGTAATTATTCGTACTGGTCACAGCTATTATTTGGGACTTGGACAGTATTTGAATATTAGCTTTTATTGGAGAGCTTAGGGTATTATGAATTCTACCCTAGTCCACATGCTTTAGTGTCATAATTGGTGTTGCTTCATTCTTTCCCATAGTGACGTTCATATGTACATGGGCCAGCCACCAGTCTACACTGCAGCTCCAGGGAGCATGGCCCCAGCAGACTTGCAGTCTTACCAGCTCCCGGCCCCTGGTCCGGCCCCAGGCATGACGCAGATGCCAAACTACAGCACCTCCTCTGGGCCGAGCATAGCACCTTCCTCAGACCCCTCACAGGCCCCTTACTCAGAGAAAGCTTTGCTATAGGCCCCCCCAAGCTCATCGTCACACATACACATGAACCAGACCTGATCATATAGTGGTCTTAGATCATTTATCTTATGTTTTTTATCATAGAACACCAGCTGGATGAAACAATTCAAATAGAGTAGACTAAAAAACTTGACATTTGGCACACTTTGAGTTGTTTTATCTGGCAGATAAATATACAGTTACACTTCTCAGTCCAGGTTTAGAAGTGATCACGAGGGTTTGATTTGAAGAGCTCACACCAAGACATGCATAGTATGAAAATGGACACACTGTGTTCTTTTAATTGATGAAGTTTCTGCATTTTCACTCTTCTTCTCCATGCCTTTACATGACTCAGATGTGAAGACACGGAGGAGCTTTTATTTGCACTTTTATCTTCAGTTGCACTTATTTAAGTTTTGGTCATTTATTTGGCGTGATCACTTCCAAATCTAGATATATGAGCAATATATGCATTGTCCATTGTTTTTATGTACGAGACATGACTTATTGCTCCCTTTTTATGATAGGACTTTTGAAAAATTGTGGTAATGTTTTATTTTATGGTTCCGAACTACATAATGTGGTACCAATTATAGAGGAAATGAGACCAAGTTAATTTAGATAGGCTTTAGGTAAATTAAAAATCAGTTTAATTAAAGGAATTTCCTTTTTAATGAATGAATATTTACTTACTTAACTTCATTTGTCATTTATCATTGGAAACCTTTTTCTTCTAAAGCTCTTTCCTGGAAACTACTAAGACATTACGGACCTGTAAAATAAAGCATTAACAAAATTGCTTTGAGAAAACTAGTGTAGCTGTAGCCACTTATCTAATTTAACCACAAAATAGATATGCAGTTACTTTTTGATCAAGTGTGATATACACACGTGCATTCCTTCACACCACCCCTCAACATGCCCATTGAAGCTACACACAGGACACACAAATACACTACATGCAGGTGTACAGACACCAGTTGGTTCACATCCTCAGCTGATTTACGATCATTAATCTTCACTCACACACTAATATACCACAGCCTTCTCACCCACTTAAAGCAACTGCAGTGCTAATCAAGTCACAAAAAAGGGGTGTAAACTTACATTTCACCTTACTATCTTTTTCTTTTTGTTTAATCAGAAAAGGACTTTTAGCGATGCTAAAAAAAACGTTGAGTTACTACATTCTGTATATGTGGTCAACTTTTAGAAGTACTGAAAACTGAAGCCACTTTGTTTTTTGGAGGGAAAAAGAAACCAGAGGAATTGAAGCATGCACATGACTCTTGTATATACTGTACCAAACTAGTAGTGAAGCCACATGATGACCTCATGGATGAGCTGGATGTTAGCACAGCTCCAAGTGTTTCTCTCGGCCTTAAAGGTGAACTCTGCAGTCATGATGTCCCTGCTGAACAAATGGTGTAAAAGCCAAAGAGAGAAAAGTGAAAAAGCGCCAGATTACCAGATCTTTTTTTTTTTTTTTACTTTTAACGTCATACTGCAGAGTTTTCCTTTTCAAAATGAGCAACTCTTGATCCTTGTTGGTGGATGTAGTGTTTGCGTTGTCTCTATTCAGACGCTGTACTAACACACTACAGACATGGCTAATAAAGGGCAAACTGAACTGCCCCAGTGTCTTTAAAGCATCTCTTTAGTCAGTGTTAAAACGTGAATACTATGTTTTTCTAGTGCGTTTTAATTTATGTTTTGATTGTTATGCTATTTTAAATGAAGAAGCAGTGCAGGATGTATGTATTCAGAGAAAAGCGTAGTATGTGATATTCTGCCTAACTTAGTTGTATATTTAAGTCGCTCACATCAGAACGTTTTCTAAGTGTTTGATACATGCTTATTGTACTGTAGGGTCAAATGGATGGTAATGTGAAAAACTGATCTAACCTCCCCATGTATTTCAAACCTGTCCTTTCTCAGAGCTGTCTAACACTAAAACAAATTTTACTTGAAACAGAACTGAAATACAGTTATATGATTCTGGAATGCACAGTCGGGGTTTGTAAAACATCTCTTTCTCAAGGTTCCGCTAAAGCTATCAGTTACCTTGACCCTTGAAAATTGTTGTTGAAATATTGTAGAAAAGTCTACTTGTCATATTATACTTTACATACTCTTCCATGGCTTCTACGTGTTCAAAGTCTTTGGGAAAATGTTGATGTTTAAGAATATTGACTGGATTGCAAAACACTGACAAAACAGGAAAATGATTTATCCCTTGTCTGATATTAAACGATGCTACATGAAGGCATTGTGAAGCAGTGTTAAATATAATGAAATAGATTTTCCAGTTGCGGGACAAATTGGTGTTTTATATAACTTATATCTGTGTCATTTCAATTTCTCGAGGTGCTATAATTGTGCTCCTCGTTGCCACCCCTGTGCCACCGTAACAATATAAAACAACCCCACTTGAGCCTTGGTACCTGGGACTTTGCAAACGTGAAGCCATTTCATTTTCCAGAACTTGATTTTAGCATTAATATACTTGATTTGAAAGATTAAAATGTTCTTTTTTGCTGCCTTTAACTAAGTGCAAGAGCGAAATAGTGTTAATCTGTTGGATCAAAGAGGGCTGAAAATATCAAATATATAAAAAGTAGCAGCTATTCTGGGACCACAGGACCAGGAGCCAGTTAATCATCACACATCCTCCAAATGTAAAATCTTATTGTACCATAGCGTTGGACTGCAGCCCCGATGTAACTGTATTGCACAGGAGTGAGATGCTGCCTGTTTTTAAGTTTTAACATCGTTATTGTAAAAGTTATGTCTGAACTTGTATCCTGATGTTTGTATGTATTCTTTTAACCATACTTATTAATTGGTATTCACAATAAAACCAGGCCAAATGTACAGAATAATATGAATGGCCTTGTTGTCTTATTTTTAGAGCACATGCAGATGCGTGAAATACAAAACATGTTGTATGTAGTTATATTTAACTGCACAGAGTTAAACTGATGAGAGGCAAAGTCAGGAGATTTGAAAGACCTTGAAACTATTTGAACACTCTATTTTCTTTTGAAGTTGCTCTCTAGTCTTTCAGATTTATCCAATCAGGGCTCGCATCACTCTACGTCCGTCTTGCTTGTATTCCTGTCCACTCTTCTTTTCTTCCGTGTGTGTGTGTGTGTCTCTCTCTCTCTCTTTTTTACAGGAACCAAATACCATGTTACTTCATCTAAAATAACATCTGTAAAAACAGACACTGGTCTCAGTGTAATCAAGAACATTTCAGCAGTCGGCTGAGTGTAATTCTGTCCTTGAAATTATGGGATGGGAGTGTTCTTTTTTTTGTGAGTCCATAAAAAGGTGAGCATGACCACCTCATTACCTCAGCAATAAAAGAATACAGCCTCAGTGCAGTGTAAGCAATGTCAGTGTGCAGAGTCCAACAGCTCGACCGGCTCATCTTGTGGGAGATGATTGTCAAAGTCTTTGTTTCCAAGTTCAGACCAGGAACTGGTTTTCAGGGACCATGCCCTCGGGGAAGAAGGTTAAGCTCGTCCTGTATGAGGTTCTGCAGCTTGCAGCCCTTATCATACCCATCTTTGTGATTATGGAGAGGTTTGCCAGCCTCATACATGATGTGAGAGGAGGGGATCTAACAGCCTACTGGCTAGTGGTGGCCGCCTCTATTGCCTATGTGACCACTGTGACCCTCCTGGTGTGGGTTCCTCTGAAATATCTCATTTTGAAGCGGCAGAGGTTTATCTCAGCGATCACACAGTGGTGAGTACAGCTGTTTGGATAGAACACAAACCCTTTGAGGCACATTTGGGATTTTGGCCTAAATTTGACTCGACGAGAAGAAAAGCACTTAAATAACAATGCAGTAGTGAAAGGACAAACAAAATAGCAATATAGTAACTACTAACTATAGATGTCCGATAAATGTCATGGGTAAAATGATTATAGGCCTGACAAGATAGATTAAATGCAGAATAGTACATATGTTGAGAAGAGGATTGGAATTGTTCAAATGTGAACTAAATACATCCTATTTTGTTTTTCAGGAGACCAACAGCACTAGCATATCTGATCCTATGTACATTACCGTCCTTTGCTATTTTAATAGCCAGCTCCAAGGTAAAGTCATCGAGACGGATTGTTCTTGTCATAGAGAAGCACTTGTTGATGTTAAGTTTGTTCATGCTCAACTGGGTCCTTGAACAGGCATATTTGTTTGGCATTTTGTTTTGACATTTGTGGAAAAAGCTTGTTTATGGACCCCCCTTGTGTAAGTGAATGTGTTTAGAGCACTATTATTATTCACTGAGTGATGGTTGACACGGCACATTGCACCACAGCTTCAGTCTCTTGAGATTTTGCTTCCAAATATTTTCTCACCATGTAGTGAGAGGGACTTTGGCACCATCATAATTGTAAGAAAAAGTACCGTGTCCACCGTCACATGCCTGTACTCTCTGTTGGTATTCAGTAACCCACAGTGAACATAACGAGTTGATCATTAACTCAAACTAGCATCCACCACTCTTAAAAAAAATAACATTTAAAGAAATATATAAATAAATAAAAGATGAAAAATGTCTTTTATTCCAAGATGAGTAAGGACATAAAAAAGAGCATGTGGCCACACAAAGACTTGTCAGATATATTCATACATCCAATATTTATATATATATATATATATATATATATATATATATATATATATATATATATATATATATATAAGGGCATTCAGCAGCGACTTAATGTCCATAATGATGGGGTGATAAAATCAGATGGCTTCATAAAACTTGACTCCTCTTTCTCAGTCCAGCCAAATGCCTTGATGAAAGGGTTTCGATTCAAATTTTTTCCTGCTTCATTCCTCATGATTTCTCAGTGGCAGATTGGTTCTTTTTACTATTGAGTTCACATTTATGTTTGCTGTTACCTCTTGTACTGTACTGTAGGTGCAGGTGGACAGAGAAAACCGAATCGACCATTTCACTGAGTTGCCCGTTTCCTTGGTACTTTTTTCCCTCATTTGTGTGGATGTCATAGAGAGGATTCGCCCCTGCAGGCTCGTTGGACTATGTAAGTTTTAAAGATGTTGGCATTATTACAATTTAAATGACGTTGAAGTGTGTATTTCTTGCATTTTTTGTTCTGCAAGAACAAATGGATACCTGTAGTCTCTATCATACTGTAGGCGCTGGCGGGATTAGTTGACCACCATACCAACATTTGGTCAGTTTCTTATCAATCACTAGTCAGTAAGTCTGCAGTACTAATGCAATGGGCAACTATGGGCCCCAAGGTTTCTGTGTGGCAATTACTAATTGCAAATGTGTTTGGCAAACACTAAAGCACAATGAACAACAACGTGACACCTTTAATGTTTCAGTTAATATTATGTTTACATGGTAGTGGAGACAGGTTGGTTTCTGGGACCCTGGGCAATTTGACTTTGGAGGTCGTTTGGTGTGGGGTGGACTCAATAGAGACCAACAGCTCTCTTTTTGCCTGGGGTGCCAAAGCGGGCTTATCCAGCCCTGATAGTCCAGATATACAGTATACAGTGCTGCTCATGAGTATAGGAACCCCTGCTGAAGTTGACTAAAAAGTGGAATAAAGAAATATTTTGGAAATTGATATTAATGCCTTAATTACAAAATGAGGAAAACTCCAACCTTTAAGGACACCAATTTTCTTTGTGAATGAATAATGTATTGTAAATAAATAACTGTTCTTCCTTAAAATACAGGGGGCATGAGTATAAACAGGCAGATTTTTATTATTTAAGACCAGTTATTTCATGGATCGAGGATACTAGTCATACTGATAAAGTTCCCTTGGCCTTTGGAATTAAAATAGCCCTACATCATCACATACTCTTTACCATACCTATAGATGGGCATGGTTTTATTTCAGTTAGCCTAATAGCTGGTTTGATTTACATTGAGAGATGATTTTATGGAAAGTTCCCCATGTCAATCTCATGCCCCCTGTATTATATATATATATATATAATATAGTAGTATAACAGCTGATGTTGTGTGTGCTCCTTGGCAGCAGACAGCCTGGATTCTGACTTTGACATGCCAGGCCCTGTCCTCACCTACCTGGAACAGGTGACCACCGTAACAGGCCAGCTGCATCCTGATGAGGGCCAGAATGGTTCGACCCAGGGCCACCCAGAGGCCAGGAATGGCAGCACCCCAGGCAGATGGCAGGACCTCACTGGCTCACCCAGCCGCTCAACACTCAGCTCACGAGCACCCGGCACTGCCTACCTGTACTCCTCATTGTCCCGCCAACGATCCTACTCAGGTTCTCTGGGCTCCTTGTTGAGGAGGGACGGAAGGTCAGAGGTGTTTGTGGATAGTTTTTTGTTCTGGTTCGACACTGTGGAGATGGTAAGAGTGGCAGGAGAGCCGTCAGTCTTCTACTCGGCGTGGGTGTTTCCTATCTACATCCTCTCCTTCATGTCTACTCTCCGCATGGTCATCACTCCTCACAATCCGTTATTGTCTTCTGCTGGAGTTGCTCTGCAGGACCTTCCTTTCTTCATCATTCGGGTCGCTCTGATTGTTGTGTTTGGTTATGTAACTCCTGTGTTGTACCCATTGAAAAATGTGCTGGTGAGCCTGACTTTCATCTACTTTACATTTCTGACTAGGCTGAGGATTTTCAGAAGACAGAGCATGTTTTGAGGAGGAGTGGCGCATTATGTTGTTTATGAAAGATCCACTTTGATTGTGGACTGTTGAACTTTCGGTGTATTTTTGTGTAGGGAGCAGCACCAGAGAAACGTGGAGCTGACCTGGAGCTGGTACTGATGATCAAGAAGAACACACTTTGAAATGTGATGGCTGCAAATCGATTACGAGGCCATTCATCCAAATCAAAATGTAAAAACAAAAGATTCTGGATTTCAAACAAAAGGTGTGTAGGTGAAGTGTACAGTAAGCTAGTTGTGATTTTTTTCTGTGAGACATTTGAATCCAAATGTATTTATTAATACTTAATTTTATATTTACCTCCTATATTTTTTTTATCTGTACCATATTTGTTAACCTACTACAAAAAGTAATGAAAAAAACATATTTCTTGTAAACAAAAGCTTCTAAACCATTTCCAACATTAACTATGTTAAATAAATAACCTCTGTGTAAACATTTTGACAATATTTTAATTTACTATACTATAATGTGCCAACAGAGAATTATCATCTGACTTTGCAGCAGTGGCGGAAATCATTGAATGAGTGTGGGGTGATCCTTTTATTGATAAATATTACATTATAAATAAGTGCTATATAAATGAATAATTACTATGTATTATTACTTTAAACACACAGCTACCTGTCAGCTTATGTTTCCTTTAAACTCACCCTAGCCTTCATTCTGACTGAATCGCCATTTTATTTCACTTCATTAATTTGAGGTGGCATTCCTTATGGAGCAATGAGTAAAATAAGAAAAATGCACGTCAATATCTTTACCGAGGTTCTCATTAGAATCCAAAAAGTTAGCAACTGACTAAATAAATTTACGTTTTTTTAATTTTACCAGCTGCCACGACAAATTTGTTTGATCTGAGACAACCACAAAAACAGTTCAGTTGCAGTTTTCATCTTCAGCATATATTCACCTATTGCTGAATCTCGCCTTGCCTCTTCTAACTCACTTCCTGTGTCCTTGACTGTTGCAAATTAGCATCTAATCCTCGTCTTTTGCCTGCAGTGTGTGTGTGTGTGTGTGTGTGTCTGTGTGTGTCTGTATGTGTGTATATACACATGGCAATATAACTCACCAAATTGTAACCTTGGGCGTTGTGGCTGTATTAATAAAGAATGCCACAGTGACACCACAGAGAGATGCAGGTGTATAATCGGTAGTCCTCCACCAGGACACGTCTGACAGAATTATACCCCATGGAGCGTTTGGTCTTTGTCCGTCTGATGGATGAGCCAGGGCTGCAGGACAAACTGTTTAAGGGAATTGCTGAGTTGGTGGCTCATGTCTCCCCCCCCAAAAGGGAAAACATGAAGGAATTTGAAAGATAGCAGCAACCATCCTTGTGCATCTATGGTGATAAATTGGGTGAATTGCCATTGCCACACTGAATGGGAAGATTTGTTAAATGCGTTACACGGCCAGTGACAGGACACTAGACAAGCAGCTGTAATTCATAAAGAGGGACCAGAGCTGGCCTGCTTTCATTTACTGGTATGGAAACTAAAATTAACTTCCCTTAATTTCCCCACAGCCATGATCATCCTCCTCCTTAATGATTCATACTATAATCTGCAAGAAAGCATTAGTGCAGCTTGAGTTACTGTGGCCATTTTACAGTCATGTTGGCAGTTTGAGCACTTTATTCCCGTGACACAGAATGAATGCTCTGAAAAGTCTGTATGATCAAAGGAAAAAAGCAACAGCCTGTATCTCAGTCTGTAAGATCCACATTCAGTTCTCCGAGGCAAAGGCTTTCATTTCCTTCTTTTTTTGTCATAAAATTAACTTTTCATGCATGCTTACAGAAGCTTAGCATTAATTCATCCAGTTTTGTCTTATATTCAGGATGCAAACATTTTAAATTGAGTACTTAGTCTAATTTTATTAAAACAAATCTGCCAGTTCAGTAGGATTCTTTAGACGCTTATCACTTATTTAATCACATATATCAACTCATTTGAAGTGCTTTCTAAAATTGATGGTACAGAAATACAGCAACCTTCCTTTTTCTTTTTCTTTTTACCTATCTGTGAAATAAATCTATAGATTGGTGCAAACAAACAGACATTTGGGGTCCCCAGAGGATGAATCACAGTTATTTTATTTTTGTCTGACTTTTCCACTGGCAGGTAAAATCTCTCAAAAATGAATAGACAGATTGCCGTGATATTTGAGCCATCCAATACTTTGCTTTATGACCAAATATTTTCAAAACTAAGGACATTCCCATCAGGCTCAGCTGTAATTTCTTTGCTAAACATTTACATGCAAACCATGTCATTGTGAGCATTTTAGCATGCTGATGCTTTTAGAAAAGTTGATTACTTTTGGAAAGAATCTCACAGATTTTCTTCACTTATGTCATGAGTATTTTGACTCAATTATAGATAGAAATGCAGTGTTGAGCAGAAGCAGAATTACCCCACAGTGCCTCCTCATTTCACTCTCTATGTAACATGAAAAACAAGCAAAAGTATGGCGGCAGAGGGGGCAAATGACGCAAAAAGAAGCAACAGTGGAGGGAGAGGGAGCAGACGTGGACAGAGATGAGGAGAAGGAAAGGGGGGGAGGACAGATAGAGAGATAATCGAGAAGAGGAGATGGGGGGGTTGCTGTTAAGGAGGGGTGGAGGCTTTGTAAATCTGAGAGGCTGGAGGCGCATTTGAATTCAGGCTGTGTGTCTCCTGCGCTAGCCGAATGTTACCTGCTCTAGCATGGCAACAGAGAGAGAGGGAGAGCGGTGAGCTTCAGCTGCAGCCTACACACACACACACACACACACACACACGCACACACACACACACACACACACACACGTGCATACACAGTCACAACAGGAGTGCAAAGAGTGACTCGGGTAAGCAGGAATGCTCCTGATGAGAGAGCACCCTTGATAGAAGGAAGCAGCGTGGCAGAGTGAGAGATACTGGAGGAGGAGCTATAGAACTGGGATTTTTGAAGAGGAAGAAAAGAGGAGTCACACAGAAACTGAAAATCTGGATTCCCAGGGTGGGCTTACAAGGGAGAAATAGAGAGGGATACAAGCAAGATGGATGTGGAGTTATGCAAGCCCTGATTGGATAAATCTGACAGACTAGAAGGTGCTGTGAGATGTTTGGCGCCCGGATCACCTGAACTCATCTGGGGACATAACTTATGAGAGGGACCAGCCAGAAGTGATCCTCCCCCTGGGAGAACCTGTGGACATAAGAGATTCTTTTCCGGGATCTCCCTAAAGAGGTGGCGATCAGGTGGCTCACCTGTGCAATGAGGGTCCTGTGTGCGTGCCTGGCCTGAGACGACCTGCCCCAGAGGCTCCATCAGCCTGTCCCCTCCTCTTTCCCGCAATTGGATGTCTTGATGTATTGCTGTGGGCTGGGACACTGGCGGAGAGTGCAGTCCACCCATGTAAGTAACCCATCTCATCATCACATGCGGCATCCATCCCCATGTTTTTGATCCCATAGCAACAGTGGCGTCTTGTGACTGAGAGAGGGGGGTAATACATGAGCAATGGCAGAGTGTTGCATATATATACAGTATGTAATTATATATATGTATGTAATTATATGCTACTATAGTGTGTGTAGTCATCACTCTGTACTTTTACAAACAATGCTGATTCATTCACAATTAGTGTCATCTTTTGCATCTGTTGACTGTAAGCACACTAACACAAGCATTGCAGTGGAAGCTTTGAGTGTGAATCTTACAACCTGTTATTCGCTCACTTCTCAGTGACAGTAAGTGCTTATAAGTTTTCAGACAGGCTGCAGTTTATCAGGACAGACGGTGTCATTGTCAAACAGCTCTCTGTATTGATCCCAGAACAGGACTTTGTGAAAACATTGCATAGAAGCCAATAACCTGTGCGGGATGGTTTCCACAGTTTGATTTCAAGGAAATGGAACTAAAGATAAGGTTATTTAAAATACATGATAAATAAATGGAATACAAGAGATGTATTGCTCACACCATCTGTCCTGGCTTAGCTGTCTAAAAGAGGACAGACAGGTGCAGTTATTTCATTACAGGCCAGGTTTTACTGTCCTCTCAATGACAGGGGGGAGCAGGAAGGACAGTCACTCCTCTCCTCCACCTGTTTCTCTTTATTTCTTCTTGACTTTCCACTAACTCCCTCTTCCTCTCCTCCCTCTTCTCTCTGCCCATCTGTCTACTGCTTCATCACATGCTTCTTCATCATAGTCATTGTTGCTTTTCTTGCATGTGTCCACGCAACCTCTGTTATGTCCTGTTACAGCTAATATTATAGAGTCTCAGTGCATTGTGTGATGGCGCTGACTGCAGAGGACTCTAACGCAGCCACATTCCTACATGAAATAGGCTTACTGTCAGCCATCAACACTCAATAGGCTGTCAGCGCAAAGCCTCGCGGATTACCACATACTGTTTTGCTGCATGCAATCTGTGCCCACCTCAGCAAAAAGCCAGGAAAAAAAACTTACAGAATCAAAAAGCCACATACGGATTAAAGCAGTGACACATCATGAAGTGGGATGTGGTGATAACAGTCAGTTTGGCTTCATTGATTTTGTGTGCTTATAGTTTAGCACAACTTAAAACCCTGAGTCGATAAAATGTATTCAAATATAAGGAAGTAAAAAATAATCTACAAAATGTGTTGTTTAGATGCACTCAGGCTTGAAAATATTTAGATTAATGATTAAATGACTTTCTGCCTGTGGTCCAAGAACATTACTCATCCATTATCTTCCCTCCAAAAAGATGGATCAATGAAAGTCACAATTTGGCCTAGTGGTTCGTAACCTGGGGTTAAAATTTACTTTCTAGATTTCAAAATACAAAAATAAATAGACACTACACAATGTATGTATTTTCTCTAATCTTTGCTTTTTTTATTAGGAAAGACTGGATAGTTTTCTTTCATCGTGTTTCATAAAACTATTCAAATGAAACAGTCTGAGTAGGGAACATCACTCCAAAAAGGTTGGGAGGTTTGTAAACACTGGTTTAGGATACATTTTTGACATGATACACATCCCAATCAACAGATTTCATATTTTAAGTAATGTTAGTTGATCAAAGCAACAATAACAACAACAACAACTGATCTCAATGTTTCCGCCATAAACCATGTGCCATTTCAAATGGCTGGATTACCTGAAGTGCTTGCCTGAAGGACATCTTACTATTCTCTGCTTTAGTTGCTGCTGTTCTCATAGCATCAGTCTCGGGGGTAGAAAAAAGGCACTCAAGGGGGAAAAAAAAACTTTAACAACATCACAACATTTTTCCAACATTTCTTTCTCAAACCTGGAAAACAGGATGCTGCCCAAATGCAACAAATTAAATGTTTCTGTCAGTGTGTAAAAGCATGCTGTATTTTAAAGGAACCACGTGATCTTTTTATGGGGGTATTTTATTAGGTCGTTTTTAGGATAACGTTTATAAATTCTGCCTTTAGATGCCTCATGTGATGGTATTTCACTAAGTCAACATGTCATTTTACTTTGGGAGGATTTCAACTCATCACGTGGTTTGTGTTACTCGCAGCGACCTTCATAATATGAAGAATAAAGAAACAAGCCATAGTAAGAAAATCCTTGTTTTGCTGTACATGGCACAAACATAGCCCCAGCTGTGACACCTGGCCTGAATTCACCTGCTGTGTACCTGAACATCAATTTGAGTAGGATTGAAGTTTGTTGATAATCACTAAATGTGACTGTTGGGAGAGAGGCTTCAAAATTCACACGCACAGATAATGTCACCGATGGAAGTAGTTGACTTGATTTTCAGTAGTGACAGTGAGTTGTTTTATCAGATTACGGAAATGTATATTCAACTGTTCTCAGATGTGTCAAGTCTTAAATCTGGAGAGGAGACACGTGGAGAAACTGCCAACATCTCCAAATAGAAATACACTTCCTTGTGATCTTACCATCCATATTTCTGCCTCTGTTTCATTTCTCTGTGCCAGATGCAGCGTCTCTTGAATTTGTTATAGGTAGTTGTGATTCCTCCTGTAGCCCACTTCTGTCGAGGTAAACCTATAAGGACCACAGATCCATACAGCGCTGGGGTGGACATTGATCGCAACGCTGAATCAAAATCCTGTGGATTTGTTAAACACGCTGCAAGCTGGGGTCGGTATTATCTTGTTTCCACACTCACACTGCTATGTCCTACTTCACCAGAGGCGATGGGATTGTAGATCACAAACAAGTATCTGTGTAGGACCAAAAAAAGCTCTTCAGGGCTGCTTGGCCTCAGCTATTTATTTATTCTTAGAAATGCAGTTTAGATGAGTAAATGGGTTACATTAATTGCTTATAAAGTATACAAAATAGGTGTTATCTTCTTCACTGTTTCATGTGGATGCTGTTTAATTCTTGAATTTAATATACTGTGTCTGACTAGAAGAGGCCTTCAGGTTGTGACATATTTCCAGTAATGATTTAGATAAAAGCTATACTACTGCAGTTTGTTGATCGGAATATATTTTACACTTAAAGAAATAGTTAAACATTTTGGGAAATATTCTTATTCTCTTTCTTTCAGACGGTATATAGATCCCACTCTCACTTCTCCTTTGAAAAAACACATTTTTTGTCATATGCAGTTACTGAGAGTGTAGTATGAGTTTGGGATTGGCAGAGAGAAAGAGAAAGAGACATTCATATGTAAAACCATCAATCTCTACTTCTGTCTATTCATCTATTCCACTCTCTGACCAATCACTGTTGTGGAGCTCAGCAGTGAGATTACAACCAAAAATGCAAGATGAAACAGACACAATCATAAATAATCATTTATATTCTGTATTTCACAACAACAAAATCAATGTAACATATTTCTTTCTTCTTCTATAATCTCATGTTAAGGATCAGTAACCTGTCTGTCAATCTGTGTCGGCCCGCTGCAGCCTCTGACTGGCCCTCTTCAGTCGTCTGTCCTCCCTCCTCCACTCTCACTCTCCCCCTATCCTAATATACTCACTCTCCCTCCATCTCCCTCGCTCTGCTCTCCTATCCCTTTCACATTTATCATCATATTCCTCCATGTCTTCCTTACTTTCCACTTTTTCCCTTGCTCCCTCTCTTCTCAATCTCTCCTCTCCCAGATGTTAAGAGGGCAGGAATAGTGGTTTGCTTGCCCCAGCATTCGGCATCAGGGAGGAGGGGCATAGCCAGATGTTTGGTTGCATATTCAAACAGGGTTTATGGATCTGAGTAGAGCAGAAAAAGAAGAGGAGGATTCAGGTGAAAGACTGAAGGAACTTTTCTGCATGTTCTAAGCTATTTCTGCCTCTGCCGGGCACTTTTGGAGTTATCTTTGTTTTTTTCATCTCACTCCCACTCCTCCTCCTTCTAGAGTTAGTTTTAGATCATGTTTAGCTTGTGTGATTTGAGGGGTTGGTGAGGGTTGCCGTGCATGCTTGGTGTGTGCGCGCGCGTACGTGTGTGTGTACGTGTGTGTGTGTGGGGATGCAGAGTGTTTTGGGATTAGGACCATTGACCTCTCCGTCTGCAAGACATGTCAAAAGTGTTCAAGAACAAAAATGTGTCCTGGGTGAGTACTGCCTCTCTGGCTGGGGGGAGGGGGGAAGAGTGGAGAGGGGATGGAGCAGGGAGAACTGTTGTTGGTTGTGCTTTTTCAGTTTTCTCAGCCTTATCTGTTTTGGAATTTATCATTCACTGTAACTTTTTCCAAGAAAAGGTGGTGGCTCGAAACAATGAGTGTGAAATTACTGTAGTTTACAGTTGAATGAAAATGCTGTTTTGGTTGCGTCCAATATGCAATGATAAAGTATTTCTTTTATTTAGCTGAGGGCAGATGTGTGGTTTCTAGCTGTGTGAACACAGTGGAGGGCAGAGTGGAAGGCATTGATCTCTCTCTGGGCAGCCCTGCCCTGCACTATGTCCCCAGATTGACAACACACACACACACACACACACACACACACACACACACACACAAAGAAGCTGAGGAACAGATGTTTGTTTATGTATGTTTGAGAGCACATACTGTATGCACATAATCACATATGCTGTGTAGGGGGTGAGATGGCATTGTGTGATAGTGGCTCTGTTTGCCTCTGAATCAGATGAATAAGATCTTTCTTCGAGTCAAGTTCATTCTGAGGCTGCATTCACATTAAGGCGACAAAAAAAAGCACTTCCACTATTTGTGCCGCTTTGCTTCAGGTCAAGATGTTTAGTTTTATAATCTCTCATAAGCCTTCACCTAATTATCTTTTTTTCTCTGTCACAGTCATCTGACCTCTACAGGTGATGGCCACTTGAGCAGTAAAGATATTGAAAAGGATGTGTGTGTGTGTGTGTGTGTGTGTGTGTGTGTGTGCATTGTAGGTGTGTTTGACCCAGAGGTCAGTGTCACGCTTCTTGCTCCACACTGTCACAGCCTGGCCCAGTGACACCAGCCCTGCATGTTTTCTTTCCATTCTTAGTTTTGTAACCCTCATCTGTGTCCATTGCCTCCCAAAGCTTTCTCTGGAGATTTTGGTACCTCACCGTGTTGCCCATCTGTTTGCGTCCCCTGCATGGCTGTCTGGGTAGCAGGCCACAGTGACAAATGAACCAAAAGCGTTACTTACCTTTCAGCTCAATAGGGATGGAGGAATATTCTTAGCAATGCCACAGTGAAATACATAAATAAAAGTCTTTTAATTAAAGATTCCCTACTGTAAAGTAAGATAGCATAGTATTTAGGCTCACAGGTATTTGTTGTTGTTTGTTGTTTGTTTTTGTCCAACTTTTGGGAAATGAGATGACTATTTCAAGTGTAATGACCTTTTCTGCACAAGAAATAGTCCCTGACAGTCTGTTCTGTGGATTATAAAGAGGGAATCTGTCTCCAGAAAGAGATGTTTCTGCCGAATTTTCAAATTTCAATTTTCACTGCAAAATGTTATCCACCTCCATTATATTGGGAGGTGACAAAAGACATGTCATTGGTGTCCTACAGCCATGAAAGCTATCTGCTTGCTACAGAATTCTTTTTTTTTTAATTGGGTGACTTGGCCATTTAATTGTGTAGCTGGTCCAGTTGGGGCTAGTCAAACTATACTACTGTATGTATACTACTATAGAAATGCTTCATACTTTCTAAGTCAAACATAAAAAGTAACTGTATCTATACAAATATAACACATATTGTGAAGTAAAAAGTACAATATTTCACTATAAAATGTATAAAAGGCATACAAATTTGAAATACTCAGTTACAAGTACCTCAAAATTTTATTTTATAATTGAATTCCTTATTCCGGTCAAGCCGTCTCGTAGTGGTGCGTCAAGTGCAACATACAGTAGCCTACTGTATATTCCCATCCAATTAGAATGAATTCGGTATTGACAATAATAACGGTAACTCCAATGATATTATTTGAAACTTGTTAGTGAGGACTAGATTAGGAGTGTATTTAAAGATGATTCTGGTTTCCAACTTCGCCCCATGTTTGTCTGTTAAAACACAATCAAGCAACTGTAAACATGGGCGTGGCTCTGCTATGGCTGTGTGTGTGTGTGTGTGTGTTGTTCTGCAAAGAAATAAATAACATTGTAAAGGCTACCATACACAATGCACGCATATGCTAGCAAATAATAACAATAAACCCACTATTAATTACATTATCTAAATGCAGAGTAACTACTTCAGCATGTAAATAATGCAAATTAAAATACAAACGTAAGCGAGGACAATCAAAAATCGCCATTATGAATCAACAGCCAGGTGTAACCTAGCTAACAGGTGAAGAACAGAAACAACAGAATCACTGGCTAACTTACTTTAAATTTGCCAGAACTCAAGGCCATTACAAGAACAGGCTTAAATGAACTGAAAACATAAAGTATACAATTTACAATTCTCAAGGACTAACACACACAAACTCAGCTGATTATCCTCCTGACAGCTAGTCTCTTATTTTCTTTTCTCTCACTTTTTTCTCTGTGTAGCGCGCGCGCCCGCTGGCGGTGCGTAGCGCGTGTCCGCGCTATTGTCCGACATGCACCTACAATCACGCCTGATAGACCACCTTTTGTACAAAACTAAAGTAACGAGGCAATTTACTAAAATGTAAGGAGTAAAAAGTACCGATATTCGTGTTAAAATGTACGGAGTAAAAGTAAAAAGTCTCCACAAAAATAAATAGTAAAGCAAAAATATCTGAAAAATCTACTTAAGTACAGTAACAAAGTACTTTGTTACTTCCCATCTCTGCCTGGAGGCATGTGAAGGAAGGTCTGGTAAGGCGATACTACACTTTGCCAGACCTTCCTCCAACGTGGCGCTGCGAAGGGGGCCTGGCTAGTCCACAGGACGGTGCAAAGGTGCCTCTGCAAAATAGCCTCGGGAAAGAACTCGTTTTGGTGGAACGTGTGTACGTTCAAAAGTTATTTTCATCGAGACAAAACTCAAATTGGACATAGCTAGCTGTCTGGATTTACCTTGTAGACATCTAAGAAAAGGTTAACCATAGTTTTAATAAATTGACCAGAGTTTACAATACCAACACAAAGGAAGTCCAAGGCAGCGGACATAAATCCGTTCATAAATGAGACTAATGACATGATATGGCAAAATAATCACTATTGCGCTCTCGAGATGATGAGTAGTCGGTCTGTCTGTAGTAGTATGCTGTATCGAATGCACAAAATAATTTTGTCGTGTTCACTTTATAATTTCATCTTTCTATTTTAAAGCCATGCCATTATAATACTCTATTTGTGCAGCCAGCACAAATTGTTGTTAATTTGGATGCACACACACTAATCAGGCATCACACAGCGGAGGGAGACACTCCTCACTTTGCGCATGGACAGTGCGGACGGTTTGGACAGGCAACAGATGCCGCACCGAGAAATAAGCCTTTAATACCCCTAGGACTCAGCTAGGGTAACTACACTCAACTCACAATACAGGCTTGAGTGAAACCCCTCACTCTACTCATCCGTGTCTCTGGCGGTGTCCAGCGTGTCGCGGTTTCTTGGGAAACATTTCACCATTGCGCGCAAAACAGCGCTTAAAGAACGGTGTTGTTGCTGCATTTAACGGCATCCGCGGATACATCCACCTGTTTCAGAGGTAAACTCGGTCTCATGGCATAATGTCTCATTTACTGGAGCCGGTTGAACGTTAATCTGATCTGGTGGTTACAACCGGGGGGATAACACAGTGGACCGCTTTAGCCACCATGCCACCCAAGAAAAAGGTACAATTCTGGTGATTTTCGTGCTTGTGTGTGTATGAGAGAGAGAGAGAGAGAGTGAGTGTGCGCGTGTGCGTGTGTGTGCAGGAGAATGCACCATCTGTTGCACTGGGTGTTAATCCTTGTGTGAGGCCTTTCCACATCATTGAACTGACTAAAACAGTTACAAGGGCAGATATAGATGCATATTCACATGCATGTATCATGCCATGTGTCTAGTTGAAAACCCAGGCTTCAGAGAGAGTTGCATAACCAATGGCCTGTGGAGGTCAAATGGATTAAATCTCTATTCTTGACCTCTTCTTTATTGCTCTTAGACTTGATGTGAACTCTGTTGTTTTGGAACTGAAACTGCACATGTTTTCACCCCACATGTCATACAAGTTTTAAATTGTACATCAGCAGCAGGTGCAGTAAGTGTCCTCCTTCTTGTGCTGTACAAGCCATCAATGCACGTACTGTATGCCTTCCTGAGATACATCTTACCTTACCTGAGCAAACCATGCAAACCAGTGTTCCAGTGACTTACATCATGCTCATCGTTTGCCTGAAAAAAATGTATTTTACTTAGGGTTAAAATACCAATATTAAAGCAACATGCAAAGAGAGAAGTGATCTGTTTTAGTGAGCACGTTCCCCTTTGTGCTTCTCATGCATGAGCACTACATTCAAGTCACAGAGTGAAGTACCCAGCTGTCAATCTTTGAAAAACCCAGAGGGTTGGTTAACAACACTTACTGCTGTTCTGAAGGTTCATCCAGAGTCCTTAAATACTCTTCTAGCCATCTGAATGAAAAAATTCTCTGTCTGCTGCACAATAAAACATTTATTTTTATTTTTACAATTCATATTTGTTAATCCAAATATGATAGCCATAAATTACACATTCTATGTCCATAGTTAATTTAAACAACGTGAACCAAAATTAAAATGTTTTATCATCAGTTTTATAATTTGTCTGTATGAAAGTTACTTTCATACAGTAAGTAACTCTGGATGTCTCTGGATGGCCTACTGTCCTGCATTACAGTG
Organism: Etheostoma perlongum; assembly: GCA_026937815.1. Classification (NCBI taxonomy): domain Eukaryota; kingdom Metazoa; phylum Chordata; class Actinopteri; order Perciformes; family Percidae; genus Etheostoma; species Etheostoma perlongum. Next base: position 13,649,578 of record CM049382.1, on the reverse strand, counting down.
CAGGTTTGTGCTGGCCCACTGCTTGTTACTTAGAATAGAAAAAGCCTCTTAGTAGCTGTGGCTGGGGCGTGACGTCCAGAGACCTACTCTCCATCCAGGCAGGAAGTGAAGCAATAAGGTGAAGAATACTGGGTAGACCTGTTTCTTTTGGAATTAGGAGGGTTTCCATGTTGTTGATAGTATTGTTTTAATCTTTATACATCTCTTTTTTGTATTTAACCTGACAAAAATGTCCTCAATATTTTCCTTACCAAGAGTGACAGTGTGTTAGTGGTGGTTCAGTAATTGTCTCAGTGCAACAAGTGAAAAATTATTACAACAGGAATGATTGGCAGATGTTTGTTTTTTTAATAATCCCCAAACACACACACACCCTGATACCAACAGTATTCATGATAACACTGTGCAATGCATATGATCAGTAAGTTTTGCCTACTACATATGAAATATCCATTACAGGAGCCAAGCAAGCCAGGAATTAAGTTGCATAGATACTATTAATGCAGCTATTGTATCGCTGTGTGATAACTGTCAGAGAGTTTGAGCACATGCAGTCCAAGCAGCAGTGTTGGCTGTCTATGAGGAGGTTGCATTCGTCTTTCTGGCTCTTAATCCTGGATTGACGCATGCTATCTTAATCTCCTTATTCAGAGACAATCATGACCCAGAGAGAGAGGAGCCCAAATACACATAGTTTTTCCCCCTGTAATGATTTTTTGGTGGTGGTTTTGCTGTGATTTTCTTTAAGGCAAATAATTTTTGTCTTTTTGATGTCCCTTCAAATGTTCAGATTCTCTCCATATTAGTACATGCTTTGCATGAGTACTGTAGTCATTAGCTAAATGATTTGAATTATATTAAAATCGTATATGATGTTAAAAAATCATGTTGCTCTTATATTATTACTTTTACCTTAAGGGTAAGAATTGATTGCAAATACTGAACATAATTAATCAAAAGGGAATTGACCATTCATCAATCATTCAATAAACCCTGCTAAAAACTTAAACAGTGGTGTGCATGGGGCAGTAGTCAAAGTAATATTCTGTTTATAAGAGACTGGATAGAACATTAAAAAAAGTGTAATAATTGGATGACAGAATGTACACCAATGTAAAATGCAAGCTAACAAAATGCCCTTAGCTAGCAAAAAACTGTTTAGATTTAAGCATGTCGAACCTTTCTCTACCAGAGAGGACCAGTTAGCTGTTAGTAAGCTAAGGTTAGCTATGTGTTAGCATGCAGAGACACTTGCAAAAATAATAGTGCAGTATACAACTTGTGTTATAGTGAAATGTGGATAATCAACATTCCACTATAACAACTGTAACTATAACTATAAGTTGCATACCATCAAAAATGCTTTAGCTTAATTTACAGAAATATAGTTAGCTTAATCCCACAGTTTGCCCATTCTCCATGCTGCTGCCTCTCATCTCTTTTTGTCAGTATTGACTTTTGTCTTCCTAAAAGCTTAGTTGTTTTGGTTCGCAGCTTATAAAAACTAAGTTATGGGTTTTTCAACTTGTTGTTAGTGCATCCCACCACACAGCAACATTTGTTCATTTTTCTGTTGTTTGCTAGCAGACAGAATTAACAAGGAGGCAGCTTCATGCAATACATAGTCAATGGAGAGCAATGAATTGTTTTCCTCTTCCGGCGTGGGCGGGACTTAAACACACTCTGTCTCTATGGAATATGGGAATGCTTGACAGGCCTAACAACAGTAACTAAGCATAGCGAACTTAATTATTTGTAGTTTCCACTTTTCAACTCTTCACTTCTCTTTCATTTTGTAACCACAAACTGGCGACATCAGTAATAATGATCAAACCCATATTAACATACTGTAGCCAATAGGCATAAATTAGTTTTAGTGCCGCACAGATCCACTGCCATTCTTGATCTATAATTGGAGATCTAAAGGACCGTGATGCAGCCTTTAACTCCGCAGACGGAAACTTGTGCCAAAGTAAAGGTGGCGGTGCCAGCCAGGCCATATCTGCTCTATGGTAGCATCAGGCAGAGGGCATGGAGCCAGTCTCCTTCAGACAGATGATGCAGAGCAGCTGATTAGACAGGGCTTGGAGAAAACTGAACACACACTGCATGTTAATGAAGAAAAGAGAGAGTAGCAAAGAAATCATCACAGTATACGGAATAACACATCAGAGTAATTGTGCAGCAGCTAAATTGCAAGAGGATTGTTGTTATCAGATACCATTTCATTGTTCTTCTGCAGCAGAAAGAGACAATACAAGAAAATATGTATAGGCAAAAATTGGGAATTTGTGAACACCGGGCTAAGTGCCAGCAGCTCATTGGAGGGACGACAGGAAATTAGTCACAATTAGATTAGTGACCTGCCCCGCATACAAAAATGAACTGTAGTAAACGGTGCTTTGGATGCAGGCTGTGTTTTTGTTTGTTTTGGATACACAACTCTATCCACTGAAGCTCACCAGCAAGGTCTTAGCAAAGCTTATTCATTTAAAAGGTACAAATGTTTCCGCAAATCAACTAGAATATCCCAAGAAATGAGGAAACATATTTCAGTTTTGATCTTCTGTCATGAAAAGTCCTTTACACTTGATCAAAGCACAAGCTGCTCTGCTTTTCACTAGAGTAGTGAATGGGATTGGAATGGAATGGAATTGCTGCAAAGGCAATTTTTAGAGGACTGGATTTTTAGAGAAAGCCTTAATTTGTTATCTGTACATCCCTGGAAGTATTTATGCAGAATTTTACCCTTGTGAGCAGCAACTGACCCACTATTGACTTGTGCAAGCTCTGAACAGACAGATGAGACAGACATGATGCGCATGTCCCAAAGTTTTAAATATGGCATGTCACTATGTTGAATAAAGTAACTAGCACTGTTTTGCAGATTTCCTGTATTGTTAGATCTGCAGTTTTGACCAAGTTAACAGCTGAGCTTGTTGCTTGCTTTTGCAATACCTCAATTTGTAATTATTTCCACCGTGGTTTCTGACAAATATGATTCTACATTTGTCAGTTTTTTATTCTTATGAACATTTGAATGCACCTGCGTGTACACTGGGCAGCCCCCTCACTATAGATTCACCAAAGTTAACCATAAAGTACTGCATGATGCACCTTTTTGGCTGGGCAGTGGATGGTGCCAAACTACCAAACTCTGGAGCTCACTGTCGCTCACTAAGTTGTCACTTCACCTTAGGTTTATGAGGCACTCAGCTGCTACAGGAACCACCGATCTGCTGCTCATACTGGAGCTGCTTTGTCGAGGTGTGGAAACACCAAACCCTAGTTGTCTTTTCATAGCTACAAATGAGAGATAGATAAGTGGCATAGCGAGTGGCAAGATTACACACACACACACACACACTGTAGTTTGCCACATACCCTTCATCTCGACATGAACCCTTCTCTCTCTCCGTGGAGCTACTCTTTCACATGGTACACCTCACCACTGCGGCTTCCATATTGGCTCTTTGATGCTTACATTTTGTACTTTGATGCTTACATTTAAACTGTGAGATGTACAGTAGCAGTGATGTTGACCACTGCCAAGTTGACTTAATTATATGGACATTCTCTGCACTGCCACTTCAGTAGCTCCTCTGTGGATCTCCCAATGATTTCCCTGTTAGCGCCTTTTACAGTTTGAGGACGTTGTGCATTTTACTATATGTGTTGTGGGACTGACGCAATACAGCATACAAGTTACAAGTTAGGGAGACTTGTTTTGCATCAGTGGGATTTATGCTTAGGTGGCAAATTTCTCTAGATGGTTGCCATGTAAACATTTCCACATATGTTTAGAGTGAATGTGCATAAGGAATGGTATATTTAGTGACAGACAGTGCTGCAAGAAAGAAACCAAAAAAAGCCTGGTTGGTTGGTCAGATGGTAGGTACTGTATTTCATCACATATATTTCTTCTACCGTATAGCATTTTCATCAGTGTCAACAATTTCCATGCTTTCCATGCTCTAATATCTTCAAGACTCGATTTTTGCAACTCTATATTTTTGCATCAACCAGGCTCTATTCACCTCTTACAATTGGTACAGAATGCTGCAACCAGAATCCAATGCAAACATAAAAAAGAACATATTACACATGTACTAGCATCTTTGCAATGGCTCCCCGTTCGGCATCAAATTCCTTCCAATATCTTTCTTTGTGTTTAAAGTCCTGCATGGTCTCACCCCAAGCTATATCCCAGATCACCATACAATACAGCTAGGCCCCTCAGATCTATAGATCAAAGGTTGTTAACCATCCCACAATCTCATTGAAAACCTTTTGAAGACTGGGCTTTCTCAGTAGCTGCACCAAGACTCTCTGATATGAACAGCAGAATCTTGTGACTCTTTTAAAAAGTGTCTTAAGACCCACTTTCACTCCCTTGCCTCCCCCTGCAATAATTCTTGACATGATGTGCATTCTACATTTACATGCCTGAACGTCTGTATGCGTGTGTATGTGTGTACACTGTATGTGTTTTATGTGTGCACTATGTATTTATGCATAAGCATATGTAGGCTTTGTGATAATCATTTTGCTCAGTTAATGTTTGTTGTACAGCACTTTGGCAGAAAACCTGGTTTGCTTTTAAAGCACTCTATAAATAGATTTGACTTTAACCTTGACCTTTCTAGTTTACATTAAATGCCTTAAAATAATGCCAGTTCAAAATTTGTTGGCTTTATTAAACAAAACAAATTTCTAAAACATGGGTCTTATTATTTATGGTTTTGGCCATTGTTCCTCATCATAATGACATTTTATTCACCAAATTGATTGCTGAGATCTATGGATAAGATAGGGGCTTAGCCTTATGGTGGCGGAAGAACAACCAGCTGTCAGCTAACCAGACAAATAGCAGTTTAAGCATATTTGCTTTTTCTGGTTCAATTTTGCACTTTTACAATGCAGTAGACAATTGAAAATGGATTTTAATTGCATTTCTTTCATTGTTGCAGTCAAAGGGGGTGGCAGTAGCACAGTCCGTAGGGAGTTGGGTTGGGAACTGGAGTGTTGCTGGTTCAAGTCCCTGTACAGACAAAAGAGTAATAATAATATAATAATATAATTCAATGTTGCTTTCTCTTGACTGTAAAGCAATGTATAACATAACCCCTTTTTTGTCATGTTAACCTGACATTTGTCGTACATTTGCCAAACCAAGTAGAATAGTGTGTCTTGTTCATATCTCTTGACAGACTCAAAATTTAACTCATACAAGACACACAAAGCTGAGGTTTTCTAAGTATTTTCAAACAGTATGTTTTGGTTTTATAAAAAAAAGAAACTTCCAGGATGAAGAGTAACTTGTTGGGTTGCAAATGTACATCAGTTTAACTTCCCTGTTGTTGACGAAGACCAGTGCATTGCCTGTTTCTTGAGCTTTTCAATGGGAAACATACAGATCGATTCCAAGTGGCCGTACGTCCAACTAAGACTGAACTGAATGAATATCATGAACGTCCCTTTATTCAAGGCCCCCAAAAACACTTGAACATGGGCCCCTTTTTTTCCTTGGCGTAAGTATTTTGTGCTACACAATGTGTTACTGTAAAATCTATTTTCTTTGGTCAGAAATTGGTTGTGCATTTTTGCACACAACAATGTTCTTTTTTGTTAAGGCCCATTTTGCACATGTGAGCAGGGCTTTGAATCAATTGCTGTATGTAGCTTATTTAATAAGACCACGTAACATGTCATCGTGCATAAATTAGAGATTTTGTCCACTTTGCTTGAGAAAGACACATTTTCTTAGCTGCACAAACAATAAAGAGAAAAGAATGATACATTTGTAACTGCTTGAAATGGGAACAAAAGCCCAAGCTCAGCATTTCTTTAAGACCCAGTCCAGAGTTAAGTTTCTCCTCAGAATCGCACGGCTCCAGGCCACTGATTACTTCAGTTTAGGGATGGAGTCCATCTCCCCAATCAGACGCTCCTTTTCTAATGTACTCCTTTGGCGAATGCAGAAAGAGCTGTGTAAACGCTTTAGTGCAGGATAGAGAGTCACCTTCAGGTAGCACACGCATCATCCTTGTCCTCTGCCTTCCTTTGCTCACCCTCTAAGCCATATAATCACGTAAATGGGCTGGGAAAGTTCTCCAACTGGGAGGGACAGTGGGGAGAGGAAGCAAGTTGGATTGGTGAAGAGATGGAGAAATTAATGAATGAAGACGTGGGCTAGAGAGTTTGAATAAAATACTAAATTAGAAAATTAGAGGAGCTGTATTGGAATTGTTTGTTTTTTAAAGCTACTAGATGGTTCGATTAGTCTTTTGCCCCTATTAAATTGGAGATGACATGAAATATGAAAAGAATAAATAAATAGGAAATACTGCACAGTATAATAATAATATAACTCATTTATTGTGCTCAATTATTATTGGTCAATAAAGAGGACGTTTCCTTTAAATGAACTGTTTTGTAATTTATGACAAAGCCCTTGTTTTTTAATATCACAAAGTGCTCTGTAAATTGGAACAGGTAAACAGGTTGCAACTAATGATTTTTTTCAGTATCAAATAATATGCTATTTTCTTGATTGATTTGTTCTATAAAACGTCAGAAAAAAAATGAAAAAACACCCATGTTAACTGGTGATGTATTCACCATCATTCCAAAACTCTAAAATAGCTTTTTTCACAAAGAAACACATTTGAGGAGCTGTAACCAGAGAATATTTTGTCATTTTTGCTTGAAAAATTGTTGAGACAATTTATCAGAAATCTCAGGTTATATTTTGCTAGATTGACTAATTGATTAAAAGATTCAGCTCTTTTTAAAAAATATACATGGCTCCAGCCAAAGATAAAATGATTAAAGACATTAAAATATTCATCCAAAATATTATTTATTTTAAAGTATTACAATTACTTTCACTTTTAAAACTTGTTCTATTCTATTGTTCTACAATCTAGAGTAGCATTTTATTTACATTCTAAACCTGTGGTACCTTAGACAGCTGAGACATCAATGATGGCTCACATTTAAGAGATAAATCATATCTGGATGATGTGGATGTTAATCTGTGACCTTTTTTGGGAAGAAATTCAAATTCACACTAATGCAGAACAAAGCCAGTGTATAATTCATATAATTCCCTTATTGTTGCAAACATTTCTAAGTCACCTGCAGTAGAGCTCAACATTGTTTAATAATTCAGCGGGGGCGTTGTTGTTCTTTTGGCTGGGTGACATTAGCTTGCAGGAGAGCCGGTTGCTGTGCGAACAGATGTCTACACCCGTCATGGGTAAACAAAAAGCCATGCCAGGGCATAATTCTGCCCTAGGGAGATTTCCCTCATCCTCTTCTCCCCTCCACATTATGTTGAATTCTTTGTCTTGACATGTTCTTCCTGCATCCTAAATTTAAGCCATAAGTATTTTTAATTGAAAATCTAACACATTTTGAGTATGATATTTGTCACTCTGTTTCTGTTTTTCTGCTGTTTTTCATCACAATACCCCCTTTTGTCCTTATTTGAGTTATGTTTGATATTGTGAGCTAGTGTCCTTTTATATGATGGATTGCTATGAAATTTGTACAGGCATTCATGTTCCCTAGACAGGTGCATAGCACACATTTCTGGGCCCTTAAGAAAGGCATTCTCCAGTCCCTCCAGGATTTTGCAACCTTTTTTTGAGATTGTTGCGGCCCAAAATGCCTGATGTTGTGGGAGCTTTCGTAAAAAATTGCTACTCAGAAGCCCCGCCCGCTGCAGAGAGCCGACAGGATTGAAACAGCAGCTGCTTCAGCGACTTTATAGTGAAAAAAACGTTAAAGCGTACATTGATGTTAAAATGTTTACAGGTTGGCAGAACGGTCTGAAATGTTTTCCATGGCCTTTTGCTGCATGTTAAGTTGGTAAATTTGAGATGTTAAAGTCACACACGTCTCATCAGAAACACGGACATAAATTTGACCATGTACGTGTGACGTCAACCCGTTCTCACTCCCGCTTGGTCATTGGCTCTCAGAGTCTCATACTGTTTCAAAGTCTGGCACGTGGGACTGCTAGGATTGGTTGAAGTTGCGAGAAACTCTGGTTATTGGTCAAATTTGCAAAAACGTTGCGGTAATTGGTCAAATTTGTCAGTCGCACCAAAGTCACGGTGATTGGTTGAATTTGCGTGAATTGGCGCAACTGCAACATCGCAAAATCCTGGAGGAACTGTTTCCCTATTGAAAACAGTCTCTCTATTGAGCCATCTTCACATGAGGGTCCTGGGTTCTCAGTCCCATTTCCACCCCCAGTACGACTCTGCTGTCCCTAGATGATAATTCCTGAAGGTGTCCTCAGGGAAGACCCAGGAATAGGTGGAGAGATACAGAGATTATATCTCCACACTGGCCTGGGAACACCTTGGCATCCCCCAGTCAAAGCTGGTTAATGGGGCTCGGGAAAGTGAAGTTTGTTCTCCCCTACTGGAGCTGCTGCCCCTGCGACCCGACCCTAGATAAGCGGTTGAAGATGGATGATAATTCCCAATTATTTAAGTATTCTCATGTATCCTCACTCCACTCTTTATTGATACAGTCTCTTTTTCTCTCTCCCCTCCCTCTCTCCCGCACTTACTCCAGCTCTCTCCCTCTGTCATCCCACTTACAGTAATTTCATAATACACACTATTAAAGCTGAGTCTTTTGGACTTGAAGATAGTTCCATCATAACTATTGGCCTATAGTAATGACATGCTGTATAATCTGTCATCGTCAAAGTGTCAATGTGCACTCACTTGGAATATTGTAGAGAGTAGGAGTGGATGTCGGGGTAAAGAAGAGCCAAAGGGAAGTTGTTCTCTGCTGTTTGAGCATAAGGTTTGAGCAGTGAACACAGTCAGGACTGACATTCGTACTCACCCTGTGTATTCTTATTGCTCTCTTTAATTAACATATAATAGGGAAACCTTGTCTTCTACAAAATGCTTTCATATTCAAATAATTTGCTTTGCCAGAGAAGTTTTGTAGGACACATAATTGCTCCCTGGAGGACTTTTGCTTCAGTCCAGAAAGTGTAACATCCTGACTACAGAGGTCATAGGGAGAAGGTGGATGGTTCATATGCTGGGTCCCACATGTTATATTCAGGCTGCTAAAACACGGTTAAATGAATTTTTGGAACATTTTGGAAATAAACTGATTTGCTCTCTTTCCTAGAGTTAGATGAGAAGATTGATACCACTCTCATGTCTGTGTTAAGAGCTGGCATTGGGACATGGTTAGCTTAGCATAAAGACTGAAGGCAAGGTTTTGTTTTTTTAACCCGTTCTCATTCCGAACTCGTAAAATACAGATGTTTGGGCAGTGGCTGTGATGCGACGAAAAAGGCACCCTTCGGTGTGTGTGTGTAAAACTTACTGGGGAGAGCAGCATCTAGACGGGATTCAACGAGTAGTATGTAAGGGGGAAATTCGACGTAGGGAGGGTGGTTGGGGTGGTGGATGGGTCAAACACAGGACTTTCACCCAGGAGAACGGGGTTTGTGTTTTCGTTACACCAATCAGAATCATCATGGGCAGCGCTAAGCTCCGCACAGAGCTGCAGCAAAATAGTTGTGCGAGAGAAAACTCAGATTGAATAGATCTAGCTAGCTGTCTCAATTTGCCCGGCAGAGATCTGAGGAGAGGTCAACATTACCTCATTAATTCACCGAATTTAAAATTCCAACACAAAGAAAGCGGAAGGAAACAGAAAATACATGCATCTGACAGAATTTCCTGCGGCACCGGAGCAATCCTGGAAGTGTAGCGTCAAGGATATAGACTCAAATGCTCCAGACTGAGCAGAGTGTCAACAAGACAGCTGATTTGTGACTTTAGGATGCAAGTGGGTATCTTGAGTGCCAGATTGACGCAGAGGGTTGTGCCACCTCCTGGCTATGACACAGAGGGCATAATTCCCATGTCCTTGGGGGCACAATCTAATCACTGGGACACATGGCACATAAACCTGAGCATCCCAGGAGGGATCTGCTGCAACACTTCCTGGCAATTAAAGACAAGAGGGTTCTGGGGAGAAGGGAACAGTAAATGAAAAGGCATGTCTTGCTTAGGTTTAACAGTTTAACTAGCATGAGTTTCGAGGTCTTCCGAGAAGATATGTGCATACATTATTTCATATGAAATAAAGACATTTAGAACAGAGGATATAAGACATGATTCAAAATACCAAAAAATGCCATAATAGAGAGAACAGCGGTGCCTGCAGCGATGAACAAGCAGACATCTTTAAAAAGAGCAGCAATTGATGTCCTAAGACCGAGTGTAAAGTCATAAATTCTATTTCAATAAAATACTTTGTTTAAACTTTATATGCTTGAAAGACTAATTTATAGAAAGCATTGTTCCGTAACCAACTGGGCAATATCAAAAACAATTCTCTAGCCAATTTAACATCTGTGAAGGAAATTCCTTCAATTGTGAAATAGAAGGGGCACTCCAATTTTATGTTTTTGTAGTCACCATGTAGTATTGATTAGCCCTTAAAGAACAGTTTTGTCATGCTTTCTGTGGCCCACGAGGAGCTTAGAGTCAGAAAATGTAATCAAGTGACTGCATCAGCATTAGCAAATTAGTACGTGCATTAGTACTGCGGTTGTTGAGTTTGAAAGATGCTAGCATTCACCAGTCAGGGAGGATCTAACATAGGATGCTTTCAAGGTGTGTTATAAGAGATGAAGGCTAACGTGCTTTTGGAGTGTGACTGAAGCTAGTGACTAATCAACCATTTTCCTGTCTCTTACAAGTCCCCCCAACTTTATGGAGGTACAAAACAAAATTTCCCGTCTGGCCTCTGATGTTTGCTACATTTGAATCTCAATGTGTTAGTCTTAATTTAGTGTTTTTATAGTAAGATCTGGCTACAACACCTTTCTATTATGGGATTCAAGCAACTTTGAGTTTGTGAAAAGCGCTATATAAATTAAATGTATTATTATAGGGGGGAAACAACGCTCTGTTTTTTTTTTTGGATTTCTTTAAACCAATCACAACTGTTCTGGAGAGCGTTAAACCAAGATAGTGGAGATGGCGAGTGGGGAGGAACATCATGTCAGGCTATATCCCAACAATGCGCATCCGTTGAGCCAGACTAGTGTTTCTATAGATTAGAAAAAATAGTCATCTTCATTATAACCATTTATTGATACTTTGAATTGCAACTAGTTTGCTTTGAAGAGACAAACTTTGGTCATCTACATAATTTCTAATAATTACTTATTTTATTTTGTTCAAAGGTCTTTTGTGTTATCTGTTTTAAGATTATTTTTTGCGGCATTTTAGGCATTTATTTCGACAGGACAGCTGAAGACATGAAAGGGGAGAGAAGGGGGGAATGACATGCAGCAAAGGGCGGCAGGTCGTAGCCGAACCTGGACCCGTTGCGTCGAGGAGTAAACCTCCACACATGGGTGCCTGATCCGCCAACTGAGCTATCCAGATGCCCTGTGTTATCTGTTTTATATGATTAGTCTGTAACTCATTGTTATCACTGGCTCTCTTTAATTCCAGTGAGGCAAAATAAATACATTATCAATACAATGTGTGTTTCCAACTGCAACTTAAATCAATCATACATGACACATTTTATCTATCATATTATATCTGTTCGGAAACCAAAACGGCAAAGCGTCTTTGAGTGTTTAGAAAAGCGCTATAAAAAATAAATGTGTTCTTTTTTTTTAATTATTATTATTAAGACTGTGTTTAAGTGATTTTTATGTAATACTTACAGTTTCTTTGTGTACTCTATCTTTCTGTCTCTTGTTCTTTTCTTACTTATAAACAAAACGATATTTTCCACGTCTTCAAAAAGTCTATAAAACAGGGCAATGCATAATGATCGAATCAATGTAGAAAATGGATTCAACTAATCATTGTTGCTCTCCCTCTCCTGCAGGGAGAGCGTCAGGACTTGGACGCCGCCGAGGAAAGAAACGCCCAGGTGCAGCTGGAGAAGGCCAAGGTACTTTTTCACTGTTTTTGGTACCATGACGACCCGACACACCGCGGCCCCTCACAGACACATTTTTCAGAGCGGGTGCTCTCAAGGACATGATTACATCACAGGCAGGAAACACAGGCATCAGGATATCGGATTAGCGGAGGAATATTCTGCTACAGAAATGAGTCATTGAAATCTTCATTTCTTTGCCATCCCTTTATGTGTTTGATGTAATAATGAAGGATATTAATTATCACTGATTCAGTTCAAATTAATTCTGACCCTGTCAGCCGACGGCTTTTATAGCAATATATTTCCACTGGAAGAAACCAGAGTGTAATGCAACAACAATTCAACCGGCCATCTTTTTTTAAATGTGATAAATGTTTTTGCATTAACAGCTATAATGATATACCAGGACAATAATCTGTAATCCAGTGTGCATGTGAGGTAAGGGAAAGCACTTAATCTCATTTTACTACTCTGTGTTCCCAGCACAAATATTTTTACATTACTTCACATTTATCCACATTCAATTCAAGGTTATATAAGTAGACTTCTTAAAGTATGAATTGATTATTTTCTCATTTATTTACAAGATAGCAACCAGATTGCTTCATGAAAGGTATGACAGTCTGAAAAGGTATTTCTTGAGAAAAATGAAAAGATTCAAGAAATATAAAAAAAAACTGAACGTGAATGAAGAATTATTTTGTGCAGCAGAAATGTTTTCCCCTCTTCTTTACTATTTCATTAATCATCCTGAAACCCCTTTGATGGATTTTGCAACCCCTTGGGGGTCCTGGCCCCCAGGTTAGGAACCAGTACAGTATGACATGACAGAAACTAAAGGAGAGGGTGATGCAAACAATTATTTCATTGTTTCTGAGCCGTTATGCCTCATACAGTACATGCCTTGTGAGCTCTTTCATTTTGTGAAATAGAATCCCCATAAACAAATAATCAAGAAATCCGAAAATAATTAATGTACATAAATCAACAGACTGAGTAAAACCACTTGGTCTGTGACTTAAATGCAATTTTTGTATCCTTTAACATCAAGTGTATCCAGAATTTGCCTGCTGAAGGTGCAGGTTTCTAGGTTTTCCAGTTGATCAATGATGTGTGTAAATCCTTGAGTATATAGATTGATGATGATACAGAAAAGATATTCACCACTATGACATTGCGTTGGTTGCATGTATGAACAGAAAAACACTGCACATAAGAAACAAGCCAATTAAGGAATATATTTGATAGATAATTCAGACAATATCTCCCTGTAGTGGAGTAATGAAAAGTTAGCCAGAGAGAGAAGCTCAAACTCTGGCTCCTTTCGCACAGCTGTGTGAAATGGATGATGATGTTGAGTCGTCGATTTGAAAATGGTCGGTCTGTTTGCTTGTGTTTTTAAGTAGCAATACATTGTGCTCTCAAAGCCACTATATGTAATACTGATATGGCATGTGCAGTACAACCAAACCAGAACCAAACCTCCTAAATAAAACCTGTTGCCAGAATGTTCCCTGCACTGGCAATCACTGTTAAGTGTGTCCTACATAGGTCAGTTACAGAAGGTCAGGATTTCCACAGTTTTCTATCAAACTCTCTCTTATATCAAAGTCTTATCTTTCAGTGCCTGTTAATACATGTCCCATTGAATTTGGAATAAAATCCTCCTCCACAAAATTATTATGCCCCCACTGGTACTTTGTAATTAAGCTGGCAAACACACTCAACCTGTCTCCTGCTGTCCCCACAACCTCTTCCAAAGCCTAATTTTTCCAAAGTGGAGAAATTAGCAGCGTGATCTCTGTGGCCACTGACATTTGACTCTGTTAAGATTATACCACCAACAGGCATTCAATCAGAAGGAAACTGACTATACTTTAGCTTCTGTGAAGCAAAGAAGAAGATGCATGGGTCTTTTTACAGCAGGCATTTTGCATTTATCATAGTGGGAAAGCAACTGATCATATCATTAAGGATGGCTCTGTTCTGTTTAAGTGTCCCAGTACGCCATGCCGTGTGTCAGTGAGCCAGCATACACAATACCGGGACTCTGAAACTGAAGCAGCTAAAGTGAAAGATTCAAGAGGAATGATATTGTCGAGTTAAATCAGTTTATTGATAGAAGACATTAACTTTTAACTACATGTACAAGATATAATTAAAATACATTTATGTGGTTAATGTAAAACATTTTGTAATTTTAACATACGTTTAAGGAACACTATATTGTTCAACAGGCGAACAGACTAATTCCTGTATATCCACATATCTCTGACTTGTATAGATTAGATTTGCTATGCTCTGACAACCGTCACCATGTTCCTTTTGCATTGGATTAGGCTGCACAGATGTATACGTTCAGTTAACGAGATGAGATATTCTAATATTAACATGGTGGAATGAATTGCGTATTTGTACCAAAAACACAGCATGTTATCCTGCTGCTAACATGTCTACTTAATGTAGGCGTGTTAGTTAATGAAGAAGGAGTGTTAATGTGGCTACTAGAGTAGCCACATTAACCTGTAACTTCAGTTCATACTGTTTTTACTGATTCAGTAAGTTGATATTGAGTTTTAGTAGCAGGTTGATTAAATTGTCAGGCCATAGACAATGCAATTGAAATATGCTGCTGGGATTTCGTCTAGTTTTGTATTGATTGTGTAAGTTTAGATATGTACATGTAGCAGTACTTGAATTTTCATTGTTGTGTTATCTTTAATATCCTGACATGTGATAAACTATATTGTTTCTGCTGTATTTTGTTACTTTGTGTGTTCAAATTAATTTGTAAATTTTAGTACAATTTATTAATTTCTGTACAAGAAATGTATTAATTTCTGTGGAGTTTTTTGCTTCATGATACCAGCTGGGTTCTGTATATCTGCAATATATTTTGCTATCTTTTCCAAATACATCCTACTTTAACCGTTTTGCATTATTTAGTAATCTCCCTTACATAAGTACCGAAAGGTCAAATGCAACAATTTACAAGTTGTTAATATTTAAATGCAGAGCTGTTTGTGCAGTAGTGAAAAGCAAAAGAAAATAGTACATGTACATAAAGACCCACATCAAAACATGCCACACACATACAGCATGCATACAGCCAGGTACAACACCATGCTCTTAGGCATGCACACCATAATTATGCTGGTACCATGATGTTTAAAAAGAATATTTAGAGCTTAATTCACACTGAACTGTACAAAAACATTTATTCTCTTGTTAACAAATCCACTGATGTTTTAAAAGCACTTTTGGGCAGATTACAGTATTTAATGTTTCTGTGTGGAGATGGCTTCATTTTACATTAGTTGTTCCTGGTTGTGAGAAAAAACAATCACTATGTAGATTTATTATAATCTGTGTTATATACTGTATATAAATTGAGTGAAATATGAATGATTTTTTTGTGTATGTGGTTAAAATGTGGGGATTAAAGCTGACTTGATATCCTTTAGTAATTACATTCTGTTATGAACACCTGTCCTGTGTCCCCAGTACAAGCCTGTGGCATTCGCAGTACGTTGCAACTTCTCTTATACGCCAGCAGACGATGACAACGTTCCCTTACCGGGCCAGGCCGTCACCTTTGAGGCCAGAGACTTCCTCCATATCAAAGAGGTTGGAAATAAACACACTGAGTCACATACAGGTCTGAGGTAACAATTACATAAAATGCAATAATGCAGGTGTTGAATATACTTATAAGCATCATCAGAGTAAAAAAATAAATATGAGCCAGGCCTTAAATTCAAACTTTTTTTTCTTCTTTTAATTACCAGAAATGTAACAATGAGTGGTGGATCGGACGGCCGGTGAAGGAGGATGGTGTGGTGGGCTTCATCCCTAGTCCAGTCAATCTGGAAACCATTCTCATCAAAAGAGAAGTCCAGGCGAGGAAAGCTGCCAAGGCCTTAGCCAAGTATGTACAACATTTCCACTTTCCACACGTTCATTTGTAAACCTTCAGCCTAATATTAATATTAAATACTAAATAATAATAATAATAATCTTTTATTTATTTTACAAAGTCACATACAAAGGATTATATGACAAAAGCATCCACATATTTGAGTAAAACAGTGCTTCATTGGGAAAAAGTCACACCAGGAATTGTTTTTTAGATAGAAGGCAAGCAAGCGTGCTAAATCCAGCTGCAAACCGCTGCACTGTGGCAGAAATTAGCTGAGGGCCCAGAGTGACCGTCTTTTCTTGGACTCTCTATGCATTAGTGAGCAAAAATGAACCAAACAAACACAATGTACACACTTAGGGGTGAATTGAGGTCAAGTAATGTCAGATTTATCTTTATAGCCAAAAATAACCAATTTATGTCAAGGGGCTTCACAATCTGTACAGCATACAACAGCCTCTATTCATAGACCCTTATCATTTCAGTGGAACATACTACTGAGCAAATTTGTAATTAATCAAATACCACAAACCAACTTTCCCTCAGTGATACTGCGGCTTTTTGGGGCTAATATTTTTTTTTAAATATTTTAAACATTTTCCATAGCTTTCAGACAGCCATTGGTTTCGATGTATTTCAACATGCTATAAAATCCACTTTCAAAAAAACAAAAAACTAGTTTGCGACTACTAGTTTTGTTCAGTCAGCAGGTTGCTTTTACTCTAATCAGCGGGGCAGGCAGGACGATCCACTACAGACTGAAAGATTGGGCCTTTCCCTATTTAGGTTGAAAGAAACTCATGTAGAGGATCTTGGAAATTTTGTATCTGTGGTAACTGTGTTTGCTGAGTCACTTCAAGGGATTCACCCTCTAAGCTTTAAATAGCTGTGTCTTATAAAAGTAGATACAGTCTGTAAGCACACATTCTTTTATTTCATAGATACATAGTGCTCTTTTTTCACCATGAGTGAAATATTAAGATTTTGACTTTAAAGAAGAAGGCAGTTTGTCTCTGTCTTTAGTGAAAAGAGCTGACCTTTTCTCTCATTCCAGCAAAGCAGCGTCTCAAGTAGCTCAAGATATGAACTCAAAGAAATATACTCCCCCATCACAAGGTCAGTGTGTGTGTGTGGCCAATTGCAAAAAAAAAGAGAGATGATTTTGTTGTTTTATTTTTGGTGATTGGTGAGTTAACATTAGATACCTTTCTTATCCTTCTGCATAAACAGCCAATCAACAGGTGAAAAAGAAACCGGTAAGTGAACCAATGTTTGATGTTCTGCTGACATCACTTTTAACCCCATTATTTTACATCTGTATCTGGAAAACTTTTAGTAGACCTTTTCTTTTGTTATAAAGAGCTTTATAGAACAAACACATTCCATCCTTGTTCACTTTGTTTTTGCATCTACTGTTATGTTATCTCAGTCTTTTGGATATTTGCACTCTTTTGTTTGTTCTGCAACTTATGAATAGCAATTTCCATCTGGATAAATAAAGTTTTATATTATCTTATATTTGCCCTGCATGTTGCATCATCAGCAACTTACACACTGAATTAAACTTGCATACCTTCTTTGTGGCTATAGGGGGAGCAGGTGGCTATGTATGATGTAGTGCCTACAATGCGTCCTGTGGTTTTAATGGGACCGTCACTAAAAGGTTTAGAGGTACGTCTGACTCACACACTCTTTGTTAGCTCTTAATAAGTTGCCTTTGACTTGTGAAGGGCCTAAGATGCTGTAAAGCTGAGACACCTAATCTAGTATTTCAAATACGTATTGATGTTTTGTATTGAACTTGAATAGAGCATATTTTTTTTTAAATGCATGTTTCTTTTGTAATTCCAGGTTACAGATATGATGCAAAAAGCACTATTTGACTATTTAAAACATCGATTTGAAGGCAGGTAAGTTCTGATTTAATTCTTTAGTGCCACACTTTTTCATGAGAAAATATAATGCAAATCACAACTGTGTAACAATCCCTGCTTCTCTGTGTCCTCTCCAGAATTACTATTACAAGGGTAACAGCAGACATCTCTCTGGCTAAACGGTCCATCCTCAACAACCCTGGCAAAAAGGCCTTAATGGACCGGTCGAACACCCGCTCCAATTTAGGTACACAGCTTTATCATTGCAACATGGAGCCAGTAGTTGTGGCAAATTTTCTTTGGCACCACTTCTGGCAAAACTTCTGTTTTGTGAGTAAGAAGGTTGGGGTTAAACTAATCAGTCAATTCACAGAGTATCAGTAACAGAGAAGTACACTAAATTGACTTCTGAAATAACTTATTGTAATTGTCTCAGCTTTCTGGCACTTGTGTTGTCCCTGGTGGCAAACCTCACCCATTTGCAACCCTAATTAGGTTTAAACAAGAAACCAATACTATCTCATGTAAGTCTAAAATGAATGTGTCATACTTCCCTTTTATCTCATTAAAACACTGCGGTTTGGGTTCACAATATGTTTTGTATGTGCTGTATACTGCATAGAGGATCCTTTACTCAACGGAATGATAATGCCAGAGATCACTGTATGCACCAGACTGAAGATAATAATAAGAATAGTTCTACATTTTGATAGATACACTCATTTGCTTTTTTGCTGAGCGTTAGATGAGCTAGCTGCAGATTATATGGTAATAATTTTAGTTGATATTTCCTGGGCATTCACTGTCTTTGCCCCAGTGACATTGTGTAGTAGTGGTTACGAAAATAAAGAATGGGTATCAGACAGAAGGGGGATAAGATTTACTTGGTTTTCTCTACTCTTCTGTTTCTCATTGCTCTCTCATCCCAGATGCTGCCGGTATGTATGACTGAAAGCACTGGTTGTCCATGTCTGTTTGAATGTCCACCTTCATTTCATTACCTCATCAGCACCAACATGCACTGTTCTGACACTGTTACTGTATAAACATACACCGATGGTATTTCTGCTGTCTAGTTGTTTTAGTTAGCTAACTAACTGAGATGTGTAAAATGTAATTCAACCATTCTTAAAGGGCTGAAATGTGCCATGCTTTCCTGTTCTCCCTCTAGTGGACAATCTTTGAATTACTCCTCCCATACATCCTTTATTTTATAACCATAGTCTCACAAGTAGGCAGTGTTTTCCATAGGTCACACAGTTTTTAATCTGTACATTTCTGTAATTTACTACAGTAAATTGAACTTTTCTGTCAACTGCTGCTTCCACAATAAACCTTAAATCTCAAAATATAACTTGATAACTTAATTCTCATCTTACCTCTGGTCTAACCTTCAAAATAAAAGATTTCAGATTGCTTTGTCATTTCTTCATCTTAATTAAATACAACAGAGAAAAATAAAATAAATCTTCACTTACCAGCTCTTGCAATGCAAATACATAAGAAATAATTTAAAATTACACACAATGGCATTATGAAGGTGTACCAAATAAATGATCGTAAAGTTGTGCAATAACAATCCGAAGGTCAGTGACAGGAAAATATCTACCATAAGTTAATAAGTTAAATGTTAACAGGGAAATTAAATATGAACAATTGATAGATTTCCTAGATTTTAGTTATCAGAATCATGCTTTTCTTTTTTGCTTTTTCAGCCCAGATCCAAGGGGAGGTGGAGCGTATCTTTGAGCTCGCCCGCAGCATGCAGCTGGTGATTCTAGATGCAGACACAATCAACCACCCGCTTCAGGTGTCCAAGACCTCCCTGGCACCCATCCTTGTCTATGTCAAGATCTCATCACCAAAGGTAAGCTTTACTAGACACTTGCACTTTTTTTGGCCTGACTGTTCTCTCAATATTTTGGACTGTATGTGTATACTAAGCAAACATGACCCTGTAAAATGCAGACAGCCACCTTAACCTTATTTTCTTTTTTCTCTGTTCTTTTTTCTCTTCATCTCTTCACTGTAGGTGTTGACAAGACTGATCAAGACTAGAGGGAAGTCACAGACCAAGCATCTTAATGTTCAGATGGTGGCCGCAGACAAGCTTGCCCAATGCCCAACGGTGAGTGCCATCTAGTGGTCAGTGTATGAAATTACTTCAGTGGTAATTTTTGTTCAGAAATACTACATTTTATCCTCAAATAGATGAATGAATAAATGGATTGTTATGTTATAGGGTAATGTTAGTTATTTCATATGCTGCACAGAATTATACATTTGGCTGTGTATCTGTTGTTGAAGTTGTTAAACAGGTAACAACTGACCAGGAATTGAAAGAAATCAGTACTGAGCTTGGTGCAAACTGGAAATACATTATTGTCCCTCTTGACTTTAATGCAGGGACATGGCTACCATTTATGACAGTGAGGTCATGTTTTCAGTAGTCTCACATTGCCAGAACTATCTCTTACTGTGAAGTAAGGTCTACACCACACATAGAAAGAAATAAATAAAAAATATCTTTGGGTTATTTGCATTTCTTTAAAGCAATCACAATAATCTTGGGCAGCGCTAAGCTCCAGATGGTGACTGGGGAAGGAACTTATTTTGGAGGAACAACACACACAACACACCGCAAAAGAAAACGCAACACAATATTAAATGAAGTCAACTGTTCCTACAATAAATTTAAATTAGCTGGATAAGCAGTTAAACGTAATTGCTCTTGCCAGTGTATCGCCGTGTTTGTTTCATCAACAGCAACCCCACAAATCAGATTTAAAAACATTCCCCCGAAAGACCAAAGCAGGCCTGCGTCATTGCACATTTTCTTCAAAACTTGCTATTTTCAGCGTGTAGCTTACTAACTCGAAGATTGTTGTTTCCCAAAGCAAAAGGGGTTTTGAGAATGGCAACACACAGAGAGCAGAAGTGTGAGCTGAACAGATGTCAGGCAATTATCCTGGAAATGTACTTCTGTTGATCCAGATTATGTTCCCAGTATTTTATTCTTGGAATTTGGGGTGTCTTACAGCTTGATAGAATTTTTTTAAATAATGGTTGTTGTTTTTTTCAGACAGAATCAATTTTTTTTTATTTGAAAACTATTTAATTGAATAGAACACAAATGATTAAACTGCTAACAGAATAAATACATATGAAGAGACTTTGTTTTTGGTGCCCATGCAGAACCTTTGCATTTTTTACCTTGATTTTATTCAAAGGGCTCCTATAGATATCAAAATTAGTGTTGTAGACTACATAGTCAAATTCAGCATATTTTTCTGTTGCCAAATTCAAAGGCTTCACTGAATGCTCATGTCACTGTTTACATTTTTGAGATTAGTTTATTTCTTACTTCCCTTTCCCTTAATCTCGTCGCAAGATCTTATTACACGCATACTTCTTCTGCTACATTTTCACTGGAGTCATAGATTATACTTTCAACTATTGTCTCGGTTACAGGTTAGTCCTTTGTTTCTCCCCTACTGTTGATCTTTTACTTATTCTTGTCATTCTCATTTTCTTGTAGGAAATGTTTGATGTCATCTTAGATGAGAACCAGCTAACTGATGCCTGTGAGCACATTGCTGATTATCTGGAGTCTTACTGGAGAGCCACTCATCCACCAGAGATGGAGCCTCCCAACGCAATGGTGGCCCAGCTGGCCGAGAATACACTGCCCACCAGTCCTTCAGCAATACCGGTACTTGTAACACAGACACATAGTGTATATGGGAAACAACTACATTAACAATAAAGTTATAGGATGTAATATAATATGCAAAGATTTCATACATCTCATCTCATCCTACTCATCCCACCTGCACATGCATTGTGCTGAATGGGGAAAAACTGTTTGCACAGTAAATTATGAGCTCAGCAGGAATCTTATTTTTCTAGACGGAGGAACTCCACAGTGTGCTGCATCTGTATTTGTTTCCATTTATTCATCTAACATTTTCATTTCATTTTTCCTCATCCTACTCCACTGGAAAGTTGAAGAAATGAGATAGGTCTACTCTGGTGAGTGAAATAATTTAGTGTATTGTCAAAAACAAAATTAGATTGACAAAGATTAACATGGGTTTTCTGTTTAGGGTTAGGCAGGTGCAGGCAATTTATTGCTTAAATATGATAGCTTATATGCAATATTTTTTTTTATTAAGAAATAAAGCAACTTGCTGAAAACCAGTAGAATGACTTTATAAAGGTAAATAAATATGCTGGCCTTAACCATGCCACATGAAATCTGTGTATAATATAATATAATATTCAAATTGCCTCTGGTAATTGCCAGTTTAGGCACTTGAGAGCCAGCTGCCTCTCTAACAGCAGTTGCGTTGCAAATACAAGTGTGTAGGTGAAGACATACAGTGTATAGACTTGGGCCCAGTATTGTTGTGTGTGTTAGAGCAAGCTGTCTACATATGAGTCCTTCATGTGCATGTATGTGACATTATGTTGCATTTTCTTTTCCCAGGATGGGCAGAAAAACAAGAAGTCAGCTGCCCCCAAGAGGAAGGGTTCCCAAGAGAACCATTTAGACCAGGAGCAACCTTTAGCCCCAGCACAGGAGCAGAGGGCTGATGAGGGCCAAAAAAAGGAGGAAGAACAGCTACTAAGGACTGAACCAAAGAGACCCCAGCACACCCACCACCATCACCACCGCCGGATGGAGCATCACAGCCATAGCCAGCACAACCAAACATCCGGTGGCATGGAAGTACGGTCGAGCAGGGATTATAGCCAAAGGCTTCCTCGCAGACGCCTGCCTGATGAGAGGGAGGAAGAGGTGGAGGATGTGGAGGTGGACGAGGAGGAGACGCGCTATAACCACCGAGGCCATAACCACCACCATCATAACAGCAACCACCACCATCACCACCACCACCAACACCAACAACAGCTGCACTTCGGGAACAGCCAGAAACACGTTAAGGAAGACTATGAGCAGGAGCACAATGAACGCAACCGTCAGCACAGGCATCACCAGCATATTCCACCACGGACACACCAAACAGGTCACTATCCTGCACACAATCATCACAACTACCATGGCAGAGGCAGGGACAGGGACAGGGACAGGGACAGGATCAGGGACATGGATAGAGAAAGACACAAGGACAGGGAAAGAGACAGAGAGAGAGATCGAGGTAGAGGTAGAGATAGAAACAGAGATGCACGACAATTGCACAGGGATTCCTATATACACTAGTGACAGATGTTTCTTCTGTGGGTTGGTGCATGGTTTTATTCTGCTCAAGTTATAATGCACTAATGGACAGGACAGAGTGTGTCATCTTTGTAGAAATGTTACTCTTCATATTGTTCGACTTTTTTTTGTACGCTCTGCCACTCACAAACAATGTCCTTTGTTTCTCTGTTTTTTCGTACTAGTTCTTATTTTATGTTCACCAAATTCATATAGCTCTGTCTGTGTGTATTTTTGCACAAACATTAGACAAGATTATTGCAACGGTTTGCTCATGCAGCATGTATTTTTGATTTTGCATTGGTCATGCAAAATGTAAAAATGTACAGAAGCCAAGAACAGTCGAGGTCGCAATAATTTCATTTTATCAATTAAATTACTTTTCTTGTTATCTTTGGTTTATTTTATTGTGATAACCATAAAATTAGACAGAGTTGGGTAAAATAAGATAAACTTTATTGTTCCACACAATGTGGAAAAAGGTTGTTTGCCATGCTGCTGCCATTACCATAACAAACATACATACAGACATACAATGTACATACATAACAGTTTCAATAAAACCAAACATTATATCCTTCCTGAAGGTATTGCAAGAATGTTTTATTATACAACTGTAGTATGAGAAAAACATTGAGATATCTCCAGAAAACATTTTGTTTTCTCAAGATAGCAAAATAGTTATCCTTGATTCATTTGTTAGTAGGTAGTTTTTAATATTTCCAAGCAAAAATGCCAAATATCTGGTGTCAGCCTCTCTGTTTTAGATCATTCTATAAAAATAAATAAGATGGCTTTGAGGTTTGGACCTGTGGTCGCACAAAACAAGCTATTTGAAGATGTTAATTTGGCCTCTGAGAAATTGTGATGGGCATTTTTTCACTTCTTTTGACATTTTATACATTAAATAGTTCATTGATTAATCAAGAAAGTAAATAGCAGATTAATTGATAATGAAAATGATCATTAGTCATAGCTCAAATCAGGTTATTTTGGACAACATCTCAGTTAGCCTGACATAATACAATAAAAAAAAAATTGTGATCTTGAGATAATGGGATAAAATAAGATAATTGATAAACGGCTGTTCTCGGCTTCCGTAAAAGGAATGCATCTCATGATTTTTGATTCTACAAAGTTACACAAAGGGATGTTTTGTCTGATCAGATGGTCAAAAAAAAAAACTGTAGAAAAGACGTGTGTTTCAGTGTCACATCTGACTCTGCCCCACTGTGTTAGTGTATCTTCAAAAGCCAACAATTTATTTTAAACATTGGTAAGGAAAGTCAAACTATTTTTCTATGTGATTAAAGGGAAGTCAAACTTTGCTTCCTACTTTTCTAAATGGTGTTCAAGCATATTTATTGACTTGCATTTGCTCTGTCTGGAAGCATGACATAGTGTACATATCTTTTGGTGACATTGACCTGTGCTATATGCTGGATACTCTATGCATCTTCTTGTGATAAAATATATTGCTTGAATACAATCTCTATGCATTTGTAGATACTTCATAATTGCCTTGTTAGGTAAATGTACGGAGAACCAGAGAGCCTGTTGCACTGTTTGGTAGAACTTTACCTACTGTATATGATTGCTTTGAGTTGATGTGATTGAGTTGACTCTGTTCTTTTCAAAATTATTTGTTTTGGTTATTTTTGTTTTGTACAGCATTCAGAAGTTAATTTTGAAAATTTGAGAAATATTAAAATGTAAAACAAGGAATGTGTTAATTGACATTTAATGTAAAGATGTCAGCAGCTCAATCTCTTATTACTACTTATAACCAGATCGTCTTTGACATGGAATGTTGGATGATACTTGTGTTGTCTTATGTTGCAGTAGCTCAAAGTGTGTCTACATTTAATTATTATATAGCCTACATTGGTTTGCTTGTGACTGTCCCCTAGAGGATCAATTATTTTAATCTATAATATACAGTGTATATATATATATATATATATATATACTGTCTGTGTGTGTGTGTGTGTATATATATATATATACAAAATATAATCAACAAATAAATGTTGATTATATTTTGTATTATTAATGACAATTGCAAAGTACGTAGAAACTAGTTTTAAGTTATATAAAATAAATGTAATGCAGTGAAAGAAATGCCTCTAATGTAACGTTAGTGGAGTTGTACATAGTATAAAGTGTATATATAGTATAAAGTGTACAGTGGGTACGGAAAGTATTCAGACCCCTTTAAATTTTTCACTCTTTGTTTCATTGCAGCCTTTTTCCAAAAATCAAAAAAGTTCATTTTATTTCTCAGTAATGTACACTCAGCAACCCATCTTGACAGAAAAAAACAGAAATTTAGAAATTTTTGCATATTTATTAAAAAACAAAAACTGAAATATCACATGGTCATAAGTATTCAGACCCTTTGTTCAGTATTTAGTAGAAGCACCCTTTTGATCTAATACAGCCATGAGTCGTTTTGGGAAAGATGCAACAAGTTTCTCACATCTGGATTTGGGTATCCTCTGCCATTCCTCCTTGCAGATCCTCTCCAGTTCTGTCAGGTTGGATGGTAAACGTTGGTGGACAGTCATTTTCAGGTCTCTCCAGAGATGCTCAATTGGGTTTAAGTCAGGGCTCTGGCTGGGCCATTCAAGAACAGCCACAGAGTTGTTGTGAAGCCACTCCTTCGTTATTTTAGCGGTGTGCTTAGGGTCATTGTCTTGTTGGAAGGTAAACCTTCGGCCCAGTCTGAGGTCCAGAGCACTCTGGAAAAGGTTTTCGTCCAGGATATCCCTGTACTTGGCCGCATTCATCTTTCCCTCGATTGCAACCAGTCGTCCTGTCCCTGCAGCTGAAAAACACCCCCACAGCATGATGCTGCCACCACCATGCTTCACTGTTGAGACTGTATTGGACAGGTGATGAGCAGTGCCTGGTTTTCTCCACACATACCGCTTAGAATTAAGGCCAAAAAGTTCTATCTTGGTCTCATCAGACCAGAGGATTTTATTTATCACCATCTTGGAGTCCTTCAGGTGTTTTTTAGCAAACTCCATGCGGGCTTTCATGTGTCTTGCACTGAGGAGAGGCTTCCTTCGGGCCACTCTGCCATAAAGCCCCGACTGGTGGATTGCTGCAGTGATGGTTGACTTACTACAACTTTCTCCCATCTCCCGACTGCATCTCTCTGGAGCTTAGCCACAGTGACCATTGGGTTCTTCTTTGCCTCTCTCACCAAGGCTCTTCTCCCCCGATAGCTCAGTTTGGCCGGACGGCCAGCTCTAGGAAGGGTTCTGGTCGTCCCAAACGTCTTCCATTTGAGGATTATGGAGGCCACTGTGCTCTTAGGAACCTTAAGGGCAGCAGAAATTTTTTGTAACCTTGACCAGATCTGTGCCTTGCCACAATTCTGTCTCTGAGCTCTTCAGGCAGTTCCTTTGACCTCATGATTGTCATTTGCTCTGACATGCACTGTGAGCTGTAAGGTCTTATATAGACAGGTGTGTGGCTTTCCTAATCAAGTCCAATCAGTATAATCAAACACAGCTGGACTCCAATGAAGGTGTAGAACCATCTCAAGGATGATCAGAAGAAATAGACAGCACCTGAGTTACATATGAGGGTCACGGCAAAGGGTCTGAATACATATGACCATGTGATATTTCAGTTTTTTGTTTTTTTAATAAATATGCAAAAATTTCTAAATTTCTGTTTTTTTCTGTCAAGATGGGTTGCTGAGTGTACATTACTGAGAAATAAAATGAACATTTTTGATTTTTGGAAAAAAGGCTGCAATGAAACAAAGAGTGAAAAATTTAAAGGGGTCTGAATACTTTCCGTACCCACTGTATATATACACTACCGGTCAAAAGTTTGGGGTCACATAGAAATTCCCATTGCACTCCATTGTAGACAGAATGCCAGCTGAGATCAGTTGTATTGTTTTTTTAACCAGGGCAGCCGTTTTCAGATTACATTATGTTCTTACATAATGGTAAAATGGTTCTCCAATGTTTTTCTAGTTTTTTATTTTTAAATGATAGATTAGTACACAGAATGTGCCTTTGGAACATTGGATGAATGGTTGCTGATAATGGGCAATGTAGATAATGCATTAAAGATCAGCCCCCCCACCCAAATTAGCAGGTATTCAGTCTACAATGGAGTGGTATGGAAATGTATAAGTGACCCCAAACTTTTGACCGGTAGTGTACATATATATAAAGTATGTATACATTAGATAAGTATAAAGTATGTAGGGCAGGCTACAAGTAGCCCTTTTCAAAATTCAAAACAACAGTTTTATTAAGCTGATGCTTTTATTCAAAGCGACTTACTAAAAGTGCACAAAAAATTCAAATACAAAAATAACTAGAACTGCAAGCAGTTACAACGCACAAAAGCGCACGAAAGTGGAACCCAAAGCGAACTGGCGGGGGGGGCAAACGTATGAGGCGTTCGTAACGGTACGGATTAATAGCGCAATGACTCCGAAAAAACTCTGGGCTTCTAGGCTGGTTACAAAAGCTTGATAAGAAGGCCCAAACGGGTCTACGTTGATTATAGCGCCCCCTAAAGGCCTATCTTTACCAAATTTGGTACAGAGCCTCCGGGCGGCATGCCAAACAATCATCACAGGTTTGGTATCAATACCATTTATTGTGGCAGAGATACTGCAATTGCAAATTTCCCATTTAAATGCATTGAGTGTTTTGACAAAACAAATAAATGTTGATTATATCGCCCCCTAATGGCTCATCTTTATCAAATTTGGTACAGAGCATTGGGTTGGCATGGTCAACACTGCTCACAAGTTATGTGTTGGTCCCATTTAATTTGGCCGAGATATGATATGATATGTGTTTGGTAGCTTACTACAGAAACATTGCTTGGTTTCAAATGCGCACACAATTACGTAGCAAAATTCTTTACACAACTTTTTGTCAGGGCCATCTGCAGATGCTATACACCAGGTGCAGATCTGTCGCACGGCCTAGGACAAGTTTGAAAAAGTTGGCTTCGCACTTTAATAAATTTAATCCGAAATCGACGCGGCCTATATCATGTGACTCATCTTGATGTAGTGAACATGTGGACATGAAGAGTTTTAATGTGTGTACCCTGGTAATTTCAAGTAATTCCCTTTAGTAGAAGTGGTTAATCCAGAAATTGGCCCATAGGCCACACCCACTTGAAGCAATCAGTACCCCACTCTAAGGACCACCTCAGGAGTGGGCCTAGATGATATCCATCAAATTTTTTTGAGCAGTTCATGAGATATAAACTTATTGTATCTGTAGCGCCCCCTAGTGGCCAATCTTTGTGAAGTTTGTTTCAGAGCCGCAGAGGGTCATAACAAGTAATATTCTAAAGTTTGGCTTTGATAGCATTCATTTTGGCTGAGATATGGCAAAGTCGGTGTTTTCACAGTTAGCTACACAAATTTGTTTGTGCATAATATGCGCAATTTTTATTCTATAAAATCTTTTTATACAACTTTGTGTCAAGTCGGTCTGGAGGTGCCAAGTTTTGTGCAGATCCATTGCACGGTCTAGGAGGAGTTCGAAAAAGTTGGTTTTTGATAAATCGCGATTTTTCAGGCATAAAAGTCTATGCGGAAATGGGCGTGGCTTATATCACTAGATTCAGTATGATCCAGGGAACGCGTGGATATATCGTCTTTAAATTTCCAATGTAGGCCTACGGTTTGGAAGTTTCACGCGGTCCACTCGGCCTCGGGCTTGGACCCCTAATTATATCTATGGGGTAGCCCATGAAACAGCGCCCCAGTAGGTAGAAAACAAACGGGACATTTAAAAAAAAATCTAGCCAGACACCGACAGATTATCTACTCTCTGCACTATTCTCACTTTTCAACTTTTCAATATTAAGGGCTATTAGGGGCTTTATGTTGTTTCCAATTTTGCACACTGTTACTTTAAAAAAACAAGACAATATATCAAAGAAAAGTTTTTATTTAGCTTTTCAAGTAGTGCATCAAACCCTCCTGTACATCCAAGTCTTTTTCCTCCGCACCCTGTGACAGTGCCCCCCCCGGCTCTGCTGTCCCAGATGCATCCCAGTCGTTGTCATAAGCCATGACTCTCATAAAGATTATACCAAGCACAGCAGGTAAGAACCAGAGATTTCACCTGTCGGACATCGAACGCCCACCAGACGGTCTGCGGCGGCGATTTTGCAAAGGGTGAATGCTCTGAAACACAAACAGTACACAGCAGACATATTTTGGTGTGTAATCATGGTTGGTAAAGTTTATGTACTTTATATAGCGTATAGTAAATACTGACCGGGGCCCCTAACACATGCAAATGTTAGCTAACGTTACCAGGAAACTTAACTTACCCCTTTGTGTCGGCGAACAATAGTCATGTTGACGTCTGAACTCCGTAGGAATTCCCAAACTCCTGTTTTTTTCAGCTGTGATTTTTGTTGCTTCCTTCAGCTTCTTTTGAAACAAAACATTTCTTCTGCCTGTGGTGAGTAGCCGATGTGCTGTTGTGAGTCGCGTTGAAAATTACATCATCACACGTAGCTATGGTGACCAGCCACGCTGAGGCGTTACTCAATCTGCAATGGAAAACGGACGCAGAATGCGTCGAGTCGAGTAGAGTCGAGGCGAGGCGAGTCGAGCTGTTACCAGCAGTGGAAAAACGCCATTAGTCTGGGCTAAGACAATACAATGTTGATTATGTTTGAATTTCACATTTACACGACAGACCCTTTTGTTCTGTGACCAAAATGACCCCCAAAGGGGCAGAGTTTAGCGGCATGTTTATTCTCATTGGACAGCGAAGATGCACTTGACATGCTGTCATGACAACAACGGACCAATGAGAAAGGATTTGAATGCACCAGGGGAAAATGAACCACCCCAAGGTGCAGGGGATAAAACTGTGTGATTTACAAATATTCAAGACTGGTTTCACGTGACTCCATTATGTTTGTTTTGTGTCTGATTGTCTTTGTCTTATCATCCTCATCATGCTGTTGCATTAAACCTTTTCTTAATTCTCAATTAGACCCACAGCCTCCTACCTCAGAGATCCGATCGAACGCGATGTTAGTTATGAGATTCTAACACCTACATATACTATATGTAATGTTTTCTACTTTGATCAAAAAACTATCAGTAATGTTGAGCCTACGGTGTGACAGACAATAATAGTTCGTGCACACATGTGAGCCGCGGATAGTTCGTGCATACCAAGGGGGTAAGCCTCTCCTCTCTAAGCGTAGCTCACATGGCGCCATTTTAATGCTACAAAGCCATCACCTGCAGTTAGCATTCCATTGACTGCCATTCATTTTGGCGCC
The DNA here is from genome assembly GCA_026937815.1 of Etheostoma perlongum. Taxonomy (NCBI): domain Eukaryota; kingdom Metazoa; phylum Chordata; class Actinopteri; order Perciformes; family Percidae; genus Etheostoma; species Etheostoma perlongum. The sequence goes on along the minus strand of CM049382.1, from coordinate 13,619,289 downwards.
ACTTTGACAGTGAAAAACTTTACATTTGAAGCATTTCAAGACTATTTTGTGCATTGTTTATTTCCAAAGAAACACGATAATGTATGAAAGGCTCCATTACCTTGCAGCTTACGTTTTGGCTTCGTAGCAGATGTTTTTGTAAAAATAGGCTAACGATTGCGTCATAACCATGCAATTTACCGTTGCATAATCGACAAATAGCTGGATTGCCAGGAGAAGCTCGCAGACAGTTTCTAATTCTATCAACTTTGTATGTTTAATTACTAATGTTAGCTAGCATGTTAGTTAGCAGTAATTAGCCTGTGCCTGTGTTATCTCATATAAATATATTTCAACATACATATCTCTCCGTCTCTGCTGATTGGGAATGATTGAGATTTCTCTTGGCACAGCCACCAGAAGACTTACAACTTTCAGACACGTTTCCCACTATGTCGCAGTAACGCCTAGCCATCACTGGAAAAGTGTTTTTATTTTCCTTCACTGGTCTCCGTCCACTAACAACGGGATGTGTTGGTCCACTTCTTTAACTGTCTATGGTACATACCGTGGACAAATTGCAGAGTTTAACCTTCATGGTGGAAAAGTACGGAAAAAAATAACAAAAAAACACATATGGGGACAAACACTTTTGCGAGATCTTGACTTTTTTTTTTTTTATTTGCAATCCAACAAACAATAAGGCTAACCTAGCTAGCTAGTAGCTAACTAGTATCTAGCATAGTATCTTACATCTCTTTGGTTGTCCAAATACATCCATTGTTTATTTTGATAAGCATTACTAATTAATACATGCCAAAGTGAAGTGTTATAATGACCATTGTTGTTGACTGTTGATGTCCATAGTGCTAGTTTGTGTTGTCATAGCAACATGCTCGTTCATGATCTTCTTTCTTGTATCTCTAAGTATAGCTAGTTCATTCTCTTAATACATCCATGGTAAAGCTAGCTAGCTATGTGGTGAACTCATGAACTCGCCGTTTCATTTTATAAAATATTCATGGTAAACATTGTGTTTTTGTTGTTCCTGATTGTTTACATGCATATCAAAATAAACAATGGATGTACAGTACAGGCCAAAAGTTTGGATACACCTTCTCATTCAATATTTTTCCTTTATTTTCACAACTATTTACATTGTAGATTATCACTGAATGCATCAAAACTATGAATAAAAACATGTGGATTTATGTACTTAACAAAAAAGTGTGAAATAACTGAAAACATGTCTTATATTCTAGTTTCTTCAAAGTAGCCACCCTTTGCTTTTTTGATAGCGCTGCAAACCCTTGGTGTTCTCTCTATGAGCTTCATGAGGTAGTCACCTGAAATGGTTTTCACTGCACAGGTGTGCCTTGTCAGGGTTAATTAGTGGAATTTCTAGGCTTATTAATGGATTTGGGACCATCAGTTGTGTTGTGCAGAAGTCAGGTTGATACACAGCCGACAGCCCTATTGGACAACTGTTAGAATTCATATTATGGCAAGAACCAATCAGCTAAGTAAAGAGAAACGAGTGACCATCATTACTTTGAGAAATGACAGTCGGTCCAGAAAATTGCAAAAACTTTGACTGTGTGCCCCAAGTGCAGTTGCAAAAACCATCAAACACTAATACGAAACTGACTCACATGAGGACCGCCCCAGGAAAGGAAGACCAAGAGTCACCTCTGCTGCTGAGGATAAGTTCATCTGAGTCACCAGCCTCAGAAATTGCAAGTTAACAACAGCTCAGATTAGAAACCAGATGAATACCACACAGAGTACTAGCAACAGACACATCTCTGGAGCATCTGTTAACTCCTGAAGGCCTACACTTTGGATCACGTGTCAATACTAACTGTGCCAAACACCGAATTGGAATACTATTTAACGTGACTATGAGATGTTTTTAACCGGTCATGAAACTGTCAATTTAAACTGATGCTGTCAGACGACCGCACGGACAGACATCTGTTGGATCCGGCAAAGCTCTAGCTTCACAGCGGAGCGTTCAGTTCCATTCAAAAGGATGCAGTTTAACAGTCTTATCAGCGCCAGCCGCATGTGTAAAATTTGTCAGCTGTGGAGAAGAGGGAGGCTGGCTGCTGAAAATCAGACGTTTTGGTGCTGGTGTTTTCTTTGGCGCTGGGTATAATGTTCTTTGTGGGGCGCCAGAACTTTCTCTATGCAGGACAAAACCTGCCAGCTGTCACCTGAATGTCTCTGCTCGCTCCATCTCATTTTGTTAATGGATGTTATGGAGGTTATATTATTTGCTGTGCATCCTGGACATTATTGCTCTTGCCTTTTTAAACTGTTGTCTGTAGAGACACTGTAGCAGAAATATAGTATTGAATATTTTGAAATTTCTCAATTCTTTCATTTATTGATTGTTCAGCCACCTGTTGACTGTGAGACCTGTAAATGAGCACATGCATATGGTCTGCCTTTAAGATTCTGACAGCACGATAACCTTGAGCTAAAGTCACATAATTAGAGTATTGCATTTACAACTTTCAAATGTATTACTTTGAAATGACTGGTAGAACATTTACATTGAACATAATGTATTTTATTTTTAAACACACTGGCAGGGAGAGGGATTTCTAAACTACACTTTCTTTCCTTGACGGCTCATAAACCAGCTCATACCGCAGGAACGGTATGACGGAAAATTGTAGTGGTTTTAAAACTGTTAGAATAATTTCATCATCAAGAATAGACAGGAACCACTGAAGTTATATCAAAGTTCATTTTTACTTGTGAACACAAGGAGACAGTTTCCACACAATAGTATAGAAAATGCCTTACTGGAAGCTCTCTACAGCCACTTATTTATACAAATTGGATGTTGATACAAAGTCATAACAAAGTCGATGTTGTCAGTTTATCTCATTCGGTCTGGGAATCTCCTCTGCCTGCTCTGCCACCAAAAACATCCTGTGCCTTTCACAAGGACAGATGATGGCTCCATTGTTATCTTGTTTAGAGTGATCAGTATAATATGGCATTCTTATGCAAAACGTTTTAATAATAATCAGAGAAAAACTAAATGGAGAGATGTCAAAATGATGGAAAGGCACCCCGAGCAGTTGAGGATTCGGTGCCTTGCTCAAGAGCACCTTGGCAGTGCCCAGAAGGTGAACTGGCACCTCTCTCAGTCCACCACCATACTTTGGTCCGTATGTGGACTTGACCGGCAACCCTCCGGTAACTAGCCCAACTCCTTACGGACTGAGCTACTGCTACGCTAGAGCGCATATGCAGAGGCTCAGTCCTCACCACAGCAGCTGTGGGTTTGGTTCCAACCTGCAACCCTTTGTTGCATGTCATCCCCCCTCTCTTTCTCCTTTCATAACTGAGCCAATAAAGCCCTGTAATGCCAGAAAAATGCTAAGTATAGCTAAGCGTGTCAAAAAGATCTTACTCTTTAAAGTTTAAGAAAAAGTCAGACAAAATTCAATCTTAATGCCCATGGGTATTTATTCATAATGCATTTTAATACAGTTGTTTTAATTCTCATGTGCAAGACATATCTTTGGAGTAACCTGGATTTTTAGACCGATAAAATGTTATCAACAGAAATGGAGTGGGCATATACGGTCCGTCTTATCTCATACTATGGTCCAGTCGGGGCATTAATATTTCTGCCTTGTTAAATGTCCAGTAGACATTTCACAATCCTAGCAAGCATAGTTGTTTAAAGTAAAATATGTATGATTCAATTAGTTAAATCAATCAATAAATTCTCCATCCTTTACAATTCCCCCTGTTTATTTAATCAATCAGTACATTCTTAGTTGCTATAAAATATACAACATACAACAACATCAAACACAATTTCAAATTTTTGTAGAGATTTGTATACTAAATAAGACATCTTAAATTGTTTTGTTCATTTAAGCCAGTTATTGCCATCTACATTGATACTCTCATTTCACTTGGTCGTGAAAATGAAAATGCCATCAACCCTCTGACCAGGATACATTGAATGGCCCAGTAGATTCTGCTGGTATTTACATCACACAGTTATAACAGAGACAGAGTTGTCTTCGTCTGCATTTACTACCAGTTTATTAGCGTCAACCAGATCAGGCTGGTACCGCTCATTGCTGAAAAAAAGTGGGTTGTCAAAGGTAGATAACTTTTCAGGAATAGGTAAGCGGAGGCCAGACTTCTTGAAGAGAAACAAGGCGATGACTGCCCCTATGGATATCACAGTAATAGCCAGCATAACTGCCAAAATGATGTGGCCACGGGTTTGAGGATCCACCATAGGATTTACTGCACAGATTCAACACGTAGATGAGCCAGAAGAACAAATGTATAATTGTGAGTCAATTAAAAAGGATAAGGAGATGTAACTTACCAACAGTTGTCTCTGGCGCTTGTCGTAATACTAGAAAGATAATAACAAAAAGCGTATAATTTCTGTATAATTTCATTTATATTTTACATATCAAAATCAATTTATGAATATATATTTGATTTATTAGTTGTTTTAACTAGGGCTGGGCAATATTTCTATATTATATCGATATACAAAGCTGGTTTTCGTCTTAAATTTTGGATAACGCATGAACACAAATGTTGTCTTTCCCTGGTATTAAAGGCTGCATTACAGTAAAGTGATGTCATTTTCTGAACTTATGATTTGCCTTTTCTAGGGCTGTGATGGTATGGATTTTTTCACCACAATATGGCTGTGAAGCACACCGTGAGTGAGTGACGCCAGTGCTTGTGTGCAGTGTCAGAAATTACCTTTGGACTCACCACCCAATTTAGTGGGTAGATGAAAAAATCCACCGTTCAAGCATATTTTATTTTACTGTTTTTTTCTTTTGTATACATCACAAAACTGCTGGTATGGATGTTAGTGATTACTTTTCTCTAGCCTTACCCATGTCATCATTATATCCACGGTATTGATGATTATTTATCAAAAATCTTGGGTAAATATTTTGCAAAAGTACTAATAGTCAACCCTACAATATTGACGCAATATCAGTATTGATGTAGAAATATTGTGATATTTGATTTTCTCCATATTGCCCAGCTCTAGTTTAAACACTATATGTGTTAACCATTCCCTGTTATTTTAAAAGTGTAACAATATTTAAAACTGAGTCCTAATAAGTATGATGATCTCACCTTTTGCTGTTTTGCAAACATATCCTCTGTTATACAAATGACTGCCTGTTGACCATCTCCCATTTATAGCTGCAATCAAACCATAACTGTTGCCACCAGGTTGACCATCATACCAGTTAGTGTAGTCCATGGTGGTTTTATCCAACCACTTCCAAATTCCTGGGGACAAATTGAAATTCAATATTTTTCTCTCTACATTTTATTTTTGTATACTATATTAAGCGTTTTTTTTATATCAGGGAGAAAACCAGTAGTGCAAATAAAAGATGAAATAAAGATAAAAACAAATGAGGACTGTAATGATAGCAAGCAAGTGTATCAGGGAAACCCAAATTTTCTATTTTTGCAATTTCATTATGGCGGTTAATTTTGATGAGTAGGTTAAGTTTTGAATTTCTGTTTGTACTGTTTGTTTACCAGTGTTTCTCAATGGGGGTGTTCAGAAGTTGACGAGGGGCGTTGGAAGCAAAATATTGGAAAGGGGGGCGTTTGTTTGAAAGGTAGTTTAAACCAAAGATTCACAATATCAATACATGTTTACACTTTAAACTACTTGCAAAAAACAGTGGTCTGCAACATTAAAACCTGCCAGTTTACTTCACTGCAACTGAGACGGTGCATCATAACGCTTCTGTGGTTCTGTCAGCTTTGTTTTGGTGCAGCTCTGTGCTGCTTTCAGGGAAACGGGACGTTGGAGCATCATCTTAAATGAGCTCTGTACTTAAGCATGAAGCGTTCAGATAAAAAAAAAAGCAATAGCCGCAGGGTGATGTGATGTCCTGTTATGTGCTTTAACCCCCCAATCTAGCACAAGTAGACTTTATATTTCACAGTAACAGTTTATTGTCAGATTGTTTAGGGAACTCAACATTTCATACTGCACCTGAAGGAAGCTTCATTTCATGGAGAGCGAGAGATATCAACTGTGCTCTGTTGTTTGGCAAACATTTAGCTGTTGCACAAACTCATAGGCAGTTTGGAGCTTGTGTTGGTGTTTTAATACTTTTTTTTTTGCTATTTACTTGCAAGACAGGCAATAGCAAACCTATACTCTTCTAAGCATAAAAAAAGGCTCTCACTAACTTCCAAAGGTTGTAAATTTATTTACATTCTGAAGTAGTTTTTTCACCAAGCACTTTTTTACTCTTACTCAAGTAATTATTTGGATGTCTACTTTTTACTTTTACTTGAGTCATATTATTCTGAAGTAGCAGTATTTTTACTTGAGTACAATTTTTGGCTACTCTACCCAACTCTGCAGTATTCCATGCCCAAAACAGAAAGATGTCTTAAAATGCTTTACAGTAAACGTAATCAGGTTTTTATTGTGTACTCAACTCAGGAAAACATGATTGTATAATATACTAGGGGTGGGAAAAATAATCAATTCTTAGATGCATCGCAGTTCTCTCTAGAATGACTTGATACTCGATTCTGATAAGTTTATAATCTTTTTTTTTTTTTTTAAGACACTTACAAAAACAGTGACTGAAAGAAGTTGGGAAAATTAACAACTTAGAATTTAGGCAAGACTGTAGAAAACAAATGGCCAAAAGGAAAATACATTTTGTATATATAATTATTTTATAATAATATAATAAATAATTAGGCAAAACACATTCATCTACTTTATCACATTACATCTGAACATCTCATGTTTCATGTTCTAAGAAGCTGATTCTCCACCTTTAAACATGACTGAGCCTCTGACATGGAGGATCACTGAGAAGGTGACTTTCAGAAGCATGTTTAAGGCTGAAGCATGGAATGACTACAAAAATTAAAACCTCAATAGACAAAACATTGCATGTTTAGCAAAAGTTGCATGTGACAAATACTGCATGCCAAAATATAAGCTTTGTCTAGGATTAGCAAACTCTGAGTAACAAACTCAGATTTTTATATATATATATATACTGTGTATATATATGTGTGTGTGTGTGTTCTCCATTTGTTGTTGACCAAACAGTTTCTATCTAATAAAGCTACAAAGATACAGTAATCTGTATCTAATAAAGATACAGTCATTTTATAACCATTTTCTTTCAGAGCTTCTCTTGTACAAGGATAATTTCATTTTTTATGCTCAAGTATACCTTAATGTTCCTTTTTATGAAAGAGCAGACAATGTTACTGTACCTGTGTGAGTTTTATACAAGCCGATCCAGAACGATGTTTGACTGTCCTGAAATGTTTTAATGTTGCTTTGAATGAATTCTTGCTCTGAAGGATCTTCAATGCTGGCAAGATTTCCACCTTTACAAAGAAACAAAGAAACAAACGAGCAAACAAAAAACAGTAAGTATTTATTCAAATCTAAACAAAGCTCAGTGATTAAGACTATGTATTAGACCATCCAAAGAAAATCCTTACCGTGTCTTACACAGTTAGCAGATGCATCTGGCCACTTAGTCCTATCTTGGATAAAAAGGTAACAATAATGCCTAAATGGTAGCCAGCTGTTCATCTGGCTTGAGTGTCTAGGGGTTTCTGGGTCTTCGGGGGCAATATCCTGAGAAATCGCTTGACTCTGTTGGTGGCACATCTTTGAATGAGAGAGACATTGATGACACTGGGATTAACTTTCTGTATAGTACATGATTTCAAATCCAGTGCACTGAAAAGCACCCACTGTATGTGTCGGTATTATAGAGTGAAAGAACTACGTCACAGTTGTAATAATGTTCTAAACCGATAAACAAAGGTTGTATGTCGAAATTAACATCAACATTTAGGAATGAGTAACGTGAATTTATTAACATTTACACTAGCCTTACCTGTAGACTTCATGCAAATGCTGGCCATGTTCTGATCACAGTCAGAAGTCTTCCATTTTCCATCCACATTTACGAACACACAAGGTTGGTGCATTGGTTCCTGTCTATCCCAATTGGTTAAGGTGAGACGCCGGCCATCAATATATCGGAAATATCCACCAGTCTGAAAGCAAAGCTTGATCAAACAGCATTCAGCATAATCAATTCAAAAATATAGTCATGTTATTTTTTTCAAGGAAATATTTTTATAGTATGGACTCTCACAGCCCCCCCAAGAATTATCTTAACAGACTGTTTTTAAAACTCTTCTCCTTGGCAATTGACATCTGACGTTGACATTTTGATTTTCTCCATCTCCATCTCCATTCGCTTATCCGGTATTGGGTCACGGGCGCAGCAGCTCCAACAGGGGACCCCAAACTTCCCTTTCCCGAGCCACATCAACCAGCTCCAAATGGGGGATCCCTAGTCCAGGTTGGAGATATAATCCCTTCACCTAGTCCTGGAACACCTCCCTAGGGAGGCGACCAGGAGGCATCATTACCAGATGCCCAAACCACCTCATCTGGCTCCTTTTGATGCAAAGGAGCAGCGGCTCTACTCCGAGCTCCTCTCGGGTGACTGAGCTTCTCATCCTATCTCTAAGGGAGACGCCAGGCACCATCTTGAGGAAACCCATTTTGGCCACTTGTACTCTGGATCTCGTTCTTTCAGTCATGACCCAGCCTTCATGACCATAGGTGAGGGTAGGAACGAAAATTGCCGAGATCGAGAGCTTTGCCCTTTGGCTCAGCTCCTTTTTTGTCACAACGGTGCAATAAATGGAATGTAATACCACACCTGCTAGCATAGCAATAACAATGATAAGTAATTTACGTTTTTTAATCACAGCGCCCAATGGTGTCCACTCTGGGTGGTTCTAGTTCTAAGGAGATTGAAACCACATCACTTATTCTGAATTTGTATTAATAGTATAGGCTATTATTTGTATACCCTTGTAGGCTATATCTTATGGTTTATTGTGAGAAACCAAAGCCATTCTATTTAAATATAAACATTCAGCACCCATCATATAGCCCAAATGGAATGATCTTTTCTTTCGTGCTTACGTCCTATCATAATCTATTACAGTAAAATTATACTTTTACATACTTGTAAAGGAGTGGGATGTGGGTATGACTGAGCCCCTGATAATGTTATTAATGCAACTTTGAGTATAAAATTAAATTTTCTGATGTTTTGTATTCCTCTTGCATTGAATATTTATTGCTCTACCCACCAGACCAGGGACTGCAGGTGGAAAATATCAATGGGGCTACATCCTGGTGGATGCATTGCTCCTTGTTTATACTATGTTCATGTTTAATTGGGCACTGTCCCTGTTTTAAATAAAATTGCGTTACAATTTCTAAGGTAAGTATTTTCTATTTAAGAGGCTTTCTGCCCTGTACCTCCATTTTGTTCATTCCAATCCATAGAGGAGCGTTGAGATTCAAAGCCAGCAGCTCAACATAAGCCTGTGACCACTCGTTTCGCAGGCTAGCCAGTTTGGCACCATCATCTTCGCAGTGCTTTTTGGCTGCATCCCAGTTCATTTTTTGTGTAACAACCTTGATAGAGTCATTGAATATTTTGACATAGTTGGTAGATGTTGTTGGTTCTGGAGAGTCTTGGAGGGATGGGTCTGTTTAGGGTGAGAAATTAAACACATTTAGTTTTTCTATCTATTTTCTATAAGTTCATGAGCTCTGTTGTATAGATTCTTAAGTAGGGCTGTAACGATAACCACAATACCGCGGTGCGTTGACGTGAAGCTCCCCCTGAGCGTTTCTTTGTTTGGATTAAATTATTTTTGCTGGTCATTGTTACAGGAGTGCATATGTTGTGTGATATGAAATATAGTAACACAGAGCCAGACCGATATATTGGTGGGCCGATATTAACGGCAAATATTAGACATTTTCCAAACTATCGGTATTGGCATTTATAACGGGCGATAATATTGAAAAAATAAAAACGGATGAAACATCCTTCAACCATGTAATGGGTGTTGGTGTTGCATAGTTAATCCACCAGAGGGCACTCTACAACATCCCTGTTGCCAACACTCAGATTTTTTTGTTTTTGTCATTGTGTATTTGTTCAGGACTTTAAGTTTCATATCTTAAGTTTGTATTTTTATACATTTTATTTATCAGAACTTTAATATATTTTTATGTTCCTCTGTTCTGTGTTGACAATAAAACAAACAAGTACATTTTTAAACTGCATTATCACCATTTTAGCGAGGACTCATACATAACTACAAATAACTAATGTTAGGGAAATCTGTTAGTTTTGTTACGCTTTTCATCATTGACTGTCTTCTATCCTATGTATAAGGGATTCTGGATTTTAAAAGTAAGAGTAACTTGTTTGTCACTTCGGATTTGCACAAAGAGGATGGCCAGTCCAGTAAACATATTGGGGGATTTCTTTTGTTTGTCTGATTATTATGAATTATTTCTAGGCTTTAGTACGTCTGTTCTTAGCTGAGATTTATGGCATAGTGCTTCAGTTTTCCCTTTTTATAGCCTGCCTGATCTTTTTTTGAAGCTTATATTGGTAAAGAGAGCAAAAAGTTAGCTGACTGCCCTCTTTCTCTGCTCAGCTACTAGTCTGCTGTGCTGCAGAGAGCTTCTGCTCCTGCTGTGTGTAAGCCCTGCCCTCTTGTTATACTTATTTTTTTAATCTTTATTGACAATAGAGCTTTCTGAACTGTCTGTGAAATCAGTGTTTCCTCTGTTGATTTTGTAGTGGTGGCCCGCAAAACTTCTGCCACCATGGTATCAGAAATAGGGCAGAATTTAGATGCGGTTGCCTTTTTAAATTATCCTGCAGACATAATAAACCCCCCGTTGGCAGGCGCTCACATTGCAATTTAACAACAAGTAGAACTATTCAGAGGTTAAATATATATAATAATGTGATTGGTTGGAAATGAGAGTGGGGCGGTCGTCACAGTTTACCGCACACTTGAAAAACAACATAGATTGTGTCTGCTTTATGCTGGATTTTCACAGGCACCTTTAACAACAACAGAGCGGCGCCGTTTAATTTATTCCCTATCAGAACAGTCCGCTGACAATGTGCCCGTCTCCAATGTTGACTCCACGAGTTAAACTTTTGCAGAGCGGTAGCAGAGTTTTTGTGAAAATAAGTTCAGTTTAAGTTCCTTCAACACAGCTGCTCTCACTCTCCTCTTTTGCACGTGACACAGGTCACCAGCCTGATATTTGTCTTTTTCTCTCTCTCTCTCTACTGTACAATGACAAATTCAAGTATCTACAAAACATTATTTGTTGGGGTATTTCCAAATAAAGAGTTGAACACAGGTCAGGTAATTGAGGCCCAACCCAGGTCATTTGTGTGAAAGAGGTATAAGTCATGAACATGCAATATACTATGTGCCTGCTGTTAATAGTGTAAGTGCCCACAACTATGGTGCACATTGTTTAAGCATGTGATAGGTGAGGCTTAGCTGATGGTATTATGTTTTGTCTGTTAGGGAAATACAAAATATCGGGTAAATGTTTAAATATAAAAATATCGAAACATTGGAATATAGACACATCAAGGTAATCAAAGTACCATTGGAAATCTCTGTATATATCAAATACAAATGGACAATATTGTGCCAGCCATTATGGTTTATAAACATTCTAGCCCATATGAATTGCATTCAAGAGAAAGGGCAGAAAATAGGCTTACCAACATTTCGAAGACAGACATATCCATTGGTGTCATTGCAGGACCTTTTTATCCATTTCCCTACACCAGTGTTGGGATTGGTAGTCATCACAACACATGCTTTCTGGTGAAACACAGCAATGGTGAGTTAAAGAGAAAACTACGGTAAATTCCAGGTGACTGACAGCATCTTTACCGTAAAAAAAATTACTAATTGGCAAAATATTATCATTAATTGACCAAGACGTTAACTATCTACTGACTAAGAGGAGGCAGCCCTAATATCTCTGCATACACATTTAAATCACCATTTAAAACATTTACAAACCAATTAAAATAGCAGGGCACCCACTCATTTATATTCAGTATACTGTACTTCAAAAAGGGTTCATTGTAAATTCTTGATTTATTTATTATTTTATTTATCGGTATTTAAACATATTCTAAATATCTTCACAAAACAGCAAATAATCCAAGTCAAGACAAATTAAGTTGTATTGCAAGTAAATAAGTATTACCTCATAAAACATTGCCCGATTATATTGTTCAAAATCCATCACCTTAAATGTAAAATCAAAATGTCAGATATTTGTATGCATATAAACGGAAAATATATTACAAAAAATACAGATGCATATTAATAATAAAAAATAACCCCAGCTTGTCATAAAGTCTTTTTTGGCTCCAAGTCTAGATTAATGAAGTGGTATTGCATAGTCATGGGCTGGTTACTGGTTTAAGGTATACTACGGTATGAAAAAGTCACAGTTTCAAAAACACTAAAACATTTCCGTTATACCATTCCTGCGGTATGAGCTGTTTTTAATGAGTTGTCGCGGACAGAAAGTGCAGAAGAAATCCCTCCAAAGTTACAGTACATTAAGAAAACATTTACTTATCTTGTTTATATTATTCATCTTATATATTTTTACATAAAAACAATTGGAACATGTAATATTTTGTTTAAATTAATATTAAATCCAGTGCTATATTACAAAAAAGATTCCGGTGAAATTAAATGTCCTTCTTTATTTTTCATCTTTTTAAGGCTTTTTAGTAGCTCTGGCAGCAATGGTTGATTGTATTTATTTGAACTTAATATGGTACACATTTAAAAATATACCAAATATTGTATAGGCTATGCTGTTTAAAATAAAATACAGTGTGTTTAATGGAGGAAAGAAAGTTGTTTTTTTACCCAGACATTTCAAAATAATACGTTTTAGAGCTGTAATTGCAGTACCGTGAAACCATGTTATTTTTTCTGAAGGTTACCAAACCGTCAGAATGTCATACCGGCCAGTGCCTAGTATTGCACATACAAATTGTCAAAAAAGTTTTACCTCATAACGATGTAGCCTATTGATGTCAAAAGAATGTTGCCTCTGCAAAGGAAAATAAGGATGTCAGAAATATTTATCATTACACCAAAAAAATTTATTATAAACATTACAGAAGTTGTCACAGTTGTGCAATGCCTCTTGCACAGGAAAGTTTAAACATATTAACTACCCCAAAAGGGTCCTTCATCCATCTAAATGAAGGATTCCGGCGCTGCAACAAAAGAGAAACAGTCACGTTTTTATTAAAAACAGTGAAGAATTAGTTAGTTATTTATTGTAGCACATACCTCTTGTACTTTACAACTTTTAATACCAAAATTACAGTGTACATTTACTTCATTTCCCCAGTTGTTGTATCTTCTTGGTCGCCCATCAGTCCAGAAAAATGGATTGCCACGTACACTAGACAAACCAATCCACAGGTCTGTGGTTGGTGCTTCAGCCAATTTAGTTGTCAAAAACACTGAAAAGGTATCACATATTGATAATTTCAAGTTGTTACCTAAGTGAATACAGTGTGTAGTTCCTTTTTAGCAACAGTATGCTTTATTTGCACATATGTCTTACATTTACTTTCTAGGATATAGTGTCCTTTCTCTCACAAAAAGAGTCTTTGGATCAAAATAAAGTCCATTTAGCTTTATGGAGTTCACACACAACGTTGGCTAATGAACATCTCAGATTACATTTCACTTATTATGACCACTACTACTGCCATTACTAAACATAAGCCAAAATATAAAGAATAACATTGCAGTCAGCATAGGGCTGGACGATATAGAGAAAATAAAATATCATGATATTCTTGACCTAATACCTCAATGTTTATATTGCAAAGACATTGTATGGTAGACTATTGGTGCTTTAACAAAATGTTATTTAAACAATGAGATTTTTGATAACTATTTTCCAGAAATGATAATCCTGATTATTTTGGTCAATATTGAGATCACGATTATTTGTTGATTTTAACCAAAACTAATTTTATTGTCACATATGTCACATATTCATAACCGCTTTCACATCCATATTGTGCTACATTCCTCTAATGTTAAAGTTGTATGTTGTATACATGCAGCTGCAACATATGTAAATGAAAATTATCTGAAATAAATAGCCTAGGATATATTTTAAAAAAAGTGTCTCTAAAAAAGCGCCTTCACTTGTTTTCAACAATAACTGATTAAAAAGGCTATGGAGAGAGAGGGAGTGCAATGGATGTATACTACAGAGTGACGGCTGACTCATTATGAATGGGACCAGCAGGCTCCGTGTCACACGCTATTATTCTACGAACTAAAGTTAGTTGCATTCAGTAACTTCCTCTGTGTTTTTTGGCCTTGCCGCTGCAATAGCAGAGTTACCAGCGGTAACACTAGTACAAATACAGGTTTGCCTTTCATGCTTAACATTATACAGCTGTGTTTATAATAATTAAAACTGCGGACAAAGAAGAAGTGGGGACTGCCGCTGTCGCCGCTGTGTCTCTCCATGTTGCTGGGGAGCCGTGTGTGAGTCAATGGGGACAGGGCTGTGCGGAGAGTAAGAGGAGTGATCCAAACACAGGCACGGCTTTACAAAAGAAATGGGTCATGTAATGCAAAATTAAACCATATCGATATAAACAACATTACTTCATTTGTGGAGAGGCAGCTGATGCAAGGACATTAGGTGCACCAGTGTGACCTAGACCACTCTAGAGCTCTGTGAGCTAACAGACACTAACTAGCACTGGTCACTGCTGTTGTACAAAATGTTGCGTTTACTAGTAAACTGGTAAACCTTGTAACCGATGTATGACCGACTGCTATCTGTTGTGGAATTTTTCTAACGTTACTCGCTATTATCTTCTGTGACTGTCCAGATCTAGAAACTAAGCTGCGCGGTGCAGGGAACAACTCTGACTGGCACATGAGCAGACAGTGGTTTACGGAGGGGTAGATTGGCTTTGCAAAAAGACCTGGAGCGTTCTATGAATGGAATGACGTATTTAAAATATCGCTTGATTACGCAAATGTGATCATGGGAAACCAAAATTGTGATCGTGATTAAAATTCGATTACTTGTGCAGCCCTAGGTTTATGTGCTTCTTACTTTTAGCCACACAGGTGCCATTCTTTTCCTCTCCCTAGCTTTTGTTTCACACTCGCAGCTGGCTGTAAATTTCTCAATTAAAAATAAATAAATAAATGAATTGGTGTGCAAAGAGGAATATCTGCGCGTGTGAAACAATATCATTTGCTTGTGAACATGTTTTATCATGCTTGCAAGATGTGAGAAATGCCTTTTGACAGGAAGTTAACATTACTTTTATAAAGTTGCATTACTGTAGCTTCAGTCTTTTAAATGTGTTTTTGGGAAGGAAATAAACTTGTATTAATCACACTGTTACAAAACCACTAAAGAAGCATGAACCCACTAATTCAAACTGTTCACTTTTTTGCCAGTATGGATGTGAAATAAGTCTTAAATTGCATTCATTATGATCTTAAAAATTCTTAAATTTTACTTGTAGAAACCTGCAGACACCCTGAAAAACAAGTTTTCTGGAGAAAACATACTTTAATAGTGGAATAAACACACCTTGCACTGGTCTTGAGAGAATTGAGGCCAGATTTCCTCCCATTGTTTTGCATTGTGTCTTTGCTCCAACCCACGTCTCCTTCTGGCTATTAATGACCCCGTAACACTATAGGTGAAAAATCAACAGCTTAGTTTGATATCTTGAAAAGAACAGTAGCTTGTTAGTTTTTTAATCCACAAATAGAAAAATGCCTTTTCAGATTGTTGGCCCATTTCATCTAACATCAGTTGTATTCACATCTTACCAAACACCAAAAAAAACAAAAAAACAAGTTGACCTCTGACCTTGGAGGCAAGTTTTTCCCAGTTTTGTGGACAGCCACCTTTTGGAGAAACTGTTGGTGCTACAGTGGCATTGGCAGGTGGTGAGCTACTGCGTTTACAAATTGATGCATGCTCATACCCACAATTATAATCATGCCAGAAACCTGTAAGTCAATCCAAAATATATAATATATAATAGTTCAGTGAAAACAATGAGCATTACATTTAAAACCAAATCACAGATCAATTCTTTATAAATTAATTATATGAAAGTATGCCAGTGCAGGTTAATCACATTTAAGTTACTCACCCATGGATGTAGTCATGGCAGCACAATTCTCATCATTGCGTAGAAAAACAGGTTGATTTTCATCCCAACGTGTAAACACCACTGGAGAACCATCCATCCACCTTTTGTATCCCAATAAATTCAGTTGAAAATTAAAAATAAATCATGGCAGGCTCTTACATTCATTTCCATCTTTTTTTTTTATATAATAAAATTAAAAAAACATTTTTATAATAACTTATACAACGCAACATAGTTTGAAAAATAAGGTCTGCTCTTGAATCCAGACAGAAAAATCAACCAGATTTTGTTCATATTAAAAACTGCACTAATTAATACTTAGGGTAGTGCAATTAGTTTTTTTAAAGATTATTTTTTAGGGCATATTTGGCTTATATTCCTGACAGGACAGCTGAAGACATGAAAGGGGAGAGAGTGGGGGGAATAACATGCAGCATAGGGCCACAGGTCAGAGTCGAACCAGGGTCCGCTGCGTCGAGGACCTCTATATATGGACTATAAGCTATTCGGGCGCACAGGGCTGTACAATTAATCAAATTTTGAGCATGATTTTGATTTTGGCTTCTAACAATCACAAAAAGCACATCACAATGGTAATACTATAAAATATATAATATATAAAATTAAGTTGCATATTAAACTGGGCCTAAAATAACGTGTGGGTGGCCTAAAGCCTTCTTTCATATCTTTTTAGTACATATAATACTAAGCTAATAAAATAATAATTGTTGGCATGATTTTATATATCCTGTTTTAATGATAAGCATACATGTGGCAGATTGAATCCTTAGGATTAACTGTATCTGTCGATAACTACCTTAGAGACTACCTTACCTGTAGGCCAGTAAGCCTATCATCAATGTGTGTTTTTATTATATTATTATTTCAAATTTATATTTGCAAATAATATGTTGGACTCATTTAAAGACATTTCGACTTTTGACAAAACATACATATTATTACACATTGTACAATAATTTGGTGGCCCCCTTGCAGCAACTCTGAGGACCCCCTAGGGGTCCTGGACCCCCTGGTGAAGATATCTGCTTTAGTCTATTTTGAATCATTGTTTTGGTTTTCTGACCCGCAAACTCAGCTCTCATCAGCTTCCTTACCAGCCTCGGCAGGCAAAAGTTGTGATAAATCAGTTGCATACTACCTGCCCGGCGCTAAACAGAAGTTACTTAAAGTTAGAAACTAGCGATTGAAAAAAGTACTTTGTAGTAAGCAGAAGAGAATGGTATTTTCCTCAGGAGTTGGTAAAGACACTAAGAAAATTAGATTGAATATTTGGCTTACTTACTTATTTGGGTGGCCATAAATGTGTGATGGCCATGAAAATAAAAAGACAAATTTGTGTTTTGATGTGCCTGAAGCTATAGCAACCAAGTTAATATTGTTTACAATAGACACAAATCTCACTGACAGTCTGGTGGTCAGCAGTCAGCATGACAAGTGTCAGACAACTATTTAAAAATGTTCCAATGATTTTACGTAGCCTACAGCACAATACATTATTCAACTGGTCACACCATCTACACGTCACATAGTTTTAATCCTTTTTTAAAACTTATTTTTTCATTTTTATATAATCCATTTAATTCATACTCACCCATATGTTCTATCAAGATCTACGTTCAGGCCTATCCAGTAGGGCCCAGGACTCCTGGATATCTACACACAAACCGAGGTGCACAGTAATACCAGAAGTATTTAAATTGCAGTTTGTTCTGAGCTTAAATGCCATGGCTAAGTTATGTCAGTAATGTAATAAATGTCATTCACCTGTTTCCATAAAAAGACACTTTCAGCTTCACTGTTGATAGTTACCAAGTCACTATGATTCCTTTGGCAGAAGTGACGAGCTTCTTCCATGGACGTCGGCACATAGTTAATATAATACTGAGACCCATTCCATTCTAGCCACCCGTTTGAGGTCCTATTAAAGTCTGGAGACGTGCCAGAAATATGTATACAGTAAATGTGCGAGTTTTTTTTAATATTTATTTTGTTAAATATGTAGTTGCATAGCAAAAAAAATCCCATTTACCAGGAGTGACAGGGTCTGGAGGTGGTTTTGGAGTCACTCCTGTTTGAACATACAGTAGATAGAAGAACGTTATACTCAGAACACTAAATAGTTAGTGCATGGGAGTGATAGTAGGCAGCGCATTGTGAATATGTTGACCTTAAATTTGCGGAACACATTGTTGGAAAGTCAAGCTTGCTCAGTTATGCTTCAACAAAGGTAACAAAAGAGTGACATGCTCTTCTTTGAAACCTTAGTTACCAAACGATAGAGAAATAAATGGTTGGTCATTTTACCTATACGGATCTGGCACACCCATCTACGGTATGTCTCACAGTGCACATCGTTCCAAGACCCACTGCTAAGCCGTTCGTTCATTATGAATTCAACGCAAGATTCCACATTGTTTTTATTGTTTGGCTCTCCATCCGCCCAGTGTTGGAACTGCAGCTGTAAATAAAAGCAAAGAAACGCACGGTGGTTTATAATTTTCAATTAACTAAAAATGAATGATTCAACTTAAGTAAAATACTGTTAACTCACTGGGGATCCATCGCTCCATACATAACCGGTGACGGGGTCAGGAGCACTAAGTCCTATCCACAATGTTCCATAGCTATATTGGACAATGATTATATTACATGTTTATTGTATTGGTGATGCAAGTATAAAACCTGTTTGAAAAATATTAAAGAAAACCTATTATGCTTTTCCATTTTTTCTGCCTTATCAATAATGTTACAATTCAGATGTAAATATTAAACGTGGCCAAAGCGTCAAATAATGAGGTAAACGTATTACCTTTAGTCCCTTTTTTGGGAGAGGGGCTACAGGGGGAGACAGTTGCTACAACAGAGCGTCTCAGATAGATGAATGAAGTGAAAACAGGTGCAGCAGCCATGGCCAGTATGATTTAAAAATATGAATTTAAATGAACATTAAAGGATATAAACATTTTTAAGTTGAAACAAAACACAGGTATGAACCTTAAAAGTCTAATAGGCCTCCCTTAAGTTCAACAAAACTGTGTTCTTTAAACAGTTATTTGTAGGACAGTACTGTCCTATTGCTCTGCTGGACTCAAATCAGTTTTCAACATAAAGTTAAAGACAAATATGTTTTTTCTTAATTATGTACTGTGAAAGGTCATACTGTACCGATGTGGTAGCTTTTCTAGCTCATCAGCACTGTGGATGCTCAGCAGGTCTCCTCCGATGACCCTGCAGTAATCTCTGGCTTCATACCAGGTCCTCATGTTTGAAGCTGGACCTAAAAACATCTTGACCAGAAGACAAAAGTTTAATATGGTTTGGTAGTGTGACTTCACAACAAGCAACCTGTGTTGTATTGTTTTTACACTCTTTGTATGTGTGCCTATTAGTAGTTTCAACATTTAGTTTATAGCCCAAGCGTATACACATTTCTATTTATCTTAACCATGGTGCTTGAATTGTTGGTTAGATTTTACTTGGAGGTATCTACATAAGAGTGACATGACTGTCATGAACAAGTCATAAACGTTTGACATAACTCTTCTTTTACTAAGTGTCATTCGGTTTTTGTCATGACAGGTTAGGGTTCATGTGTCATGACTGTGCCATGACAGTGTCACACTTTTATGTAGATACCTTCAAGTAAAGTGTTACCAAATTTTCTAAATTATATTTCATACTTACACTTTCAACTGTTGAATAGGAGATCTTTTTATATTTTGGGTAGTTGCTTTTTTAGTGAGGTAAAAGCATTTGATTATCTATGACGCTTTAACTCGAGGGTTAGGTAAACACTATTTTATTACCAGACTCATCAAGCTAACAGAGGAGAAATTTAATCACAAGTCAGGTCAAAAGGGCTAAAATGTTATTACTCAACCATTTTTTTCATCCCATGTCCCAAATGTCTTATAATATAAATGCAAAATAAGGTAGCAAATATGTCAGTGTATATGTAGGGTATTTGAGAATTGTATTAAAACATACATTTTCTTTTTCTTTTTTTTACATTTGGCAGTACCTTATAGCAGTAGGGTCTTAATCCTATTCGAGTCCAGTCGTCTGCACACACGGCAGGGGTGAAAGTGGGTGGTGCAGGGGTTAAAACTGCCCCCTCAGCCAGGTGTTTGCAGATGTATTTTTCCTTATTGGTGCAGGACAGCACATCCCAGAGGCCAGCAAAAATCCCAGTTGTCATGGCAACGCAGCCCTGTCGGTGACCTTGCATTTTTGAGGTAGAAATGGTGACATGTCAGTTGTGTGGCCACTTTTGTACAGCTTTTACAGATGGAGTTTGAAGTGCATCCATACCTGGCATTTCAGCGTTCCAGTGAGTAAACCTCACTGAGTCTGTGTTGGTCCACACAAATTGATCAATGTCTTTTTGGTTTGAGAGGCCTAGCCAGAAGTATTTCTCTGGTCTCATCCCCACCAAGCTGACAAGGAAGGCATTATCTACCCTGAAAATATTTACACTATTAGGATCGTGAAATTTCTGGTGACAAATGTTTACAGCAACAAAACCTTACATGATTTTTTCTGTTAAAATCATGTTCGTAAATCACAATACATTACACTTACATTTGGATTAAAAAGAAATTTTCTCACCCATTTGAAACATCAGCTAAGTAAGAATCTGAGGTCTCGCATTCATTTTTGGCTTCATCAAAAGTTTTGGACTCAATCCCTGTAAAGTAGCAATATGAGCCGTGTCTTCTCCAACCCTGGATTGTAGAAAAACAAAAAAGTAGAGGAAAAAACAGACCGCAACACACCCCATCAACCTAATAACCTATCAAACTTATACCTTATCAAAAACATGTATGCTGAAAGATGCTGTAATCACTGCAATCACACATTTTATATAAAATAAATATAGCCTAAATCCAAGT
Organism: Etheostoma perlongum; assembly: GCA_026937815.1. Classification (NCBI taxonomy): domain Eukaryota; kingdom Metazoa; phylum Chordata; class Actinopteri; order Perciformes; family Percidae; genus Etheostoma; species Etheostoma perlongum. Next base: position 13,598,237 of record CM049382.1, on the reverse strand, counting down.
GGCCCTAAATTAAAAAGTATTATGAAGTTAAACATTTTATTTAATAATACATTGATGGAGTTGATATATTTTATACCCTAGTAGGAAAGAGGGGCATTAGCATTCAGTTGAAACCATCTGTTAATGTAAGAGTAATATTTAACCATTTAGCAGTTTATTTGGTCTCTATATCATATATCCGTCACTTAATGTTTTTATTTTATTTATTAGGGGCCATGTACAATTTTAAACATAAATGTTACCATGTGATGCATTGTACCAGAGTTAGCCACAGGCTAATTTACATCTGCAGTCCCTTGGCAGGCTAGACTGGGTAAACCCTGCCAACTCTGCTGGCGATTTGATTTCGCCCTGCAGCTGAGTCTGGAAACCTGCACGTTTAATTCTCCTGCTTCAATTCACAATTTTGCAGAAACCAATCACAAACTGACTTATCTACCTGGCGTGCTAGATAGAGATCGTGAGATCGTGATAGAGAAGCAACCAAGCAACTTCTTGTTTACATTCAAAACTGTGGCCACCAAACGTCACCAAAGCGCAGCAACCCGTTGATGCCGCTGTTGCTTCTATCTAATTGCAATTATTGTGACTGATATTGTGATTGCGATATGATTCACTGTACTGGAGTGAATGATCGTTTTTGTATCATTATTCTAATTTTCATTCAAAATTATTTACATTGAAAGAAATTTAAATGATTATAGTGTGATTTTTTTCTGTAGGATACAATTTGTAGGCCGGGACATCTCTGCAGCACCACAATACTTCATTCAGAATGGTTTAACACATATTTTGCCATTAACAAATATTGCGCCCCTCTGCGTCTCTTTGGATATTGCACTAGTCCATATTGCAATTTGATACAATTGCGATTAATTTGGCAGCCCCTCATACAACACAAGTTTGAAAAGAGTCTAACATTTTCAAAACAAAAAAAATTATGTTTGTCTAGGATCTTGCAATGGTGGTACTGAAATAGCTTTTTATCAAGGATTCTTTATAGTTTTATAGCTTGCTTATATTGTAATTCTAGAGGTCTAATTGCAGATTCACCGGCCTGTCCCCAACAGGTGATACAGTATGAGGTATGTGTAAAAAAAACAAACATGCATAAATATTTTGGCTACATCCATAGGGAGGGGCAATCTAATCTGTCTAAAATTTGCCAAGTTATATTTTATATATATAGTTATATAGTGTCTCTAGTTCTATAGTTTATAGGATAGTTTTCATTTTCTTGATGTGTTTTTTGAAGTTAAGATTTGAATCTTAATCTGTTTGGTTCTCCGCTGTGTTCACCAGCTATCTTGCCGAATTTGTTCACCAGCTATCTTGCTTTGTCGGTGCTGGGCAGGTTGAGTATCGTGAATTTACCAGATCTTTGCTGCGCTGGAGACTACCAAAACACTGAGCAAAAAGTTAGCTTTGTTGAGCTTTATGAGGGTATTGAATTGGGTGACGTGCCTTGTGTTTGGACTACACACAAGTTAAACTTTGGGGATTATTTTATGAACATGCCATAAACTATTTTGAAATAGACTTAAAAAAAAGAAGAGTAAACTTAACGCACAGTTTTGCAGCCTAAATCCTGCTCGACTTCATCTCCAGTGGGCTTTGAGGCACTCATCTTCATGCAAATGGAGCCATGTTTTTCCTCGCATGCACGGTCAGCCCAGTTCCCATTCTGCAACAAAGTACCGTTAAATATTTATTTGGGGAGACTGGATGTACTGGAAGGAACTACAGGTAATGCACTGGTCAATCATATGTAAAACAAAATTGCCAAAGTTTTAAAACTGTACAATATGAAAATACTACACAATGTATTCAATTTAACACATGTAGCGTTAATTAAAATATGTGTATTTTCAAAATGAGCCTTTTTGCTGCCTGATAGATCAGGTTTCAGATCATTATTTAATGTCACTTTCTCTCATTTTTGTTTAAGTGTATTTTTTGTGCATATACAGTACATAAAGTTAATATGTCCACCATATCGACATAATGCTCCTTACCTCTCCCCTGATGAGAACACAGTCTGTTATATCCGTGGAGACAGCCGGTTTCCCAAATTCCCAGCTAGTGAAACTGACAGTTGAGTGATCAATCCAGTTAAACAGCCCCTCCGTTGTCCTATCATTCAGTCCAATCCAAAGCTCATCAGTGGATGCTGCAGATATGAACATAACAAACAAGATCTTTCCAAAAACAGTTAACTTGATATGTTACTAGTGAATAACCGACACCTGCACATTTGTGTGTTTATTCACATGTCCGTCTTGACTGGTTCACTCATGCTTCCCAATCACTGACTCATTCTTCAACCCTTTGGCTACCAGCTGGCTAGTGTTGTTCAATTTCAACAAGAAAGTCTATCTACGTTTTTCTGCAGCCTATTATAGCAGAGTGGGACCACCTTGCCTGAATTAAAGACCACCTCCACTAACATTATTGCTAAAGACATAATTCCTCAAATGTAATATTGACCTTCAGAGAGTGCAGAGGTGGGTGCTATATCTTGTACTTAGCCCCCCCTGGGGTCAGCAGAGAACAAAAAACTAAACCGTTTAGTTTTTTTTATAACAATCCATGCTCACGGTTTAATAAACGTGATCAAAGTTAACTAGTCAAACTTATAGGTAAACTTAAAGCATTTATTTTTGTTTCACGTACTGTATCCAAGTTGAGAGATGACAAAGCTTTGATCCTCCACATTGCGGATGCTGACTAGGTCCCCTCCTTCATTACGACAGTCTCTTTGAGCAACAGACCATGTTTTCTGAGAACGATTAAGGTGGAAGCAGTGGCCATTGTAGGGAATCCAAGGGCTTGAACAAAATGCTGTCTCAACAGCTGATCAAGAAAAGAACAGAGACATATTATGTGTTGGATGTACAATATAGCTATAGTATATGGTTCTGAGTGGATGGGTGGACTACAATATAATAGATCTTTGTCTTTACCTTGAGTCGGCAGTACCTCGGCCACTTCACTGTAGCAAATGTAGCCGAGTTTTTTGCTGCAAGTTGAACTTTGCCAAGAGTACTGTACAGCAGGATCAACAATTGCACAGTTTTGTCCCGGATCAGGAAGTGGATGTCCTAAAACAAGATGATGGTTATTTTTGACATATTGGTTTTGCAAACAGCCTCATGTCAGCTCTCAGATTTCTTTTAGTTTTTTACTATTGCACACTCACATTTCAATTTCTGTATGTTTCTAACTATAAATTGCATGTCCCTGCATGCACAGTACAGCAACATGGGCTAGTTGCTACATCCCTACATGGTGATTGTGGTTCACCGGCTGCTGGTGTGCCAAAACATGATCATTCACCAAAAACTGAATGCTATCTACCCTACGTGCAATTAATAAAATTGGGGGGGCGCACCAAATCTCTAGATGTGCTGCAACCGAGCTGTGCTGCAACATGTGAAACAGGTTGGGGCTCTCCAGCACGTTGCTTTGTTGACGGTGGTTGCGTACATTTTTCCTGTCATTCTGCGCGGATTGTAGTATGGTGCTGCACCTGTGAGTTTTAGTTTTTTTTTGTATATTAACAGCTGCCTGATGAACAGGAACTGTGGGGCCTGTGAGGTTTACTACATTTGGTCTTCCATAATGAAGTAGGAGAGCGGTTTTGAATCCAGTGCCAAAACAGTACTATTTTTGGCATGTGCATGCATTTGCCATTGTGGTAATGATCGCTTCATTTCTTAGGATTGCTGATAATAGATTTTGTGCTGACCTGCTACTAGGGCCCTATTTTGCACCTGGCGCAGCATAAAGCCTGATGCAAGTTTCTTTGCTAGTTCCCATCCAGCGCCCACGTCGTTTAAATAGCAAATGCACCGGTGTGCTGGTCTTACAGGGAGATTTGTTCAGGTGCATTCTAGGCACATTGCTATCTTGAGGTAGTGGAAACTGACAGCATCATTGACCAACAAAAACCTGGTCTTAAGTCAATAACGCAGCATTTCATTGTTATTTTAACAGTGCATTAGTAAAATACACCTAGGCTCATGCACAGTGAACACACTTTATGCTGGGACGCGAAGCAGCACACAAACATGCAAAAGCTAAAAAATAAAAATATTACAATATGAAATAGTATTATGATATGATCTACTCGCACTCTGACAGCCGATCAGTTTCTTCTCCTGAAAATCTCTCCTTCCTGCTTAGCAAATCCTCCATCATAATAGCAATTCTTTTAAAGGGAATGGGAGATGACACTCTGGTTGGTTTATTGCATTTTAGGCCCATAACACACCTATGATAAATTAAGACACTAAGTCCAACCCTTTTGAACCTTGCGCCTGGCGCAGGGACCCACAAAATGGTTACCAATTGACTCAATCTGGTTGCCAAGAGCAACCTGGCAACCGTTACTGTCAAACCCTGTACCTGAGTCCCATTTCAGATAGCGAAAAGGCCTCCCATTAGACCATTTCCAGCCATGTTCTGGGTCCAGGATCAGCCCCGTCCAAAGCTTATTGCCCCCTGTACTTAGCAGTGCTGTTGGGGACATGGGAAACAAAAATGACAAAATAATGAGTCTATCCCTTCTGTCATGCATTTAAAAATGTATAAAAAATCATCGTTTCATTATCAGTACTATTATAAATCAAATCCATTAATGGAAAAACAAATAGCAAATTATTGTATGTACCCTGATGCATGCTCTTGTATAGAATCACTGTTACCTGTGACGTAAGCCTGCTGGTGAGGATCGGTGATACTAAGCAGGGAGGACCCCTGCTGTTTACAGCTGGCTTCAGCCTGGGGCCAAGTCAGAGCTGCCTTTGTGTTGAGCTGGTAATACGCTCCTGTTGTTGGGTGTATAGTCCAGCCCTCTTTTGCTATGAATGTATACAAAATATGGATAGGTTATGTTTCCTACAAAGTATAACGCTTTCTCCTTATAACCTAAAGTTGTTTTGTCTTTATTAAATGAACAGGGGTTGACTTAACTGTAAACTAGCGGTAGTAGGCCCTAAATTAAATGATGCCTGTAGGTATATGTCTCAGTGAACGTGCAGTGGCTCTACGGACTGACTGTTCAGTGAGTAGAAGAGAGCAGCAGCATGGTCGACAAATGTGAGTACATAGTAAACTTGATCATCAGATAAACATTCACAAACATTGACACACCGATGACGCAGCCCAAGCACACTTCAATGTGGGAATGCAGAGCCAGGGATCAAACCTTCCAATTGGGATTGTTTTAGAATTTGTAGCTTTATTGCAGCAACTTTCTTATTTGATAGAGGTGGGGGGGAAAATGATACAGCATATTTAAAATGTGTGCTTAGCTTATTTTATATTAGATCTAGGTTCAAATAGAAGCAGTGTCATTTTAGTCACCTGACGTGGCAAGTATTGAGACATAGTCTCCATTTGTTTTAATTTTTCCGTGGTTCGGTGTAACTGTATTGATACACAGGCGCCAAGTATCAATCTTGTATTATATAAATTGCATATGAGAATTTAACATTTTGGTACTAGTATAATCAAATTAATTTAAAAAATAGTTTTTTTCAGTCCACTAGATGGTAGTGTTGTGCAATTAATTGTTTTGCGATTTCAGTTCCGATTTGGCTCCCCAACGATCACCAAAATAGTATTATTGAGAAAAAAAAACAATTTTGCCACGATCCATTATATCCAAAGGTTAATGAGTAATTTTGTTCAATATTGACCAAAATAATTGTGATGATTATTTTTTTTCCACAATCAAGCTGTCCTACTAGATGGTGCAAATTTATCTTTTTAGATGAAACATATGTAAGGAAACAAAGTTTTCCTTGGGGTACATAATTTAAAGTTGAAAAAAGTAATAAAAAGCAATATATTGCAGAATATCACAATATGTTTAAAATTACAATAATACTGTATAGTGACATAAGTATCATGATAATATTGTATCAGAGGGCCACTGGGGATTCCTATCCCTAATATTTAAAGCGTTGTCTACTGTCATGGCTACAACTTAATGTTCTGTTCCTCTGGTTGTCAACCACCATGTGACGATGCTCTCTATCAATTCTCTGTACTTCTCCTCTTTAAAAATAGTCTCTAAGGGAAGACAGCATGTTTCTCACTGGAATCAATCCCTTACATTATAAGTCTGGACAGACATAGATGTAAACTGCAACTTGACTGGTTGGCAGAGGCATACAACCACAAGGTGATAATTCTAGTTTCTCAAAATACACAGTTTACAAGAATAACTTTTTTCCAGTGTCTGGATCCTCTCTATTCATGGCACTTCAGTTCCAAAGTCTGAGGTTTTTAAAATTAGAAGTAGAAAAAGATGCATTTTGATTGAGATGATAGCAGCTTGAACAATAATAATGGCTAATAATGGTACAGTAAGGCTAGTTAGTTAGTCAGTTAAGTTTAGCTTGACTACATATTTTTATTTTTAAATTGTATACTATGTAGTTACATTGGCAATTCTGGCTCCTGAAAGATTTCATGACTGAATTTTGAAATACAGTACTCACAAGTAACTGGGCAGTAGCCCCAGCGTTCACTTTGATATTTTGTCTCAACTGCACACCAAAGATCCTGTCTGACTGTAGTGCAGTCTGAGTACCATTTGTCTTTGTACTGGAAAGGAAACATGCACGGCAGTCCAGCAGCATTTCCACCAATGGCATAAAGTTCTAAGAGGTGATAAGAACAAAACAAGGATTAGTTTCAGAGCATCTGTGGTCTGCAGTGTTGTACAACATACAACAATCAACTTCAAAACATGACACTTAATTCTCCTTTATATGCTGAATAGAATTCTGAGATTGTCAGTTTTATTTTAATCACATTTTGAAAGAAGTACTTAAAGCTATAGTGCATAGTTTCTGTCTCCCTATGAAAAATTCTTAGTAATGACAGCACCGTTGTTGTTGCATCCACATGATACAAGCCTTCCGTGATCGCGCTTTACCCCCACCCCTCCTCCACACAGTTTCTAGTCGCCAAGGAGGACACTGAGGAGTAAAAAAACATTGATGTACTCTTCAGAAGAGGTACTGTAATTATCTTCACTCAAGTTTCTGTGCGGGAAAGTCACCGGAGGACACAATCTTCTGAACATAGCCATACTGAGAAATACAAAGAGAGTTTTAAGCTGATGGGCTTAATTTGATTTGTATCAACTCATTTGGCAATGGCTTGAATGTAACAGATGTTCATTAATAATAATACAAAAAGTTATGCACTAAAGCTTTAATAAGTAAAAAGCAATGCATGGGTAGCTGTTTACCAGTTTGACCTCATGTTGGCTAAAGTGAACATGTAAATGTAATGTTTAACATAACCTCATCATCTCTCTAAAAATATAATGTCTAAAACTGTCTTCATCATTACATTTCTTACTTGAAATTCTATGAAAATGGTTGTGATTTAGTGTAAACAACACAGTTTTATACTGTACCTCTGTATGTTCTTGTACAAGCACCCTTGGAGGTCCCTGAAATTGTGAGGTGGTTATTGGGTCCTATTGTTTTGGAGAGAACTGCTGTGTTATCTGCAGTGAGCTCAATGTAAAGCTCTTGGTCTTTGAGGGCGAGCACTGTTCCATTCTTGCATTCCCACTTCTGGAGGTCGCTGTTTTCATCACAATCGTAGAGGCTTATTTCACTTCCCACACTTTTCCCCTGGACTCCCAGGCACTTTATCCTTTGTTGAACAAGAAGTCGGTCACCAGTTGTCCAGCGTAGGTCATTGCAGTTACTATTTGTTTTAACCAGACAAAAACCAGTGTCTTTGTTGGTTAGTTGAAATGGTGAATCTGTATCAAAAGAATTACACACTTATCAATATTTGCACATGGGCAAATCACTGGGGATGTTTACATTTTAAAAATTATTTTTAAATTATTAAATTAAATTATTAAAATAAATTAAAAAATTTAATTATTTATGAAGATGTATTCAATGAATACAAAGAATTGAGTATAGTGCACATCTAAACAATCTCACAAAAAACTCAAAATGAAAAGTTTGAATACTTTACCATCTGAAGCCAAACATTGTAATATTTGGATGAAAAGCACAAAGGCTGTACAAGTTATCTTCATTGTTTGTGTTGTTTTAAGATGTCTCACAGCTGAAGACTTTATCCATGCATTTCTCGCAGAGGATTTAAGAGTTGTGTGAATGATTGTCAAAAGTCAATCTTAATAGTACTGACCCATCCTATCTTGTCAACATTTTCCTTCCGACTTAAACCAGATTTAAAAAAACGGAACCAAGATTCGGATGTTTATACGGTTTCATTGTAATATACAGTGCATTCCCAGAACACACTGCTATGTGGATGTGTCATTTGCCATTGCATAATAAACAGACAATGTAGGAAACAAGAAGTTCTAGTAAGTGAGCTTTAAAGGGATTGCCAGTCTATGTACATACCATACAAGTGAACCAGATCAAAACATTTCTAATTTTTGATTGTGATTGTTATCATGTATCTTATTTATTACACTAAGGTAACCACCATTTATTCCATTTATTAATCATCTACCCAATTATTCCTGAATTTATTTAACATTTATGACAAAACCAACAGTTTTTCTTTCACTATTGATGATTGCTCTGTCTCACCCTCCCCCAAGGTTAAGAGTCTGGGTGTCATCCTTGACAGCACACTCTCCTTTAAACCCCATATCAATAACATTACCCGGTCTGCCTACTTCCACTTCACTCTCGTCACTTCCCGTCTGGATTACTGCAACTCTCTCCTCTTCGTTCTCGCTCACAAATCCCTCCATAAACTTCCCTCCATAAACTGGACCGGCGCCCGGTCCAGTTCCGTATCCAATTCAAAGTCCTCCTGTTTGCATTCAAGGCCATCCACAACCTCGCCCCCCCATATTTGTCTGATCTCCTCCAGCGTCCCACTCCCTCCCGCTCCCTCAGATCCTCTTCCTCTAAACAGCTCTCTGTCCCCTCCGCCTGTCTCACCACCATGGGGAGCAGAACATTCAGCCGCTCTGCTCCCCGTCTCATTAGCACCCCAACTCAGAAACGTTGATTCATTCCCCCATTTTTAAATCACTCAACCAACTTAACAATCCACTCAAAACACATCTGTTTAAAACTGCCTATTCCACTTGAATGTCTATTGCTCTGCCTTTTTCTCTGTTATTGTTGTATAGTGTTTTTTTGCTGTTTTTAAAATGTCTTATGTATGTATACCTTGTACGGCGTCCTTGAGTGCCAAAAAAGGCGCCTTAAATAAAATGTAGTATTATTGTTATTATTATATTTATTATTATTATTAGTAAAAGGAACACGACTATGATTTTGACACCATATTTAAAGACAAAGAAAGCAGATGTGATGCAAATTGCGGTGGGAGCAGCCAAGCATGATTCACACAGATTCTAGAGAACATTGAAGTTGGCCGTTTTAAATTCTTGTCCATTTCAGCTTAATTGGAGACTGTATTGTGTAATATCCACAAGAAAGCTTTCATAATGCTGACTTGGGTTGTCGCAGAAATATTCCTGGTTTTCCCCTAAGATTGTTTTTCATGAGTTTTATTTTGCTACTCTTAAACGAGAAGGCCTTTATACACATTCTGTTGCACACATTTGTATATGTTTAATTACGTTTAATAAAATGCTTTGGGGCTACTTGCCTCCCATCCTTCGCTCTACGGTCCTACTCTGGCTCTTTCCATACACTGTGTGCAAAATTAAAAGGCAAGTTGTATTCCTGAGGATTTATTGTATTGTAACAAATACATTGCTCTCAGTTAATCAGGAATGTTAATAAACCTCAAATCTGAATATTTAACAAAGTAAAAGTGAGTTTTGACATTCTCTGGAGAATATCTGAGTGCAGAATTGTTAAGTACGGAGCCCCCCTCGAGTGAGCGACCCGGAAGTATGACGCACTTCCATCACCAACAAGCAAGAAGGCAGTCAGGAAGACTTCTACCCGTTTTCTAGGCGGTAGTGATTGGCCAAAAGCATGCCAGATAGTTACGAGTTAAACTCATAATGCTACAATCGTCACATTTTCCCAGACCAAGGCAAAACTTTCCTGACTGACTTCTACTTTTACTTTTGGACTGCTGGTTCATAGACCAACCCTGTCTCCTAACCATTAACTTTAAATGCTACTAATTTGAAACAGCAAATACTGAGCTTAAGGGTTCATTACTGAGCTTGGACATACATTTCCCAGACCTCTTAGTCACATAACATCCAATTATTTAAGGTATATTTTTGTTTTTTGCTTATCTTTTATATTTTTTATATCTATAACCAGACCCGCCCATTGCATCTATATCTTTTTGTCTGGTTAATGGGCTAATAACGCATCTTCCCTCTCCATTTTAAAAGCACTACACTACAATACACAACAATACATACACTACAATACACTTCTACTACAATCTCTATAGCAGCAATGATACACACTCCCACAAACACCATACACAGCCAGATAGTCTATATAAAATAGTCTACACAAAACTGTTGTATACTTAGTGGTGTAAATTTGCTATTTTGCTATCTATTTTTAGAAAAAAATATTTTCAAGCTGCCATCAGATGCAGTAATAGTCCGGTCATTTGCCCTGTGTGTCATTTAGTTTACTACACACAAAGTCTTGGAGATCTTTGTGAGCAAAATAAATCATTTTTCATAATGAATACACAATCTATTTGTTTCTATCTAATACTGTTATATCTGAATTGTAAGCAGCGTATAACATGTAAGGCTGAAAACAAATTTAACCTTGTAATTACATTTTATTTTATTTTGGCAAGTAAACTAAATAGTAAATGTAATCACAATACAAATGATAACATCACATTTTGTGAACGAAAATAAGTCCCCCTTAGCATTTATATTTGTCTCTCCATCTCTCCCGTGGGTACTGTCTTTTTAGTTCACAGCCAACACACAACTGGCCATCTGATCGCACACATCACCACACACACCAACCTATAAAAATATTATAAATAAATAAAAACAATTTTGAAACGTAGAAAAGGGTTTTGTTCAAATGAGTCACATAAATAACATTCCTGCTATTGTTGGAACACAACTTTTATAGTCGGTCCTCATTGGCCATAGTTTTCACCCTCAGCTTACTTGCGTGCATGGTCATGAGGGAGAGAAAGGGTTGATGTTGAAATACTACCTTGAGCACACTTATCTGAATACCCAATGATAATTGTTTCTTTACCATAAATGGTTTGTAGTTGAATTAATTAGTACCGGGTAGCAAAAAGTATGATGTAGTTGATGGTCCAAATTGATTACAAATTGATACGTTCCTTTTTGAAAATAAAGTTACATTCAAAGAGGAAGTGGTTCTTTGAAACTGAGAAGTGTACTGTGAGGACACTAGTGTTGAGTAAGAGGTCAAAAAGTAAACAGGTGAGATGTGCTAGTACAAATTGCTTAGTTGACAAAACAAATTGTGTGTTTCAGCACAATTTGGCAAAAACATTTCCTCTAAAGAGTCTTTGGCTGCCTCCAAATAAAAAAATAAAAAATCTTGCCACTTTTGTCCAAACTGAATGATATAAGTATCAGATGTTCAGATACCGGTATTGGTATCGTCTCCCGATACTGCCTAAAACGCTGGTATCGGTATCGGGAAGTATTGGAGTTTTTGCGCAAATCCGAGACCATGTAATAAAGCCCTAAAGAAAATATGTTTGTAGTAGAGTAGTTTATATTCTTTTTCCGTTTTAACTGACTGTCAAACTGTATAAAAAAAAGAAAGTTCTGTAGTGTTCATTGTTTGTGTTTGTTCATGTTTCACAAAAGTTTAACTTGAGCCAGACCGACAACAAAGATAGAAATCATATCACATCCATACATGGATAGTAGTATACAGTTATTAAAACATAAAATATATGACACACTGGTATCAGATCAGCACTCGGTATTGGCCGGTACGCAAGTTCAGGTATCAGAATTGGTATCGGGAAGCAAAAAATGGTCTCGGACCATCTTCATTTTGGACTCTGACTGACACTTTTGGGGTCACTTTTGCTCATTGTTTTGAATGCGCAAGGTACATCTTAAGAGGTCACCAGAATTTCCAGCTGCATATGACTAAGTATCATGTAGGGCTGTGACAAAAACCCCATCACCACAGTACCAGCGGTGACGCGACACTACTGTGGCGATGACATCTTCACATCCATCACCGCATTTCTTTAATTACTTTTTTTTCCGGTAATTATTATGAATTTTTTCTACAGGTAACATTTTATACAATACACAGCATTAGGGCTGAACGATATTGTGTTTTAGCATCAACATGTGCGCATGTGCGATAGTCACATCGCAGGACATTGCAATGTTGACACTAATCCTTGACACTAGTCCTTCACGCTGGCTGATTCTGGAGAAACATACAATGTAAACTTTTGTTCCTACCAAAACATTAATTCTGAGGATAAGCTCATAATTGCTGTTGCTGGGTTACCTATCGTTTATGTTCTAACGTTGTTTGTACATAGGGAAAAGTTAACGTTACCTGTCGGTCACATCGTCTCTAAACGGTCCACTCACAGTGAAGTCCTGCACGGATGAATAGGTTAGTCTGGCGGCTGCTTGCTCTGCCTGCACACTGCTGCGGCTCTGCGGCTGACGAGCGAGCTAACTGCTAACAGACACCTCTGTGACCAATTAACAATACAAATTCTGTCATTATATATGTAATTTATAAAAGGATTCTAGTGTCAGTGTATTGGCAATGCAGTGGCTGCTTGTGCTTCTCTCACAATCGAACAGAGAACGCCGCCATGTCAGAGCGGCCAAAGTGTCAAAAAGCTTCCTCACTTTTTGACAAGTGTCCTTCACAGGGCAGCCAGGGCTTCTTTGCAGCTCAAGTCGGCGGTGGTGTGTACGTACGGTGACAAAGAATGGTTCACATTAGAAAAGATCCTTTTTCAATTTGATCTTCTATGTAGATGCAATCCCCTACAAAATCACAGCAGTAGTTGAGAATGATTTATTATTTCTAAATAGAGCTGTTTATGTCATCTTTTAAAAATTACTTTTTCTTTTTTCATATCGCAGGGAAAATAAATATTGCAATGTCATTTTTTTCCAATATCATGCAGGCCTTCAAGGTAGGGAGGGCAAAGACATTTCACTGTTTTCAGCTGAGGTGTACACATTAACGTTACCGCATGGAGGTTTTGGAGCCAGAGCAGCTTACATTGCTAGAGAGAGCAACAAGTTAGCAGACCAATTCGCCCTCCCTGCTCTCTGTCTGATAAGTTGCTAGATTGCTGTGCTGCAAAGCGTCTGCCCTCGGCATTCTCGTTTTAACTTACGCTACTCTTGTAAGGGGGGTTGCTGTTTATCGCCATACTTTGGTAATACGTTGCTTCTTCACCGCGGTACAATAAAAACTATAAAGTCACAGTCCTAGTATCATGTAACTGTAAGCAGGATGAAAAGCAGTAATGATAGTAATTTCTGGTATACTTTGTTTAATATGCTTTGTTTAATGTGTTTAATGCTAGATTACAACTCTTGACTTTACACAGCAGCTGATCTGTAACAAGTATTAAAATACATAACATTATCACAGTTTATAACACTTATAATGAATGTGAAATCATTGGATAAGCAAAAGAGAAGCCACTATCCATGAGCCCTTGATAGAGTATGTGTACCATTAGATTCTGATTCCGTTCATTTTTGTGTTACAAGGGGCTCAGGGCTCTTTTCCTTTACGTTCTCTACATGTTTATTGGTGTCAACCACCTTAGGCTGTGACCACTCATTGCTGAAGAAGACTGGGTTGTCAAAGGTGGTTAACATGTCAGGAATGGGTAAGCGACGAGTGAACTTCTTGAAGAGGAAGAAGGATATGACTACCCCAGTGGCAATCCCAGTAATGACCACAACAACTGCCAAAGCTATGCGGCCACGGTGACGAAGATCAAGTACTGTAAGATTGAAAAAGTAGATTATCAGCCAAAAAGAAATTGTCACAATTTTCTGTAAAATAAAGAAGGTAAAGATGTGTTACCTACCAGCAGGTAATGATGTTGGAGGCACTGGTGGTAATACTAGAGAGAGAGAGAAGGCAAATGTGACAATGATTGTTTTTCCGTTGTAGCGCGTCATTTTGGAAGACAACCAACACAGCATTTGTCAAGCCTTATGACTGTATTCCGTAAACATGAATTAATTCAAATTGAGTATAGAAAGAATTATGTAATGCGTGTGCAGGTTAATTCCCCCCAGAAAGGTGAATGTCTAAAATGTTTTTTTCTCAGCAGGCAATTTATTTATTCTATTCACCACTTTAAAGTTTGTCTTTAATTGCAAGATAGCTTACAACAACACTAGTTACCTTTAAAACAGTGACATAGGTACAACACTCCCTCCAACTCTCAAACAGAGAGTTAACACAACAAAAGAATAACACATTTTTACCTTTGGCTGTTTTGCAAATGTATGGTCTACGATACCATCGACGACCTGTATTCCACTTCCCAGTTGAAGTGCTAATCCCTCCGTAGCTGCGATCACCAGGTGTATCTTCAGCCCAATTAGTGTAGTCCATGACTGTTTTGTCCAACCACAACCATTCCCCTGGAGATACAGACCGGTAGATTTATTTTGTTTAAAAAAAAAATTTCAGTGTCTTTTTACACCAGAATAAGTGAAAAAATTGATAATGCTCTTATTTAATTATGCAGAAAACAATAGACAAACAATAAAAATGAATTATGAGAAAAAACAAGTTTTTTTTTTCATTAGTTTTTCACCAGTTTTCTTTAATAAAGTTTTTTCTTTCTGTGGAGATGAATATTACTTTTTATGAAAGAATCAACATATGTAACTGTACCTTTGTGAGTTTGAAACATGCCAATCCAAAACAAAGTGTGGCTGTCTTTAAACATGTTTGCATTGCTTTGAATGAATTCTTGCTCAAAGGGATCTTCAATACTGGCCAGTGATCCACCTTCACAAAACAAAGGACAAGTCCTTACTAAGAGCTACATGCATTTTAGTGCCTAAAAATATCTTGGAACATTCACAAAAGGACTTACCATGTCTTATACAGCTAGCAGATGCATCTGCCCACTGTTTTTGTTCTGTGAAAAATATGTAACAGTAACCTCTAAATGGTAGCCAGAAGTAATGCTCGTGTGTAATTGATGTATCTAGATCTTCAGGGCAAACTCCCGGAAAAGCACTGGACTCTGTTGGTGGCAAATCTGTGATTGAGAGAGACGATGATGGGATTAACTAATTCGATTTTTTTTCATAGTTTACTCAAATTAAATCCAGTGCATTGAAATAGGCACTTTATGTATTTAACAATATTTTAAAAATGAACACAAATTTAAAAGCATAAAAAAGTCAAAGTGTACAACCCATATAATTTACACTTATGAACAGTGATTAAAATATAAAAAAAAAATTAAAATTATGTTCCAAACTGATAAGCACAGGAGGTGTTTTGACCTTTACAGGTGAATGCCTAAAATATCAGACATGTTGGCCTTTATAGATGAGTTGCACATTAATTTATTCAAATGAACATTACTGTACTTTGACGTACTTGTAGACCTCATACAAACACTGTTCATGGTCTGATTGCAGTCAGCAGTCTTCCATTTTCCATCCAGATCTACGTAGACACAAGGTCGATCACTACTTGGTTCATTTACCCCATTGAGAAAAGCTCATGCGCCAGCCATCAGTAAATTTGAAATACCCATTGGTCTGAAAGAAAAGATTGGTCAGACTGCATTCAACTTTATTATTCAATTTCTTTTTGAAAAACAATTTGCAATCTCTGGTTTTTAAAGAAATGAATGAAAGAGCATTTTACAGGTTGGTGTAGACATAAGTGACAAACCTTTTTGTTGGAATTTAGACAGTAGTAAGTATTTGCAAGCAGGGGTTAGGTATGTTACTTTTCTGTGTGCTATTTTCAAGTTTTTTTCTAGCACTGTACCTGCACTTTGTTAAGTCCAATCCATAGAGGAGTTTTGAGATTCAAAGCCAGCAGCTCAACATAGGCCTGTGACCACTTGTTTCGCAGGCTAGCCAGTTTGGCACCATCACCTTCGCAGTGCTTTTTGGCTACATCCCAGTTCATTTGTTGAGTAACTACCTTGATAGAGTCATTAAATATTTTGACATAGTTGGTAGAAGTTGTTGGTTCTGGGGAGTCTTGGAGGGATGGGTCTGTTTAGTGTGAGAAATTAGACACATTTAGTTTTTTTGTTCATCTTAAGGTCAAGAGGTCTGTTGCTTAAGACTCACTTCCTTGAATCTCCAATAACTAAAATTTTTGGCCATTTGAACACAGAATTGACATATACAGTAACCAGTTTAGTTGATAATGAAAAACTTTTTAACTGCTGCACATCAATTATGGATAAACATTAGCTTGGCGCCTCCATAAAGAGAGCAGAGAGGGGAGCAGAGAGGAGGAGCTAAAGATTCAAGAAATAATAATCTGTAGGCTCATCACTATAATCAACCCTTTTTAACATTGTCACATTGTTTCATCATTTAATACATTTTGATTGTAATTTATTGACTATAGACGCTTTAAGAAATACTTAATCAATACTATTACTGTATCACCAAAAATAAGTGACAATCTAAAATTTTGAATTAAACAAATGGAATCATCGATACTGCCACGTCACGTCTGGTCGGCTTGTCAAGCAGCCCCCCAAATCCCCAGGAACAGCACCGTGTCTTACCATGGGCTTAGCAGCCAACGGGGGGAACTGCACCTTTCTGACCCAAAAAGACTTTTCCCAGAAACTTTACATGGCTAAAGAAACTTCTATATTTTCAGCTGACAATTTTTCGGTGGGTACAACAACTTACCAGCCCAAACACCTAAAGGATCCTTGTTTAAAACATCACGTTTAAAAAAATGAGTAACATTCACTCGTAGCTGAATCCAGAGTTATTAAACTAGGCATGATGAACGTGCATAATGGACGCGAGCAGACCCGCGTGAATGTTAGTTATTGCAGAGTCGCCCTCTCTGCTCTCTATCTGCTTAGCTGCTAAGACCGCTGTGCTGCGAGTGTCTGCCTCAACATGTTGGCATTTATTTTATTTTATGTTTCCAATTGACTGAACATATGGCAATTCCAATTTCCAAGTTATTCTTACAATATGTTGTTAATAAATGTTTTAAATTTGACAATGTAGTGGTACATTGCTATCAAAGGTCAGATATTCTATTACATAAAAGTCTAGTCTAAAAATTGCATAGCAACCTGTGCTTTAAAACAAAAAAAATATGACAATCGAATCGAACTCTGACCTTAGAATTGAAGATGTAATCAAATTGAGGATTTGGAGAATGACACCCCTAAATACTATGAGGAAATGTACCAGTGCTTGTGTACTAATGTGAAGCCATATTTAGACCACATGTTTCAAAGAGAAAGGTCAGAAGATGGACTCACCAATATTTCGAAGACAGATAAATCCATTTTTGTCTTTGCAGGACTTTGCTATCCATTTCCCAATACCAACCGAATGATCACTTTTGATTACAGCACACTGTTCCTGTGGAAGCGCAGAGAGAGAGAGAGAGAGAGTAGTGAGAAAACTGTATCAACCGCTCTGCTGAGAGGGTGATTGGCTGCAATCTGCCATCTCTCCAGGACCTGTATGCTTCCAGGATGCTGAAAACAATTGTTGTCCCATTTAATAGAAATTATATGACTTACGACATCTCGCTCACATAAAGACCAACGTCAATATATGCCTCTGTTGAAGAGGAGGCCGTTCTAGACACATGTGTAATGTAATGTTGAATATTTTAACCATGAGTTGTTCTGTGACAACATTTTAAGTGATTTGTTTGTGTTACATTAAGGTGGGAAATATGAATGGATGGAAAAGGTCATATAGTAATATAATACTGAAATGAATACTGAACTTGTATTATCCTCCTCCATTGCATTGCTACAGTGTGGAGCCTCAGTCAAATCTTGGAATTCCATTTTTTTTTTAGCTGTCAAGATCTTGACTTGTTACCATGTAAAGACAAATGTGATTTTCTATATTTTTTCTCCAAGTCATGACAAAATACGTAGTTTCTCACTTTACAATAAAGTTTTTAAAACGTCATACCTCTTGTTGATTATGGATTTCGTAAAAAATGTGAGCCCCCTCTCGGCCCTGCAATGTAAACCCAGATGTTTGCAACTTTAGTTAACAATTTTCATTGTAAAATAATAACCGGGCCGTGAAACAAAGTGTCACATGTGTACACGCCCTCTTACAATTATAAAACGCAATTGAGATTCTTTCCACTTACTAAATCCAAGTTGACATATTGCCTTGGGCGCCCATCAGTCCAGTAAAACTCATGTGTATTTGTTCTGCGCAAACCAATCCAAACGTCTGTAGTAGTAGGTGTGTCAGCCATTTGAGTCATCAAAAAAACTGAAAAATTAACCGATAACAATAATTAAAATATCACATATTTGCATGAAAGTTTTGAAAATGTGCCCCCCTATTGGAGGTCAATTCCTAATGTAAACCAGGTGCATTATAAAAAGTATTTGGGGGTTGCTTCTTGCTTGTACAATTTACAGCATAAGTTATTTTATCATCAGTTTTACAGTATATACAAGCAAAATTTTCCTAACCTAATTGATATAGAATTGGAAATATAATTGAATCGGGACCTTGTGAATCGGAATTGAATCGATTTGGTTAATCATTGGCAATACCCAGCCCTACCTAAAACACATACATGTGCTCTTTGTATTTTCTGTATGTTGAAAGTGCATTGTGCAGTACAGTATAGTCAGTCCCTTCAGGATTTTGCGATGTCTTGATCGCAACAATTCAGGCAAATTCAACTGTGAATTTGGTGCCGCTCCCAATTTTGACCAATCACCGCAACTTTTCCGCAAATTTGGCCAATGACCAGAGTTTCCTGTGACTTCAACCAATTGCAACAGTCCCACGTGCCAGACTTTTTGTCAGTATGTGACTCTGAGGACGCGACTCTCTGAGAGCTACTGACCAAGCGGGAGTGAGAACCTCTTAATACATCCATGGGGAGAACGGGTTGATGTAACACACGGGCGTCACCAAATTCATTTCCTTGTTTCTGATGTGAAGACGGGACGTGTGTGACTCGAACATCTCACATTTACCAACAAAACGTACAGCGAAAGACCATGCAAAACATTTCAGACCCTCCTGCCAGCCTGTATTCATTTTAACATCAGTGTACACTAGGGCTGCACGATTATGGCCAAAATGATAAACACGATTATTTTCATCAATATTGAGATCACAATTATTCTCACGATTATTTGTTGATTTTAACCAAAACACATTTTATAGTCTCATAGGCTATTTATAACTGCTTTCACATCCATATTGTGCTACTTTCCTCTTATGCTGAAGTACAGCTGCAACACATGTAAATGAAAATTATCTGAAATAAATAGCCTAGGATATATTTCTTTTTAAAAATGTATCTCTGTGAAGTTCCTTTACTTGTTTTTAACCTAAAACCTATTCCTTGATAAACAGGTTTGTATTAAGGTGGTTATTGAACCAGCCACACAACAATCAAAATCCCTCCATTTAAATGAGTCACAAAAGAAATCCAAAAGAAATGAAATTATTACATTTAGGCTCGGCTACCAGTGTATGTTCTTTACCTCCCATCTCAGGGTTCTGCTTCAAATGGACCTGACCACGCAACCATAAACAGAAGAAGTTAAAAGATTGGTGCATATTTTACCAGGAAAACAAATGAAACAAACCTTCCACATGTCTGGAGGGAATAGAGGCCAAGTTTCCACCCATATCTTGGCATTGTTTCCTCGCTTCATGCCATGTTACGTTTTGGTCATTAAAGATGCTGTAACACTAGAGGTGAGGAATGATAAGTTGATTTACAACTCCTGAAAATACACCAACTACAGCCACTCAAACATTGTCCTGGTTAGTACATTGATCCCAATTTTACATAAAAAACAACCGATTGTCCCATCTCAAAGATCATCCTTATCAACCTAAAAGATTAATAATTAATAGCCAGTGTTGTGAAATCAAAGGCCAATGTCATTGCTAGCACTGAGAATTTAATTTTGTCCTACATCAGTTTTCATTCCTACAACACGTTAAGGTTTAAAGTGACATCTGACCTTTGAGTTAAATTTTTTCCAGTTGGGTGGGCAGACACCTTTAGGGGCCACTGTAGGTGCCACAGTGGTGTTGGAAGGTGGTGATCCACTGCGTTTACAAATGGACTTGTGCTCATACCCACAATTATAATCATGCCAGAACCCTGTGAACCAATCCAATACAGGAAAATAAATACTTAAGCAAATACAATGTGCTGTTTCGATTTAAAATCAAATATCAGGTTAAAGTTATAATCCTTAAGTTATCTCAAAAATCAAACCCCGCATTTTTGATGCTGCATGTAATAGCCATTTAATGTATTCACTCTGCAATTACTTCTTTACTATGTATAGTAGTATTTATTGGTAGTGGCGGACTCCGCCTATTCCTAGATTCCTAGATGCAGAGGATTTATATTATACAAGATTTATATAGTCCAATTATCTCATTCTGTTCACTGTCTTTACACTCAGAGTATCACTATGGCATCATATTTACACGAATATCACTTACGGGTACACAAATGGCCGTTCATTTGATTTGCAGAGATATTTAAAATCAGCAAGCAGATATATTCTAGTTTATTTCTGTTGTCATTATCATCCATAACTGTAACGTTTAAACATCCCGTTGCTCAGCGCTTTTAAATTGTATACGGGACGCAGGAGTTTCATACCTGGAAGTTATTGTAAACAAACATTGTGATTGGGTCTATTAATTTACTACTAAGACAAACCATCCTATTGATGCTGCTTCACATTAAAAATGTTCAACTGGCGAAACAATGAGGCAGCCTGACAATAATGGCTTTTATTGTCAAGCTGCTACAGGAAACATATGTCACCATGATTAGCGTATATCACAAAAGGCAACGGCCATTTTCATTATTTTTCATCAGCGTATCAATTTTTTTTTTCAAGTCAATAATGGAATAAGAATGAGCAGCCACAGTGAGCTGTGAGATGAAGAGCTACAGGAAACAGACTGGATGTCTCCAACTCCAGTGTAACTGACTTTAATGTGCTGTTGTGTGGAAAACTACTTAAACATGAAATCAGAATAAGGTTGCAATTATTGTTGATTGTCTTCTTTATCAGTACAAGTTTGTTTGGCAGCGCTGTAAACAGACCAGTTCCTCTTTAGTTTTTTCAACAAAGTAGCTGCTCAACAAGTGTTGCTGTAGTATTGAACTGCTCTTACTGTTACCATGGTAAACACAAGTGTCACCAAATTAACCAGTACTGACATCTTAAGGATTACAACTTTGTGGAGAATCACAGCTGCAGGTGCAATTGTCATTTGCATATATGTCAGTTAAGATGAATCATATATTAATTCACTCACCAGTAGAATACGTCATGACAACACAGTTCTCATCATAGTTCTGGAAATCAGGCTGACCTGCATCCCACATTAGAAACACCACTTGAGAACCATCCACCCACCTTAATGTAACACAAACAAATCAGTTAAAATTTTGTCACAGAACAACTCATGGTTAAAATATTCAAGTCCAATTCAATTCTAAAGGCTTAAACTATATTATGTTTTGTTTCTTCCATCTTAACATCTCAAAGACAAATTATAAATTGGCTAGATTGTGGAAGAAAATAAAAGCAAATTAATGTGACCAGTAACTTCTGCCATTAGTCTGTACTGTCTAGACTAAAAGCCACATTCAAAAACAAAGCTACATAAATGTTATTAACATATTTTTAATGTGTAACACACATTTCAAATTTGTAACCATGTATAATATTTTATTATTTTAATTCTCTTTCTTGGGACTTTTTTTCCCCAAAAGTCAGATTTATTTAAATTTTTAATTTTATTTTTTATTAAATGTTATGCTTTTTTTACTTTTGTCCTCATTTGTATTTTATTCATACTCACTCAAGCGTTTGATCAAGATCTAGTGTCAGGCCTATCCAGTAAGTTTCATAACTTTGGGATATCTAGACACAGAGACAGAGGGGCATGTTAAAAGAAGCATTACTTATTTTTTGTGCTGAAGTTAAATGCCGTGATTATTGTACTTTAATTGTATATTGCTGTAATGGTTAAATGTAGAATAAATAGCACTGCTTACCTGTTTCCACAAAAAGACACGTTCAGCTTCAGTGTTGATAGTTACCAAGTCACTATGCCTCTGTTGGCAGAAGCTACGAGCTTCGTCCATGGCCATCGACATACTGTTAATAAAATACTGATTCCCATTCCATTCTAGCCACCCATCTGAGGTCTTATTGTAGTCTGAAAACATGTTAAAAAGATGTTATATATCTTCAATATATGTGTTTTCAATGCTTTTAGCATCACAAACAAAATCTCTCTTACCAACAATTCAGTTGGGTTGTGGTGCGAATCTCAGAAAGCAATATCTTTAAATCTTGGCAAATAAACTTATGATCATGTCTAGATAAATTGTTTTCAAAAAACCAGTTCTTTACTTTTAAGAGAGTTGTCTTGGAAACTGTATTGTAAATGTTAAGAGCGGAGGTCCGTGTATTGTTTTGGTTGTTTAATTTCCCTTTCATAAACAGGTATTCAAAAAACAAGTGACTGTTTAATTTTTGTTTTAAAATTTTAAAATGGAAATCCAAGGCGTTTTTTCCTTTTCATGGTCAAAGGGGGATGAGCAAATGTAAATTATGCTTTGATTTGCATTTTCTATCTCATATAACAAAAAATAAAATCACTAGAAAACAGAACTGTGTTTTTTTTGTTTTGAGACCGGATGTTGTCATCTCCAAGGAAACAGTGGTGGTGTTTGCTCTAGCAGGCTAAAATGGCTTTGGAACCGTACTCCTGATGTGATTTTAGACATGGCGAAACAAGGTCTGTCGTCTGCAAACCTCTCTGTGAGAATATCACAGAAAAAGGAATGCTGTTTTATTCAATATGAAAAAGAATAATAGGCCTACGAATCTACTGTACATATTATATGTTATAAGTGTTAGATGGTTGCGGGTGAGTAAAACCAATACGTTATTACTTAATAGTATTTTTATTTTATTTTAGAAGTTATCTGTTGTAGTTATGGCTGATACTGGGGCAGGGCCATCACAGAAAAAAAAGAAATTAAAAAATAACTAAAAGCTAAAAGGGAATGTGTTGGTCGGGCAGAGACAATTACAGGATTGTAAAGGATTCAAAACCAACTGTGAATGGTCCCTCTTCCTCCTTGACAGGTACTGTTTGTATCTATTTAATTCATAAATTAACTGTGTGTAAGACGTTGTACATCAGTTACCTACATGAAAATACGTCCCCCTTTCATTAAGCATCCAGTTTTTTATGTCTGTTCAGTCCAGTTTGTGTTAGCCTACTATTTTCTGTTGGTGACCCTTTACTTGTGTAAAGCATCCTTGGGTTTCATATATAAATCTTTATTCAGGGACCAATTGCTTTGACACATTGGTTGACACCCACTTTGGTTTGTGACAAAGTGACACCTTGTTTAGCTCATGATACTTGATGATACAAAGTAGGCTAAATTACAGAATGCAACACTTGAAATGCAACAACGCATTAACGTATTCTTCTCTAATTGTAAATGAATAAGGTTGTGTCTGAGCAAAACATCCTTGCAACTATATGACCTCCTGTTAATGCTAACTCTGTAATACAGCACCAGCCAGCACGCCCTAGAAAAGCTCTTTATGACAGCATTTTCTTTTTGGGTACAGTTTTTTTTTTTTTTTCAAAGAGAGCACAGGACACACATTTCACTGATTGTATCTAAATAATGCAGCAGGAAAAAAATATCCATTTGATTTCAGTTGTACTTCAAGCTGTACTGCAATCATGAAAAAAAAGCGTATTTCCATGTGGTCACATAATTATCCCACTTACCAGGAGTGATGGGGTCTGGAGGTGCCTTTGGAGTTGACCCTGTAAGGACAGGGATAGAAAATAAATATAGTAGTAATTTCATACACCTGAACACATGTGAAGAAGACATTGATGAAAGAAGGAAACTTCACTCACTCAACTATCAACAACAAAAGAATTACACACTTTTCTTTGAAACTTATGTAACCGAATGGCCATGCTTTACCTGCTTTGATCTGACACAGCCATCCATTGTACTTCTCACATTGCACACTGTTCCAAGACCCTTGCTGATACTGCAGACGTAGTATAAATTCAGCACAAGATTCCACGTTATTTATATTATTTGGCTCTCCGTCCTTCCAGTGTTGGAAGTTTACCTGTAAACAAAAGCAAACACTTAATCATGCAATGACAAATTTATTTATTTTCATTTAATTAAGATTGCATAGCTAAAATTGAAAAAATAAAATTTACTTAACCACTGTAGAAAGAGAAAAGGGTCAACTCACTGGGGATCCATCGCTCCATATGTAACCGGTTCCTGGGTCAGGGGCACTAAGTCCAATCCAGGCTTTTCCTAACAACCTGTGAAAAATGTTTAAGGAAAAATTGTTTGCTTAATTTCCTAGTTATCTGATTATGCAGTTTCCCAGTGCTCTTCTGGGACCTTATTTATAAAACCGTGTGGCAAATTTGAGTCAGAATTGGCGTACGGGCAAAACATAGGATGTGAGTATGCACAGAAATATTCAGATTTATAAAACTGTGCGCACGCACATCCTATGCTGGATTCCCTTTATAAATCACAATTGACTCAAAATGTTGCTCAGCTTTGGCATCTTCATGTCACGCCGATTATTGCACTTAAATACTTAAAGCCAGTGAAACTCCCCCAATTAATATTCATCCATATCGACATCATGCGCACAGAGGAAAACAAAGCAAAGGCCTTTCACTCAAAGTGAAGTTGTAGTTGTTGTTCGAGAGGTGTAAAAGAGGAAATATGTTTGGAGGGCACGGTGTGGGCATTACTAATGCCAAAAGAACTGTAGATTGACATTATTTGGAAGATGCAGTTAATGCCACTGCCTCAGAGGTCAGACCATGGCCCAAATAAAAAGAAATGGTCCAATATTAAAGTTGATACAAAAAAAAAAAAAAAAACCTAACGCTACCCCGAGAAAGTATTTATGCCATGGGACACCGGAGCTGAACCCTCTTGAAGTGGGACAGGCATGGCATAGTTTCTCTAAGTGCTCCTCTGTAACGCTGGGCCCAAAACTCCGGAACCGGCTCTGAGGCCACGCTTCCTTGTTTGCCAGCAAGTCTTCTTACTGTCGGTCTCCATTTGCCACATCTTCCAACATTGCAAAGCCAGCTATTGTGCGTCATTACACATGACATGCCGTTACCCATTCATTGGGTTGTATCTGAAAATCTAAAGGTGTCAGAATTAATCTAATTGTAAATGACAAATGGTGTAAATTTACAATAAAAACAAACAATAACAACAAAAGTAAAATGATCTAAAGCAATAAAAATAATAGGGGTGGGAAAAATAAAAGATTCTTAGATGCATCACGATTATTATAATCTAAAACGATTTGATGTTTGATTCTGATAATAATCAATTATTATTTATTTTTTAAATGTGTTGACTTTTATTTAAAAGTTAGTCTCCAGACGTGTACAAATCAGAAAAAAAGAGTGACTGAAAGAGGATAGGATTATGGACAACTTAGTTTAGGCATCAGAAAAAAACACACAAAAATGGCCAAAAGGAAAAAAAAACCGTTTTGTATATGGTATCTACACATGACCTAATAAGACATTCATAAATAATTAGGCAAAACACTTAGCTGTTCATCTACTTTATCACATTACATCTGACCCCCTCATGTTTCATGTTCTAAGAAGCCGATTCTCCACTTTTAAACATGACTGACATGGAAGATCACTGAGAGAGAAGGGGACTTTCGCAAGCATGTTTAAGGTTTAAAGATTATTAGATTATAAATGTAAGCATGGAATGACTACAAAATAAAAACCTCAGTCAAAACATTTCATTAAAACTTGTGTGTGACAAATACTGCATATGTCAAAATCTAAGAAACTCAGATTTATGTGTATATTTTTTTAAATCATGCATGGAAATGTACATAAAAAAAATTGTTGCATTGAGATGCATCGATAATAGGAACATTTTTGGAAAATCATCTAATTGCAATTTTTTTAAGCTCTTTGTCTTCTGTATTATTCAACAAAAACAAGCAATAAATCATTGCATAGTATGAACAACACAAGTTTAGATAGATTTAAACAAACTGCTCTTTCCTGGAGGCCAGGCCTGTATGTAATGATGAAATTAAGTGATGCATGAATTTATATAAATTACTTTTAGTTAACTACTTCAATCACACTAGTATAATGAGCAACGACCAAGCCTGGTGTAAACATTCATGTGAAAGTCAAAAACAAACTAAAGTGCAGATTGCAGAAATATAAAAACAAATATGTGGCTTTACCACACAGTAGTATTTAGATTATGTAATTATTATTTACTGTAATAAACATATGTAAATGTGTGGATTGCAGTTTTGTTTATATATATATATATATATACACACACACACAACG
Source organism: Etheostoma perlongum (assembly GCA_026937815.1). Classification (NCBI taxonomy): domain Eukaryota; kingdom Metazoa; phylum Chordata; class Actinopteri; order Perciformes; family Percidae; genus Etheostoma; species Etheostoma perlongum. The sequence goes on along the minus strand of CM049382.1, from coordinate 13,571,617 downwards.
GTGTATTTGTTTTACAGTGCACTCAGAGGAGCTGCCCTCCTGCCCCTCCCCCTCGTGAAGTTGCATGAGAGGTTATTGTTACGTTGGTAGTAGCATGCTGCAGGGTAGTCTTGCCGTGGGATTGACTGTACTGTTAACCTGGTTGTTACCCCTTTCTGCGGCAGTCTCCTCGGCTCCATATCTTTATAAAGGAGCTAGCTAGCTAAGCGCTAATCATTGCTTGCAGAGCCTTCAGTTCTTCGTGCCTGTATCCATTAACTGCATGTATGGACTCAAGCCTGAATAAAACCCCTCATTTTATTAAAACGGCTGTAAAAGTTTTAAACTACAACTCAGAGTTGTTTGAATGACGTAGTATTAGCGTGCCAAGTTGATGCTGACTGATTTTTTTCTGGCGAGTCACGTGACCAAATCACACCTTTTGCGTTTAGGACATCGCATTTTAACATATTGCGATACTACTGCGAAAGCAATTAATTGTTAAGCCCTAACCCAAGTTGTGAAGAGATTTCCACCCATAAAAAAGAAACACTGTATAAAAAACTATGATGGGCTGCTGTAGTGTAGGCTATATGATGACCATATTAATACAATGTGCCAGTAGGAGGCATCGAAAAAACATCAGTTCATTTGTCCTGTGTATTGTATTTTTCAAGAGAATAAATTCCATAACTTGCCAATCTAATTATAAAAATGTGGAGTTTTTTTTTTTTTGCAAATATATCTTTGTTTGAATTTACGAAAGTATCTTGTTTTATTTTGTCAGTTTCTTTACTGCAGATGGATCAAACAGGTGTTTGTGTAGGATATTAATTGTAAGAGTGGTTTTGTGAATTTTTCTTATTATCAATAAAGTTAATATTTTTATTTGTCTTACATAATGTTCTGAGATTCACACAGTTTCACGTGTTTCATCCATCTGCTGTCGGTGTTGCCGTTTCTTATTTCACCCGTTTCTGTGTGTGCGCCTGGGTCAGATTGTTCGCGGAGTACCGCACATTTTTCCATCAAGTTTTCTTTTTATTTATCCCAATTCTTGCGTAGAGAACGGTGTACAGTACGTCTTCTTTTGTGCGTACACCACATTTTTAAATTAGGCCCCTGGACATTACCTAACCTACATCTTTTGCAACCAGTTCTGTACTTTTTTAAAGTCCTTAAATCTTCATTTTGTAATTTGCCATTTACCATACACTTACAAGATTTTCTGTCAATAATCATCCTTATCACCTGATATTTATTTTTACAAACAAGAAATATTTACAGCATCTCGAAAGAATGACAACGTTCTTCTTTGACACTACTACAGCGTAATTTAGACTAAGAAGATTTTGTCAATTATACCCCTAATTGTATGAGACCAGGTCATACTGTACCGTTTTCCAATTCTTTGGTCAATAGCATTGTGGATGCTGAGCAGGTCTCCTCCGATGGCCCTGCAGTAGTCTCTGGCCTCATACCACGTCCTCTTTGAAAATGACTCTGGAAACAGCTTGACCAGAAGACAAAGAGGTTCAGTGTGGTTTGGTAGTGTGACTTTACAACAAGCAAACAGTTTATTGTCTTTGCACTCTTTGTGTGTTTACCTATCAGAGTGGTTCCAATGTTATGTAGTTTTTCAAGTTCCGTAATGGCACAAGCATATACAAATTTTGCTGATGGCCTTACTATTTGGATTTGGGTGGGCAGCCAATTATTATAATATTGTTTTTTCCTGTTCTCAGTAAGGGAGGTACTGTAAGTGAATGTAATTTGGTGTCTTTAATTTTGTTATACAGTATGTTAGGTTATATCTACTACCATGCTAGCTACATTAATGTTTTGTTGTCATGGTGGCCTTGCTCACCCCAATCATTTGCAAAATTCTACAATAAGAAAATGTCTTTATATATTTCAACATTAGGCTCAGTTTGTCTTATGTTGGGCCTTAGCCAGTCTTTAACAGGGCATAACATGCCTGACTTTAGTATTGGTGAGGAAATACTCTACTCTAGTAGAAACTATTGCTCCTCTAAGTAAGCTTAGACGATCAATTTAATACATCAGATTTGCAGGTGTATGTGTTGCAGTCATGTTTTTAAGCTACATTGAATTTCACCTTATAGCAGAAGTCTCTTGTTGGAATTTTTTTCCAGCCGTCAGCACATACAGGGGTAGGAGTTGGTGGTGCAGGTGTTAAAACAGCCCCCTCTGCCAGGTGTTTGCAAATGTATTTTATCTTATTTGTACATGGCATAACATCCCATAGACCAGCAAAAAAACCAGTTGCCATGGCAACGCATCCCTGTTGGTGACCTTGAATTTTGGAGGGAAAAATTGTAAACTGTCAATTGTCAGGGCAATTTCCGACACATCTTCCAGATGGAGTTTAAAGTGTATCCATACCTGGCATTTCAGCGTTCCAGTGAGTAAAACTCACTGAGTCTGTGTTGGTCCACACAAATTGATCAATGTCTTTTTGGTTTGAGAGGCCTAGCCAGAAGTACTTCTCTGGTCTCATCCCCACCAAGCTGACGAGGAAGGCATTATCTAACCTGAAAATATTTACACTGTTAGGATCACAGGATTTGTCATATGTGTGAATGATGTACCCAACACTGTTTGTTTTGAATTTTGTTGGAAGTCCTAATAAATCCCATTACATCTGAACTAATAAATATAGCTTGCTCATTTTTAGTATGCTTAAAATAATTTTGTTACCCATTTGAAACATCAGCTAAGTAGGAATTTGAGCTCTTGCAGTCATCTTTGGCTTCATCAAACGTCTTTGTCTTCGTTCCTACAAAGTAGCAGTAGGAGCCATGTCTTTTCCAACCCTGGATTGTATTAAAACAAGTGGTAAAATGTCATTATGTTGTGTTCTTATTTAGTGTGATTTATTTATTTTCAGAGAACAAAAAGCTAAACACAACAAAATGACTAATACTGTATGTCTGCAGGAATCTGACATGGTTGCTGGGGAATAAACTATTACAGAATAAAGCCGGAACAGATATTTTCTCATACATTAGAAGAAGTAAAGTTTACGCACAATTTTGCAGCCTACATTCTGCTCCACTTCATCTCCAGAGGGTTCAGTGGCACTCATCTTCATACAAATGAAACCATGTTTCTCATCACACATACGGTCAGCCCAGTTCCCATTCTAGAAATAAAGAAGCACATTAAAATGTTTATCCATGTAAAATCTGGATGCACCAACACACAAGCGAACTACAGTATATGTCGTCAGAGAAGAATTTACTTTTTTTTATTATCATAGATACATACCTATACGAGTATACAAAATGTCATAAATTCAGCAAATATGTAGACACCCAAACATTCCACCATGAGGCATTTGTTTAACATCTCATTCCAAAACCAAGCTATTAAAATGCTGCTATAACAGCCTTCACTTTCTCACTTTCATGCTTTCTACAAGATTTTGCAACCTGACTGCAGTGATTCCCACAAGACCACTAAGCTAAAAGTTTAAGAAAGTACCTTGTACTATCTTTGGTACCACCTTTGGTTCTAAGCGAGCTGATACTAGAAGGTGTGCAGACCACTAATTGGTCAGAGAGAATTGTCACTTATGTGACACAGGTCAATAGCCAGGCTACCGTCAATACCCCTGCAATTTTTTTTTTTCTCTCTTGACCCAGATTTCAAAAAAAGAAAGGCTGCCCGCAAACCTATGATGTACACTATGCCGTACAAGCAACAAGGTGCAGACATTACTCTGTTTGGTTTGCTAATGAAAGAATTAATGAATGTCGCATTGAAGATGATATCACGGTAGTTTTACACAGTGCCCCATGAAGGGGTGCTATTAACAGTGGAAAACAAAAACCGAAAAGTACTGGTCCCAGAAATGTGCTGTGAGCAGAGCCCTACCACACAGAAGGTATTAGTGAGGTCAGCCAGTGATGTTGGAGGATTAAGCCTAGTTTGCATTTGGTGCTAAGGTCAAGGTCTTGTGCGGGCAAGTCAGGCAAGTTCTTCCACACCAAACCTGTCAAAACCATGCATTTTTTGCTTTATACAAAAGGGTGTTATTGTGTTGAAACAGGAAATAGCCCTCCCCCAAACTGTTACCACATAGTTGGAAGCCCACTGTTATCTAAAATATCAGGAACTGAAGGGCCTAGCTTAAAACATTCTAAGAGTTTGCTGTCCACACAAAAGTGTGGACAGCAGTTTCCATTCTCATTTGAATGAAGTGTAATACGTAACTGCACAATCTGCCAATTTGCTGTAGCAAAGTTTGTTAGTTGGATAAATAATTATTGTTTTACAAAAGGCTGGCATATGCACAATATCCATAGCTCCTTACCTCTCCCCTGATGAGAACACAGTCTTCTTGGTCAGTAAAGACAGCAGGTTTCCCAAACTCCCAGCTGGTAAAGCTGACAGCAGAGTGGTCAATCCAGTCAAACAGCCCCTCTGTCTTCTTGTCATTCAGTCCAATCCAAAGTTCATCTGTGGATGCTGTAGATATGCACAGAAAAATGTATTTGTAGATCTTATTGTGGAGCTCTGCCTTTTTACTATTTTGTGTGTCAGTTGGAAATTCTTGTTGGTCATCACTGCTAGGGGAGGTGGAGGCTTACTGGTTGAGAGATTTGTGTGCAACATCTGACAATAACACCAGTAATTGGTATTGAAGTGCTAAAGAAGTAACCCCCCTGTAAAGTTTTGCCTAAGGTCTGTTGGTTGTTGTAAATACTTATTCTTTAAAGCTATATTTAATGTTTTTTACCATAGCCAAGTTGAGAGATGACAAAGCTTTGGTCCTCCACATTGCGGATGCTGACTAGGTCCCCTCCTTCTTTGCGACACGCTTTCTGAGCATCAGACCATGTTTTCTGAGTACGTTGGAGGTGGAAGCAGTGGCCATTGTAGGGAATCCAAGGGCTTGAACAAAATCCTGTCTCAACAGCTGATCAAGAAAAAACGGAGAAATATAAATATGGAGCCACTGATTTAATGCAATTCATTAACCAAAGACAAAATAGTAACACAGTAAACTGTGGAAATAGAATAGAATAAAATGTATGTTTTTCTTTACCTTCAGTAGGAGGAGCCACAGGTCCTTCACTGTAGCAGATGTACCCCAGTTTCTTGGTGCATGATGAACTTTGCCAGGAGTATTGTACAGCACCATCAACAATTGCACAGTTGTGTCCCGGATCAGGAAGTGGATGTCCTAAAACGAGGAGGTTCAGTTCTCAGATGTGTCTGAATTATCAAATTCACACCCTCTTAATATTCATAACACCTAAGAAAATTATAATGCTAATAAATGACATATTTATTAATTCAGTAGTATAGCAGGTCTAAACAACAATTGTAATACAATGTAAGTAGTATAAGAGAACAGTTGAATCAGCAATGAAAAAAGAATATGTAAAAATAGAAAAAGAGACGAAAAGAAAAAAGTTGAATGATATGCTTGTTAATAGCTGGACTGGTGTGATGATTGGCCTGATTATTTGGCGGAGCAGTCAAGATTCATCGTGATGTTGAAAATGAGTTGGCATTGGTACATCAGGGATACACTAGACATGTTTTTCAGTGTGCTAATACATCAAGTTTCATTGGAAATGGAGTTTGAATGGAGACTCAATGCCGTGTGATTTGAAATGTGCACAATATTTTGAACACTACGATAACCAGATTTAAATACAAATTGCATGGATGACGTCTCTAAATTCAGGCACTGTTATTGTACATCTTGAAACTAAACTGCTGAACAATCAGAATTCCTCTATTCCCATAACTATCTGCAGTGTAGCCCTTGCTGGGGTTTGTAATAGCAAGTTGCAAAAAACACAACTGACAGGCAACATGGTGTGTCTAAAGTACAAATGATAAAGGAAATATGGAATACCTACATATAAATACAGTAATCTTATAAGTCAGAATGGAAATTAAAACTTACCTGAGTCCCAATTCAGGTAACGGTAAGGCCTTCCATTAGACCACTGCCAGCCATGTTCTGGGTTCCGGATCAGTCCAGTCCAAAGCTTGTCTCCCTGTTCCCTGCCCACTGTCCCTAGTAGTCCTGTGAGTGTGTTTGTGTATTTAAAAAATAAAAAAGACACACAAAGCAAAGACGATAAAATGATAATGAGTAAGGCTCAAACAATCACAAGCCTGGCTACTGTCATAACAGAAATATATTCATGCACACATTTTAATATATCAATACAAGTAGTGTTTATATATAGTAGTTGCTCCTTACCTGTGATGTAAGCCTTCTCATTAGGATCAGTGATACTGAGCAGGGAGGCCCCCTGCTGTTTGCAGCTGGCTTCAGCCTGGGGCCAAGTCAAAGCTGCCTGTGTGTTGAGCTGGTAATATGCTCCTGATGGGTGTTTGCTCCAGTTTTCTCTTGCTGTGAAATATACAAACACTAATATATAATAGAAACGCTTTGCATATGTAAACAAAAAAAATTTTTTTGTAACCTCAAGTTGTAAGTAAATTATAATCAAATGTAATTAAAAGTAAACTAGTGGTAGGTCGTAAATCAGAGAACACATTATTTTTATTATATATATACTATTGTATTATCCCCTTCATTGTGAATCAGTGTACACTTTAAATATCATGTATTGTAACCATTGCAGTAATAAACAAAAACAGGCAGTACTTACAGTAAGTTGGGCAGTAGCCCCATAGTTCGTGCTCATATTTAGTTTGAATTGCACACCAAAGGTGATTTCCTGAGGAGTCAGTGTCAGTGCAGGCTGAGTACCACTTGTTTTTGTACACGAAGGGAAACATGCAGGGCCTACCATTTGCATTTCCTCCAATAGTATAAAGTTCTAAATGGACAAATATAACAAATCAAATAATAGCTTGAGTATTTAGAGAACATCTGTACCTGTAGTCATTGACATTTTCTGAAGATTTATGACACACTACTTCACCACTTAATAATTCAAATCTGGGATGGAGTCCTTTCAGTGTCTTTTTTTATTGTCATAAGTCAAAAAAAATATTATAATTCATCTAGAGATTTACAAATAAGTGACACAGTGTGGACAAAGAATAGTGTTTTATACTGTACCTCTGTATGTTCTTGTACAAGCACCCTTGGAGGTCCCTGAAATTGTGAGGTGGTTATTGGGTCCTATTGTTTTGGAGAGAACTGCTGTGTTATCTGCAGTGAGCTCAATGTAAAGCTCTTGGTCTTTGAGGGCGAGCACTGTTCCATTCTTGCATTCCCACTTTTGGAGGTCGCTGTTTTCATCACAATCGTAGAGGCTTATTTCACTTCCCACACTTTTCCCCGGGACTCCCATGCACTTATCTGTCCAGGAAATCATTAGTCGGTCACCAGTTGTCCAGCGTAATTCAAAGCAGAAATCCAGTTGTTTGAACAAACAAAAACCAGTGACCTTGTTAGTTAGTTGAAATGGTGAATCTGTAGAGAAAGATTGTTCAAATAATCAACAATTACAGTTGTTGTTGTGATAGAATGCAGAATAAACAAAAATTGAATAACCAAACGTTTTTATTATTACATATATTTACTTTTTTTTTAACATTTTTATAATTTTAATCACAACCACCATAAAACATTGAACTGTAACATATCTACAAACAGGGTAACACAGGCAACAAACTGCCACTTGGGAAGGACACAACAATCTTACATAGAGTTAGGTATAGCAAGCAATGTGCTCAGTAAAACCCCCACAAAAACCTTAAAATTAAAAGTTTGAATACTGTACCATCTGAGGCCAAACATTGTAATGTTTGGATAAGAAGTACCAAGGCTGTGCAAGTTATCTTCATTGTTAGCATTCTATTGAGATGTCTCACAGCTGAAAACGTTATCTATGCATTTCTCACAGATGATTTATGAGTTGTGTGAAAGATTGTGGAAAGAGGGGAATTTTAATAGCACTTACTGTACCCATCCTGTGACGTCATATCACAGACACGCCACAGTGTTGCCTTCTGTTTAAATGAATCAGCATCATGTCTCAGACTTACAGTATTTGTCAACTATACTGTTTTCCCAGAACCCCTCATCCAGTCACACATAATATTTTTCGAGTATTTCAGATGAACAGCAAAGGGCAAATGCTGATACAGTATTTGGTGTTTCTTTTGAAGGGTAACTACCATTGTTTTCAACCAGGACCCTATTTTCCCATATATTTTGTGTGTAAGTGACTGATGGGAACAACAATTGGTCCAGTATTAAGTAAGATTGCTGCAGGCGGCAGCGGCAAAATAAGCTATAATGTAAGTTAATAGGTCAAATGTGCAGCTTGTATTTATCTTCACAAAAGTGTATTTAAAAAGTGTATTTATCTTCACAAAAGTGCTCATTTTGCCACTGACAGGCTCAGAATAATATTCTAAGTGTCTGACAACTTTATGGAAAGGATCTTAAGGAGGTCAACCTTTCTGTTAAAGAGTACGATCCTTTTTTTTAATATAACATCCATGAAATTGCGTTCGCTAAAGAAACCAGACTCCATGTAAATAAACATAATTTAAGTATTGTTTAAGTAACATACACTTCATTCAAAGTTGACAGAATCAAAAGAAAACTATGAAAAGCTGTTTTGGGTTGTCTTTCCACTTTTACAACCATCACAACTCTCGTTTTGGTTGAAATAAACACTGTTTAACAACGCAGTAAAGCTAAACTTACAACATGTCTTCTTTGGAATGTAGACAAAAAAAACAAATCAAAACTATAGTGGAAATTAATCTTTTACTATTTATTTGTATAACACAGCTGCAAATAAGTATTTGAACACCTGAGAAAATCAATGTTAACATTATCTACAAAGTAGCCTTTTTTTGCAATTACAGAGGTCAAACGTTTCCTGTAGCTTTTCACCAGGTTTGACACACTGCAGAAGGGATTTTGGCCCACTCCTCCACACAGATCTTCTCTAGATCAGTCAGGCTTCTGGGCTGTCGCTGAGAAACACGGAGTTTGAGCTACCTCCAAAGATTCTCTATTGGGTTTAGGTCTGGAGACTGGCTAGGCCACGCCAGAACCTTGATATGCTTCTTACAGAGCCACTCCTTGGTTATCCTGGCTGTGTCATTGTCATGTTGGAAGACCCAGCCTCGACCCATCTTCAATGCTCTAACTGAGGGAAGGAGGTTGTTCCCCAAAATCTCGCAATACATGGCCCCGCTCATCCTCTCCTTAATATAGTGCACTTGCCCTGTCCCATGTGCAGAAAAACACCCCCAAAGCATGATGCTACCACCTCCATGCTTCACAGTAGGGATGGTGTTCTTGGGATGGTACTCATGGTACATTTTCTTCTTCCTCCAAACACGGTTAGTGCTATTATGACCAAAAAGTTCTATTTTGGTCTCATCTGACCACATGACTTTCTCCCATGACTCCTCTGGATCATCCAAAAGGTCATTGGCAAACTTAAGACGGGCCTTGACATGTGCTGGTTTAAGCAGGGGAACCTTCCGTGCCATGCATGATTTCAAACTATGACGTCTTAGTGTATTACCAACAGTAACCTTGGAAACGGTGGTCCCAGCTCTTTTCAGGTCATTGACCAGCTCCTCCCATGTAGTTCTGGGCTGATTTCTCACCTTTCTTAGGCTCATTGAGACCCCACGAGGTGAGATCTAGCATGGAGCCCTAGTCCGAGGGAGATTGACAGTCATGTTTAGCTTCTTCCATTTTCTAATGATTGCTCCAACAGTGGACCTTTTTTCACCAAGCTGCTTGTCAATTTCCCCCGTAGCCCTTTCCAGCCTTGTGGAGGTGTACAATTTTGTCTCTAGTGTCTTTGGACAGCTCTTTGGTCTTGGCCATGTTAGTAGTTGGATTCTTACTGATTGTATGGGGTGGACAGGTGTCTTTATGCAACTAACGACCTCAAACAGGTGCATCTAATTTAGGATAATAAATGGAGTGGAGATGGAAATTTTAAAGGCAGACTAACAGGTCTTTGAGGGTCAGAATTGTAGCTGATAGACAGGTGTTCAAATACTTATTTGCAGCTGTATCATACAAATAACTAGTTAAAAAATCATACATTGTGATTTCTGGATTTTTTTAGATTATGTCTCTCACAGTGGACATAGACCTATAATGACAATTTCAGACCCCTCCATGATTTCTAAGTGGGAGAACTTGCAAAATAGCAGGGTGTTCAAATACTTATTTTCCTCACTGTACATCTGTTTGCTGGCGCACCTTAGAAGATGCCATGACAGAGCCTTGGTCACTCCATGACGTTCTCTTTGCCAATATTTTGAACAAACAGTGCCAGCTACGCTTTGGCCCCATTATCTCTCATCTTATCAAAACTTGGAGATTAGCTGAAACATACTGCCATATAGCTTGTATGTAGATTTAATGTTTTGCTGGATGTAGTCCTTTAGGTATACACCAGTGTTGAAGCTGATGTAGGCACTTTATTCTTGCTGTTATTAGGTAAACGTTCCATAATAATCTTTCAGCGTATTGTAAGTCAAGTGCTCTGAGAGAAAACTAGACTCCTGCACCACCTTTTGGTTCTGTATTCAGGTTTTAGATCTAGCCGTCACAGGAGACTTTGGTCATTCACAGGTTATTTCAAAGAGAGAGAACGAGAGAGAGAGAGGGAGAGACTTTGGTCAATCACAGGTCATTTCAGAGAGAGAGAGACAGAGTGAGTCCTGGCTGTCCTGCGCATGAGAGGGGAGGGAGAAAACTGCAGGAAGATGTTTACTCTACTTAAAATTCTAGCGTTCTTTTTTACATTCTACCCACTGCAGCTTTTAGTGCTATCTAATGCACAACCAGTAGACAAAATGTAATCATGCAGAAAAAATACACTGTCACCACATGTATTAGCACATAGGCAGATCACAAACAGCTGGGACAGTTACAACATCAATTAAAAACAATCCCTTAATTAAGGCCAACAATGTATCTAGAGATCCATAGAATACAAAAAAAGGAAATAGAATAAAATAGAATGCAATGCCAAATAAGTGATTATTATCAACCAAAAAGTCAGAGTCTTGGGAACTGGAAATAATTGGAAATAAGTCACTTGGATTCTAGAGAAGAGAGACCTTGTGGTAAAGTGTTGTGCAATAATTACAAGCAGGAAGCCATCATAACGCTGACAGTCAGTTCTTATTTAGTCTCTGTAAGCAAACATAAACTTCTCAGGAATTGATTGATGTGAAGTCCCAACTTCTACTTAAACGTCCCTATTAAGCACAGGAAATCCACTTTTCAGACATTTTTTATACAAACAGACCCAATTTAAGTGACAACATTTTAGTTAAAATGAAAGCCTTATGTCTTATTTGAAGTGTCAATAATTAATTTATATCAATTTCTAGTGTTTTTTGTTTAAATTGTCAAAATACTGTATTTCTAAAGTCTGTCATGGGCTTAATGGGTACCTAACATACCCTTAAAGCCCACGGCATTCCATATAAACCCACTTCATTATTTGTTAATAAATAAATAGGGTTGAGTACCGAAACCTAGAGCCAATATGATGTCAGTTCTTGTACGACCAGTGTCTACCAGGCCGAATTGCAACACAAATTTCAGTGCCTCATTTAGGTGCCCCTTAAATGCCTGCACTGCGCTTTGGTGGTCCAAAACTAAAATTAAAGGCAACAGATGCATCACGGCATGTGATGAAGGATACTGTATAGGTGACTGTGGGCTGGGTACGGAGCACCATAAACTGCCAGTTGTGTTTCTCCTTCTGGTCAGGGCTAGTTGGTGGTTCAGTTACCCCAGAATAGGTAACTGTGCGCTGGGTACAGAGCCCCACCAGCTGCCGGTCCACGGCTGTGTTCAGAATGTGAGAGATAGTCACGCACCCTGATTTGCATAGAAATAAAGAGAGGGGAAATGAATAAATGTGGATTTATGAAATAAAAGTCTCTTGAAATAAATAAACGTGGACTTATGAAATAAAAGTACCATGAAATAATAAAGTAAAACTAAAAAATTTATTTATTTATTTCATGATGAATTTCAAAGACATATTTATTTATTTATGTATTCATTTATTTATGTATTTATTCATTTATTTAATATTGAATAAAACGGCATTCCATACACAGCAAACTTCTCCTTCCACTGTACTATACAGTTTGTGTTTGTCATTGGAGTATAATGACAAATGTCATTTGTCTTATTGCGTTATTTCATTTAAGTTCAGTCAGTTGGTTTGCTGCATTGTTTCCTTTAGTTCAGTAAAAAAAAAACATGCCTAAACTAGCGCTGTTTATATTTGTTAAAAGATGAACTGTCATGTATCTTTAACTGAATTATTGCCATGTAATTGCTTTTGCGTCTTTTAGTTTACTGTCTTTTACTGAGTTTTTGACTGACTAGTAAGTAACATTACATAACAATGAAAATGCAAAGTTACATTCATGATTCTTTAAGCGGAAGTTGGTGTTAAGGATTAGTTAGTACATGTACTGAACACATTTGTCTTGATGGGTTTAATGTGGGATTGTTTCTCATTTTATCTCTGAGTGTTTCTGACCTCTGCCATCCTGCCATAACAACTTAGGATGGGGTTGGAGAAAGTTGCTCTTTGCTTCTACATTAATTGAATAAATAATAAAGAACATGCAGTTTACCAAAATGAAAGGATTGTTAATGGATACAGGTGAATTGAAGATGGGCCAGGTCCACATATAAGGGCTAATAGACTTAGAAATTATCCATAACTTAATAGTACAATACTAGTAGTGTTGTCTTTGTGTTGTCGTTCTTGTTGTTGGAGTGGTTTCCCTTGAAACCTAGCCCTTGTTATTCTCTGTTTCCTGCCCAGGGACTACATAAGAAAATTACCTTATAGCTAACTCTGGCACTGCTAAGGAGCTGTGCATTGTCCCTTTCAAATAAATAAATATATACTGTATAAAAAATACAGTAGACCTTCAACCTTATTGATAATACATTGTGCATATGATACTAGTACACATTATGATACCGGTATGACTATAATTTTAACACTATGGAAGCACTAACTCAATTCCTTTTTGAGCTATGGTTGGTACTTTTTTGGACAGCTAAAAAGGGAACATGATGGGAAGTGAATTGATCCCTTGGGTTATTTTATTTCATGATATAGAACTCAATTGCTTAGTGCCAAGTTGAATGTTCATTTAACAGTCACAGGCAGTACAAGCAATGAACAGCATATAGTGAGCATAAGCATAACATGCAACAATTATATACATTCAATCATATATAAAAGACAAAATCAAATACCAATCATTCCCACTGAGACATCCTAGAGCCTAAATTGTTCTGTTCCATGAGGTCAGACATTGCTAACTCCATTGAAACTAACACGTATTGTTAAATAACTGAATATATACCAAATATAGTAAAAAACAAACAAAGCATAAACACTCATGAAGCATCAATGTGAATACATTGGTCTGGGCCACAGTACAGTATAGTGTATGTCCCACTAGATTCTGTTACTTTATAAATCACAGAGTTATAATAGGCTCAGGGTTTTCTACTTCTGCATTCTCTATCAGTTTATTGGTATCAACCACGTCAGGCTGGGATCGTTCACTGTCGAAGTAGAGTGGATTGTCAAAGGTGGGTAGGGGACGAGGAGACTTCTTGTAGAAGAAGAATGCAATGACTATCAGTGTAGAAGTGATAGCAATGATCAGCACAACTACCAAACTCATGTGGACACGACTGCGAGGATCCTGCCCTCCATGAGGTTCTGCACAAAATTCAGTAGATGTTGATTAGTCAAAACAATTCAAAACTAAATTTACCTTCAAACTTTTGATAACCGTCAATGTTGCGTTATATGTACCAATTTATCAAATATAATTATTAAATAATTCAAATACTACATAACTTAAGGAGATCCAAAGGTAGGATCCAAACTTACCAGGTTTTGATCCTGAATCTATGGGCATCACTGTTGGGAAAAGAAGTGAAAAATGCTCAGATTAGTAACACTCTTAAAGGAATAAAATGTGTAGTTGGAGTCTGTAGTTTGAGCTCCCCTAGATGGAAGACTCTGATCCCTGTCACTGTCCAGCCTAGATGTATCTACATAAAGTAACCTGTAAAATAACCAAAATACATCAGATGATCTGATCTGGATGTTGATTTTATTGCAGTTGATGGAGGATGAACTTCTTTCTTGTTTGGAAACAAGCCGCATATTAGTATAAACTGTCCAAACATGAATGGGTTACGTATGTTTGTTTTTTAAATAAATTTTACTAACTTTTTAAGGAAAATGGATCTTTAATAGAGTCCAGAGTATGAGTATGGCTCCCTCTACTTTTGAGTTTTTGTAAAGTGTAAGAGTGAGAAGTGCTCATTGAAACACCATATATTTAACTACATTGGAATGATAATCTTACCTTTGGGTGTTTTGCAGATGTATGCTCTGTCGTGCCATCTGCGACCTGTCCTCCAAGCCCCATCTGAGGTTCCAATCTCTGCAAAGTCATTATTACTATCGTCTGCAGCCCAGTTAGTGTAGTCCATGATGGTTTTATCCAACCACAGCCATGTCCCTAGGGTCAAACAGAAACTTAATGTATTACAGTTTCCACATGATGATGTGATACATATTCCTGCAAATTGTTTAACATTACTCTACTGATACATATGGCATTAATGCACCAAGATATACATCAAAGCACCGTCAAAGGTAGTGAAGAAGAAGACTGCTAGACAAACAACATGAATGTAAACAAAGCAGGATTTTTTTTTGAAAAATATTTTTGGCATTTAAGACCTTTATTGGATAGGACAGCTTAGACAGCAAAGGGGGGAGAGAGAGGGGAATGACATGCAGCAAAGGGCCGAAGGTCGAAACAGAACCCGCAGATGCTGCAGTGAGGACTGAGCCTCTGTAAATGGGAGCATGCTCTACCAGGTGAGCTACACAGGCGCCCAACAAAGCAGCTTTTACTGCCTTCAAAATATGCGTTTTAATTTTTATGAGAAAGGAAATGTCTCAATGGTTTGTTAGATCTAAAAGATAAATGTAAACTAAACTTTTGTTTGTTTACAAGAAAAATACATTATTTTTTCTTAAATATTTTTTCAAAGAGTGTAATCATACCTTTATGAGTTTTATACAGGCCGATCCAGAAAGCACTGTGGCCATCTTGAAATCTTTCCACATTGCTTTTAATGAATTGTTGCTCATCAGGATCTTCGATGCTAGTGAGGATTCCACCTTCACAACCAAAAACAGTCGAGTTGTAACAGTTACTAAACATTTATTAGTAGTTGCTGTTTATTCCTTTTTGATGACATCAGTAAACAACACATCATACCCTTGATCTTAAATTGTCCAATTCTGTGTCTCTTACCATGCCTGACACAGCTGCTAGCTGCATCTGCCCATTCAATTTCCTCTGTCATGAACAAATAACAATGACCCTTAAATGGCAGCCAGGTGTAACTCTGGTGGTATTCCATGTTTGTCTGTTCAGGGCAAATCCCTGGGAAGTTAGTTGACTCTGTTGGTGCCACATCTGTGAGTGACAGAAACAATGATGAGGGGACCAACTAATTACTAGTTATTAAATGCAGTAAACTTTATATACTGTCATTCTAATAACTAGCTCTGATCAAGATCCTTGATAAAGGCTAGAATACTGTGAATTGACCTTTTCAAAAAGTTAGTTCTCATGAATTTCTATAATAAAAGACTGTTGAAATCACAAACTCACATCAAGGTGGTTATAAAGTAACAAGACCACATCTTAAAACAGAACTGTTTAGGAACCTACGGTAGTGATGTATTCAGTGAAAACCATGCATCGGAAGATATGGTGACATATTTTAGATTCCTTTATGGCTTGCTAACAAGCAACAAGCTAACATAGCACACACTGTATACCAAAATGCGTAACCAAAATAAAGTATATTAAAGAATTTACAGTATAACCACTTTAACCTACAGTAGTTGACACTATATCCTGGTATCACAGCATGATACCAGGATTGTATTCATTTACATGCCTGCTAGTGATCATACCTGTAGACTGCATGCAAACACTGTTCATGGTCTGATTGCAGAAAGCAGTCCTCCATTTTCCATCCACATCCAGGTACACACAAGGTTTGTCTTTGCTTGGTTCACCTTCAGCCCAGCTGGCAGCATTCAAGTGCCAGCCATCAATATACCTAAAAAAACCGCCTGTCTGAAAGCAAGAATGGATCAAATCAACATTTGAATTTGGGCATGCATTGCAAATGGCTTTTTTTCAGATGTCTTACTTTGTTTAATAGATTAAACAAATCTGCGCTTTTATATGACACCACAAAGTAGATGGTCAGCTGTCTTGGGAGGGTTCTATGTTATATGTTATGGATAAAAGCTAATTATTTTTAGTAAATTAGACATTTGTTATTTTTGTATAGTATCTGACTACTTTTTCAAGGTTCTAGTTTTCCTTGGAACTAGTCTGTTGGGGTTTATGCGCTACAGTGTAGCAATTTTAGTTGGTTGCAGCTCAGTACCTGTTTCTTGTTTAATCCAATCCAAAGAGGAGCTTTGAGATTCATAGCCAGCAGCTCCACGTAGGCGTGCGTCCACTCATTTCGCAGGCTAGCTAAGTTGGCTTTTTCACCGTCACATTGTTTCTTGGCATCGTCCCAGGTCAGATTTTTAGTCTCAACCTTGATGCTGTCATTTGCCAGAGTAACATAGATGTTACTAACTGCTGGCTCTGGCTGAGGCTGGATATTTGGGTCTGTTGAGATGAGAGATAAATCAATTTATAAAACTTTCTTTTTTACAGACATCATTATTTTCTCAGGAACTGTAAGTTAATTTGACAGTGAACAATTTTCCAAAACATGTTTACTCGACTGCATGGAATGTATATTGAGGTTTGGGCAGAATGGTACTGTAAACCAATTGCGTAATAAGATCTACATACTTTACTTAAACAAGATATTGCATGATTCATTTTTAAGCCTCAGACAATTTCTAAAAGAGAAAAAAAAATAAACTCACCAAGATTCCGAAGACAGACATATCCATTGGTGTCATTGCAGGACTTAATTAACCATTTACCAATGCCAAAGGTGATACCGCTGGTCAGCACAACACATTCTTCCTGGTGAAGAACATTGGGAGTGGTTTGGATTTCAACAATCTTTTCAGTGTGACACCAAAGCTGATTTATGCTGACTGGCTGGTAAACTTGCAGTGATCTTGATTGATTGATTGGCCTGATGACTAACTCTTTGTTGTTTGTCAGCGATGCTTTGCTCTCTACGTCATGGCAAACAGTAAAAAGGAATGATATTTTTGATATATGTTACCTCATTCCATCTCTGATAAAAGGACCCTTGAGGACGTCGACGTTTCTTAAGAGCAGAACAAGACAAATCATATTTCACACATTTTTTATTTCAATTAAACAGTACCACAAACACCAAGCTAGTAGATTGTGTGTACTTACAGAATGGCCCCAGTTGGTAAATCGCCTTGCTTTGCCATCGGTCCAGTAAAACCCATCTTGTTTTAAACTATTTAAACCAATCCACAGGTCTGTAGTTCCTGATTCAGCCATTTTGGTGGTCAAAAATGCTGAAAATTTCAAAGGTAGAAAGGAAGTAATTTCCAATGTATCTTTTTTTTAAAAGGTTTAATTTATCAATTTTTGCAAGATTATGATTAAATTAGATTAAAATCAGAACATCAAACATTTTAATCTAAAGATATTTTTGCTGTTGTTTCCAAGGTCAAGATTGAACTTTCACACTCTCTATTTACATTGTACACACAATTATGTACGATTATGATCAATATAAAAGATATTTGGAAAAAACAGTAAAACAAACCTTGCACACGCCTTGTGGGAATTGAGACTAAATTGCCTCCCATGGTAATGCACTGTTTCCTTGCTTCTTCCCAGGTTGTCTTCCGGTTACTATTGATACTGTAACACTGCAGATGAGAAATAAAATAGTGATTGTTCACTCTATAACTAAACACAAGCCTTCTTTCATTATGCTTTGATGCCATCTGATATCATCTTAAACATGTTTTTGTGCTTATTCACCAAACTCTGTATTCAATACTCTTCCTTTGTGGTAGCCCTAAAATCGTACGTATATTTAAAAGAGAACTACAATTTACAAAAACCACATGTGAAAAAAATTGTTTTACATGTACAAGTCTCATATTAAAATGTATCACATGAAAAACTTTACAGTAATTGGCCCTATGCATGTGGGATTGCCTTTAAAGCCCAAACTATGATAAATATAATTGGTTTTCTTTTCTACATCATGCCATTTATGCATGTAGGGTTTCCAAATGAAACTATGACAAGCCTTCCGTTTTCTGTAATACACCAATAGTTGCAACTCCTGCTTAAATAAGGGCATGTTGTACAAAACAGGACATGTGGTGTGGCATACTTTAATTTTGTTGAGATGTTGAATAGCAGTTTTGTAAAACACACCTAGACTAATCAATTCAGTCCCAAAGACTACTAAATGAGAGTGATTTCAGATCAGAAGAAGTTTTGCACTGAAGATAGAAACTAACTGTCAACAGTGATTTCTGACCTTTGAGTCAAATTGGGTCCACTTGAGTGGGCAGCCACCTTTCGGAGGAACTGTGGGGGCGGCAGTTGTGTTGACAGGTGCTGAGTTTCCTCGTTTACAAATGGACTTTTGCTCTTGGCCACAATTACAAGTACGCCAGAAGCCTGTAATTACAGCAGATATATGATGTGTGACATTTCACCAGCAACATTTTACTAAATCTAATCTTATCCACAGCATTTTATTTGTCATTCTTCAGTGTGCAATTACTCACCCATATAATAAGTCATAAGAACACAGTTCTCATCAAAGGCATCAGAATTTGGTTGATTTTCATCCCATTTTTGTAATGCCACTGGAGAACCATCCATCCACCTTAAAGTACACATGGTTTAGTAGAAGGATAATGTGAAATCATGCAAACAAAAATGACTTTACATTAGAACTCGTTACCCAACTTGTTTCTGTTTTGCATGGTAAATAAAAAGAATACAAATAAAATCTAGAGATGTAGCTGAAAATCCCCACAAAAAATCAAGAAATAATTCTTATGAAGTCAGACTGAAGCATTAAAACAGCTTAAAAAAGGTTTATGAGTTTAATGAGGGAGTAAAGGGGAAATAAAACAAACTATTATGCTATTTAGGCTGCCAGCCTGCCTACTATAAGTGCCATTAATATATATAAAAAAAAAATATATATATATATATCTATAGGCCAAAGCGTTGTCTCTAACCTCCTGATTCACTATATTACATTGAATGGAATTCATTGATACTTACCAAAATGACCCATCAAGATCCACTGACAAACCTAAATAATAGGAGCCATAGCTTCTGGAAACCTGTAAACGCACACATACAGAAATACACACAAGCTTTACGACCTACTTTTCTAATTCGTAAATTCTTTCAATATGCGTAAAATTTGACAAGTTTGTTAAGCAAACAAATAAACATCTACCTGTTTCCATAAGAATAGATTTTCATCTTTACTGGTGACAGATACCAAGTCACCATGCCTCTGCTGACAGAAGTGACGAGCATCCTCCATGGACAATGAGTCTGTGTTCACAAAATACTGATTCCCTCTCCACATAAGCCAACCATCTGAAGTGGTGTTATAGTCTGCAAAGGTTTTAGAAACATATTGATAAATTATGTGTTTGTTTTTTTAAGTTTTTCCTGTTATACATCTTTTACAGCATGCAATCTTAATGTCTAAAGAAATGTTACACAACATAAAAGTGAATAGTTTTTAATGGTATCAGCTAGAAACGGTAACATTACTCACATCAAGTGTCCTGTCTTTTTGTTTGGTTAAGTTTTTTTTAAGTTTTAAGATACAGTATATTGGTCTGCTCAACTAGATCAAAAAGGGTTAAAAGTGACTGAAGTTAAACCAGCCATCAATAGTTTCAGTCACCTTGGGCGTGTGTATGGTTATATAATGTCAACTTACCTACCGCAGTATTTTCTGGAGGTGGTTTTGGAGTCACTCCTGTAAGGCCACAAACAAGTGTTAATTTAATGTAGAAAGAAAGCCAGTCACAGTATGTAGCATGTGTCTTGCCAAAGTGAGCTAAATAAGTTTGCATTAATTAATATACCAGACGTACTTCTCTAGATCTCTGGAGTCAGTATTTGATAACCGGACCTTACGTTTATGTAAAAAGAATTTGCTTTTTAAGTTTATACAAGTGTTGTACATTATAGAAAACATAACAAAGGTTAAAAGGCTGACTTTCAGCATTCATAGAGGTTCACATTTGTGTTAGATAAACAGTGTGGGATTTGTAGGCATTTTTATACATAGTCCCTCAAATGTTAGGACAATGCAGCAGGATAATGAATATAGACCAGCAAACATATAGACTTGGCTGGGAAAGTGACTTTATTTACATTCATGTTAACTTATCCTATTACTCTTTCTGTAGTCCAATTAATCATAATGATGATTTGACCGTTGTGATAGTTTCACTTGATTGTCCTGACTTAATTGATTTGTTAATTTGTTATCTCTTCTGTCTGTTGATTTCTTATTATGTTTTATTGTAAAAGTCAGTTTTTCCTGAATGAAATAAAATATAAATTGATTTCTCTTCAGAAGAGACAAAAGATATCTGACAAATGAGTAACTTTTTCAACTGTACCTGCACGGATCTGACATAGCCAGTCATTGTAGCTCTCACAGTTCACATCATTCCAAGACCCGGCGTCATCCCAGTTATACACTCTAAATTCAGCACAAGATTCATCATTATTGTGATTGTTTGGCTCTCCTTCCTGCCAATGCTGGAAGTTCACCTGAAATAAACAAATATGGAAAAAATTAGAAAACAATAACAAATGTTTCTTGGGGTATCAGATTAAGTTCTCAAAAGTAAAACACAGTTAACTAACCGGGGATCCATCACTCCATGTATAACCAGTGCTCGTGTCAGGAATATGAAGTCCAATCCAGGCTTTTCCATGTCTGCTGAAAAGTTATAAATAATGTATGAATGCAACCTTATTTTAAATAGTGTATTCTATTTCATTTTACTTTTTATTTATTCACTGTAAGTATGAAACATAGTACACATGGTACACTTAAATGCCTTTATGAGCCAGTTTTTGAGTTCAATCCTCTTGCATACAGAGGGATCTAATAATGTATATTAATGGGTGCTATCTTTAATGCTACATGCTTTATAGGTGTCTGGTGCTTCAACTTCAAAGTTAAAATTGTTTTTAACCAGTTCATACCTTCCAACAAGTAGCTCAGAAGCACTGTGAATGCTGAGCAGGTCTCCTCCAATGGCCCTGCAGTAATCCCTGGCCTCAAACCAGGTCTTCTCATTTGCACGAGGCCCTGTGAAAAACTTGAACACAAGAATGAATGCCTGTTTAAAGTAGTCCAGGTATGTACATCAGTAGAGTAGATAATTTAAATAGACTTGTTTATATTTATTTTAGCCAAGATGTGTGTATCAGTGAGAGAAAAACTGATTTATATCCTTAAAAAAATATATATATATATATATATATATATATATATATATATATATATGCAACCGATTTCTAAAGCTACAATAGTTTTGTTTCTGTCACTTAGGAGCAGCAGAATTTCATATTATCCCCTTTTCAGTTGATATGGTATGATAAACTAACAATTGTATATCATACCATTTGCATATTTCTTTACATTCACTCTCTTTTAGCTCTGTTTATGATTCACCAACTCCTGAAGCAAATATCGGCCTTTTTAGCTGCTAAATGCTAAATGATGTTTACCAGCTGGTTGCTAACTTTGTGCGTCTGTTGTGTCTTCACATCGCTGTGTGGATGTGCTGCGGTTTGACCGACACAGACACACATGACGCGACAGGATGAAGCTCTGCATCCACGCAAAGTGCGGCTCCTTTCCGCAGGGTTGTGCGGATGTGTGGGTGTGTTTATTTGTGCTTTAGAATGTAACCACTAAAACAATCAGAAAATAATGTTTTATTCCTCTGATTCACGGCTTTGTTCCTGCCAGTGTGGCTTTCTCTCTTCATTCACTTTCTAGCTTGTTCAACCTCTGCTGCTTTCTCTCTTTCTGGCTCGTTGAGCCGGAGAAAAGGGAGTGCGTTTGCTTTATTTGAATTGCCTGCCGGGGACATGTTTAATATATCATTGTGATTGTGGCAGGACACTGGTCTTGTTTTGTTGGTATTAGCAGGTAAGTCTATCATGTTTTAATTTTGTTGACCTCTGGTTGTACCTTGGAGCACATGTTTCTTGTTCCCACTCGAGTCCAACCCTCCTCACACTGAGGAGGAGTTTGAGTCCGTGGTGCAACGGTTACAACTGCCCCATCTGCCAGGTGTTTGCAGATGTATTTTTCCTGATTGGTGCAAGGCAGCAGATCCCATAATCCGGCCAAAATCCCAGTTGTCATGGCAACGCAGCCCTTTGTATAACCTTGAGTTGTTGAGGGGGAAAATTGTGGAATGTAAATTGTGGAAATGCTGTTTATGCCCTCTATTTTACAGTAAAGATTAAATTGTATCTTTCTCCATACCTGGCATTTCAGCGTTCCAGTGAGTAAAACTCACTGAGTCTGTGTTGGTCCACACAAATTGATCAATGTCTTTTTGGTTTGAGAGGCCTAGCCAGAAGTATTTCTCTGGTCTCATCCCCACCAAGCTGACAAGGAAGGCATTATCCACCCTGAAAATATTTACAGATTTTTATGTCTCATTGAATTATGTGAAATATACTGTTAAGTACTTGCAAACACCGTTATACCATGGCTCGTAAACACATTAATTGTTCTTACCCATTTGAAACATCAGCTAAGTAGGAGTCTGAGGTTTTACAGTCCTCTTTAGCTTCATCAAACGTCTTTGTCTCCGTTCCTACAAAGTAGCAGTATGAGCCATGTCTTTTCCAACCCTGTAGAAAACCAAGCGCTAATTAGAACTGATAAGTTGTGATTTTAAAATGAACCATATCCATTTTGTTCATAAAAGACATTGGATTTACACAAGACAGATACTTAGCTGACCTCCCACTGAACGTGATATTAAAACCAGTTTTCAAAATAAATGTCTTTGTTTAATCCTGCACTTTGATTAACCAGGTGGTTATAGAGGTCATATACTATTTTCATATATTACATTTAAATGTACTCACAACTTTGCAGCCTATATCTACATCTATTTCATCTCCAGTTATTTCAGTGCCGCTCTGCTTCATACAGATAAAACCATGTTTCTCATCACATGAGCGATCCGCCCAGTTCCCATTCTGCAAGAAAACAACACTGTAAACAATGCATTCTTGTGGATTGGATGTACTGGATAGAAAGACTACATATACTCATATTCACAATGCTCTCTCTTTCATTTCTGTTTTTGTTTCTGGGTGGTAATAGGATAGAATGTTTTTTGCACAAATGGGATGGATAATACCAGGATGCCTTACCTCTCCCCTGATGAGAATGCAGTCCTCTGTGTCAGTGGAGACAGACGGTTTCCCAAACTCCCAGCTGGTGAAGCTGACAGTAGAGTGGTCACTCCAGTCAAACAGCCCCTCTGTCTTCCTGTCATTCAGTCCAATCCAGAGCTCATCAGAGGTTCCTGCATTCAAGAATGTATCTCATGTCAACCAGCAGAAAACATTTTACATTGTTAACTTTGTGTTCTACAAACTGAAATTAATAAAACTATTGGTACAATGTGAACATTGGTAGACATGGACAATTGTAGACATCCTTAACTCAGTCAGCAATAAAACTAATAGATCATAAGACACATGCATAGTGTATACATGTGTCCTCCCTTCCTATTCAGACTTATTGAGTTTTGGGGATTTGTATATTGAATACAAAAAAAGACGTTTTAAACTCGGTCTACAGCGAAAACAGACAGAAGGTTGGACTGTCTTAATGTCTTTTGTCTTGACATACCGAATCCAAGTTGAGAGATGACAAAGCTTTGGTCCTCCACATTGCGAATGCTCACTAGGTCTCCGTCTTCTTTGCGGCACTCTCTCTGAGCATCAGACCATGTTTGCTTAGTGCGAATAAGGTGGAAGCAGTGGCCATTGTAGGGAATCCAAGGGGCTGAACAAAATCCTTGCTCAACTGATGAGCAAAAGATAAAGGGGATTAATTGACTGAAATTATACAATAAACATCATCACATGAAACAGCCAGAGGAGATTGGAATAAAATTGAGCAGAATATGGTTCTGTACTTTGTGGAGGAGTTGGCGGGGCCTTGTCTTTGTAGCAGATGTAGCCCAGTTTCTTGATGCAGGATGAACTTTGCCAAGAGTGCTGCCCAGTAGAGTCAAGAAATGCACAGTTGTGTCCCGGATTAGGAAGCGGATTTCCTAAAACAAAAGTGGAGATTCATATTCATTGCATCCTTGAAAATCTCACTCTCTATTAGCAATGTATTTGTTCTCTACCAACTCCTGAAGGAATTGTCTGTCTCTTTCGCTCCTAAATGCTCCATTTTGATGCTCCACCAAACGGACAAAGTCAGCTAGTCACTGACTGCTGGGAAGGTAGCGTACAGTTGGTTTTTAGAGCTTTTTTATCTTTAAAATCTCTCTGTGTCTAGAAACAGTGCCTTGAGGGTGAAACATAACATGTATGTTTCAAGCTGTTTTATTGGAGTGAAGACTTACCTGTACTCCATCTCAGATAACGGAAGGGCTTCCCATCAGACCACTGCCAGCCATGTTGTGGGTCCAAGACCAGCCCGATCCAAAGTTTATGTTTTCCTGATCTCAATAGTGCTGTGTGTTTATATGTGTTTGTGTGGTTGAAGGGAACATAAAAAGGAAAAGGACAGAGTAAATAAATTGTTCCTCTTTTCCATATTGTTCCTCTTTTTCATTGCAACAAGTCAGCAAAAAGACAGATTTCAAGCTCTAGCACAAAAAAATAAACCAAACACATCAAAACATACAAGGGAAAACTTACAAGAGGAATCATCTTCCTAATAAGTATCAGGTTAAAACAAACGCTGTATGTATCAGTGTATCTAATAATGTT
This sequence comes from Etheostoma perlongum, assembly GCA_026937815.1. Taxonomy (NCBI): domain Eukaryota; kingdom Metazoa; phylum Chordata; class Actinopteri; order Perciformes; family Percidae; genus Etheostoma; species Etheostoma perlongum. The sequence goes on along the minus strand of CM049382.1, from coordinate 13,546,552 downwards.
TGATAAAGTTATGCTGTATAAATTGAGCAAGATTGGGACACTTTAGTTCCTATGAGACTTTCTGTTTGCAACCAAAGTGCAGAGGCTTCATATGACTCCTGAACCAAATGGATTGCACAATCTCTCCTCTGTGCTCACGATGTCACAATGATCCTTGAACTCAATGTTTAAGGCAACAGTAGGTAGACCTCAAGTTTCTGGAGCAATTTTTCCTGAAATAACTGGTGTCTTAAAAGTTGATGTGTAATTTAATCAAACATAAAAAAATAACCGGTCGTCATTTTATCTAGGATTTTCTGTTTGCTTATTCACTAAAACAGAGCTACAATTTTTGTCCCTATTATCCAAATAACTAACAATAAATAAAGAAAAAAGCAATAACATCTCATATTGGAAACACCTAAAACATGGAGAACTGTACTGTGAACAAGATCAATCAAGCCTTACCTTTCTAAAACGTTTTTAAGAATATTTTTATGTTTAAGTATTCTAATGAAACAGATAGTGGCAATTAGACTGCTTATTTAACATGTTTTATACTTCTTTAGAATTGATGCATTAAACGGCAGTTAAAATGGCTATCAAAAAATGGTACATATATATGATCACGTATAATTAAAAGTATAACATAATGGAATACTTATTTAAGATCTTTTGAGTAAATAATAAAACAGTTTTAACCCATAATATAAACAGTTTTTAATATCTTTATTATCTAATCAATACAAGCAAACATCCACCAGGGGGCATCTTACCTGAGACAAAAGCCTGCTCATTAACATCGGTGATACTGAGCAGGGTGGCCCCCTGCTGCTTACAGCTGGCTTCAGCCTGGGCCCAAGTTAGAAGCGACTGTGTGTTGAGCTGGAAATACGCTCCTGTTACAATGTTCTTCTCCCAGTTGTCTGATGCTGTGCATCAATACAGAAACAGAGAAAACAAAATACTTTAATCATCTAAACATTTTAATTGTATTACTGCAACCTTAAATGTTGCTCTTATATTAAGATATGATATATATGTCAACTAGTGAACAACAACTTGTAGTATAATCTAATGTGTGCTCCGAAACCAAATTCATTTGCCTGAAGATACATATGTGTGGTGCTGGTATGTGCATCAATCATGCTTCTTACTCACTGTAGTGAGATTAAAATCATAAATGCAGTACTCACAAGTAGTCGGGCAGTGTCCCCACTCTTCATGTTCATATTTTGTTTCAACAGCACACCAAAGTCGCTTCGTTGAGGAGTCGAACATAGTGCAGTCTCCAAACCACCGGTCTTTGTACAGGAAGGGAAATGCGCAGATCTTACCAAACGCATTCCCCTCAATGGTGTAAAGTTCTAAAAGGGAAAAAAGAGGTTGTTCACATAAAAAGTTAAATTGAACTATTGCTTCTCTTAACTATAGATTACTCAAGGCGTGCACAACCGAACTCTAGTGAGGAGGCACTTGATGCACCATTCAAGTTGATCATACGTCACCTGACACTAAGTATCAATAATTTTGTAGGTGTTTGATGAATCCCAGTAAAAATCATGCATATTTGCTCATGTATTCTGTTGTTCAGTCTAAAGGCTTGGCTATTCAGTTTTTATACTGTACCTCTGTATGTTCTGGAACAAGCACCGCTGGATGTCCCTGTGATTGTGAAGTCGTTATTCAGCCCAACAGTTTTGGAGAGAGCAAGTGTTTCATCAGGTTTGACTTCAATGTACAACTGTTGGCCTTTGAGGGCCAGCAGAGTTTTATTCTTGCATTCCCACTTTTGTAGCTCACTCCTGTCGTCACAATCGTAGAGGCTTACTTCACTCCCTACACTTTTGCCCTGAGCTCCCAGGCACTTTCTGGTTGAGGTAACAAAAAGACGATCACCGGTTGTCCAGCGCATCTCAAGGCAGCGGGTTGATCTTTTCAGCAAACAGAAACCAGTGGCCTTGTTAGTGAGTGAGAAGGGGGAATCTGCAAAAAAAAAAGAAATACTGTGACCGATTAGAAATGCACTCACTTCCACAATACATACTTAAAACATAGCCCTTACATGCAGATTATGTCACATAAGAAAGCTTGAGTGCATACTGTACCATTTCTTGTTGAACATTGAGATGTTGGGATGAAGAGTACAAAGGCTGCTAGAGTTATCCTCTGGGTCAGCATTCTTCTGATAAGTCTCAGAGTAATAGACATTGTCCACGCATTGCAAGCAGATGACTTATGAGCATGGACATGCAAAGGAGGGACTCTTAATACTACGGACACTGTCAGTTTTTTTTTCTTCTCATTGATAAAGTGTCATGTGTCAGATTGGCACATTTCAACATTAGCTACTGGTAAAAAGGGGGGGTTGGGAGGGAAGTAGGGTCAGCATAGACAAAACACACACACATAGTCTTGCTTGCACGTATGTCACGCTCCAGAATGGCAAAAGTGGCCCCACTAACTTCCTGTCCTGGAACAAAATGATGTGTAAGAGATTTATGTTAAACATGACTCATCAAAGTCAATGGTCAAGTGCAGCATCAACGCTCATATACTTTGATGCACATTTCTGATATCTGCCACTCGTGTCTGCAAGGGCTCTGGCAAGAGCTGACTTTTCATGGCAATTCAAAGTAAAATAGGGATGACATGGATGTTATGAAACAATAAAGAGAGAATAAACTTTTAAAGACTATGATAGGTCTATAGCAGGAAGTACTGTGTCAAGCTCTCTGTTCAGTGAATGGCATGATTGTTTTCATTTATCCATGCAAGTTACTAATGTACTGTCTTTGAATATGCCCAATTTACAAACAACAAACATGCCATCTTATTAACTGAACCCTTGGCATTTTGATTAGTGGCAACCTGGCCTGGTATATCTGGTACCTTCTCAATAGAGAGAAAAGGCTGTAAGAGTGCTGAGGGCTTAGTGTGAGGCGTGAAGCAATACATCAGTCAGTCAGTCAGTCAGTCTGTTACTGCATAATTATGTACTATATATACTGTTGAGCCGTTGTATCTTTGCTATAAAACTATCAATAAATAATGTTGGAAAATAACTGCCCGATCAGAGCTGACTAGGCTTTGAATCCATATCCACGTACTCCTTTTTGCTATTAAAGTCTTAGTTTGCCTGAACATGCTTGCAACTTCTTAGTAACACCCAAACAACCACTGACTTCTACTTTGCAATACCCTACTGCCCTCTTAGAAGTCATACTTAAAACCCTAGTTTTCAACAGTGCGTGATTGCATTAAAGGTGGCTGAAAGTCACTTAATTCACTGATAGTCTATACATTAATAGTGCCATGATAGCTTGCAAGGTTATTCAAGCAAAGTGATATTGCACTGTTGCTGATGAAGAGAAAATTGTGTGCATCCTGAGTGTAGCAACACAATATCCTGTTAGGGGGCAGAGCCATTCAGCTTTGCCATAACATATATCATAGCATTTTGTATTTTCACTTCCTCTTCGATTATTCTCCTTTTTGGAGCTGAGAAATCTGCTGAAATATGGACCTTTGGGACTGCAGTGATTGTTTCTATAAGACCTGTAAAGATGACTAGTGCAGTTTTATACTGGTGTAGTTCCTGATTATCTTTGTACCACATTAAATGTGTGACTGTTTGTCTTCCAAAATGTTAAGGGTCATTCTTAATTTGGTATAGTTATAATAGATGAAAGGGAAAAAGGTGTCACAACCTGGTTTAAGATTTGATAAAAAGTGGACTGCTCTGCACTGCGTTTATCTTCAGCATGCCACAGACACGTTCACCATGCTAACAGCCTCTTCTGAGCCCTGGTCAGACAGAGCATGTTTTAGCAGGCTTTTGTTGATTTCAATAGTTTCCCTGTTGGGTCATCTTAATGTGGGTGTTTGTGTGCTTTGTGGCTTTTTCCATCTCTCTTCCATTAACAGAGTTATTACTTCTCCCTTTTCTTCCAATAATTTCCTGAAGAAACACAAACCTTGGCTCAAGCACTATAATAGTATGCTGTTTGTGAGATGATGTCATTGTGTATTGGCCAGTCAGACACACCTGACAGAGAAGTCAGTTCACAGTTTACAGCCCCTGCAGCGGAAAAGTTAGAGGATGGGTAAGTTATTTAGTTATTAATTGTTTGTACCAGAAACTTCAAAAGCACATTTAAAAAAAGGTTATAAACCTACAATGCCCTGGCTTTGTGACCTGAAGAGTTACATTCATAGGGGTTTGTAGTGTTTTTGGGACAAGTTTATTTTCTGAGGATTTACCCAGAGCTGTTTGAGGGTTGACAAAGTTCAAATTAAAAGCTCTTTCTACCATTTATTTTGCAGAATACCTATTGACCTCTTACATTGAAACTAGAACATGGAGGATCTACGTAATTTTCCTCGTGTTTTTTATCTCCCAGTTTGATAAGTCAGATAAGATCCAGTAAAGCTTGGCATCATCACATACTTCAAAATGGTATAGAGAAATAAGAGCTACCCACTGTATTGTTAATATAAATACTCATGACAAATTCTAAACTTACATTTAGTTAGGCTAGTGCCATGTTTTTAAGTATATAATATATTATATACTTCAGGTAGTTTTTGCAAAAATATAGCTCTGGTTTGCTAAAGTGGAATTTGCAATGAGGGTAATAAAGACAAGCGACAGAAATGTAATGGTGATCGAATTTACTAATGAGAACTCTGGACTTTAAGCTTTCAGGGTTTTCCGATAAGGACTTGCAACCTTTGCTCATTTTGTTGTAATAAAAGTTGCTTTATGGATCTTTCGTTTTCTTTGGGTTTTCTCACCATGTGTCATGCTTCTCCAGACATGAAGCACATATTTTTTCTGCTGTCAGGTAAGAGTCTTTATAGCTCAATATTATCTTTAAGGTAGTGTACATTATTTATGTGCATCCTGCTTAAATAAGGGGGGTGTAGCACTGTCACCCATATAAACTACAGAATGACAAGTATGTGCAATGTCAGTAGTGTTTGGAAAATGTACATTCACGTACAACGGACATTGTGGAATGTGTCTATGTTGTGGGATAGCTTTAGAAAGAGAAAAAGACTGTCATGATGGCATTAAAATATATAGTCACATTCCCCCATCAGATTCTCTTCTTGTTATCTCTTTGTAATAAAAATCTCTTTCTGCAGTATTGTTGGTCATAGTGTCCTCTTGTCCTGATGGGGGGTTCAACTGTACATCTGGAGAATGTCTTCATGCTGAACTCGTCTGTGATTTTAAGAAGGACTGTAAAGATGGCTCAGATGAGGAGTTTTGTGGTATGCTGACAGTTTGGCAAACGTTTTTCAAATCTACTTAAATTGAAGTTGTTTTAACTAAATGTCACCAAAGAACATGAAACCCTCAAGAATTTTGCATTTAGAATGCAGTATTTGCAAAGGTATTTGCCTTTTTATTACACAAAAAAAAATACAATAATAAATAGTATAATCAAACGGAATAAACAATGCTAGACTGGGAACAAGAATGTTTTCTGGTTATTTTGCAAAATCTGTGATTACTTTATCACTTGTGTTAAGGTTCATGTGACTTTGAGCATCACTTCTGTGGTTGGATCGACACCAGTGCTAGTTCCTACCGCTGGAGACGGCAGATGGCAAACATCACCTCAGTACCTGGACTGGACCATACCACACACAGTCCCTTTGGTAAACATTAATCTTCTCCCATGTTTCATTTGTGTCATTACTCTATTGATAACTCATTTTAAACAGTGACATATGGTGACATTTTAAATCTATGATATTAATGTTTACTTGGATAATAAGATCTAGCCTTTGATGATAATCTTATTGGATATTTGTCTGCTGGATACAGGACATGTCATGCATATAGATGGCAAACAAGGAGGGTTTTTGTCTATGGCAAAGTTGGAGTATTCTGTTGACAAGCTGGCAGCTCTGGGATGCCAGATCAGGTACTAAAAACAAACACTGTTTTAAAGATATGTGTTTTACAATTAGATATGTCCTTGACTGACAATGCATAGCAATTATTTCACAAGGATTTGTCTTAAATATGCCAAACACCCTGTGCAAGCTGTTACTTGTTTTGTGATCTGGCAATATTTTTCAGGTTCTGGTATCACATTTACAATAATAAGTCATCATCATCATCATACCTGGAAGTAGTAATGGTCAGAGGCAGCTCTGAGGAAAAGCTGCTGCCAGATATTTCCAAAAGTATGATGGACGGTTGGGAGAATGCCACAGCTTTCATCGGTAATCGCCCAGGAGGATACAAGGTTAGTGAAATGTCTTGTATGCAGACATTGTCACCTAAAACAGTCGTACATAAACCTGCTTTAAAATCAGAGGGACAAAGATGCTTCTTGCAACTGCAGAACTTACCTGAGAATCATCAGAATGGTTTTAGTTTTCTTTAGCATCAGTGGAATTCAGTGATAGTTGTCCATTCTACGTTACATTTCAAATAGAAACTCAAGTTGTAGTCAACTTACCTCACTGAATCCATAACATCCCCAAAGCATTATGGGAACTGTAGTTTCTAAACTTAGAGCATGATTATCTGCAGAATAGGATAGCCAAAGACAATCAAAAGTGAAAAAGGGAACCCAGAATGTCCGATTGAAAACCACTGACCTTGAAGAAAAAGTTAGGTATGACTTTTTAAAATACATTTACTCCTGTACTTATTTTGTATCTGTATATAGCTTCAATTTTACTTCAAGGTGTTAATTCATGGTGTAGCTCTCCTAAATCTTTTTCTAAATCTTTATTGTACCTCTACATTTATTGTATTTTTCTCTGCTCAGTTTTCTGTTCTTATGTAACAACTAATTTCCCCCAGGAGATCAATAAAACACCTTTAGGTTCAATTTTTATCAATTTGTTTTGCTTGTCATTATGTTTACCTTACCGTACATGCTGTATTCCTGTATGGATTTGGTTGGTATTACAAGTGGGCATCTCTATGCACCTAACAATTTGATTTGATTCAGTTTTTTTTATTTCTATACATGATTTATTGTTTCTCACTGTGTAACTTGTAAATTGAACTATACATATTAATTTGCTTCCACTATCTTTTACAATACATAATAGAAAGAAATGCAAGAGATGAATATACAGGAAGGTTGCATTCACCAACATATTTCCATGCATTGCAAAGAATCAACAACAAAATAAACTTTATTTAGTGGCCAAATACTTCCTAACGCTAGCTTTTAGGCCAAGCAGTCCTCACCAAAACCGAAGACATAGCCTCACTTGGAAAATAAACACATTGCACATGTTTATGTCTGTTACATATCAACATCCAAATGTTTCAGACGAAAGGAACATACAGGGAGAGCTGGGCAGTAAATCGATATTATATCAATGTTGTGATATGAAACTAGATATCGTCTTAGAGTTTGGATATCGTAGTATCGTAATATTGCATAAGTGGTGTTTTTTCCTGTTTGTAAAGGCTGCATTAAAGTAATGTTATGTAATTTTATGAACTTACCAGACTGTTCTATTATTTGGCTTTACCCACTTAGTCATTATATTCACATTAATTCACCAACACTACAATATTTTTGCAGTATCAATATCGAATTATTTGGTCAAAAATATTGTCAAATTTGATTTCCTCCATATTGCCCAGCCCTACAAACAGGCTGCTCATACAAAACTTTTACAGGCTATCATAATGTCTTTACAGACATACAGACACACAGCAAAGCTGGGCTAGGTGGATCTAAGATATTGGATGTACTGGTTGGTTTCTAGGGTTCGAGGCTAAATGTAGCTTCCATGTACATAAAGTCTGTGGGGTGCTAGGACTTGTAGTGCGCTTGAAGGCAACAGGGTACATGCATAATACACTGAGAGTGAACAGCAGTGGATGGTCAGTATGAGCCTTATTTTCCCCCCAGGGTGAAAAAGTCAGTGTTACAGTAGTCTGCTTCTTACTAAATCATTTTGAATATTGAGTTTCAGAATTATTGTAAAGTAAAACACTTCTCTTTCTACAGCTGCGGTTTTCATTCCACCCTTTATTTATGGAAGCCAGGGACTTTATGTTGGACGATATTGGCTTTGAGAACTGTGCAGAGGGAGATGTACCTGCAGGATCAGACCAACTCTCATGCGATTTTGAAAAGGACACCTGTTCATGGTACCCTGACTACACTGCCAGCCTTTTGTGGAAAAGGGAAAATAAGAAATTAAGTGAAGGCAAGTATCTTACCGACAGTAAATGAGAATTGTGTTTTAGAAATTACTTTGTGGCAACTTGCCCAGCACATTTTAGTAACATGCACAATATACTGTAGACGAAAACCTCAAACCTTAAACCTCAAACCTTTCTTTTAATGTAAGGTTGCTCTACAAGGCTTGGAGTTATGTAACAATGAAGGTGATGATATCATTTTAGTTTATAATGTGTGTGAAAAGGCTGCCTTTCTCCTTTTTCACTAGCCTCTGTTCCTAACATAACATTTTTTTGTGTCTGCTTAAAGGACAATTCCGGCACAAAATGACCCATAACATATATGTACCAAGTCAAACGTTTTCTGGGACATGTTTTCATGCTAATCAAATGCGTATCTAGCTTTAAACAAGATAATGCGAACGGTGGTTAGCTTGCTAAGCTAGCTTTCGGGGCATTGGGTAAATCGCTATTTTATACCACTAACGCACACCATCTTGGAGTAGAAGTCATGAATCACGAATGCTGTGTTTAAGCTATGTTACTGGTTGTACAGCATTCGTCATTCGACTGCTCATGACTGTTTTCCAAGATGGTGCCAGCATATAAACCAAGGGGGAAAGCGAGCATCCACAAAGTGTACTGTACGTCCTATGGAACCATTTTGATGCTATCAAGCCATCACTCGCCTTTAGCATCCCATTGACTGCCATTCATTTTGGAGCCACTTTAACAGCGAATAACTTTACATCTCAAGCGTTTAAAGTCTCTATTTGTCCATTATTTATTTCTAAAGGCTTTCTAAAAGGCTCAATTACCTTCTATCTCACATCACATCTACGTCGTCAAGCTCAGTTGGAGGCTGCGCAGTAACGCTCAGCCATCACCGGAAAAGTGCTTCTAATAGACTTCACTGGTCTCTGTTGAAAACAACGACATCAAATTGTCCATTTCTTATCAGAATCAGAAAAGGTTTTATTGTCAATTACGCTTTTTAACACATTTAAAGAATTTGTTTTGGTGTTGTTGGTACACGTCACACATTCTCTACATTATGCTGTCTATGATGTAAACATCTTTATAATCTTTTTAATAAATATAATCTTTTTAATAAACTGTCTGTATACTTACAAAGTTCTCAATGTTTCGGTTTACATGTAAGGACCCTCATTATGTTACCTTTAAAGTGTGGTGCTATTTTTAGCCTTGTTAGTGGTATGAAATAGTGATTTACTCGATGCCCCAAAAGCTAGCATTAGCACGCTAATCACTGTTTGGGGTAGCTTGTTTATTGTAATGGTATTTTCTGAAACAAAGTGTTAATTTAGCTTTCTTGGGTTAACTGACCCTGTAATCATCTGTGCAGGTGGTAGGTTCCAATTAGGTGAGGCTGAGAGGTTTAAAGTGCCTTCAGAAGAAGGGGAAGCTAGAAAGGACTGGCAGCTTTCTGGGAGGTTGTGGTTTTGTTTGTTTGATGTTGTTTTTCCTCAGTTAAATTTAGATATTGTATCTATCTGGGTTCAGTTTGTGCTATTTGTTTGAGTATGCTTTTGTTTTCTTAATAAACACCACAGTTTTTTGCACTTCAAAAGCTGTCCAGCTTCCTTAAAACGCTCCACCACCTCATCGGCCTTGGCATGAAGTGGGTGGTTTGACAATGTGCAGTATTTGCTAACAGTATTACATGACCACAGCCAAAATGCTTCTCAATGATCCTTTAGCTTTTGTGGCCCTCAAAGGTCTAGGGGTCCTTTTCCCTTTAGGTTGGTAATCCAGCCTTATAAACAACTCAGTGGCCTAGTTACATGTTAACACATATGAACATGTTCTGCTTATTGATTATTTTATTGGATTTCTATCAGCTTTTGCTAAAGCTGTTGCTATTCCTCCTTAAAATATGTCAAAATAAAATATAAATTCATTCATGAGAGCAAGATGAAAAAAGTGTTTGCACATTCTCAAAAACTAACTGAATATACAGTATATACTATATATATATATTTATTTTATTTTTTATTATTACATATACAGTATATGATTGAATTTGTAAGCACACTGAGTAATTGATTGATTAAAACAAAAAATATTAAGAATACACAATTTTTACTAATTTGTTTTCTTCCTCCGCAGGCTACTACATGCTCATAACTACTGCATTCAACCTGCCTATCTCGTCGACAGCCAGACTCATAGGCTTCCCTCCTGCAGGTCAAGTCATATGCGTGAGCTTCTGGTACCACATATTTGGCAACAGCATTGGTACGTGCCTCACTGTCCATAGCTACACTTCTACAGCGTATTCATTAAATAGGTAATACAGTTGTTAATACATTTAATTGAATTAAATCCATAGTCATGCACAGAAAAAGCAACTTCTCAGGTCCATACAATTCAGATTAATTTTAACCACCTTTAACTTTTTCCTGTATATTCTTTCAAGTTCTGTTATTTTTATCAGGTTCATTGAGATTTATTACAAAGCATTCTGGTGACGTAGAGACAATTGTATGGATGAGAACTGGCACCCAGGGAAACAAATGGAGATATGCAGATCTTACCTTCCACATTGCAGAACCAATACAGGTGCTCTCGGTGCTCTTTTAAATGTGTAAATACATACTGTATATTACATGTCAAAATTAAACTCTTTGTTATCTTTAAACTCACTCCTAATTTCATTTATCTTGTTCCTCAGTTTATTATAGAAGCTGTGGTGGGTGGTACGCAAGGCAGCATAGCAATTGATAATATAATGGTGTCGAGCAGTGAGGCAGGCTCTTGTCCTGCTGAGAGAGAGTGCACCTTCCAGGGCTCCCTCTGTGGTCTGCTGCCCCAACCGTCTGCAAACTTCACCTGGAGCCGGATCACAGGGACGTCCCAACCAGCCAACTCTTCAGCCCCAGCCACAGATCACACTCTGGGGACAGAGCAAGGTTTGCAACTCCTCGAGATTCAGTCTCAGTTGGCTAATTTTTTAAATCATGTCAGAACTAGAGTACAGTCTTTTTTACCTGTAGGTATATAGAATGACAGCATTTTTAATGGTTGCTCAGACTTTTAGTTCCTCCAAACAAAGAAACTAGGAAGGCTATTGGATTTGGAAAGGATGATGTGTTGCAGTAAATAATAAATGTAGTCATTACAGATTACTTTGTGTGATCCCATTCTTTATGAAGACACTTATACACAAACTTACATGGGTATAAAAACACACACTCTCAAATGCAAATCAGCATGTGCATAACTCCACCTTATTGTGAAGGTTATTACCTCAGTGCCCAGTTGTGGAGTCACCCTGTTGGGTCCAGAGGTGCAGTGATGACTGCAGTGATGGAGCCTACCGCTCCTGAAGGGGAATGCCTGATGTTCTGGTACTACATGGAGGGAAGTGGAGTGGGGGAACTTGCTGTTTACCTTCAAACCCCTGACAACAACAACAGTGGCCAGCTCTGGATTAGGAGTGGAGATCAGGGGAAGCACTGGAGGCACGGAAGAGTGACACTTCTCAATCCCAGTACACCGTATCAGGTAGCTGGTAGTTATCAGATAATGATCTTACGATTTCCTTGCCTTTATTATTTTCTAACTTTATATTTTGGCTTTGTACATTCAATGCACATGCGTTATACATTCATTTTGATTTTTTACTTTCTTCTTTCTGTAACTGCTACTTTGAAAAGTACTAAGTTTGCTTACTTAAAGGACATTACAACTAAACACATACCGACATGCATAATGCATGTTTTACTTATTTATTTATTTATTCAGTGACATACAAAACAAAACAACATACAAAAAAATGTAGGTGTAGCTCCATCAAATCAATAACAATGACATTAAATGTTGTTATTATTATTATTATTATTATTATTTCAAGTCTTGAAACAATACTGTGTACATTGAAAGTATTGTAGTAATGGTTCCTCCTGTCTGTACTGGCTGCAAAGAGATCTGTTCCTAAAGCAGTTTTGGTGTAAGGGATTAGGGACAGTACTCATTCTGTGTAAAAATGTGTTTCTGAAGTAAAATATTTGCCTTCTGCAAACTGAGTTACTGTATCAAATGGGTATCTTTCAAAATAACAGTATAATTAGTATGAATTTCCATCTTTTTGTATCGCAAGACCTTTCTTTTGCTGCAGCACAGCAAGGAAAACAGAAAGAGACATCTGGTACTAAACAGACAATAGTGGTTGAAAATAACACTGAATTAGCTTTAGAATGGGATCTCTATTTATTGCCAGTATGGACTGGAGGACAGATGCTTAATAATACTCACATGACATTATTTAACATGATGTCATGTGAGTATTGTTTTCTTTAAGTTTATGTATTATGTTTAGATTAGGACATTTAGCTCAGCTTTGTCAGCAGAGATATTTTGAGATAAGTCTGACTTCCTCAATCATACAGTACGTAAAAGACAAAGCTATGTAGAAATCACACAAGTTAACTAATAAGTTCAAATTAATTTTTCATTCTGAGTGACAGGTGATTTTTGAGGCGGTAGTTGGACCTGGACCAAGGAGAGATATCGCCATCGACGACCTCACTGTCTTGAATGGTGCCTGTCCCCTGTCAGGTTAGTGGCTGCTCTAAACTTTGAACTTTAGAGTTAAAATAAAGGATGAAAATTAGTGTTCTAGTGCTTGGAGGGATTTTTGTTTTGTAACTTGTGGATGTTATTCCTTGCAGGTTTTTGTGACTTTGAAATGGACTTCTGTGGTTGGGTGAATAATCCTCCAGCAGAATCCGGAGTGGACTGGGACTGGCTTTCAGGTGACAGTAAAGGTCAGCTTATTCCAAAAAGGGACCACTCCACAAATTCTGCTTTGGGTAAGTCAACCTTAACTACCTGCATCATTGTGAGTGTGGTATTTTGTAAGCTGAGTCCTTTGCAGCGACCCATGCTTGAATCCAACCTGCAGCCCTTTGCTGGCCATCAATTTTTACTATTGAGATTGAATGTTTTAAGTCTGTCTTTAATGAACAATATTAACATTGAGACAGGTTCTGTTTTCAGTAACCATTGATCCTTTTTATGCTGGTCATTTAAAAATCACATCTTAATGTAATTTCAATGTAAGTGATGGAGGACAACTTCTGTAGATAAGGCTAAAGAAGTCTGAGTTTGACTAAATAAGTGTATATATGTATAAGTCACAGTCTTATTAGTATAAAATTCCCGATCTGTCATGTCCACACACAATGGTTCCTTGCTGAGCTTCGGTAGAGGGATACTAACATTGAGAGGCAATTTCAAACTAAAGATATGGTAACTTTGGAAGCTACCCAGTTGATTAATCTACCTCAGACTGCTGCAGCCTTGTAATAACTTAAGATAAACTTTAATTAACACAATCCTGCAAAGAACAAGGACTGTATATTTTGTCCCACATCACTTACATTAGAAACTGATCTGTTAATGGCCGCTATGAATAGGAGGAATTATTATAGCAAGTAGAAGCTGTTTCAATGTTCATATAGGAACCTACCCTTTAAATGTTTCAAAACTTGTAAGTCAAGCATTCAAATACTTCAATACCTCAATTTATAGACCAGCTGGGAATGTATAAGTGAGCTAAGCGTCTGAGTAAGATGCCTCTAACCCTTATGATTAATAAGCCTCTCAGACTTCAGGTGACTGAATATAGACATAATGTAAATTTGAAACGCACGTGCAGGATGCTGTTGGAAAATGATTCTCCTGGATATTTTATGTTTTTTTCTCTCTCTCTCTATAGGCCACTTTGCATTTTTCACACCCTCAAATTCTAATAGAGAAGAAATTGCCCAACTGGAGAGTGAGACAATGGAGGAAGTAGACCGAGCTTGCCTGGAGATCTGGCACCAAGCCAATGGGTGGTTAGCTAATAGTGAGTACAGTCTTTTCTGCTTTCATTTGAAGGTCACCATTGTTAAAACATGTTTTCCAGACACCAAAATGTTTATTCTGTTCAGCCAGATTTAGTTTTAAATTGCAAAATCTCCAAATTAAACTGTTTTACAAGAATGTTTCTGCCAAGATAGCAGCACCACATAGAACATAAAACATAGAGGTTACAAAACATAAAGACACACTTATAATGAATGATATATATATATATATATATATATATATATATATATATATATATAAAGAATAACCAAGAATCTCAAAACAAGATCAATCAAACTAAACAAATAATGATAAAATAACTAAGATAACGGCAATAAATAAAAATAATATGCAAAATATGTACTTGATTTAAAATAAATAAGGATAATTGATTTTAACAAAACCTTAAAGAGATGACAGTGATGATTACAATAAACAATATCATAATATTCCAATACATATATAATTAAATAAATAGTTTTGAATCTTACATTTTCATATTTAACTCTATGTAATTCAATTTCAATTAAATTTTATTCATAGTATCAAATCATAACAAGAGGTATCTCAAGATACTTTACATATAGAGTGGGTCTAGACCACACTCTATAATTTATAAAGATCCGACAATTCCAGTAATTCCCCCAAGAGTCAGCATTTAGTGCAACAGGGGTGAGGACAAACTAGGAAGAAACTTTGGTGATGAGAAACCTACCTTTTAGGGAGAAACCTCAGACAGACCCAGGCTCTCTGTGGGCGTGTCTGACAGTGCCGGTTGTGGATGTGAGGAACATTGTTAATTATAGTCCCAATAAAGATAATGTAACTATGAATAGAAATAGTATTTGTAGTAGTTAATGAAACATAAATGTAAAAATATCATACTTTCAGACTGTGTGAAATAAAATTAATTTACTAGCTGCAAAGCAACTAAAGTGGGCAAAAAAGAGGAAAAATGTATGTTACGGGTCCTTATTGGGGTGGGATAACCTGTAAAGGTGTATTGCAATTTACTGTATTACAGCACATATATTACACAGCACACAGTGCATGTACGCATGCAAAAAGGGGGCCTACAAATAAAATGATGCAAACACCAGCATGAGGTCTTATAACTAAGAGGGCTTCTGGTTATGCATTGGTGCACTAATCCTCATGTTTGTGTCTGATTGAATGATCAAGAAGAAGAAACATTCTCAAAACCTCACAATAAACGCAAATTTTCGACTTGATGATGCATTTTTTCCAGAGCCCGCATTCATTACACTGACAGTGTTTGTGAATGAGACTGCTGGACTGCATTCAGTGTGGAATACAAATGGATTCATGAATAACACGTGGATCCAAGACAGGGTGGATTACAATGCATCAGGGCGTCACCAGGTAAGGTGAAATGTATAATTTCATAATAAACCATGATAATGTTTCTTGAGAAAAAAATAAATAAGTGCATATTTGTAAATTAACTTTCATCCTTAATCACAGATTATTTTACAAGCCAATTATTCTTCCTCAATGGACGGAAGCTTTGCCCTGGACGACATCCATATAATTAGGGGCAGGTTTTGTGATGACATTATCCCAACTACCACTCTGAACCCTGCCACCACAACCACCAGTGCTCCTGCCTCCGCCATAGACTGCACTTTTGAGCAAGGTGACTCATCAAACAGAGGAGACTGTGAATTGTCTCATATCGTCTATCATAAAGTATCAAGGTCAACATTTGATTGACTCAATAACTGAATACCAAATGGAAGTTATAAGATTTTTAGCTACAGTAGACTACTACTAAATTACTTAATACAGTAGCTGTTAATATGAACTGTACTGTACTGTATATCTCCATTGTTCTGGGAATATTTGAGTTTACTTATGGCCATTTGGATATTTGCAAAAATGATATTGCCTGTGTTACAAATTGTTACAGAAGTATTTTAATATTTAAATTGATATCTTGTAAAACAGGTCTATGCAGCTGGGTCCAGGATGTCAGTGGTGATGTGAACTGGAATCTCAGTAGTGGGCTTCAAGTGGACCAGCCATGGGATGGACCTCAGTATGATCATACTGTTGAAAATAACCAAGGTATTAACTATTGACGATAACATACGTACCGACACTAGAAGTATTTGATTAACACTGGAAGTAAACGACAATTTGACAGAAATACAAGAAATTTCAAGACATTGCCTTTGGTTCTATGGACTAAAATGTTTAATATTATAATTTGTGCTGTCAGTAAAACGTGTCATTAACAGTGTTAATGCAAACCCATTTCAACAATCACAATAAGTTTTAGTCCGAGATTAACATTCTTTTTGGTCTAGCAAACTTTGTAGTTTTTTTCACATGCTGTTGCAACAACTAGTAACATTAGAAAAGAAAAAAGAAAGAAAAAAAACAACACCACACCGGCTCTAGCTAGACCGGAAACAAAATAACACTTGTTTGGGCTTGCAAGCCGGCCAAAAGTAGTAGGTTTTGAGTGGATAGCGAAATGGATGCCAATAACATTCTGGATGGAAAGTTTTTAAAAGTTGCCAAATGGTTATATATATACATTAATATATACAACTGTTTTCCTTTAGGCCATTTTTGTTTTTTTCTGCAGTCTTGCCTAAACTAAGTTGTTGTCTATTATCCCATACTCTTTCAGTCACTCTGTTTTCTGATTTGTACATGTCTGGAGACAGTAACTTTTAAATAAAAATCAACACATTTAAAAAATAATAATAGATTTTATTTTTTTAATAATTAATTATTAACTTATCAGAATCGAGCATCGAATCGTTCTAGAGAGAATTGCGATGCATCTAAGAATCCATTATTTTTCCCACCCCCTACAAAATAATATCCGAGTTTGTTGCAGCTCTATACACTATCACTTATTGCTAGATGTCAGCATGTGTTTAAATAAATATCCTTAGTTAAATTGCAGCACTGCCTTGTCAAAGAAGGTGCTCTGAACTATTGCTATGCTGTCTTCAGTGTTTTGCTTCACAGTCTGGCAGCCCTCTCTGAGTTTTGTTTGTCCACCAAGGCTTCTATTTACTGTTAAATGGATCTGGATCTAAGGATGGGGAGAGAGCAGCCATCTCTGTTCCTGTTATCAATCTTTCATCACATATCTGTATGGGATTCTGGTACTTCATGCTTGGGCCTTCAGTGTCCACCCTTGACCTGATGGTTAAAACAGTATGTACTCTAGTTAGTACTGCTTCAAACTACTTATATTACAGGTGTCAGTACTTTTGAGCTGTAATGACTTGCTTTTTTCTAGAATTCATCTGAGCTGTTAGTCTGGACTCGCCAAGGGACCCAGAATCCAGAGTGGATTAACGCACAAGTAACCATCAACATGACCAACACAACACAGGTAAACCCAACCCCATATTTACTGTTTTCCCCTGTGTACAAACAATGTAATGGCAGAAGTGTGTTTTAAACTATCTTAAACATATCTTCTTCAATTTCTTGTTACATCAACACACACTGTCTTTTCTATTGATATATACAAAATACCAATCTATTGCATTTAATTGTTTTTCATTTAATTTATTAGGACCAAGAGTGTTTCATCAAGATAGAATACATTTCCATTTAATGAACAAAACACACCTTGTCTTTCTTATATTAAATTCTTTATGTCCACAGGTCATGTTCACTGGCCATAGAAACACCAACAGTAAAGGATTTATTGCAATTGATGACATTACAGTGAAGGAGGGGGCCTGCAGTAATCAGAGTATGTAAACATAGACCACCATTGATGTTCACAGGAAGACTAAACATACAGACATTATTAGAAATTTTCCATTTTAACACCATTTTAGATGAGTGTGGGTTTGATTCCAGCTGGTGCGGCTTTGAGAATGCTCTCAATCATAAGGGTCACTGGGGTCGCAAAAGAGGCACAACATATCAGGTGGATCACACTTATGGAACTGAAAATGGTGAGTAGAAAACTGTTATCATCATGCTGAGATTATGTGTATGTGTGTTTATGTTATGCTTATGTATTATTAGCAGTTGTTCCCAACCTGGGAATCGGACCCCACAATATCGGAGCTTGGGTCGCAATATAACTCTGAGGGGTTGCAAGATGATAACCAATTTAGGAAATGGGGGAAAAACATGTATCTGCTACATTTTGTAGTTTTTTTTAGTTTTCTTTATTGCAAAATAACAGGCATACCGCCTAAGGTATCCTAAAATGATTGTGATGAAACAATCTGGTATCTACTCTTTGGATAATCTGCTTTTTTAGGAACCCCTGTTTTAGAGTATGCAGTATATGCTAAAACTTAAATACATTTGTTTAGCCATGTTAGTGTCGTGGCTCTAAAGATGGAAATATTGTTTGGTTGCCTCCACTACAGACACAGAAGTGGAACGTCAAAGATATAGAGTAGCACATTTGACACATGTTCCTAGTACTTTGTTTTTACAGTTCCCTTGAAGTAATTCATTTCCTAATACATCTACTGTAGCTTTCAAACTACTGAGATGACGAGAAAAAATGCAAATATAATTAAAGCAGAATTTACAATGAGCAAAATTATCTAAAGCATCAGTCTCGCCGTAGTGAGCCATGCGCAAGATGTCAGGCAATTATCCTGAGAATGTACTTCTGTTGATCCACTTAAGTCTTGCTCAAGCTCAAACCTGACTGTTTTAAAAGAGCCGTAACCTTCTCTTTGTTGTAGGCTTTTACATGACTGTAATGATATCTAACTCTACACAAACTGAAGAAGCTCAACTGCTCACACCTAAGTTCAACTCAGCCACAGAGATATGTGTGCGTTTCTGGTGAGTGCAATGCTGCCATTACACCCATTTATACATCGTTGTCTGACGCAGACAATGTTTAATGTTTGTGTATCTACTACTACTACTACTTTGTTCAGGTACTGGATACCCGCTGGGTCTTCTAACAGCCTTGCAGTGCATGGGTTGCGGAGCGGAGAGCTAAGTAATACACTTTGGCAACGATCTGGAGCGCCCTCTTCAGGCTGGGAGGTGTCTGAGGTCACTGTGTCCTCCCCAGCAAACTACCACGTAAGCCAATTTTTTTCAATAATCCCTTCCCTCGCACTCTCTGCCAATCAAACTAGATTGCATATATTAGTCGTTCCAGTAAGCCTGCTTCCTAAAACAGTTTATGTCTTTCACCAGGTCGTTTTTAAGGCCTTCCATGTGCCAGGCACCAACTCTACAGTGAGGTTAGATGATATTTCTGTAAGGTATGGGGCTTGCAGTCCTCCAGGCAGCTGTGACTTTGAGTCTGGGCTGTGCACCTGGGTCAACATCCCCAAAGAAGATGGACATGACTGGGTGTTGAGCCGTGGAGGCTTCCAGGGTCCACCAACAGACCACACCACTCAGACCCCAGAGGGTACAGCTTTTGATATACCTCAGTATAATAAGATAAACATGGAAGTTCCAGCTTCACCCAGAGATCTCACTAATAGGGGGCTTAATCCCAGTGTATATATATATATATATATATATATATATATATATATATATACAGTACTATGTAAAAGTCTTAGGCAGATGTGAAAGTTTTAGGTAGGTGTGAAAAAATGCTGTTAACTAAGAATGCTTTCAAAAATATAAATGATTGTTTTTTTTCATCAATTTACAAATGCAAAGTGAGCGAACAAAAGAAAAATGTAAATCACATCAATATTTGGTGTTACTACCCTTTGCCTTCAGACTAGCATCAATTCTTATAGGCACACTTGCAAAAAGTTGGGCAACGTTGAGGATGCAGTGGTCTGCCAAGGAAACGTAGTGCAGCAGATGAAAAACACATCAAGCTTATTTCCCTTCGAAATCGGAAGATGTCCACAAGTGACATCAGCTCAGAACTGACAGAAACCAGTGGGATCCAGGTACACTCATCTATTGTCCGGAGAAGTCTGGCCAGAAGTGGTCTTCATGGAAGAGTTGCAGCCAAAAAGCCATACCAAAAGCCATTTTTCTTTTGTTTGCTCACTTTGCATTTTGTAAATTGATAAAAATAAACTATCATTATTTATATTTTTGAAAGCATTCTTAGTTTAAAGCATTTTTTCACACCTGCCTAAGACTTGCACAGCCTAAGACTGTGTGTATATATATACAGTATATATACTGTATATGTATATATGTATGTATGTACTAAGCCCCAGTAAAAACATCTTTCAAGACGAACAAATAAACAAAAAAGTCTTGTATCGTAGCCACCAAAATCTCAGGAGTAAATGTTGTGAATGTTGGTAATGATCTGAATTCTGGTGGGCAACATTTGAAAAAGTAATAAGCAAATAATTGAATATAAAGTTACCCGCCTATTTAGCTCAACAACCACCGATGTTGCAAATCTATAAATGTATTAATATGCGCCACTGTAGCTGCTGTTTAACTGACATAGTCAGTTATTTATTAACTTCCCTTTTTGTGTGTGACTTATGTCCTGTTGCTGACATTACCTCCTCCCTGTCTCACAAAAAAATCCTTATGTCTGATATACAGCATCTTAAATCTCCTGATTTTACCTCTTATGAGTTATGAATAGCTTTTTATCAAGTATTGCAAAGGTTTCCAAAATATCTATTTTTTCACTATTATTTTATTTAATAGTCTTATTTTTGCATTCAGGTTGGTTCTTGGTGAGCTCATCACTGCACCGAAACCACAGCAGTGTAGCACAGGTTTTGTCAGAATGGATCCAACTGAGAGACACCACCTCCTGTCTTACCTTGTGGTACCATATGGACACCAGGTCAGCACCCTTTTCACACCAATCAGTATGTGACAATGCAGAAGATGCACTTTACCCTGTTTAGTTTCCTTACTCACTTCCTCAGACATGAATCACCTGCCCCCACTTTGTACAAAAGTAATCTGTGGCAGAGTTCACGCTTTACAGATATGTGTGAGTTGTATGATAAAGACCTAATGTCAATTTTAAACAAAACAAAAAGTTTCAAGCCATCAACAACCTGAAAATAGGATCCATGTAGAATATATAAAATAAAAGCCCAAATAAAACAAGGAATAGTTGTTTTTTATTTGTATTTTTTAGTGGTAGTTGTAATATTTAATTATTATTTCCAGGATGTCCCTTTATTAAACTGATAGAAGTTCAAAGAAGTTTCCAAAGATGCTAAATTATTTCTTTTTTTTTTTTTACTTTTTTGAAAAAACTAGTTTGACTGAAGCTGTTTACAGATATCCCACAAAAACATGACATGTGTCTGTGTCTGTTTGTCAGTGACTCGGGGACGTTAAAGGTGCACATGCGTTCAGGGCCATCGGAGGAGGAGCTGGTGTTCAACAGTAATAGCAGTGGACGCGGTTGGACCAGGTTCTCTAAGTCTGTAGAGAAGCGCAAACCTTTCCAGGTAATCAAAAATAGATTTCATGGTAGAAATAATAATAATATAATAATAATAATAATAATAATAATAATAATAATTCATTTTTATCAATGATTTTCACTGAACCTCAGCTGCTGATCGAAGCAGAGACTAACAACAGAGGATTTATTGCCATTGATGACATTAGTGTCACACCAGGCCTTTGTCAAGGTACGGATGGATGGACGGATGGATGGATGGATGGATGGATGGATGGATGGCATTTTTTATTTCTGTAGTTTATTCCTAAAATATGTTTGAAGATATTTAAATAAAAAATGAGTGAAACCATTTTCTTTTTCTGATAGTAAATGAAACAAGTTTGGGATTTGTGGGTTGTTCATTTGAAAATGGCACATGTGGCTGGGAGGACATCAGCGTTGGTCAGTGTGAGTGGATGAGAGGAAGGAATGCTACTGGGAACACTGGACCCTCTATGGATCACACAGAGGGCACTGAACTGGGTAAGGCCACACACTAACCCACACTGGATATGTCAGACTCAATAGATTTAAATCCATGGCCTTTCTGTAGTCTTGAGACCACACACACACCTTTTCAACACTTTACAACAACTGTGTTATGGGTAAAAGAAGCTGAATAATTTCCCCTTTTACAATATGTGTGGTAACAATGTTGATGTGGGAAGCCGCAGTTTCTACATCCTTGTTTTGTTCTGGCATGGATTTTGATGCTTATGCTAAACATGAAAATGTTTTTTACTGAATTATGTTGTTAGGTCAACTGCCATCACACCTAAAAATATAATGCATATTTTTGATTTAGCACCACCCAATATAAAATTAAGGAGGTGTATTATGTTTAAACTGCAAAACTGTGAAAAAAAACTCCTCCATTCACTCAAACCTCTTGCCCTCACGTTTCTGGCCCATGTCAGTTTGGTAGATCTACCATTGGTTCATAATTTATACTGCCATGGTTTAACAGTACTGACTGTGTATATAAATAATAAAGGCTAATGTGTTGTGTTCCTATCTGTTTATTCCAGGTTGGTACATCACGGTAATACCGCACCAAGGAGATGAAATAAGCCCTGCTGCCGTGCAGAGTCCCACCATGAAACAGGCCAGCGCCACCTGCACACTGCACTTTTACTACAACATGTATGGAGAGGGTATGTTTTGCATATTCAAGTGTATATGTGCAGTCTTTAAAATCACATATTCTTTGTCTCTTCATATGTGAGTCTGCATGCAATCTTTAACTCTGTACATTGTTACAGACATAGAGGAGCTGAATGTGCTGCTAAAGGAGGGCTCCAGAACCACCTCACTGTGGTGGCTAACTGATAACCATGGAGATGTGTGGCATCACGGTGAGGTAATGGTTGGTCGAATCCCTCAGGACTTCACCATCCTGTTTGAAGCCTCCAGGACCTTTAACAGGCCTGGACACATTGCCGTTGATGACATAGATTTTACCAACTGCACGCTGCCTGGTAGGCTACCTGCTCTACATGCACAGCTGACCTTTTTTTTTTCAAGCTGACATTCATGAAATATTTTTTGGTTTCCTTGTCAGAGCCCCAGCCTGTGTGTCCAGAGAATATGTTCATGTGCAACAACAGTGTGTGTGTGGAGCACAACCAAGTGTGTGACTTCAGCGATGACTGTGGGGACTGGTCTGATGAGAACAACTGTGGTGAGATTTCACAAATGTTGAATGGATAAATCTGTTCAAAATACTGAATGCACTGGTAGTGTAAATTTACATACATAAAGTCATACAGGCACTCCCTCTGTACTTCCCCTGGATCTGAACATTGTTTCATAATTTCAAGAGAAATTAATATTTAAATTTGTAAGCATTAATCATGAAAAGTTTAAAAACATCTTTTCTGATTTGTATTACTTGTGTCAGTAAAATTGTTGTTTGGTGTTTATTTAAACTATGACACATTCATTAATTAGCTGCATTAATTAGTCAAATAAACCATCAGAAAACCAATTGGAAACTGTTTTTATAATCATTTAGGAAAAAGGAAGGAAAAAATGACACATATCTACTGGTTCCAAGTCAACCGGGAGTCTTAAATTAGAGTAACTTGAATATCTTTGGGTTTTTGACTGTTGGTTGGACATGACAAGACATTTAAAGACGTCACCTTGGACTCTAGGAAATTGCGATTTACTGTTTTCTGATGTTTAGTAAGTAATCAAGTAATCATTTAATCCATTGGTTGCAGCCCTTCACGTACACAGGTTGATGTTCTTGTGTAGAAGTTTATGTTTTTTTTATTTTTGGGCAGCATTTTTAGGCTTTTATTTAAAAAGGACAGCTGAAGATATGAAAGGGGAGAGAGAGGGGGAATGACATGCAGCAAAGGGCCGCAGGTCGGAGTCAAACCTGCAGCCGCTGCGTCAAGGAGTAAGCCTCTATATATGGGCGCCTGCTCTACCAGCTGAGATACCAGACGCCCAATAGTAGCAGTTCATAACTTTGTCTACCTCTTACTCCCTTTTACCTGATAATAATAAAAAATATAGAGCAACAAGGTGTTGTGGAGCGCTGCAGCTTTGAACAAGGCCTGTGTTTCTGGGAGCAAAGTGATGTGAACACACCTGGAGCTGAGTGGATGTGTCACAAAGGACAGGAAGCCTGGCCCAAACATGGGCCTCCCAGGGATCACACCCTAAACTCTGCTGCAGGTATTACACTCCCTAAACTGCTTGGCATTGAGATAATCCTCAGGGGTCTTGACACTGATAACTCACTACATGGTTAATATTATTTAATTATTATTTTAATTTCATTATACAGGTCACTATGTCATCCCTGGGACTCACTTAACTGCGAATGGTCAGTTGTCAGAGATTCTTTCCAAAACTTTGCTACCCAGCTCCCACTGCACTGTGAGTACATGTTAAAGTCTTATAAAAGAGATGACTAAATGTGTGCAAGTTACAGTAACATGGGTGGCATCCTGACAGGGTGACAACAATGTGTATAGATTGAGTAATCAATGTAGTAACAGCCTGTTTTAGAATGCTAACATGCTAATTAATAGCAGGTGTAATGTTTACCATGTTTACCATCTCAGTTTAGTATGTTAGAATGCTAAACATTTGCTGATAGGCACTCAGCACAAAGTACAGCTAAAGATGTTGGGAATGTCATACATTTTACAGGTACTTGGCCATAGACATATCTCAATATCTATATGTTTGTCTTATATTTGTCTTACTTTATCTGGCACAGCACAAATAAAAATTTCTAAACGCTTCTAAATATGTTACCATAAGAGTGTGTGTGTGTGTGTGTGTGTGTGTGTGTGTGTGTGTGTGTGTGTGTGTGTGTGTGTGTGTGTGTGTGTGTGTGTGTGTGTGTGTGAGTGTCTGATTTACAGTACAGGGTTGATCACATTTCATAAGACTGTTTATCTTATTTAGATAAAATCAATTGATTAATTACTGTTTTTAAAGTATGTCATGACCATCTTCTCTGTACATCTATTCACTGTAATGACTCTGTCCATGAAGGTGAGGTTTTTCTTCTTCAGCCTGGATGATGCTACAGCCAGACTGACAGCCCAGTCCAGAACGCTACAGTCTGGTAGTGACGACACTGTGTTATGGCTCAGGGAAAACTCACAGAGCTACAGCTGGCAGAGAGCAGAGTTTACCTTCTCCTCCTCACACAATAGCCAGGTCCGTGAGGACACAGAGAGTTAATTAAATGTTCTCAGATTGATGTGTTTTATCACTGATAAAAACAGATATAAAAAGTAGCAACCAGGTCAGTATGTAGTTTTGTAAGATTGCCTCCTTCTCAGATTGTCTTCAGATATGAGCGAGGTGATGGTCAGAGATGGCTGGTTGCACTGGACGACATCTCTTTCTCCAAGGAGTGTGTATTTGACCCGGAGAACACCAAACTGCCTAACACATCAACCACCTCTGCCCCACCTACATCCTCTAACACACCCACTTCTCCAGCCTCAAGCTCAACTGCACCAACCCACCCCTGTCAGGTAAACTACTTGACAAAATAAGCTCATGCTTGCAAAAATAAATTCTGTAAAACATAAAGTAATCCATAAAAAAACTGTTAATAATCAAGTAATGTTATCTTTCTTTGGTGTCGCAGGATAATGAGTTTTTCTGTTGGCGGTCAGCTGGAAAAGTGTGTATTCCGGCTACTTTACAGTGTGATTATCATCCAAACTGCCCACAGGAGGAGGACGAGGATGGCTGTGGTGAGCTGCTTGTTGCTTTGACTGAATTTTATTATTTTGTCAAAACAATGTCTTACAATAACAATTACATGTTTCCTCAGGTGGAATCTTTAGCAGGCTACTAGATAGTAAAGTAGGGTGGTAACTGTGCCTCATTCTTTTAAATTTGGGAGAAAGAGAGACATTGAGCATGTGAGTCAAAATGAATGTACACAAAACTAAAAGGAAATTCAGGGAGCTCAGACCTCCGCCAAGGCATGCCCTATCTCACAATGTTAATGGAGTGTGAATTTTCCCAGTGGGGAACACATTTTTCCAATTATTCAGAAGCCACATAAATGCAGCATCTCGCAATATAACACCCTTTGATTCGGATTCTCTCAAAGATTTTATTGGTTCTTCCTTGGTCCATGCTACACCCTTCCATAAAGTTTCATGAAGATCTGGCAAGACGTTTTTCTGTAATCCTGCTGACAAATAAACAAACCGAGCCGAAAACATAACCTCCTTGGCAGAGGTATTAGGTATACAGATATAATGCATAATGAGAAAGTGATTAGTAAAGTCAAAAAGTGTGGTTTTATTATATACATTTTTGCTCACCACAATCTAACAACACTTTTTAATTTCATTAAAATAATAACTTGTATGTGGTACATTATATTATATATTTATATAAAATGATTGTACTGGTTCACTCACAGAGAGGTCAACCAACTATACCACAAGACCAAGATTTATTTAAAGTTCATACATATCATATTATTTTCTCTGTTGCACAAAATGTCACAAAAGCAGATACATTTTTTCAAAAATATGTGATTCATGAACCAATATTCACCTCCCCCTTTTCCCAACAGTTTTACTCACGCCTTGCCTTAAACTTTCAGGCCGGTGCACATTTGAGAGTAACCAGTGCCAATGGACTGACACCAGTGATGGACAGAGTAGGTGGCAGAGACAGAAAGCCAGTAACAACACTGAGCCGCCAACTGATCACACTACAGAGACAGGTGATTCTAGTGGCTTATAGATTGATTGAATAGTTTATTGATTCTAATGATCCCACAAGACAAGGATATTAGAGATAACATGTTAGATGAGAAACTACACTAGGCATGTTTAAGAGTCAACTTTGTTGATTCAGGATGTTTTCACTCGTTCTCAGGTTATTTTATGAGAGTGAAATTCAATCAGGGGTCGGCACAGAGTGAAGCCAGACTTCAGAGTCCCCCACTCCCCTCTACATCTCCCTATTGCCAGATTGTGTAAGTGATAACCACATCAATGATGGCCACATTTCTCTCAATATCATCCCTAAGATCTGTAAAATATTTGATTTAGTTGAATAT
Organism: Etheostoma perlongum; assembly: GCA_026937815.1. NCBI lineage: Eukaryota > Metazoa > Chordata > Actinopteri > Perciformes > Percidae > Etheostoma > Etheostoma perlongum. The sequence goes on along the minus strand of CM049382.1, from coordinate 13,519,561 downwards.
TTCAAATATGAATTGCTCAATGTTCTCCACCGCCCTAGTCTTTTTACCATGCAACTCTCTTCCTAATCCAACACTCTCCCCTTCTTCCTTCCTTCTTGAACACAGGTTTCACTTCCACATCAGTGCAGAGAGTGCTGGGTCACTCAGAGTGCTTATGCAGCAAGCTGAGGGGGGTGAAGCAATCCTGTGGTCACGCAGTCACAACACTGTCTCCCATTGGACCCCAGAGCATTTGCCTCTAGGTCTACACCAGCAGCCTTATAAGGTGCATGGTTGTGAATCCATTGAGAACGGTTAGGTTTTAATCCTAATGAAAGGGACATACAGACGAGTGACAAGAAAACAAACTATTAAATGAGTATTGAAACATTATGGATGAAGAGGCTCTCATACAGGGCACGAGGGCTCACTGCATGGTTTGATGAGCATGAAAATTATTTGAACCATCTAATTATGATATGGCCTCACAATCACCCCATCTCAATCCAATACAATGCCTATGGAGATTTTTGACCGTCATGGCAGGTTGTGAACATTTTCACCAACGACTGAATATAAAACAGTCCTCGCCACTGTTGCACTAAATGCTTGCTCTTGGAATTACTGGAATTGTTGGGTCTTTGTAAATTATAGTGTGGTCTAGACTCTATCTGTAAAGTGTCTTGAGATAACTCTTGTTATGATTTGACACAATAAATAAAGTTGAATTGAATATGCAGGTAGACTTTACTGCAGGATTATTGTATTGGACTGCATTTAATTGACTTTAGCTTTATTACTGTCACAGCTTGGCTCATAAAGCCATGACAGAGTGGGAGACTCACAATTTTGTTGTACATAACAAAGCAATTCATTAAGAAACACTTAGAGAAAAAAAGAGTACCGGATGTGAATATCAGTGGTTTCAGTAGTGTAGGGTGTGCATGAGGGTGAGGATGGTGTGTAAATGTTGAAAACTGCATTACATTTTCCAAATATTCAATATCTGCAGGGTGTTTAAAGTGCAAAGCAATGTTTCCTTTGTTGAGAGGAAACTAATCCTTTAAAATCATGAATGTAATAAATTCTATTCTTAGGTTTGGTTCAGTAGCATGAATAAAGGGACTCAGACAGACACTACTGCTGGGGATCACATTGTTGCTGTGGATGATATCTCTTTTCTAAACTGTGAAAAAGCATACCAACCACCAGGTAAGTAAGGTTTCCATCAATATTACATTGGTAGTATTAGTAGTAGTTGTGGCATTCTTCATAAAACGTATAGGAGAGAGCATTGAGAAGAAAAGTTGGCTCATTTCCTTGTTTCTCTTCTCAGCCCTGTCTGCCTGGGGATGTTCTTTTGAAGATGGTCTGTGTGTTTGGGCTCAGGGGGCTGAAGATGAGTTGGACTGGCTCAGCAGGTCTGGTCCCACAGAGACCCCCAACACCGGGCCTGCAGGAGACCACACTACCGGCAAAGGTCACTTTAATTCCAAGCTATAAACTTTGCACAAGCTGTCTTCTAAACCATTATACAAAAAACTAAATAGTAGTATCGTCCACTAATGAATTACATTTAGTACCGAATGTACATCATTTCCTGTGTTGAGAATGTTTTCTTTAATGCAAGCTTTTGTAACTGCCACTGTCACTGTGGCCAGAAGTGACCATTACTGGAAACTTAGTGTCACAAGAAGAGAAGAGTCATAAAGATGAAAATTACTCTTTGTCTGAATTCCTCACAGCAAGTAGACATCTCTTTCTCAGAAACGTTTAGAATCACTGTCTATGTTGTTAAACAGGGAAATACCTTTACATCAAGAGTTCTCCACCAAGTGTGAAGGGAAATATGGCCCAACTGAAGTCTTCGCTGCTGCCACCGGCTGGTGAAAAAGGATACTGTTTCACATTTTGGTACCACATGTTCGGAGCTACTGCCGGCTCCTTGAGGATACTTCTTCAAACAGCTAATCCCTTAAAGAAAACATTGGTAAAAACATGCATGAAATAAGTAGTTTTCTTAGTTTATTGTATGTATTGGAGATAACAGAGGTCAGAGAAGGCCACTTCTTTGAGTCTGGACACTTCCCTTCATGACAGTGTCAGAAAAACGGCTTTGAGGTGGATTGAGAAATATTTGTCACTGCTCCCACAGGCTTTTTTTCTCTCTTATTATTGTTTCACATAGTTGTGAAATGTTTATTGCAAAATAACATTAATGCATTGTATAATGAATGCAAGCTGCAGAGTTTCTGTGCGTTTTGCAGTGTTGCACAAACCTCCTCACATCCTCATTGTGACGAGTGAATCAGCCTCCTGTCTTTCCTGTAGGTGTGGCAAAAATCAGGAAATCAAGGGGACGAGTGGCTGCTGGTTCAGAGGCACGTGACCTTGCAGAGAGTCCACCAAGTGATTCTGGAGGCTACAGTGGGGGGACAAGCAGGAGACATAGCCATTGATGACATGTCCCTCATCAGTGGACCATGTCCTGCCTCTGGTAATAAAACTGTAACTGGAGAAAATCACAGAAAAAACATTTAACATCTTAGTTTAGTCGTCTAGACGTAATATGTACAGTAACTATTTTGCAAGTAGAAGAATGACTAAAATTACTAGAAAACGAGAGAGTCATAGCACATTTACAAGAACCACTGTTTCTTCCCAGTGAATCATATCCACCCAATCATATCCTCCTACTTTACTTGCTCTAGTAAAGTAGTAACGCTTTACTTGCTCCAGTAGGCTTGCATACTGTGGGTGAAAGAAATGTAATAAATGTTTCTTCTCTCCCTCCTTGCTTTTGGCATCATATTTATGTGTATCAAATTGTCAGCCATAGGGATGTCTTCATACACTTAGATTTAACAGATAAGTCTGGTTATATTGTATGTTTTTCTAATCATCAATAAACCCAAGAAAGGTCCAACACCAACAATGAATAAATCCAAACTTAAAACAAATTAATGAGCCACACTGTTGCACTGGGTGACTTGTTCCATTATTAAGCTTAACGCAGACACTGTAGTTTATTTTGAGTCGATCCCACAGTCACTGTCCTGCTGCCATAATTTTTTTCATGGGGATTTGATGACAACAAAAGGTTTGTGATAGTGCAAGATTTAAAGAAAATAGTTACTAAAATAAAACTGGGAGGAATCATATAAACAACATGCAGACAGACAGAGGATTAGAAATGATCAATCATTTATCAATTACATTAAATTACAAATTATTTTAATAATATTAATTAATAATCTTTATTTTTTAAAAGCACTGTAAGTAACGTCCTGTAAAGGCCTTGTTTAACACCCCAATTAGATTGAGTCCCAGACACAGTGTTTTAGCTTTATTGAGTGCTAAACTGAGTTATTCTGAAAATGTATGCATACTTTTTGTAATACTTTCTAAAACATTACCCTGTAGATATTTGTGACTTTGAGGAGGGGAGCTGTAACTGGCAGCAGCAGACCACCGATGACTTTGACTGGGTCAGACAGTCGGGCTCCGCCCACAAACCCAACACTGGGCCAGACAGTGACCACACCACCAACACACCCATGGGCCATTACTACTACCTTTCCTCCTCTACTGACGACTGCGCAGGGCAGACAGCTAAAATGTCTTCACCACTGTATCCTGCAGGTGAGACAGTCACGTGTGTGTGTGTGTGTGTGTGTGTGTGTGTGTGTGTGTGTGTGTGTGTGTGTGTGTGTGTGTGTGTGTGTGTGTGTGTGTGTGTGTGTGTGTGTGTGTGTGTGTGTGTGAAATGTATAAAGTAACTCCAGCTGTCCCATAAATATAGTATATGACAATATATACTGTACAGTATGGTAGGATAAGAACACTATTTTCCTCTGAGATCTTACTACTAGAATAAAGTACAGTACTTCAAATTTGTACATTACTTCAGTAAATGTACTTAGTTACATTATTGGCTTTTCTCTACAACAGAACACAAATATCAGGACATTTAAGTGGTCTAAAGTATACAGGGGTAAAAGACTCTGGATATTCCTTGTGATATTTCAGTCTTCCTTCCTCTTGCCCTTCAGGCAAAGGAGCTTGTGTGCAGCTGTGGTACCACATGTATGGCAAAGGAATGGGGATGCTGAATATTTACCAGCAGAGTGAAGAAGGGAAGCAAGCTCTGATTTTCTCTCAGACAGGAGACCAGGGCCGGATGTGGAGGTCTGCTCAAGCGTCACTTCTGCCACGTGTTCAGCCTTACAGGGTAAGTCACAAAGATCTGCCCAGAACAGTTTGGTAATAATACAGAGTCATTTTTGGGAAAAGATATACATGGTATAGAGGGTGGTAATTCAAGTAACGCATGTTGGGTGACCTGACCCTTCAATGGCACATGCTATTAATCTAAACAAAACATAACTCACAAACTTGCTGTAACATCTCTCCATTCCTTTGGATGTTTTTAGTCTAAGCTGTCTCAAAATGAGAATAAAATGTGGTCTAATCAGACTAAAGATGACCCCTGTAACACTGATTTATATTTACAACATGCAATTTCCATCCTTACACACTTTGTGTTTCAGATCGTGGTGGAAGGTGTGAAGGCTGGCCCCACCCAGGAAGGAGACATGGCCTTTGATGATGTACAGCTGATAGATGCACAGTGTCCTCCTCTTGGACATTGTGACTTTGAGAGCAGCATATGTAGCTGGAGCAACCTGGGAGGAAGAGTCGACCAGGGGGACTGGCTCCGTGGCCATGGAGCCTCCCCAAACCCCAACACTGGACCCAGTGTTGACCACACCACTAACTCGACACACGGTAATAATATATGATATGTATCTCTGCGGTTCTATGTTTGAACAGGGTAGATGTGAGTGTGATCAAAGTCAATTTAATTACAGAAATAAGAAAGGATTTATAGTCAGGAAGAAAGTATGTATTAGTGCTACCAGCTGTACATATTAGTTTGTTCTATGTTTTGAACAGGGTAGATGTCCTTCCTGAGTGTGATCCAAAGGCCACTGTCAATTTGGTACCACATGAGAATTACAGAAATAAGAAAGGATTTATAGTCAGGAAGAAAGTGAGAAATGTACATTAGTGCAGCATACCAGCTGTACATATTAGTTTGAAGTGATGTTGACAATATCACTAAATAATTAAATTAATTTTCAAAAAAAAGATTAGAGAAAAGAGTTGTCTTCCCTCTCCCATGAATCATTTTCTGAACCCTCAGATTTATCTTGTGACCCTTTGTAGGGGTTGACCCCTAGCTTGGAAACCACTAGGCTTAACTCAATCAATCAATCAACCAAAATGTATTTATATAGCACTTTACAGCAACCAGCAGGTATCCAAAGTGCTTAACAAAATGTTAAAATCAAACGCCACTGCTATGTATTAAAAGCCAGACTGAACAGATATGTTTTGAGTTTGGACCTAAAAGAGCTAGTAACAGTGCGAATATCAACTTGTTCCAGAGTCTAGCCTGGTCAAATACCTGGACCTCAAACTGCATATTCTGGTACCACATGTTTGCATAAATGACAGGTAACTAGCTGTTAATGTCAAGTTGGAGGCGGGAGATGGAGGTCTGATTCTGTAACCAACATTTTTTTACATTTTAGAGTCTGTGGGCAGTATTACAGTAGTCCAACCTTTTGAACTAATAAAAAAGCATGAATGGCCTTTTCTATTCTAAAACGGAGCCAATGTAGGGGTGCCTGCTCAGAAAAGGCTTAACTTTAGCCAACCTTGCTGCATGAAAACAGTAAAATGGAAAAAAAAAAATCATTTTAACAACATTACTGATCTGCTTATCAAATTTCATGCTGCAATCAAAAGTAACCCCCAAGTTTTTGACAGCTGATCTAGTGTAAAATGCCAGAGCTCCCAAACTCAAAGCTGGACCATTCTGCATGCCTGGAGTACTAAAAAATAATACTTGTTTTAAGACTTCATAAATTAAAAAAGACAAATGTCTGAAAAGCCACTGGTATTTGCTAGTTTAGAACTGACAAACTCTGTTTTAAAGTAGTTAAAACTATTGTTTTTAAGTTAAAATTTCTAAAGTGTTTGACTTAGGTCTGAGAATGACACAATCTGTTAAAGCTAAAAAAGAATTTTTGAATGACACTTTTAACATTCTGGACTCTTCAGATAAAAGAGTATAGAGTGAAAACAGCAGTTTACTCATGTCATGTGTATTCTGAATTTTCGGATTGCTGTGCTGAATTTGAACTCTCTTTTTTGTCACAGTTTGTGTTTGTGTATCAGAGGGGGATGAATACAGGTGGGGATGTTGCTCTTGATGATATCACCATCCTCCCTGGCGGCTGCTACTCAGAGCCCCCCATTGACCCTCCTGGTGATAACATTGGTAACTTGAGACCCTCTTTAGCTACTTCAGCTAAGCAGACAGTTATTCTGTATCATGAAAAAGAAAGAATCATGTTCTACTGCATGTTATTCTTATGAATTGTTTGACAATTTATCTTATAAAATACCAATTACCCAGACATCATTTACCCTCATTACACACTTAATCACTAGGTTTACCCATTTTAGCATTTCTCAAAACATTTTTGTCTACATTATAGGATAAGCCTGTTTTTATTTGATTTTCTCTTACTGTAAACAACATGGAAAGGACAAAAAATGTGTTTACCCTTTTTCCTTCACTGTCTCTGGCACTCGGCTCCACGCCCATTTTTTTCCTACTTAAATGTTTACTTTTTTTTTTTTTAATTTTGAAAATTATTCACGAATGAATAATTTTATGTACGAATAATATGTTATAAAAAAAAGGCTCAGTACATGTAGGTTCCTGATCACCGTAGTTCTTAGCAAACATTAGGCGAAGAGGAATAATGCATTTGTTATAGATTATTTTCAGCTGTGGATTAATATGTATTAGTGCACTAGTTATTTACAGTGGCAGGACAGTTTATGTTGGATTGACACACCAAGGATGCAGCTCATTTATGTGTTTTAAGTAGTCTTCCTCTGGAGCCCAGAAGAACAGGCTTTATCTGGCTTTGACTACACAGACAACACTTGATAGTCGGATAAATGAATTGTTTTGTTTTTTTCAAGGGTTTTGTAAGAAAAGTACAGAAAATGACCACTATGCTTTAAGAAACATTAATATTGTAACAACCTAATCAATTAATTACTAATGCAAATGCTTAAAAGTAAGATATTTCTAAGCCTCACTGCATGTGGGAGGTGTACAGGAAAGTGTCAGAAAGGAGTTGATGTCAAATGTTGTGCTTCATCATGTTTCTCTGTCTGCAGACATGTTGTCTGTAGGTCTGGCTGTTGGTCTGACTCTGCTGACTGGAGTCATCATCTCCATTTTCCTCTTTGTGATGAACAGGAAGTATAGAACAATGTACACAGTTGATTATCAATACATAAATAATGTACATAATGTTTACAAGAACACTAAAGAATGCTGGTTTATGTTGTCAGCTGAAATTTCTGCTTGTGTGTCTCAGGAATCAGCCAACAATTATGAATAACGACCCAATTGAAGAGAACTCTGCGTTTGACCTCTTCGATTGCAAAGTAGATGTAAGTAAACAAGATTTATTGACCAATCATCTTGATCAGCCTTTTATAGAGCGCAGATGATAAATACAATATATATATATATATATATATATATATATATATGTGTGTGTGTGTGTGTGTGTGTTTCCTCCCAAGGGTGTACAACATGGAACTGAATCTGACTTTTCCTTCTTCAACAAGCTGTACAATCCGTCGCCAAATGTAACTGACACCACAGTAACTTCATCTGATGCTTAGTCCAGATAAATACCTCCAGTGAAACAACCATTTACCAATTTGTAAATTGTGCCTGTGCTCTTAGAGATATTTAATGGCAGGTCAATAAGAACGTGTCAGTGACTCTTTTGTTTTAATAATGACAACTGGATTATTAATTGCATAAACATTCTTATTGCTTACCATTGCTTGCTCACCATTGTCCTTATTACAAGTCAGAGTAGCACCAAAATGATTTTGATTGGTATTTTATGGTAAAAAAAAAAAAGTCACGTAATGTCGCTTTAAGTCCTAATGTGGTAACAACATTGACACTAAGAAGATGTGTTGTATTTTTCTCAGAGCATTTAAACAATATCTGTTTCCAGTATTTGGGGCTATTTCCAGTTTAAAGCTTTATATTAGTTAAAGCTTTATATTAGTAGTTATATTAGATATATTAGTTTAACCATTAACCCAACATATTCATCCGCCGCGTTACGCCAAGTCGGCAAGTCGTGTTTCAAAATTGTCACCGATTTTACAAATGTATGTGAATTTTTCCAGTTGGGTAGTCATTTTTCCTATTATTCCAACCACATGAATGCCACATTTGTTCCGCTTTTAACAACGCTTCATCTACCCACCTACTACTGCATTTTTGTCTTCATGCCAACGAGTCACCTCCCTCTCGCTCGTTCTCACCTATGGTTCTTGCTCATATTTTTCTCGTTTAGGCAAGTACCCACATGCAGACACAGACCTGAAACACACACAGAACACCAGGGGAAATTACACATTGAGAACCCGTGTAGACATTGTAAGAAACAGGGGAGGAAACCCAAAAGAGGATACTAACCTTCATGACTAGGTTAGGAATAGGACACAGTACTCTGATAGGCACACTTATGGACACATCCAATCGGGTTGTGATCATTGTCAGGTACCATAACTTGTAGAATGTGCTTGATGGTTACAGGAAATTCAAGTTATTTAGTAAGCAGGCTCACTCCAACAATGCTCATTAAATGTATGTATCAGAGAGAAAGGATATGATGATTGAAGAAATTAAAAGACTTGGGCTAACAGGAGCAGGAGTAAAGAACAAATGGGAGTGTGGCGAAAGTGGACAAGGCAGAAGATTCTCAGTCAGCTTCCTAATGAGAACAGGACTGATGAAGGAAATCTGAGATACTGGACACTGTAGAAGTTAACTAACTCCAGAAGATGGCAGTGGTGCAACATTAGGAATGCAAACTGCTGTTAAAACCTAAAGAAGAAGAAGAAGCGCTACCCTGGCAGCCATAGACATATATTATATGTCTATGCTGGCAGCACGTTTTTTTTGCTGGATGGTAGGGGAAGACTCATGAATATTCATTAGGGAACCCACCCTGAATGGCTAGTACTCGTTACCTGCTATCGTTGGTTTGGTTAGGTTTAGGCAAGAGGCGTGGGATTGGTTATGGTTAGGGTAAGACTGTCAGGGCGAGCCAATCAGGGATAAGTCTTCCCCTACCATCCTGCAACAAAAAAAATCTTGCAACCTGGCATGGTTATTCCCCTGGTGTCCTTAGCATAGACTGTACAATTATTTCTATAGTCCTTAGAGTTTTATATTTAAGAGAAAAAACAAAAGAGAGGAAATTGTACAGATATGGTTGCTAAAAGATTAGGACAACACATAAAACATGTATTCCAATATATACAGATGATCAAAGGAATCTAAGAATGAAAATAATGGGTTTGTCTTTGTTCTCCCACCTTTAATTATAAACATTAAGGAAAGAACACAGTCATTTACCATTGTATAGAGTCTATATGTTGGCTATTGTAACGGCATTGCAGTGGGTAGAGTAAAACTTGATAAAAAGGGTGGTATTATGCTCAGACGCATACCAAATGTATTCTAAATAATATATGAGTCACTAGTCAAAAGAGACAGCAGTCAGGTTTATGTGGATCCTAATTCAAATGGGATTTCCTAAACAAGCTCTGAGACAGGACAGAATTATGAAGGTAGCTTTCAGTAAAACTGAATCTAGAGCTGTAATAAGGGACAATATCATGACTGCCTGGCGTACTCATTGGGATGAAGAAAACAAATGAAGTCATCTATATAAAGCCAGTGGGAGGAGAGAAAACAATAGGAAAAAAATCCATTCAAATGAATTAATTCCAAATAGAATAATGCACTTGATGGGGAAACATCCATCAGGACTATGGTACAACCTTCATTGCCATAAGTATGAAAGCTAAAGACAGAACTGAAAAAGAGTTAGGTAGGAGTATTAATAATTTATTAAGCATTGAAGAAGGAAAATAAAAAGCCTTGTTTGAGTTTTTGAAAGAAAATGGATTAATAAAGAGTTTTTTTCTTCATCCTACTACTAAGTGAAATATAGAACTCTGATCCATATAGTAGGTGGCGGTAATGCACCTGCTACCATATAGGATGGCACACACCATTAAACATAGGGGAGAAGAAGCACCTTGGTTTCTAGCCGGCCAATAAAACTAAAAAAGAAAATACAGCAGCGTTGCAGGTGTTGTATAGAATCATAGAATTCACAAAGCAGGGTGTAAGGTGGGGTTTCTGTGGGGTGCACTGGGTGTGGAGGGTAATGAGGAGGCAGATGAGGTGGCAAAGAAAGCAGTGCAGGAGGAAAGAGTTCAAATTTTAGAAAGTGATGGAGTACCTGCGAAATAAAAGACATAGACAATTACTATTAAATCAGTTGTGAATAGCGATTAGAGAACAGTGGAGGGCAGCAATACGCTATAGTTGCGTCTAGTCGGCCGGAAACAAGAAGAAGAAGAAGAAGACGCAGTAGCAGCGAGCTCGTGCAGCAGGAAGTGTGTGAGAGGGAAGACCGCTTAGAGAGAACAATGGGAGTAGAAGTTGAGACCATAAGACCAGGAGACGGTAAGGTTGTTTTTTTATTCGCGTGACTCAATAACTTAAATATATTTCCTTTTCAAAATGTAGCTGTTTAACACACGCGTTTTCCTTCTTTCAGGAAAGACTTTTCCGCTCAAAGGACAGAATGTGTCCGTGCATTACGTTGGTAAGATCTAGCTATTTCATTGCTGATTGGTCAAAGGTTATCTAGTAAATCCTTATTCATTTAAAACAGCAAATATTACCCACTCAAATATAAACGTTTAGTCGATTTTAAATGCAATCTTAAAGAAATTGTGTAATTTCACATTTGGGAAATGGCTTATTCGCGTTCTTGTCTAGATATAGCTACGTTTGCTAGATGAGAGAATCGATGCCCCAGGATGGCGAAGGGATGTCCCGCCCTACTCTAAATCTGATTGATTTACCCTCCTAACCAATCCCACTAATTTTGCTTAAATCGAACCAACCCAACCAAAGCAGGCAAGGAGTACAAGGCAAACAGAGGAGAGTAGGGCGTCATGCTTCCCCCATGCTTTTCGCCATACTAGGATTTTCTTTTCTGGCGTACGATAGCATGTAGCTAACGACACACTAGCTAAGCTTAACACAAGGACTGAAAGCGGTGCTAAAGCTTAGCCTGGCACTGTCCGAAGTTAACATCTGCTTAACAGCACACCTAATGCCCGCCATTTAAGTCATATCTCGTTAATTTAATCCGTACAAAAACCGAAGTGCAAAGAACTACTTGGCCTGGCTAGCGGTTTCCCTTATGTCTAGCCTTTGTGCTAACATACATTAAGCTATCCGTAGTCTGTCTGTAGCTTCATATTTAATGCATAGGCGTTAAGGTGGTATCGATCACCTCATCTCCAGAACTATTCCTCGACCTGTTGACATTCTGCTTCATTGTGTACGCTGGCTGATGTGTTTAACAGTCCGTCACACTGTATTGAAAGTGCTGCAAAATGTATTGAGGCCAGTCTTAATGGTTGGGGAGAGAATGTTACCATAGAGGGCCAACACGTTTTTGTTACTGTTGCTGAACAGGTACGCTGACAAATGGAAAAAAGTTTGACTCCTCCAGGGACAGAGGAGACCCCTTCAAATTCAAAATTGGACAGGGTCAAGTCATTCGTGCTTGGGATGAGGGTGTAGCTCAGGTAAGGAGAAGCTTTTTTTCCAAGATGGAACCATTCAAGATTTTAATCATTTTTCTCCTGCAAAATGTGCATGGACTTCATTATAAAGTGTGTGTGCGCGCGCGCAGTCTCGACAATTGTAGCAGATGCACATGGTATAGTGTAACTATTCATGTTGCAATTTATGGGCTTGTTGTGATTTAAAACCAGCTGATAATCGAATATCATCTATATGACATTTATTTATTATGAAAATAATCTGTTGTGCTGGTTATAAAAGCTGGATTTTACAATGTAGACATTTTACACAAGTTTTAAAATATCCCCTGATGATGTCATTAGGGTTATTTCAGCTTGGCCTCTTGGAGTTACAAAATTGGGGGAGGAGTTTGAAAGATTTAAGGGTCAACCAGGCAAGGAGGGTATAACAAATTACATTTACATTGTGGGAAATGTAGGGTCCAATGGTTTTTGGAACTTGACCCGTACAAGGAACTAAATGGATACCTCAGCTTCTGTTACATTAATATTGGCAAGTGCAATGCATTACTAAATCAGACTGATCAGCCTTTCAGTATTGAGCCATGTTTAAAATAAAAAATAAAAATGAATTAGACCTTTTTCTTTAGCCAGTTTAGTCTCATTGAGATATACAATCTTTCAAGAGAGATCTGGATTATATTACCTGTGATATATCCTCCACAGATGAGCGTTGGCCAGGTGGCCAAGCTGACCTGCTCGCCGGACTATGCATATGGCGCTAAAGGATACCCTCCCGTCATACCAGGAAATTCCACTCTCATTTTTGAAGTGGAGCTGCTTGGTGTTTGTTGAATTTAAAGGTTACTCTTCAGTTTCTCATTCCACCAACTTCTGACATAAGTAATTTTAATTAAAGGTGCTTTCGGTAGCATTTAAAAACATGAATAAATCATTGTGGAAAGAATTCTAATTTCTTGGTATTATTGAGACAAATTAGACTAATTCCGGTGGTATTGTTGGTGCTAAAATGACACCTGGATTAAAAAAACATAAATGGTATAATTCTTTTTCAAAATATGGGTATTTCATCCAGGGTTTGTCACCTCCATTTTTACATTTTGTCTGATAAATCTTTGACTTGTTCTTCAGCTGTTAAATAACACATCAGATACATAATGGAATAATGGCAAAAGACAAACTAACATTAAAATTCTTTAAAATACAATCTGAATGGACCACCCACTCTGAACCAGTGGCACTAAATCTGCACAGAAAATCTTGTTCACACGTGGTTATTCCATTTTTTTTTTAGAATTGGTGTGAAAATGATTTTTAATGTCAAAAATGCACATGATACACCTTTTTAATGAAGAGCTTTTTTTTGCATAAATGTATTCAACAGGTGCATTGAGTTGATGCCTTGAAACTTTGACACAGTGTAAAAAGACGCTTTGCCTTTGTTTGTATCCCAATTCCATTTTGCATCCTGACCGTTGTACTATATTCATAACAAGTTAAAGGCCAAGTGTCCTTGTTATGTGATCAGACATTTTCTGGTAATATTTTACTTTTATTGTATCATCCATTACAAATAGTCTTTTCTGTTGGTATTGCATTCTTGCATTAAAAACAAAGTATACAGTATTTGTGTCAATTATCATCATTGATGTGATTTTGGGCTTATGAACAAATTGTGATAAACAGCTACTCATTTAGTTTTTCCCTGTGAGCACATCTCTTTAGACACAGATCCTGTTTGGGAATTTTAAGTTAATTTATCTTTAGAGTAACCAGACTCTTCATTTTGCAGGCAGTGCAACTGTTAAGTCGTCTGAAAGTATTTTTGGTGTCATGTGATACCGGCAGGGCAGCTGGGGTTCACACCTTTCAATCGCTTCTTGAGGAAGGATTGCCAGGTCCCTCTTTAGTAACGTTTTCTTTAACAGTATTGTTGTTAAACTGGATTCTGCTCTGGGTTTAGGTGGATTGTAGCAAATGTACCACAGCCGTCAGCACCAATTAATTAAACATGACTACTAGCAGTATTCCAATCCTGTAAGAGAAAAAGCTACAGCTTTGTAGGTTTACTTGACAGTAATCAGTGACCAACGCAACCTCACCTCTCTTTCTCAGATCAGATGTGTGGTTTGGTTACTGCTGCTGAAATTAGTTGCTGTTAAGTTGGCCCTCCTTACAAGTGTGAACGTGTCCAACCGACAGTCTCATTCCTGTGGTGGAAGAAGAACTCAGCTCCTTGTGTAAAAGTACCAACGCCACAATGTAAAAATACTCCATTACAAGTAAAAGCCCCTCATCCAGAATACTACTTAACTAAAACCAGAAGGCTTATCAGGAAATTGTACTTAAAGTAGTAAAAGTACTCGATGCAGACAAATGTCCAACACTAAATAGCAAAACATAGGAAGTAAATACCCATAAACAGATTTTTGTTAAAATACAAGTAGTTATTCTCATTTAAGTTAAGGGTTTATAATCTTAATATTAACTCTGAGCAGGGTCACATTTACATGTATGTTCTTTTTTTCTTTTATATATATATTTTCTATTTATATTTGTTTTTGTACTGGCTGTTTTCATATTGGCAAAAAAATACTCAAAAGTTCATGTTGTTAAACCTTACTCTACAACATAACACATGCATAAAGATGGTGCTTAATTGGCCTGTTAAGATCACACCTAACCATCAATCATTTTTAACTGACCAACTTTATTACTCTGGAAATAGGGAACATAATGTTCAAATGATAAAATGGCTTACATTCAACTGATTTCACAGGTTTGTTGTGATTGGGGCCATCTATTGGGGAACTTTGGAGTTACATGAGGGACACAACCTCTGCTGCCTTCATTTGCTCCTTGTAATCTTCAGTAACGTTCAACAATCAATCGATTAATTGAAAAAAACAATCAGCAGATTAACCACAATAAAAATGACCATTATGTGCAGTCCTTTACATGATATGTTTTTATTTTAGGCTCCACCTCAACCAATTGCAACTGTAAAATCATTTAACGGTATAATTAAGACTCAGAGGGGGCATTTTTCAGCATAATGGTATTTTACGGATTATACTTTTACTTAATTGGCGTTTTGAATGCAGTACATTTACTTGTAACATGGTTTTGATTTGCTTTTTACAGTATGTAGTACTTTTTACTTGAGTAAAGGATCCGAAAACTCCTCCACCATTGTTTTGGGCTCATCATTATGACAATTACGACAGCATGTGAAGGCAGCATTTCCACGGGTCCAGCTTTTCATCACAGAACAGCGTTTCATTCCTGAGAAGACTGAACTGACGCACATGATCTGTGGACAATCTGAAACATGGACATGCGAATATATTCATGCATGGGCATCAACATGCTGCGAAACTTTACGTTAGGGTACATTACAAGTAAAGTTAGCGTCGTTTAAGTCATGTTTTTTTTCTAATTAGACTAAGTAACGTTTCCGTTAGGTACTTTATTTTGACCAACAGTGAGACGTTGGAGGGTCCCGGTCACAGGCGCAATGTTGCGCTTTTAAAATGCGTTACGAACTAAGAGGAAGGATGGCAATGACCCTGACAAAGACAGTTAATCTCATCACAGGACTGGTCATTGTTTTCCAGTTACAAATAAACTTCATGAAACTAAAATCCGCTTATGGTAAGTTATATACATATCTGCTAATAAGTGCTAAAGTTACCTTTCGGAACTTTAGTAAAAAAAATAAAAATAAGTTGGTTTATACGACACTGTGTGTGTATATAGGCCTACAGTAACAGATGACATATTTACACTACCGTTGCTTACCCTCTGTGAATTTGGTAATATTAGGCTACTGCGTCATTTATTGTAAAGGGTAAGTCTTTGTAATTATCTGCCAATACCAATAGCTTTAGATTAAATGTGCCAAATACATAACGTGTGCAGATGTTTTGGCATTTTCTTTAATATGTTATAACTACATCAAACATGCATTCAGCCTTGTATTTTCTTCATAGCTGAGTGAAAAATCTTTGGGCATTAAGACCACCCTGGGGTACTAGGTACTACCATTTAAGTTATTTTTACAATATTCTCTTTAACCTCAAATATCAGGGGAAATAAATCATTTATTTCAACGTCCTATAATAGCAGTGAACATTTTCAGTTTTATGTGTACCTGCTTAATTGGGTTTACACCTTCGAGCACCAGGTGAAGAATCAAAATAAAGATTAATCTTTATTTTGATGGAGACAAATTAAGGTGTAATTAGTTTCAGGTGTCTCAGCTGCAACATCACCTGTTTGACATTATTAGTGGGTTTAAGATTTTCTGTGGAGCATTTTGTTTATTTAAAGTGGAAAAAGAAACGGTGAACTGTTCTGCAACAGCAATGGGTGAGATATATTGAAATATGATAAATCTGTCTTGTGTTGATCTGTTTTTTTAAACAAAATCTCAGTGACAGTTAGTCACTACAGTATTTATACAGTCAACTGCTTTTGTTACCAATAAGTCTGCTCCTGCTACTACTACAGATTAAGTAACATCAATGCACTGCCCACATCACACTGGTGGAGGTTTGGGAGGCCTCTGCAGCCACAGGGCCACCATGTGACAGAAATATAGACAACATCCACCGCTGCCCAGCCTCACATGCCTGGTCCTGGACCTGCTAGTGTGAAGAATGTGAAGCATGCTTTCACCCTCTGCTGTGAAAAGAAAAATTAGGACGCACTGTTGTCACTGGAAGGGGCAGAATGACGGGCTGACCACGGATGCTTGCCACATGGCTCACACTGGGGAATTGTTAATGTCCCATTGCATGTGAGAAGAACACACATTTAACATCTTAACAGACAGTTTCCCTTATTAATTTCCGCCTAAGGTTGTCAAAACAGTCTTAATATTCCACGCTGACAGTCTCTTATATGTTGTGTGCCAGGTTTTACAAACTCTATCTAAGCTATATGACGTTTGTACTGAGTAAATTATTCAAACCCAAGACTCCATGTTTTAAACAAAAAAAATTAAAATCCTTATGGAAATATATATATATATATATATATATATATATATATATATATATATATATTATACACTAGATGCAATGTCTTGTGCATCATTTTATACAAACCTCCCCAAAATATAGCCGGACATACTGTATTTGCTATCTATGGAAACTTAAACATCTGGAGCTGGAAAATGTAAGCTCAGTGGGAGCTGCAAAGTCAATTCAAAGATCTAATTCAATGTTTTGGATTTATTTTGGATCCAAGTGTTTCTTTACTATTCAGGAAGATGTGTAAACATATTTGTTTCCTAAACAATTGCTCTAAAATGTGGGTCTTTGTCAGCATCAGCCCAGGCATTTTGATTTTATTGTTATAAATATAATGATAGTACTCGAAAAAAAAGTAAGTAAATAGTGTGATCAAAACAACAATAAATGATCTCCCTCTATTCGATTCTACAGGTGTCTACCATACTGACACACAGGGGCTGTCTTCTCCAGAGGAAGGGTCGTATGTAGTCGCAGGGAACAACAAGCCCAGGGGGACAAGTCCCAGTTTTGGGGCCCCTGGCTGGGCTGCAGATAACAGGGGCCACTACAGAGATCAGCACCAACCAGAAGAGTCAGATCCAGACCTGCTGATGGACGGTCACGACAATGCTACACAGATTGTGGTAAAGTTATTTACAGCTAAAGCGAAAGTCCCAACTGAAAATGACATTGAAGGGATGTCTCCCTTTGGTAGGTCAATGTAGTCCGGGACATCTAGGTAACAACTGTTCGAAAGCAGGCAAGTTAGACCATAACAGCGTTCTTGCTATAAAATGTATTGCATATAATATTTGCATATAATGCTTTCATTAAGACCAAGACCTTTCATAGAAAATGTATTTTGTAAAACATAGTAATGTTTTGGAAAATGAAACAGGGCTTTATGGGCGTGAAAACATCCCAAAATAACAGTAACATCTGTCTTATATGATGATATTGGTGAACATTTAACATTTAAACTTTTATATTAGATACCGTATTAGAGAATTGGCAAGAAAGACTAGGAAATACAATAAAGTAATATAGTATATTGGGAAAAATATTAAGCAAATTAGCTAATTGAGTGTTATTTCTTGACTTTAGTTTTTAGTTTGCTCTTATAATTTTTTCATACCTGTCAAATGTTCATCTATACTTTCAAAACAAATGTGTTAAGCTAAAACTTGATTGCCTCACTTGCAGTCAAACCCTCTTAAATCAAATTTTGTTCCACTTTTTTTCCCCCAATACTGATTTAATGTGTGTTTTTAAGCATTTCAATCCCTACATTTTTGGATAGGACATTGATCCTGCCTACTATACATCTAAAATCTACGGTTCTGGAGACTCAGCCAGCAAAGAGCTGTGGGTGAACATCGATGAGATGGAAGAGGATGAGTGGAAGGTCTGTGGCTTCCTGTCCAGCACCCACAGACAAGCTGAGGTATGAAATCAGTCTATGTGGAAAAAATGGGACAATCAAATATCACCTGTGGAAGAATTTCATTGGGAAATCCATTTTTAATTTGTGTATTTGCTTTGACTTCCTTTAAAATATGTTGATGTCCAAATGATTTAGGCATTGAATTACTACACTTTTTCTTTCTTTGTTTCCAGAGAGTGAATCTTTCCTTCGACTTCCCTTTCTATGGACATGTACTAAAAGAAATCACAGTGGCAACTGGAGGCAAGTCTTTAACTACATACCTCTTTTTTTTAGCTCAGAGTTATAACGCACATTTTGAATTCAAAGTAGCTACTCATAGAGCAACTTTATGAGTTTTTAATTATATTTTTGTTCACTTTTTACCTTCATAGTACAGACGCACAGTACATTCTTAGAAGGCCAAAATCTCAATGTGTTAAGCAATATGAATATATTTGGCAGCAGAATAGCGCTGCTTTAAGAAACTATGACCTGCATCACAGGTTTCCAGTGATGTTATGTGGAACATTTTTGGCACGCTTTAGTCTTTTTTTGTATAATCAGTGTGGATATGTTTCTATACAACCTCTCCATCTCCAGCAAAATACTGAAGTTAAGGATCTGTTTTCAAACAACAGCAGAAGTTTAAGAACTAGATTAACCTGCCAAAACACAACAAAATAAAAAGTGAAGCAGTTTGTGTGTGGGGAGAGGGGCACTGCGTCTCAAATCTGTGAATGGCTTCCTGTATTGCATACACATTGTCACCTCTGCCTGTTATCCTCTCACAGGTTTCATTTACACTGGAGATATAATCCACCAAATGCTCACAGCCACTCAGTACATCGCCCCTTTGATGGCAAATTTTGACCCAAGTCTGTCCAAAAACTCGACTGTGTTTTACTTTGATAACGGTAAGAGACTATCATTCTACTCAACTGTCATCAATTGTGGCTTTTTGTTTGTGGGTCTGGAGTAGAATATATATATACAGTGAGGAAAAAAAGTATTTGAACATCTTGCTATTTTGCAAGTTCACCCACTTAGAAATCATGGAGGGGTCTGAAATTGTCATCGTAGGTGCATGTCCACTGTGAGAGACATAATCAAAAAAAATATATATCCAGAAATCACAATGTATGATTTTTTTTAACTATTTATTTGTATGATACAGCTGCAAATAAGTATTTGAACACCTGTCTATCAGCTACAATTCTGACCCTCAAAGACCTGCTAGTCTGCCTTCAAAATGTCCACCTCCACTCCATTTATTATCCTAAATTAGATGCACCTGTTTGAGGTTGTTAGCTGCATAAAGACACCTGTCCACCCCATACAATCAGTAAGAATCCAACTACTAACATGGACAAGACCAAAGAGCTGTCCAAAGACACTAGAGACAAAATTGTACACCTCCACAAGACTGGAAAGGGCTACGGGGAAATGTCCAAGCAGCTTGGTGAAAAAAGGTCCACTGTTGGAGCAATCATTATAAAATGGAAGAAGCTAAACATGACTGTCAATCTCCCTCGGACTGGAGCTCCATGCAAGATCTCACCTCGTGGGGTCTCAATGATCCTAAGAAAGGTGAGAAATCAGCCCAGAACCCAGGTGTTTTTTCTGCACATGGGACAGGGCGACTGCACTGTATTAAGGAGAGGATGACCGGGGCCATGTATTGGGAGATTTTGGGGAACAACCTCCTTCCCTCAGTTAGAGCATTGAAGATGGGTCGAGGCTGGGTCTTCCAACATGACAATGACCCGAAGCACACAACCAGGATAACCAAGGAGTGGCTCTGGGAGAAGCATATCAAGGTTCTGGCGTGGCCTAGCCCGTCTCCAGACCTAAACCCAATAGAGAATCTTTGGAGGGAGCTCAAACTCCGTGTTTCTCAGCGACAGCCCAGAAACCTGACTGATCTAGAGAAGATCTGTGTGGAGGAGTGGGCCAAAATCCCTTCTGCAGTGTGTGCAAATCTGGTGAAAAACTACAGGAAACGTTTGACCTCTGTAATTGCAAACAAAGGCTACTGTACCAAATATTAACATTGATTTTCTCAGGTGTTCAAATACTTATTTGCAGCTGTATCATACAAATAAATAGTTAAAAAAATCATACATTGTGATTTCTGGATTATTTTTTTTTTAAGATTATGTCTCTCACAGTGGACATGCACCTTTCAGACCCCTCCATGATTTCTAAGTGGGAGAACTTGCGAAATAGCAGGGTGTTCAAATACTTATTTTCCTCACTGTATGTATATATATATATATATATATATATATATATATATACACACACACTAAATGTATGTAAATGATTATGTTTATGCATGTCTACCATGTAGGCACTGCCCTGGTGGTTCAGTGGAACCAGATTTACCTCCAGGACAACATCAGTCTAGGATCTTTCACCTTCCAGGCCGCTCTGCACAGTGACGGACGTATCATCTTTGCATACAAAGAGGTGACCTTTCTTCTCAACTTTGTTCTTCTGTTAATGTGGAATTTTGTCTAATTATTCAGCCTTTTTGTTTTATAGATTCCTTTACACATCAACGACATCAGCACTGAGAATCACCCTGTCAAGGTGGGCTTGTCGGATGCTTTTGTGGTTCTAAATGAGATAGAACAGATCCCCAGTGAGTGGCACTTTTGGTGTATAAATCAGCCAACTCATTAAACAAAGCACTGGATCTTACTAGATATTAACATCACATCTTTTCTGACATGCTCCAGATGTTCGGAGGAGAACCATTTATGAGTATCACAAAGTCGACATCCTTAAGTCCAAAATCTCCAATTCTACAGCTGTGGAGATGCTACCTCTCCCAAGTACGTTAATGCTAATAAAAAGAATACAAATAGATGTGTTGCTAAGACGCGCAGTAAAACACACATCTATGTTTTGTAAACTTGGATCATTAGTAACCTGAAAATGTATTTTACATGTTTGTATTGCACACTTGTGTTGTACAGTTTTAACACTATGACAGTAGCTTGTGATCAGTAGAAGCCGTTGCATGTTGGCCTGTAAAAATACATTCATGTTTATTTCACAGAAGAAAAAGCTGTCTCTTCCTCCTAACTCTTAAGTTTTCTTTATTCTCAGCATGTCTCCAGTTCTCCAGCTGTGGTCCATGTGTCACTGCTCAGATTGGCTTTAACTGCAGCTGGTGCAGTCGGCTACAAAGGTAAACTGGAAAGCACTGAGATGATGAGAGATATCATACCACTGACAGGGCTGCACATTTGTCCGTCCTGTACAACTACATTATATAGTGCATGCAGAAATGTGATTATGTGTGCAGTATTGTAGGGACCTAGAGTGGCATGGTGATGGAGAACTCCTTGCAGACTAATGGCGGCACACAGGGTGATTGCGTGGGGGTGCGTTGACAATTTCAATTTGCATAGAATGGGGACTTTGGGTTTACTTAAAGGAGTAAGTAAAAAAAAAAAGGATCTCTTTGCAGGCAGTATGGACAGAGGAGAAACAATTACAGCGACTGATAATCTTTACAATGTGGGGCAAATCAGTGTTGTATTAAGATAGACTTGGAAAAAAATGAACATATCCTTTAAGACTAAACCAATTTATACAAGCTTTGTTTTTTCCCCTATTGCTGTCTTATTGCAGGGGAATATTAAGTGTAAGTATGTATATATATTATTGGATATTAGCAGTATGCAAAAGTCTTAAATGAGGTTGTAAAAAAAGCCTTGAATCAGACTTGTCCCTCAAACACAGTCAATACAGTATCTTGTACGTCTGGGAAGGTTTACCTGTAATTACAGCTTAAGTACACATTCATCATATTTACTTCCTTTGTCAGATGCTCCAGTGGCTTTGATCGTTACCGGCAGGACTGGGTTGACCTCGGCTGCCCGGAGGAGGTTCTCATTATTTTTGCATTTCAGTAAATTCCACAAAGTTGAACTCGATTCAAACTTAGGACCACTTGAGTGTCTGTCTACACAAAAAAAGCTGTCTGTTTTTGTCCAGAGAAAGGATTCCCGGTGTCTCCGAATGACAGGCGTTACAAACGCCACATCTCGCCACTTCACACATACGACCACCCCTGTTACAGCGACCGCAATGCATCAGAAGACCTCCAGCCTGACCTCCATCCCCCTC
Organism: Etheostoma perlongum; assembly: GCA_026937815.1. Taxonomy (NCBI): domain Eukaryota; kingdom Metazoa; phylum Chordata; class Actinopteri; order Perciformes; family Percidae; genus Etheostoma; species Etheostoma perlongum. Next base: position 13,497,214 of record CM049382.1, on the reverse strand, counting down.
CGCAGGACGTCCACTGTCACCAACCCCTCAACACATAGCAGCACAAGCAGAAAAATAATATCCACTCAACAGCCTCCTACCAGCAGACCTGCCAAAGGTAAGATGCTTTCCAATCACCTGTAAACAAAATGTATTATGTTTTGTTTATCTAACACTACAGTATTTGTAAATATATGCTTCTTTTTATGAATTTGCCACTACCTTATTTAGAATCCTCTTGAAAGCTTAACCTCAATGAATTTCAGTTATTTCTTTTTTTAGTGTTAAAATCTTATTTAGGACAGAGCGGTTGTCATTTTCAGCTCATGAAGTAATACTACTGCACGGTATCCACGCCTAGTGTGTTTTGTAAAGTCTGACAGTGCGAGGGTCAAGTGGTCAGCTATTTCCCAGCCCTCTGTTAGCTCCTAGCTGAGTGTATACAGCGCTACGTTAAATACTGCATAGTGTCCTCAGCTGCTGAGGGATGACTCAATGTATGTGTGTCACTCTGGTTGAGTCAGACTATAGGAGGGCTGTTGTTTTTGGTTGTATTGCTATTGTTTGTAAGTTGAGATAATGTAAGTGGAGACATCCTTCTCCAACTGAAGCACAATTATTTTACTTGCATACTTGATTTTTCTTTTTTAAATATAAAGAATCCTAAAGTTCTATTTGCATTATGGGATGTTAGTAAGGAATATGTTTAACTTCAAAAGGCAAAGAGAGCTTGAATTGTATCAGTTGAAGTGAATAAATGGGAATTACATTATAAATTGCATATTTCACCACAAAAAGGCCCTGCACTGCTCCAATTTGGGATGCCTGTGGGGAACCAACAGATTTTGCACTTTATATGAGATTTCACTTGTAGTTTAAACATACAGAATTTTAAATTGAATGATTGTCTTTAAAAACTAATGTAGTAACGACTCAAAAAGCTTCTCTCATAACAGTAAATGGTTATGGTCAACCTCTTGAAATAGTTTTTTTCCTGGAAAGTTTATTTCTAACGGGACAAACACTTCTTAAACTTCGATTTATAAACAAAAGTACATGACATACTGTATTTTATATTTAAAAGTAGTATATTACATCATTGCATTTCTTTTCTAGATGACAAAAAGATGTCTTTGCACATCAATGAAGCATGTAAGTGGTTTATCTACTGTGTGTCTGTTATTTTATTATCGGCACATGATATTTTCAGCACAAAACTTACATTTACATTTGATTTGATAGTTCAAGCAAATATGTTAAGGTTTGTGATTACACCAATGTTTAAATGAATTTGATAGCAGAAGTTTAACAAACAGAAATATCTGCATGTGTGATCTGCTTTTAGCCCAATAATCTCGTGTGTCCCCTAGTTGTATCAGAGGAGGGGATGCAAATTCTACACATAGTGGTTTTAAGTCCATATTATTAGTAATTTTAGTAGTATCACTGACGGTCTCATCACCACCTCTGTATAGCAAAGGACGAGGAGACCACAGGAGAGAGCGATGGGCCACAGACTGGTCTACTGGCAGGAATCATCATGGTGATGGTGATCATGGGAGCAACCGTTCTTGTGTCTGTCTACATATACAACCACCCCACCTCCAGCGCCAGCCTCTTCTTCATGGAGGTCAGTGACACCATAATCCATAATAAATTCTCCGTAATTCCTTCCTTTGAAAGAGCAATGCATTTGTCAGATGTATGTGTTGCATTATAAGCAGTGGAGTCTAAAAATAAAAAGCTGTTTCTTCTAACACTTTAATTTAGATCAAGCTACTTTGACAACTACTCTAAGTTATACTTCATTAAAGTTTTTCCTTTCTGTGAAATTTAGATGGACATTTTTTGGAAGCTTTAATTTTATTATGAAACATTCTCTTTGGTCTGTACAATGAGTTTGTAATAGTATCAGTCTCAAATGGTGTTAGGAGCATAAATAAATATTTTATTATCCCCTGCAGTGCAATTATAAAAAAAAAAATATTTAGGAGAGCAGAAATGCATCTCATACAAATGCAATCAACTATTAAGTGCTGTGTACTTTATGCATGTTTTCTCAATATTATACCTAAATTTATGTTGATACCTACTTGTGTGTTCATTTCTTCCCCCCCCACCTTCAGCGGCGACCGAACCGGTGGCCAATCATGAAGTTCAGACGGGGCTCTGGGCGCCCTTCTTACGCCGAGGTAGAGGCTCCTGGTCAGGACAAAGACGGCATGGGGGTCATCGACCCCAAACAGTCTTTTGTCATGTCAGACAGACGAGAGAGTGAAATGAAGGAAGGATTCATAGTTCCTGATCAGAGGGAGCGCTTCCTAGTCTCAGAGAGCTCCTGACCAAAACTATGTATCCCAGAAAGCTTTGGGACAGAGCTGGACCTCTATGTGAGGGAGACTTTATTTCCATTCAACTGTTGCTCAAAGTTGTTTTAAGGCCAGACTTTGAGCATTCAGAGAGGAATCCGCCAAACTTCTATGAGGAAAATGTAACTGCAGAATATTTTATTCAGTTTTGCTTCATGTTTGCATTAGCTTGGTGAGCCATTGGACTGTTTTAGGCATGACATAAAAAAAGAAAAACTTGTGATTACTGCGTCCCAAAGAGCAAGAGGTGACTCCGCTGAATTTTTTGTTTCAGACCATTTCTCTCAAAGACGGCTGTTATTTTCCAGAGCTGTTATGCGTCATTTCAAACCTTCACAAGGTGGAATGTCATATTTGGGTGTCATTTCCTCATCTCAAAAATACAGACTAAATTCCTCACCATTACACCCACCTTCATCTGAGGGGCAAACAGGGTGCATAGTGTTTTCACTGCTGTTTACCTCAGAGCACATTTTTACAGTGAAGCAAAGTCTGCAACCTTTTTGCATTTCTACTTTATTTTCTGAACTTAATAAAGGCAGAAAAATAATTACTGATTAGTTTGTTGTACAAACATCCACAAACATGGAAAAAACACGGGTCTATATTTTAGACATGATATTCTTGCAATCATTTTCTAACATGCTATAATTGTTCCCACATGTGTAATCTGTATATGTATAATACAATGGTAAAAATTCCAAGTTTGAGGTTTTAGTCAGTGGCTTATAATTAGTGTTTTTTCAGCCACTGTAGCCATTTTAATATTCATTGGAACACTCATATTTAAAATGTTTTGTGATTATTTATCAGCCCAGCAATAGGACACTGCTGTGCTGGCATGTTCTTTATGTTTTAATTATTTTTATTTTAAGGTGGTACACCATAGACTTATATATATATAGCTTTATTCATCAGTAAGTAAAATGGACAGCTAATGTTGTTAAAATGAAGTCTTTCAAAAGTATTATTAAAACATTTAGATTTTTGAGCACATGCTATTATACAATGTAATAATTTCACCAGTTGTCTCATTTTTTTTGGAAATCTAAAAAATGTTCTAAAACTCCGATGTTAAAAAGTGGTGATTTTCTAATGATCTGAGGGTTTAACCTGTTCCTTCTCTTAATCAGATTGATCAATGCCTATACATTTTCAGAACTGTTAAGGAGTTTCATCTACTGGACATTTTGATCAAATTACAAAAGAATCATCAGTTTCCTCCAGTGACATACCTGTGTTATTTGAGGCCTGTTTAGTCTAAAAATGATATTAAGGCAACGGAACTTGAGACCGGCCTGTAGGCTGCAGGGTGAGAGGGTCAAGGCACTGCTGTGATGGAGGTACTGCAACGGTCCTGGGTCAATGATTTAGGTTTCTTCTTTGTCTTCTGACAGAATTAGACAAAATGAAAATTATGAATTAATAGTGGTCTTAAGGTTCTATAATAAAAGAGTCAAATAGCACTTATTGAAAAATATTAAATATGCATTTTGTGTTAATTTGTGTAAGAAATTTCTATTTACTTAAACAAAAAAGACACTATAACTGTACAAATACTTCCATACTACATATTCAATCTAAGTGGCTTATAAGTATGAAGAATGTTCACATAGGAAATGGGACAAAAGTAATTAATTAAAAACAGTATTCAAATTAAAAACTTGAAATTTTGAGGGTGCTGCAGATGGACACTATTGTCCCACAATGCATTGCACACAGAAAAAAGAGGACCTGGAGAAATAAACAAATTCTCCAATAAAACCCCCAAAAGCTATTACATCCTTGGAAAAAGATTTAGTGAAGTTTTGTTCTAAAATCAGTTTGATTTACTGTTTTGTATGAAACTGTAAAACATAATGCATGACATGATGCAAGAACTGTAAACAGTTAAGTATCCTAAGAAAATTAGTATATAATGTAGTGTATACAGGTAGCATTTCCATATAATTGGGACACAGTATGTGTTTCTAACCTGTCACTGGTGGTGCAGGTAATCGCCTCCTCAGCTGTCTTGATGAGTCCACAGTGACAGGCTGCAAAGAATGCATGTGAAACATGTTATTTTTATTCTTGAATGAGGTGTTTTTAAGATAAGATGTATATTATTGTATGCAAGTACCATAACTGGAATAGTCTTGGTCTTAGTGAAGCGTGACTTTTGAGGGTCCACATTGAGGCCTGCACTCTTCAAAGCAGCAATTCTGGCAGAGATGTCAGAAGTCTGGAGCAGAAACGACACAAATATGTAACACAGTATATGTTTGATGAAGATCAGACTGATGTTCTAGTTGTTACAATTGTCTTTTCAATCTTTGACCTTTGATTTTAGTGTCTCCATAAGGTCAATCTGTGTTTTTTTAAGAACACATCACACAACACTGCAAATATTCAGGTCAAATGAAAAGCAGCAGAGCACTTTCTTAATATGCCAGTTTCAGCTTTCAAATGGATGCAAATCAAGCTTCAACCCACCTGCAGCTCGGACTGTTGAACCTTAGCAGCTGCAGATGCTATCTGTTCCTCCAGGAAGGACAACTCCATGTCGGATGTCCCGCTGCAGATGCCCCTTGCACACTCCTCCAAGTCACTCAGCTCCGCCTCCAGACTGTACACCTCTCCAGCTGCCACATACACCTGCAGCATGTCCAAATCAACACAAGATTTATTATGTTGTGCCTTAATGTATAACTACAAAGATGACCATAGTCATATTTTTATAAGCCCTTCAACACAACATATCCACATATTTAAGATAATCTTTAATTGCACTTATTGTACTGTTTCTAGTGTTTTACTATTAATAATAAAAAAGCTTACTTACATTCTCCTCCAGTCTGGAGAACTGTTGATCCAGTTTCTTGGGGTCTGTGTTGGGGGGCAGCACGGTGCTAGAGAGTCGGGGGCCGTCTCCTCCTTCCTCCCCTTGCAGCAGCAGCTCTTCAGTGGCATTCAACACTTTCAGGACCTCAGTGGTAATGCTGCGCAGAGACACCGCCGTGTACCTCTACAACACAGAGACAGGGTGGCTGACTGAAATCTTCAAAAACACTTAAAGTTAAAACTAGAATTTCCGCCTAGCACTTGTGTGCCAACCAGTCAAATTGTAGTTAACATCCATTCTGTTTACAGCCATTCATTCTGTCCAGACACATAATATAGCATGTGAAAGAATTTAATAAAAATGTAATAATTTGCGTATTAATTCTTAAATTAGGGTAAAAAATGTCACAGCGACCTTTGACAACCAAAATCTTATCAGTTCATCCTTAAAGTGCTCATATTATGCTTTTTGGCTTTTCCCCTTTCCTTATTGTGTTATATATCTTTTTGTGCAGGTTTACAAAGTGAAAAAGCCCAAAGTCCACCCCAAAGCAACTTACCATCCCCAACAGAAAACACTGTTCACAAACTGCTCCAAACAGCTCTACTGTAGTCCAGCTTTTACCTCTGTGACAAAGGTGCGTCACTTTGTAACACACGTTATAATGCTCGCCTAGCTGCTAGTATGGCACGCCCTTGTACACTGCTTCTGACTGGCTAGTAGTCCTTACCTAGGTACTGCACATGTGCGCCTCCCAACAAAGATGCAATAGAAGTGTGATGCCTCACTCTGTAGCTAAAATAGAGAGCTCAACACACAGGGTGAAAAGAGGAGCTGCAGCAATGTGCAGTACAACAATAATATGGTGTTTTTTGAAAATTAAACAATGTAAACCTATTCTGATATAATCTCTAAATACAAATATAAACCTTAAAATGAGCATAATATGCACACTTTAAGTCCAAGAGGACACTTATACAAAATTTGAAGAAATTACCATAAGGCACTCCTGAGATATCATGTTCCCAAAAAAAGGACAGATGCACGGACAACCCGAAAACTTCATGACTCCGACCACAACTTTCATTGGCATGGAGGCATAAAAATCAGCTAGGCTTAAACTTTGTACCCTCAGAATTTGTTGAAATAAGGAACATAGTTGGTGGTTTACCTTCCTTTTTGCTGAAATGCTTTGCGAATCATGGGAAGGAAAGGAGGAAAAGACCTGCTGTCCATAATCCATAATGTATAACATTAATAATTGCTGTTCTGTACTATTTGTTCGAAAATAACCTAATTATCAAAAACTGTAAAATACATTACTACTTTAAATGAACAAACAAAATAAACGATTTCCTCTGTGGAGGAGGGGCATCTATCAAATCCACATAATTAATTTTATATTAAGGTGGCCAACTCAGGATGTTTTGTCAAAAAACACCAGCATGACCAGGATAATAGCATATTATTAAAATAAAGTTAGGAGGTCAGATGCATGCGTGAAACTATGAAAGCAAAAAGAGAAGAAAAAAGTGAGTAAAAAGTACAAATTAAGTACACCTACAGCTTTAAGTAATGATAATAATAATAATAATATGTTGTTCCTAAAGCAAAACAAACCCTCACCTGCTCCAGCAGAGTGTTGATAATCTCTATTGTTTTGTAAAGCTCCATGTCACTACCCTACAGCACACGGACAGAAGCACAGAAGAAGAACCCACAGGACAGACAGGGAAGTAAATCAGCATCAAATTGAGTTGATTAGTAGTTTAGTAGAAATTACACTGCAAAGAATAGTTATTAAGGAGTTACTCAAATGTAAGGGTTTTCTTCTAAGTGAGCCTTTGTAACTTTCATTGAACTCTGGGACAACAAGTGGCCATTACTATATGGGTCATTTTAAAATGATGTGTGATGATAAAATGTGTATTGGTCGTACAAATCATCTAGCAGATGACAATTGACAGATTTAGAGGAGAATGGACAGGTAAGAAACAAATGGCTTGGAATGTATTCCAAATGTGCAACGGTGCGTTTTATTGCTAATTAATTCCACTTTTCCTTTGTTAAAGGGAGAATGTGTCATTTCCCTTTCAAAAGTTACATAGACTCACTTTAATGCTGAAATCACAACAGACTGTTGTTGGAGAATATAAGGGTATACATGGGTTTTTGAAAGGACATAGGACTTTTGTTACTCTTGCAGGGAGTAATGTTGCATGTATTATGCATCACTGTCCAGAGTGAGATTAAAAAATATAGTTTTTACGCTTTGAATCTCCTCAGGTGACAGTAAGCCCTCCATGTCGTCTGCATTTTCTTCTTTGGTTTCCTCCAGTCTTATATCCATTTCCTTATTTTCAAAAGCTACTTCTGCAGTATCTTCTTGCGTCTCTATAATTTTCCACTCAGTTGTGACTTTTCTGTACTCTTTGTTGTCATGATCCTTAAGTGCCTCTTTGATCGCTAAAAGTCTTTTTTCTTGTGCATCTTCATCGTTTTCCTGCTCATTTTCATTTTTACCTGTGGCATCTCCACTCTCCTTTTTCCTGGAAATATCTTCTTGAATTTGCTCACATACATTTTCTCCTGGTCTTTCTCTCACAGCCGACACTGGCATCAAGTTGTCATCTTTACTTTGGACCCCTTTAGCACTTTCTGTCTCCTCTGATTCATTTGGGCTTTGTGCATCAACAGCAGTTTCCTCAAATCCATTTTTGAACCCAATTTTTACATTCTCATCTGTCTCTACTTCCTCTGGCTTTCTATTTATGCTCCCATTTTCTGCAGCTCCTTTCTTCGATGTCTCTACCTGCATGTCGTCCAAAGTCATCATTAACATGCTGCTGATTATTCTGTGAAATTCTGCATCTTCCTCATCGCTGTCTGCTGCTGTCTCCTGACTCTCTTTGCATTCACTAATCTTTTCCTCTCTCTGTCTCTCATCTCCTTCCGCTTTGTCTTGCCACTTCTCTTGTTGGACTTTTGTCTCATGTAAGGATATCTCCTCCATTTTCTCTGCTTGCACCACTGTTTCTGACTCCATCTCTTGTCTTTCTTCTGTCTCTTTTGCTTTATTAGCCTTGTCCTCTTTCATAACTTCCACTTTTTCACATATATGCCCCTTTACCATTCCTTCATTCTCATCTAATACTCCCTCCTCCTGTTCCTCTACCTCTGTTTGATCTTGTTGGACATCTTCAACTTTTTCATCACTGCTCTCTGTCTTTCTTTCCTCAATTTCATACCTTAAATCAAACATTGTCACATCCATATCTCCAAATGATTCTCTCCTTTCCCAATTCTTTTCCACTGCTTCCTTCCTCTTAATTCCTCCTTTGTTTCCTTCCTGCGCCACCTCCACCTCATTCTCTCCAACTCTATCCAGCTCATCCTCAGTGGAAGAAAACTGGGAAGCACTAACTAGACTGGCCAAATCACGCAGTTGAGCGACATGGACATCTTTTTCCGCCTCCAGTTTCCACAGCTTCTCTTTGTCTATCGCTTCCTTCCCCTCTTCACCTATGCCTGCTTGGTCCAACTCATCCTCTGTGGATGAAAACTGGGTGGCGTTGGCTTGGTTAGCTAATCGACACACTTTCACTGCCAGCTCCTCCTCCTCCTCCTCTTCCTCCTCGCCTGTTTTCTTCTCTTCATCCATAACGCCAACTCTGTCCAGCTCATCCTCTGTGGAGGAGAACTGGTTGGCCCTGACTTCTTTTTCCAGCTGACAGAGTTTAGAACTAAGACTGTCTGTCTTTTTCACATTTTCCTCATCTATATCATCATCCCCATCTTCTTCCCATTCTTCTTTACTCTGTCCAACTTTGTCTAACTCATCATCAGTAGATGAGAAGTATGTGAGTGTGGACTGTGCGATGAGCCTGAATAATCTGTATTTCATCTCTTTATCATCTACGTCTTCCTCTTCCTCTGTTCTTTCTTCATCCAAGTCGATCTCCATCCTCCACAGCCTCTCATCTTCTTTATCTCTGTCCTCGCTTCCCTGGTTCTTTTCCTCCCTCTGTCCATCATTACTAGCATCTCTCACTTCTTCTTCTCCTCCGGTGGAGCACTCAGAAACTCGGCCTGCTAGCTGATGAAGTTTTAGCGTGAGCTCCTGCTCAATCTGATTTGCTCCATGTCCTGTCATGTCACCCTCGAGGTGAAAAGGTTCATGGGTTGCAGCATCAGAAAGATCTTGCAGATGGTTGTCTTCGTTGCTGTAATCCTGTGAATGTAAGATATAACAGATTTAAGAATATACAGTATGTATATTTCTGTGGTGAATGATGTATGACTTACTCTAATGTATGTAATTTGCTTTTTAGCATTTATTATTTGTATCTGTGTAAGTCAGGCAGCCTTTCAACTCCACAATTGTTTGTATTTTATTCAAGTTTTATTATATTCTTAGTTGCCATTAATTAGGTACACTAAACTAAAACTGATCTTACAACAGTCCTGCAATAAATTTAACCTGCATGTGAAACTGTTTTAAAAAGGGTGTTGATTCAACTTTATGGTCATTTATGAGGTTGTAGCTTGTGGGGCTGCTGAATTAAATTATGTAATACTGAGTGGGGTTTCTAATATGCTGTTCACCCCCATTAATACCAATGAGGGTACACAAAAGAGCAAATATTTTTTAATTAGTTTATAAGGAATATAGGGTATTTTATTTTTATTTTTGAATAAACTTTCATTCTTATTTATCCAAAACAAAAGAAAGGAATTCACAAACCTTTACAGGAAATTTAACATGTTACAGAACCAGAATTGGCAGTTTCACATAGTTATGTAAAGCCTACTTGGCTACATCATTATTTTTAACTATTTTTTGCTGTGAGTCATTAAAAGATCTTCCAAATTCATTTAATCTCATCAGTTTGTAGTTTAAGGTAATTTATTTTTTACCAGCACAGATGAAGACAAATCTTTTTTATTCCTCTTTTTCTTCCGTGAGCTCCTGACTTTTCCCACCTCTGGCTCTGCAGCCTCCTTGCTCTCCACTTCTACTCCGGCTCTTTCCACGTTAAAGTTCACATCGATGATGCTGGTCCTGCGGGAGGATGAAGGTCGCCTGATCTCTGCAGGTACCTTCCTCTTAAAAAGAGCGAGCAGATGTGTGTTAGGCTTCCAGTTCCCCTCAGAGTCTGAAAACAGATCGTCTCTGCTGCCTCGGCGGCCCATCAGCAGGGACGGCATCCTGTCGTGGGTGTCCTGCAGGTTGGAGTTAGAGTCTGTCATCATCCTGTGGATCTCCTGGAGGACGGCACCCCAGGATCTGTCAGGTTCGAGTTTGGTTTCGAGGTCAGAGCCCATGCCTTCGTAGGCGGACACCACTTCAGACTCCCTCTCCAAGGCACTAAAGACCAGGCTCTTCCTTTTGGTCAGCAGGCTGGGACGAGACAGCTGAGCGCTCTGCAGGGCGATCCAGTTCCCGTCTGGGCTCTTCAGCACTGAGGACACACCTACACACACGCATGCATACACACACACCAATTACTTTTTGATAATCGCTTAAGTAAAATCTTTGAGCTAAAATAGAATTTGATGCTTCTCTTGGTTGATAATAAATGGAATATTTTGATTATGCAAAGATTACTGGCACAACAAAACCTAAAAGTACTGGTGGCTTTATAAAGTTAAAGAGCAACAAGAGCTTACCAGTGTTGTCCAGCCGGTCTACACTCTTCCACGTTGACATAGCTGATCCACCTCCGTCCTTCTTTAGCGCCTGTGAGGAGTCTTGCATCAGACCTGGAGGGTCATTGTCCAACAGGGAAAAGGCAGAGTGTGACCTCTGAGAGGAGAAAGATGACAAATAAAAATGAGTGAATGTTGTGTCACAGTCACAATGGATGTCTGACTCTGCAATAAGATGAAGTCAATGGAGCAGGAAACCAGATTAACCAGCAGAGGTCAGCACTTGTCATCATAAGTAAAATACTCATTCTGCAGGAAAATGTTCCCTGTCACTAATATATAATCTTATATCTGACAATATTAAGATTGTTATTACTGATGCATTACTGTGTAAGCAGCATTTTACAGTAGCTGCTTGAGGAGGGGCTAGTTTTGCAAACGTTATATACAATTTGATAGTTTAGTCCAGTGTTTTTTAACTTAGGGGCCAGAGCGCCTCCAAAGAGTCAAGCTAAAGCCGAGGGGTCGTGAGATGATTAATGAAGCAGGAAAGAAGGGAAAAATACATATTCTGCTACACAAATGTATACTTATATTTTGGACTTTTCTTAGATTTGTTTTGAATAAATTCTAGATAATTTTACCTGTTTGAGCTTCTAACAGTTATGTTATTTAAATTAAACCATCTGAGAAATTTAGAGGGGATTTTTTTTGCAAACAACTCAAAAGACATCTGAACATCTCATAAACATCTCATAAACACAGTTTTATTTGTAAAGGAAATCAAGCCAAAATAGTTGGCAACCACTGGTTTAGTTTAATTTTTAATAATAAATGAAAATGCAGTACTAGATGCACTTTTCACAACTGTTTCTTCTACACAGCCATTGTATATTTATTGTACAGTAAAACTTTAAGTTAATGTGTTTACCCAGAGGTCTGGTTGGTGTTTAAGGGAGCTGGAGGCTTGATCACAGTTGAGCTGATGATAAAGGTCAGCGTTGTGTTCAAGTGGCCAAGCCTGGTCATATTCTGCCCTCATCTGAGCCAAAGTCTTCCTCGTACTAATAATCTAAGAGAGACAGAGACATGACTAGCGCTGCATATGGCTCTGTGCAAACACAAAAATCTGCAGGTTTTAATGGTTTTGCTTTAAGATGCACTTGAAATCAACATAATCACACACTATAAACTGTTACTGTGCAAAGTGAGTGTTTGCAGCTCAGACAGAAAAATCTAAATATTTATTTTCTTACTTTTTGCACAATAGTTTTGGTTAGTTCCTCAATGAGCTCTCCTCTGTGCTGCCGCAGATAGTGAGCCTCATTCTGCTTCTGCTGGTAAACAAACAAACCACCACACAAATTACAAAGCTATGCAGCACCACGCACACACAGATACGCACTATATGCTGATTACTCCTCCAAACATATGCTTTAAATATACATACAGTATTTATTGTAGTCAGTTCAAAGATTATGTTAAGAGAGGAAAAAAAGTTTTTATATACTGTAGTATTTTAGAAAGTGACTGCAGAAGCAGAAATGTACTTTGGGATTGTACTGGAGTTGTAAATATTTGAAAAATGTATTGAAGCTATGGAAAACCAGTAGAAGACATGCATTACACTTATTTAGTCACGTAGGAAAACATTGTGAGATACGAACCAAGGTGCAGAGATTAATTGTAATAGGGGGCCGCGTTGTTTGTACTGTATTTGTTCCGTGTCCCTTTGTAGTCATTTGCGTCTCTTGTTGAAAAACTACAGCTGAACTTGAGTATTTCTTTAATACTTGAGATGTTGCCAGGCTGTCATATTTCTATCCAAAACTTCCTGTCACAGCAGATCCACACCAACACAGGAATTATTCGAAATACTTCAGAACAGTTTGTAAAAATATTGTAGATGCAGAACATTATATTTTCATAAAACAGTGGTATTCTGCAGTTTTAAGTTTACTGTATTTGAACGAAATGACACAATCAGAAGGCAGGATATTTCTACTTTTAACTAAGCTTTGTGACATTCCAACGACAAATATTCAGTTTAAACAGAGATCCTGGATCGTTCAGTAATCCACTGATGAGTCAAAGCCTCCCTCATGTTGTCATGTTGGTTTACAAACCTTCTGCATCTGAGGAGACCAGGTAAGCCTGATCTACAAAAAAACAATGTTTTGTAGAAGGTTTATCATATCAATAGTGTCTCTTGTGAAAGACGGACAGGTTTTCAGTTTGATAAACAAAGAGAACTTTATGTACAGTGTAGAAGACAGGAATTAAATTAAAATATAATCTTTGTTATTTTTTTCATCAGAGTTTGTTATAAACAGTGTTCTAAAATTGTGAAGTAAAAGTATTTTTATGTTCAATACGACCAGTGATCCACGTTATTTGGCATATTTTGTTGGCCTAACAATGGCATTGTCTTACACTGTAGTATTAAACTGTCATTTGTATTGCAGCATAATCCTGATTGTTTTCCATAATCTGATTTAAAATCTGACTCAAAAGAAAAAAAGCAAAGAAATCAGATAAGGAGGAACATGATGAAATGACTGCAGAGGATACTGTACTTATTAAAGTGCATGTGTTGCTGAGCAATAAAAAAATACCATACTGCAGTATCTACAATACAGTACCTTGTAAAAAGTACATTATAGTGCGCAGATGTAAATAAATGTCAAAGAAAACAACTTCACGGTTTTGGGACACATAGTGCTGGACAGTGGGTGCAGATAAGCAATTCAACAATACTATCATGCCAGTCTATTTATAAGACAAGATAAACAACCTGATTGGCAGTGTCGGACTCAGCCTTGGAAATGGCCTCGTCTACAGCTTCCTCTGCCACCCGCAGTGCCACAGTAAGTGTCTCTGCCATGCTGTGCTCTGAACACAAATAAACAATCACTTGTGTTGTTGTTACCTGAATGATGCTTTAAATGGAATTGAAATTAAAATAACAGACAGAAACATGTCCATCAGGCCGCTGCAGCTTTTCAATCATGTTTGCGGTCACTATTCCTGTTAGTGCAGGAAAATGGGAGAATGAGGAGAAGGGAGGGCAGAGCAGGACAGCAAACAAGAGAGCAAAACAGACTGAAAACAGACTAAAAACATCACTGTTTGACATGCCAGAAGATCACAGCATACATCAAGATCAAAATGCATCCCTCCAATGCTTCATCTGCTGTAAAGCACTAGGTTCTGGGAATAAATATAAGGATTCACGAGAGGATTACAAAGACCCCAATATAAACTTGAACTGAAAAATGTAACAACAGAGGGTCAGTTGTGGTGATTTCTTATAGACATTGAATTAGGCACTCACTATTAAGAGGCCTAATTACAAACTGAGGCAACTCACTCGTGCCCCTAAAGATTACAAGTTTACTGAAATGATTTTTTAACAACTGACATGGAATGGATCTTACAATGACTCCTACATGTTTACCTTTCTTTCACCTCAATCTTGAGTCACTGTGTCAACATCTTGTTGTAACACACATTATGAAAAATATACATATTTTCTTTTTTCTTGTAGAGTCACATGAGAATATCAGTATGACTCTTAAATTGTCCCATTCAGTATGAAGAAGGAGCCAGCAGTTGGTTATCTTATCTTAGCAATGAACAGAGGAAACACCTTGGCTCTGTTCAACATAACAAAATCCACCTAGTAGCAATTCTAAAGCTCACTAATTAATGTATCTTGTTTAATCAGTACAAACCACTAAAGGAAATGGGTTGATCTTGTGAACCAGATAAGTAGCACTTAATCAGCTTCTAAGCAAACTAGGTTGGGGAATACACAGCTCATTTTTGCCTCAGGGGCCCTTAGAGAGTTAATCTGGTACTGGTATAAGCTGTACGTCTTCAGTACATAAATATAAAATAAAAGTATTAGAACCACGTAGAGAGCTACAACTAATGCTTTTACTAGTGCAGTATACATAACTGCTTCTAGGGTATTGCTCCTGCACGCCAACTTCTAGTATTTGTGCCACTACAACTATGATTACATTGTTTGCTACAGTATTATTACTACTACAGCAGGTACTTTAAACACTCAAGCATTGCTACAGTACCACTAATATGAGATACAGTATACAGTACTTATAATGCACAAAACTTGAGTTGGCTATTCACATATGATAAACATGTACAGTATCTGGGAGATGAGGGAAAAATCCCTTTATAGGCTCAGCTTCTTTCTTCTGTTTTTCAATGCATACTTTCTTTGAAATGTTGCACATAGTGTAAACTGAGATTGTGCAGAGTATAGAATATGTCCTTTAGTTTTGCATAAGTGCTACCAGAAGATGTCTTGGCACAGAAATAAAAGCTTAAATTCTATTAATCCAAAAATGACTTTACTAAATGCTTCACATAAATAGGTGTACAGTACAAACAAGGATCTGTGAAATAAAACATGTCTGCACCTTCACTTTGTCTGTAGAAGGTTGAGTCACTCCCACAGACGCTGCCCTCATTGCAGATACTCTCCTCGTAGGCGCTGCCCTCTGCACACATACACACACACACAGATGTCACACAGATGTCACACAGATGTCATGTACATGAAAAGACAGATGCAGTAGATTCACAGGGGATTAAGACGTCATCCTGAAACTATACCAGGGTTGTTGTTGTTTTATAAAGTAGATGGGACATTAAGCAAAAAAGATGAATGAATAAATAAATGCAAAAAGGAAAGTGGACCTTTTATGTTTCACTTGGTTGTTCACTTTTAATGTGTGTAATGGCTGTATCATATGGTATCAATTTTATGCAAAAACTGCAGTATATAGTCTCTAATAACAGATAATGTCATAGAAATTATGATAATTACTTTGCATATGTTATCAATGCAGGAATCTCAATGGTCCCTAATGAGATTTTCATTTCCCCTCATGAGAGCCTTGTGTTTTTGTTGTTTTGGAAAAATAGATTACCATGTATTGTGGTTGGTTATTTTTTTCCCCTTATTAATTCAGACATCACTTTAAAATATTGCATGCAATTGAAGATAGATTTTCTTTCAAATTTGTTCTAATGTTTTCAGCTTGGTTTGTCCCATAGACTGTATGAAATAGGTTTACCCTTTGTTTGTTGGTTTTTTTGTCAGCAAGAGGAGAAGGACTACTTGCCCAATTTCCATGAACTTGGTGAAAGGGTGTAGCATGGACCAAGGAAGAACACATTACATTTTGGAGCAATCTAGATCAAAGGGCAGATATACATTATTTTTCACATAACTACATAACTTCATTTTAGATAGTTTGTGATAGATTAGCAGAGTTCAGTCAGTCAGTTTCTCCTTTTTAACTGTGAGCCCTAATCTCTTTTCATGGCATGTAAATATTCATGCAACAATGCAGCCATTTGTAGTTATGTAAGTGCATTAGAGAGGACGCTTGGTATTACCAGGCGACCTGATGTGCCGCTGGTTTAGAGGTACAGCAGAGTACACAAGGTCACTCTCAATCATTTTATGGGGCAAAGAGACTTAGACCAATTGTTGATTATTTTGAAAATGCAGAATGCACTCTACTCTTCTATTGCTAAAAAACCCTAGAGGCAAGCATAACTTCACCGATTGAAATATCCTGTAAAGACAGAATTATGTTTTTTTTGTATTTTTTGCAGCATGGACTTTGTTACTGTGATCCCTGATGGGAGGGTGTGTGTGTGTGTGTGTGTGTGTACTTCTGTGTTGTAACATCTAATGACTTTTGACACATTTGGCCGCAGCACAGGAACATGAAAAAGACTCATGACCAACACAGATAGCTCCACAACATCAGCTAAAAGGTCACAGTAACCCTAAAGGCCCCATCAGACTCTCAGGAAGGTGAACTGACAGCTTTTACATGAATATATGTATGTCACTGTAATATTTTTATTCATAAGAAACATAATACTAGCTAGAACTGCAAGCAGTTATAACCGGGGTCCAAGCCTCATCGCGCTAGTCATCACGACGTGAGTCAACATCGGCGTACTGACAGAGTGCGCGAAAGCGGAACCCAAAGCGTAACGTGGGGAGGAAAACGTCAGGAAATATTGAGAGGGGTGATCTACAAGGTCTAAAGTACATTACCATTGCAAATATCCCATATAAGGTGCTCAAAGCAATGTCTTGCGTTTTTTAGGCTGCAACATTTTTTGTCACATACAGCAAACATCTCACAATCTGCTAGCTGCCTGAATACACTGTAAAAAAACGCAATCCTTGTAGACAGCACAGGCTCCGCAAACAACAACAATTAACTGCACCAACCCACACCATGAAACATAATAAGTCTTCCAGCCAATAATTGAGAATAAAGGATTTGGTGGGTTAGTACATGGAAGAAAGGGGGAGGAGACAAGATAAAAAGGAGGGAAGGTCAAGTTGGCTTTCACACTGTTTGACAATACTTCAAACATCAACAAGAACTGACATCACCCAACATTGCTTAGAGCACCTTTAATTGATTGAGTAAAAAATCTAAAATTGATCTACGCTGACAAAAGCACCAACTAATGGCCAATCTTCTTCATGTATTGAGTTATAGGCCAAAACACAAAACGTTGATCATAAGTCCCCCCCCTGGCAGATACTTAGCAAATTTGGCATAGCGCATTGTAGTGCAACTATAATCTTAACCTTTTTGCTGACAGGATTTAAATTGACTGAGATATGATACATGTCATGTTTTGTAGCTAGCTAGGATAATTTGTTTAGTTAACAAAACCAGAACCCAAAGTGTAAGAATGCAAAACGCAAACATCAGTAAATATCGAGAGGTGTGAGCCACAAGGTCTGTGGTACATTGCCATTACAAATATCCAAGAGCCCTAAATGATTTTTGTCAACCTCTGGTCAGTCTAATTTCATTTTCTATAAAAGCTTGTAAAATATCCCTGTTGTCCATAGTCAATCTATGGACATCATTTCTTTTCAGGAATAACTGTGCTATTACAATATTTGTGCTGCACTGAGGTCACTTGAATGTTAAAAAGGTTGTAGGACCATAAAGACAAATAAATAAAACGGAACATGAATCTCACATATACACACACACACACATATATATATATATATATATATATATATATATATATATATATATATATATATATATATATATATATATATATATATATATATATATATTGCTTTGTACTTACAATTAGCATAATTTTGACTTTTGACTCTTTCCTATATTGCTCCTAATGCCTGTATTTCTATATTGCATGTGAAATAAGCATCAAGTAATGATTACTATGCATGTATGTGTTTTCTTCCTCAGGGTCCTTTTGTTATTTAGCTTTACTCTTTAGAGGAGCATTGTTGTCAGGCTGTGGCAGCGTGTCTTGAGGGGAAAATGTTTCACTGCAACACAAATCTCACACATGACGATGCCTCTACCCACAATCTGCTAGCCATTGTCAAATGTCAGCTCTACTAATTCTGGTAATACTGGGGGTGGTAGTAGCTCACTCTATAGAGAGTTGGGTTAGGAACAGGAGGGTTGTGGGTTTGAGTCCCTGTATGGGCCAAAGTACAGAGTGTGGACTGGTAGCTGGAGAGATGCCAGTTCACCTCCTGCCTTTTATTATAAATAAAGGCATTATTCTTTTTCTTTAAAGTTACATCAGCAGAGATTACCATGAGTTGGACTATGCAGTATATGTGGATTTGGCAGCTGAATAAACACTGCTTAATTTCTAATGTGGGTCAGTCAAATGTATGATACAGTGTGCTTGGGAGCAAAGAAAGAAAACAGTTAACCAGTTAAGTGAAAGATGGCCTGATGCCAGCCCACATCAGTCCTCCTCCCACAGGGGTCACAGCTCTGCATCATCTGCAGCTGGCAACCTCTCCTCAACAAAACACTAACAATTCTCTGAAATCCCTTGTCTGTTCAATCAGATCAGAGACTCTGAAGTAATGACTCTTAGACACACTCCTCCGCTTTCATTGCTCTGTCCCGTACATGCGGGAGCATATGCTGCTGGGAGCAAGTCTTATTCAAAGCACTGTATAGTACTACAAATACATTTTCAGCACCGATGGCTCCAGCAAAGCCATGTATGTGCTGCATGCTTCACATTCAGATGTGCAGGACTGCTTAAAGATACACTACTCTGAAATAACAACATGAGGGTATTAGAACAAAACATTTAATACTGACCGGGCTTGTAAGTAAGCCTTGAGGAAATTATTAAATGGACTGCTTTTATATGGCACTTTTCAAGTCTTAACAAGTACTGAAAGCGTTTTTACATATTACAGGAACCTTTCACCATTCACACACATTCATAAACTGTGGCCAAGGCTGTCATACAAGGTGCCACTTGCTCATCAGATAAACACTTTTACACTCCGATGGCACAGCATCGGGGAAAACTCAAGTTTTAGTGTCTTGCCCAAGGACACTTTGACATTATAGGCCTATTGTTAAAACTTTGTTTTTTATCAAGGTCAAGAATAATGTCCACAGTCAATTTAAATACAACTGACATATTAAATGATGATAAGTGACAAGGTTTTCAGTCAAACTTTTTTGGTTTTGTTACAGAGTTAATTTGGCTAACATGTTAGCTAGCAGTTGTTTCTTTACACCTACGAGCAATTTGGATTGTAGAAAAAAGATCTAATCATATTCAGGATTTCAGAACTCTTGCAAATCTAATTTCTTTGCCAAATGTGTCACATAAGACACATCAAGTCTCCACCAAAGTTAACATGTTTTATCCACAACACTAATAAACAGACTGGTTTACCAGTAAGCTCTGAAAGCGCGCGCTGTGCTCTGCCAGGTGCTTCCTGTAAAGAGTCTTCAGCACTTTGGCGCTGCCGAATCTCTTAAAGCGCGTCTTCACATCAGTGTAGAACCACTCCAGTGACTGTGTCTTCAACAACCTGAGAGAGACACACAATCAGACCAGCAGTTTAATAATATGTATATTATTCTGTTCTTTGTCAACATTTTTGATAAATTTCATACCAATACAGCACCCTGAATGAAATAATTTCACATTAACAAGTGTCAAACGCTGCATACTTTAATGTATTGGTAATATTATATGCTAATGATACAGTTCCGGGTATTAAACTGCTGTAATTGTCCATTCCACTTCCTCCTAAATATGTAATGCTAACACCAGCTGATAAACGGTGCAGGAACATTAACTTAACACATTATTTAGTTAGTTTATGGATTATAATAGCAGTGAGATAGTATGAAGAATACTTGGCATAAGTGTAACCTATATAAAACATTTGGCTGGCAGAGAGTAGTAAAACAGAAGTAATTTAATACAGTTTATGTCATACACACTGAACAACCCAGACTCCTAAATATGACGTTATTGATACATCAAATCTGTTTAAAAAGAAATAAACCATGGAGGTTTTTAGCTTGAAGCATTGCACCGTGTGGTATACAGCTCGTGTCTAACCAGTAGACAGTTAAACTTAAAAGCAACATTGGACACACAGCAGAGCTCCATCTGTAGTGAACTTCATTGCCTTTACATCTTGAATCTCTTTTGAGATGTGTTGGCACAAACAAATACTGGATTGGCCCGTGGATCTGTTAATTTTTCCGATCCAGCTATTTTGTCAAGATCGGGGCCGATATCCGATCTCAATATCGGATCGGTGCATCCCTAGTTGTAACCCCCCCATCCCATTGTAAATAGCACCTACGCATGTTTAATGAGTTAACATCTGTTGAGTCGGTTGAGTAGTAGAGTAAAGAGAGCTGAGTGAGTGTGTGGATAGTGAGTGTGTTGACAGGAGTGTGAACCATCTTTAGGTAACTCCTGCAGTCTGTGGTCTTGTCTCCTCATACAGACAAGTGGAGAAAACTGTCAGTGAGGCCTAACTCAGCTCTCCTGCCACATCTGTCTTTCTGATTAAAAATAACTCATGCCTTCATGACAGCTGAGATGGAAGTAAACAATATTAAGGCTTTCTCTCAGAGAAGTTGCTGGACAGCTTTAGACATTTACAGGGAAGTAATTACTTGTTTTTTAAAGTACTAAATCATTGATTTTAGGTCATGACATTTTTATTTAAGTGTGAGAAGGTTCAGTAATCAGAAGTGAATTTTAAAGTTTTAATTGCACATACTGTATGCGTTATTGTGATGATTGTCTGTCCAGGGTGTACTCCCTTTTCTGCCCAATGCATGCTGTGATATCTGCAGCCACCCATGATGAATGCATATATTGTAGTTTTTTAAAGGATAAATGATATTTTATTTTTTCTTATTGTCAAAAAATCCCATGAAACCGACACTGAATTTATCTTACTAACACATATACTCCATTGTTGTTCAAAAACTATTAAAACACATCAGGGAACCACACTTTTGCACTTGAATTGCAATGTTACTTCATTACCAATAATAATGGTCATTGTGTTTATTCTTAATCCGTCTGGCATACATAGTCCTGCTGCTGTAAATACACACTAAATCACCAAATATGCTGATGGAAATAGTTACAAAGAAATGTACTGTATATATAATTGAATTAATTGAATCATATTTAGTAGGGAACCAAACGGATTGGGCTTAAGTGCCAGAGATAGGATAAAGAAATACTGAAAGTAACATATTGTTGGTTGTGGTAATTTTAAGGGTTTCGTTGGTATTAAAAGGTGCATTGGCTAAATCTGACAATTTCTGTAACTTTCAGAAACCAACAATCTGGCCAGCCAGCAATTTGAACTTCTTTCTTAAGCCCTCTTTTGTATTCTTTACAATTGTTTCTGTCACTTTTCATACATAGAAATTAATGCAACACTTCCCGTCTTAAAGTAAGTGCTGATGTTTGAACGATTATGGTCTCTCCCCCTCTTATTGAAGATAGCCCTTGCAGCGCTTCAGAAAACGTTTAGCTTCAGACGTGGTTAGGAACTACTTATTTTCTGTTATAGCCCAGGCTTAAGAAACATTTAGAATCACACCAATCGTATCCTTTAAAAGCAAACGTCAACTCTGTAAAATTTTAACAAAAATAATATTTATCACTTCATATTTTCTAATTCATCCAATAGGTTTAGCCATTAAGTAAACTAGACATTTTTTTCTTAGCTTAAAGCAAAGTTTAGTAGTTAGTAGTGCATAGTCTGTCGCCTCCTTGAGGAATTCCAACACTGTCAGCACATCCACATGACACAAGCCTTCTGTGATCACTCCACACAGTTACAAGTAGCCAAGGAGGACACAGGATTAAAAAAATATGATGGACTCTTCAGGTAACTATGTACACTCGAGCTTCTGCAAGCAAAGTCGGCGGATGACACCATTTCAGAGCATAGTTATACAGACAAATATAGAGAGAATTTTGTGGAGCTGATAGTATTAATTAGCTTTGTAGCCATTTATTTAGCAATGGCTTGAATGTAAAAGACATATATTAATATCAAAGACCCGCACTAAGACTTTAAGCTTAACATCACCACATTTTGATATGACACTTCACAGCAAAATGGAAACACAGTAAACCTCTAAATCAGGGGTGTCAAACTCATTTTAGTTCACGGGCCGCATACAGTCTAATTTGATGCCAAGAGGGACGGACCATTTAAATCATGGTACAGCTCCTCTTAGCTATAAAAAACAAATTCATGTTTTCCCCTTTGTTTTAGTGGAAAGAAGTACAATTACATTAACGAGAGAGCTGAAAATGTCCTCTGCTGTTGTGGTGTCCATCATAGGCACCAACACAAGTAACTCCTCTGTGACGGCCAATGTCTCATCAACTCCACGAATAAATATAGCCAGTTGAGCAACGTCTGTTTGACAAGAAATGACTTGACTTTGTGTTTCAGTTGGCTGTCCTAATCTGTGAATAGTTCCGAAATCCTCTCTGCAATAGTATTCCTCGTCAGGCTGATGTTGGCTAAAGCTTGTCGCTTCTCGGGACATACGAGTTCTGCAGCCTTCAGCATGCATGTTTTGATGAACTCCCCTTCTTAATACGTCTTTAATGCTAATGCTATTTTGCAGTTATTAGCAATTATGTAGCTGGCTTTTGGCTTTACATCACTGACCTCTCGGCTCCGAGTGAAAACAGACTGCTGTTTCTTCAGACCCACCAGCAACTCATTCATCTTCTCTCGTCTCAGGTTGTCGTATTTTTCACCATGCTGAGTCTTATAGTGGCGCCGAATATTATAATTCCTAAACACTGACACGTGTTCATACACACCAAGCACACAGGTTTCCCATTCACCTCTGTAAATAAATAGGACGCTGTCCATTTTCCTTGGAAAACTCTACACTCAGTATCCACTTTTCTCCTTTTTGACAAAGACATTTTGGCTAATGAGGGTGTAAAGGCGAGTACAAAAGTAAGATTATGTATCGTAGTAATCACTGAACATTAGCTGTGTCTGTCTCAGCATTGTTTGGTCTTTTTCTTCTTTTTTCAGCTGCTTCATGTCTAAAAAAAAGTGCGCACTTAGCGGACAATTTAGGAATAGCAGTTTATTAAAAAAATTTTAGTTCATTCCTCATTGCAATTTTTCATTTTTAGATTTATCTTGTGGGCCGGATTGAACCCTTTGGCGGGCCGGTTCAGGCCCTCGGGCCGTACGTTTGACACCCCTGCTCTAAATGGTGCTTCCAAAGTCTTTCTGTGAAATTAAAATGGAGAAGCTTCATGCAACACTTCACATAAAAGGACATTTTTGATAAAAGAAAAGGAGAAAATTGAAAATGTTGTTGCTTCATATCTTTGAATACCACACTGAATCTCCTTTTCTCTGTCATGTTGCGTTACTGAGTGCAATTGGTTCAGCCAGTGGACGACTTTATCCTGTTCTGTATCTAAGTAAGAAGTGATGTTGTGAGTAATAAATCCATCTCCCAAGCAGCTGAGTAAGACTTTAACAACCTTTGATGTCACTGTGTCATGTACCACGCATGTACGCTCAACCTTACCTGCTCTTCTGGCAGGCGGAGCAGAGCCAGGCTTTGTCCTGCTTGTTGTAGACCCGGCAGGCCTTGCAGACGTTGTAGTGGCAGTTGTGGCACTGGCGCTTTGTGTTGAGCAGGAAGGTGAAGGGCGAGCAGCAGCGGATGCAGCAGCGCTGGTTAAAGCATCTCTGCCGTGACAACAGGAGGCAGCGACTGCCCTCCTCATCCAGCTCCAGCTTCAGTTCACTGTAGGGAGGAGGGGAGAGAGAGAGTGTGGATGGAGGGAGGATAGTGAAAACAGGACTGTGTGTGTGTGTGCGTGTGTGTTAGTATGTGTTTTATAAAAAACAGAAAAATGTATAAATTACATATATAAGTCTGGGTATATGTGTGACAGGAATATATAATTCCTCTCTGTGGGTTTACTGAGTCAAATAGGATGATCATCACAATGAGGACATAGACAGAAACACAAAGCCAGTCACACTGATCCTCTAAGTCCTTAATGAAAAAGGAGCAGAAATTAAAGTGGTTTCACAAAGTCGGTCATTTTAATAATTTTCTAAATGTCATTTAAAAAGGTAAATTATTGAAAAAAAAACAGCAATATCTACCATTATTTATTGCAAGTTGGTGAAATGCCGCCAGAGCTCATGTAAAGGTTAAAGCAAGAGGATGTGCTGAATAATACATCAGTGTGTCCTCCTCAACAGCAGCAGCAGTTCTTCAGCCTATATGTAGAGTATCATAAACATTTATTGTTTGAGAAACAGTCCACAAGGTCCTTTTAGTGGTGGATCTGGAGCCTTCTATCAAATGACTGTTTGCCCAGTTGTTATGGCATAATATATGATCAAATTTATTTTTTGAGCATGTTAAGGACTTCTCTTTCATGCTAGTTACAAAGTTTTAGCTTTATTGTCCGAAATGTTAGAGAGTGTGAGTCACATGTTTTTTGGTCACAAAATAACTTATGTGATGTAAAGTGCTTCAACAAATACTAAGATATACTGTAAATGTCCCTAAGACTTTCGTTCATTGAATGCAGAACTTTTACTTAATACATTGAGGTATTGTCTGAGTACTTCTTCAAGTAGAATCAAGTAAACAACAAATACCAAGTTTGTTTATGATATTACTAGTTTCATTACTAGTTTCCCTGCATGTCTCTTGCAAAGAAATACAACTGGAAAGGATCCACAAACACACACACAAAATCACATACACTACATCTCACACAGATGCAGACATGTCAGACAGGGGCTAAAGACATTACAGCAGGAAAACAAGATGTATGAAGGCAGAAGAGAGACAGATGGTAAAAGTAGTTAGAAGAAAACAAAAATTCATTATTTTCACATAAGGACAGCATGAACATAAGCCAGGACTGAATCATTTATAGGTGATTACTGCTGGAGACTGATGAAGTCTGACAACACGAGAACAGCAGCACGAAAAGGAAAAAAAAGAGCAACTATGGATTTATTTTCATTCCCTTTAAGTTTAAAATGTCTAAAACTCAAAATGAAATTCCTAATTTCCTTGTTATCAAGCTCTTGTGTAGACTGTATCACTTGAGGGAAGTTTGCCTCCTGAAATAGTTTTAAAGAAAATTGTGTGCTGTATGTGGTGTATGGAAAAAAGAAGCAGGATAAATAAAAACAAAAGAAAATATATCAAAGTGACTGTAATACACATCTGCTCATTGCAAAAGGGTGAATCTGTAATTATGAAATATATATATATATATATAAGAAAGAAACCAGCATATTTGCTTAAAAATGTGATCTGACCAATTGATCTATTATCGAAATTGTTCCAGATTTAATTTTTTCAAACTAATCTATTATTCGTCTCAGCTCTGCAGTACACATTATAAGACTTAAAAGTCCTTTTTGAAAACCAAATTTTTTTAACTTGAGGTCACATTTTCCAAGCTCTAAATATTTAACAGTGTCCCTGAGATGCCTGTCTGTCTCTCACAACAGCAGCACACACCGTTACTTAAGATCACTGGATGGTATAAATAACCGAGGCAGACCACACCCAGTCAGACAGTCACAGTAAGGTATTCACAGCACAATAGTACAGTAACATTTAGAAATATACATGAACACATGTAAACACACCTCAACAGTGGAAGACGCAACAACAACTTCATTCATCATCTCTCTCGCTCTCTTTCATCTGAATACTTCAGACACATGAAATATATATGCTGATCAGCTCACTCTGTACAGTATCTGTAGAGCAGCTCTGTCCTCACACAACCTCGTCTAAGCTTTCTAGCTTCGGGCATAAAACGAGAACAAACAAGGAGAGGCTTTAGCTCTGTCAGCTGCAATAATCCTCACAAAAAGTCTGTTTCTTGGCGACAAGATGAGGTGACGTCCACCAACTTGTGTTCACAGTTGTGTGGTTTGTTTATTTTTCTTTTGTTTAATGACTTCAACAGGGATTTTTTTTTTCTTTTAGGAAGAATATTGTCAGGTGAAAATGTCATGAAGATATGAAAGGGAGGAGAGAGCAGGAATGACATGCAGCAATGTGTTGCAGATTGGAAACACTGCGTGCGACAAGGACTGAGCCTTTGTACATGGAGCTCACACTCAACCAAGTGAGCTACCAGGACACCTCAAGACAAGAACTATGTTTCAATGAAAGAAGATTGCTTGCAGAGAATAAGTCAAACAGAATTAAATTGTTTATTCGATGACTAATGGCTAAAATTTATTTTGGCCAGACATCCACCTCTGTATTTTGTTTTGTTGATCAGTTTAATCCTATTACAATTTTTGTAACAACAGGTTTTAATCCTTGTAAAAGTATTTATATAAGGGTTTTTCTCCAATTCTTTCAATAATTAATTTGAATATTGTATCAGAAATGTGACTCAGATTCAGTAACATTATTTACTACAGTATTATGTACTGAGGCTGCTGCAAGTAAATAACTTTACTTCCAATTTCATGAATTCAGTGTCTGTCATAAGACACTTTGAATTACTAATTGAACCATTAGTGGTTTTTTTGGGCAACCCCAAAAAACCCACCACAATTACAAGTAGTAAATGTGATACTGAAGACAGGTTTATGTATAAACTTTATGATAAATATGTCAAATAAATGTGACTGAAATATGCATATCAGATACAATACAGAACAAACACATTTAATAATTTAATTAATCAAAATGATTTTCATTATTTCATGATTTTTATGAGTTGGACTGGACTAGTGATCGTCAAAAAAAGTAATACTATGAGTTTAAAAAGACTTTTGAAAGCTAAATTCTGAAATAAAAATTCTTTAATAAAAAAATTTAAATCCAATCAAACCCACTGTGAAAAAAATGAAAATGAGGTTGGTTTATCATGCTGATTTTAATCATCTTGTTTGCACACAAAAAACAACCTTTGATACGCTTACTTTTATCCTTATTTACGTAATTTGATGTTGGTCATTTTAGACTTCCACAGAGTACTTCACACACATTCATTGATAAGTAATATCTAGATACTTAATTGATTCAGGAAACATCTCTTCATTTGTTTTCTGTTTCATTGATGTTTTCACCTTCCTGGAAAACAAACAACTTCACTTCCATAGACTCCCTCTCTCAATCAGCTGGGATTACCACCCAGGCTAAGGCTCTGTGTGCGTGCGTGCGTGTGTGCGCTGTGTGTGGACATGTGGTACTATTGCCAACAATCCCCAAATCATCAGGTGCAGTGGCAGTGACCCGGCTCCTGTGGCTTTTTCCTGAGAACTTGTTTTTCTGCTGAAAGACTTAAGACGAAACACTTCTGACGTTTGTACCACATCGATTTTACCACAATTTATAATTCGTATAGCTAGTCTGCTGCTGAATCTAGTAGACATTTCCAGAATCTAACAAATAGTTTTTTAGGAACACTACAAAGCTTATACTGTATAGACTGAGATTAAAGTGTATTATGTACACCTAGCTGAAACTGATTCAGTCCAATAAAACAAGGAATCCTACCATCATAAAAGGTTTTAACATTCAGTTTTTAATAGAGGTGTTAATTCCGTAAATTGTGGTGCTGTTAGCGTTTCCAGGTCTTCCACATTTGTCCTCTCAGAGACATTAAACCTTTTACATAAGGATACTTAAGTAGGTAAAAAATTTAAGTAAATAGAAAGCATAGAAATAAATTAAGACTAAAGACTCTGACCATAGAAACATTTTAATGCGACATGTGAGTCATGTTGCGCTTGATAATGTTTTCGGATTCTGATAAAGACTAGCACCATAGTCCCATTTGTACTGAATATACACATAAATATATTCTTAATCTCAGTCTTTGCTCATAAAAAACAGGGTGGACTAAATAATAAAAAAAAAAACATATCTCTGTAAAACACTGTTTAGTTCAACTGCACCACAAACTACATGCACCCAAATGATCATACAGGGGAATAAATACCTTGCTAAAACAAACTGAACATTATAACCTTTATTGCAGGACTGTTGTGTTGGAGTGCATTAGTTTTAGCTTGGTGCACCTAATAAACTGGTAACTGTATCTCGCAGTTGGTTTATCAGAAACTAGAAACGCAAGTAATATCTCTGTAAATACATGCTTTCCTAGCGTGTAACTACAAGCTTTGACTTATTTCAGAAATAAGAACGCCAGGAACCAACTTCAAGGAGAACTCCTGGCAGCTTGCCTAAGGATCTCCATCAATGGACCCTGTCCTGAGGCCTTCCCTTATGATAGGGCATTAGAATCTTTTTTAGCAAGCCTTGCAAAATCAGGTGCTCTGACAAAAGTGGCAGACTTTGCAGCAAGTAGGCTGTTTATACTAAATTGAATATAAGGTGTGACATTTATATAGGGTGTTAAATGTGTACATTTTTGGTTGGGCATGTTGGTTTTGTGAAAGTGTGTAATATTTAACATAATAAAGTTCTTTGTAACGAATTATTTACACTATCACAAATTGCTTTCTAATCTGTGGGAAACACTGAACTTGTTCTGTAAATTACAGCCATTAACTGTATCTTGCATGTGTGGTCCAATTTCTTATCTTTTGATTGGGTCCCCTGATGGTTGAGAGGTTTGTATGCTTATGTAAGATACCCAGAGAACAATGTTGCGTGAGGGAATAAAGCATGAGGACCAAGAAATAGAGTGACGAAAAAATGACATAACCATGTTATTTTCAACCAAATAATTTCCTGCTATTATGTACCTCTCTCTCTCAGGTCGCTATAAACCAGAGGCTCAGTTCAAACCCACCCAATTAGCATTATTCTGTCTTTGCGTTTATACATGTTGTGTTTGGGCCCTGAAGACTGGGTAGATGTTTTGAGGAAGGCAATCTCACTGCAACAGGAAAGGGTGGTCACTTCCTGTCCAATGTAGAGAGGCAGGATGGGAAACAACATCTTAAATGCACACTGAACCCCACACAATGTGAATACTGCATATACAATTACAGACAAAATGAACGTGGCTGAAAACAACAATCAACTACAATGTATCAAATGACAATGTGATAAACACCTGATAAAAATAAGTCCAATATTTACTCTAATTAACTCTGTCTTATTTCTACTAACTAAGGGAAATTTCTGTCTCATTAGCTGCTAAATGCTCCATTGTGTTTACCAGCTCATGTCTAACTCTGTCTCTCTGCTTTTTGGTGCTGAACAGGAAGTGTACCTTGGGGTTTTAGAGTATTTTCATAAAAAAAAAAAAAAACAGTTGCCTGCTTCCACTCAAAACAACACAGAGCAAAGAAATTGAACCAAAGCAGTAAAATTGAGGGCTGACTAAAAGACTCTAAAATGTTCTATAGAGCTGAGAGGACTAAACTAGAACCTAAGCCGCATTCTGCATTGGAAACTTGCTGATGTTGTGCAGCATATATCTACACTATCAAGTTGTTGCAGTAATGGTGGCGGTAAGGGAGAGTTGAGTGTCACACCCAGGTTCCTAGCAGTCCTGGTGGGGACTACCACAGAGATGTCAATGGAATATATTAATATATAATACTTTTGTACTTTTAAGTTAACGCAGGATGTTTAATTGTGGTTGTCTGAATACTTCCTCCACCACTGACCCTAAGTAGTAAATATACACCTGCTTGTTTTATGTGTTAAAAGTCTCCATGGAGGTCAGAACTAACCTGAGGCGTTCCTCCTCCTTCTTGCGTAGCCTCATGTCCCTCTGCACCACCTGCAGCACATGCTCTGCCTCATTGTCCGTTAGCCCCGACAGATCTAACTTGCTGCCCATCGCTGAAACACCTCCAGCTGCCACTCAACCCCTCTGACCAATCAGTCAGCTTGTTGTTATCATCTATAAAAGAGAAAAATATACATCAAGAAAACCAAACACCAATCAGAGTGAACAAATAAGGTAGTGCACAGAGTAGTGTTAATAATCAGTGGTGGAAAGAATATTTACTCAAGGAATTTACTTAAGTACAATTGTTATGTACTTGTACTTTACTTAAGTAAATTTTTGCTCTTTCTACTCTACTACCACACTTTATGATTTAATACCATTACTTTGCAGATTAAGATTAATCAAACAAAATATAATCAACAAATATATGATGATTTATTATTATGGATGAAGATAAGACTATTGATTAAAGTTAAGGTTATATTGGTGAACTTCACAAGCAACCCGGCAGTTTATATAATCAAAATGTAAGCCCCAACTTTACCAGGTGCAACATTAGTGTAGAAAATTGAATGCATAAAATTTGAAATTTAAATGCAGAGGGTAAAAGTAAATTAGGGTAAAGTAAAAGATCTGATTACTTCTTCTACCACTGTTAATAATAGTTTATGACAATGAAAAATACAAATACATGATGCATGTACTCATGTACTTTGACGTGTGTGAAAGCCCTTTGAATTATAAATTGTTTTATAAATAAACTCAATTATTTAAATTTCTTCTGTGTAAACAGATATTTTACCTGCATATATAGGTGTTATTAACAGGGATATGAGGTATTTTATTCCATCAGTTACTGGCTGTGGGATTTCACCTGCTGTGGATGTGACTAGTTCAACGACACCACAAACTACATCCAGAAGTCATCACCTCTCTGAAACCGTTTCAACAAAAACTGAACATTATCAACATCATGAAGGTCGGATGTGTAGTTGTCTTGTGTATTCAACTGCATTAGTTTTAGCTGGGTGTACCTAATAAACTGGCAACTGAGTGTACGTTCTCTTATCATGAACTAAACCGCTGTAGACCTTTGTAAGGCAGTGCAGGTATTTAACATTTTGTTGAATAATTAAACCTGAAGATTTTTTGCTGTTTGACAGTGAATTAAAATTAGGGCTGCACAATTAATAGCAATTTTATCAAAAACGCAATATCCAAATCACGCAATATTTGTTAGGTGAAAACATGGGGGGGTGGCAGTAGCTCAGTCCGTAGGGAGTTAGGTTGGTAACAGGACATAGGTCCTGACCGTGTGTGTGTATTTGATTGCCACCAAATTTTCAGTGAGTCATCAATGGTATAAGCGTGTTACTATTGTATAAAGCATGTCCATATCTCACTTACTTTTTAAGTTATTGACCAATGACCTTCGAAAGGAGCATGGCTCTGGACATAAATCAGCAACAGTAAGGCCAATCATCACAAAACTCACAGGGTATGTTCAGATAATTCCTATATACGTATACCCAGATAGTTTATATACATTCGCCACTAGGGGGCGCTACAAGCACAAGATAGGTGAGTGGCTTTACACACATTTTATTATAAATCCCATATTTATTGTCCAATCATCACATGCCCTCATTAGTACCTGAACAATGCCCTGAAAGTTTCATTCAAATTGAACACCAGGGAGCGCTATAAATTGCAAACAAAGTGCAGGTTATATTGCGCAAATCAGGCTATAAATGACTAAATGTGTGTCCAATCAACACAAAACTTCCAGCAAATGTCTACATGATGACCTCACACATACAGAGCTGGACTGAGCTATATATCACACTGAATTGAAAATAAATGTTTTTGACAAATCAGTTGTAGGCCTTTTACATAAAGTGCACTGTTTGTCCAATCGTTACAAAGCTTGCAGGATATGTTTTACAACGACGTTGGACCACATGTGTGATATTACTTGCGGCTATATATGTTTTTTAAGATTTAATCTTAGTCAATAAAAATAAGAATAATGATACAAACATGATCATTCCTTTCAAAATCGTGAATCATATTCCAATCGCAATATCACTCAAAATATTGTGCAACGCTAACCTGGCCGCTCATACACTTAAAAAAAAAAACCCGTTGACGTTAGAGTAGGCTACAGAACTGGGTCCATAAGAACTTAAAACAAGCCACTTACACAAGTAAAGCAGGGGTATTAACACAGAGCAGGATTTGGGGTTTCTGCATTAGCATTCCTGAGGATAAAATCTCTCTCTGTCACAAATAAAGTTGAGGCCAACCCCAACCTGACAGCAGAGCAGGGTGTCTCCAGTGAATCCCTGTGGATGTGGAGTTCAGCTGTAGAGGAGTTTAAGATTAATTTAATTGACAACATGCCAGTCCAAGCAATACTGGTGTCTTAATATTAACCATACGCACGTTATGCACTTTTAATGCATTGGATTTTGGAATAAATACCAGAATGAAAGGCGACTTTCCTCATGAGTGATCATCACAGACACAATTATCAAATATTCTAGTGATAATGGTTTTAGTGCAGGCTGCTGACAACATTCATTATTACTATTTTATATCTTGCTCATACATCCATACATATATAAATAATCGCATAAAATTCATAAAAACTCACCGATCTCTGAGTCTGTTGTTCTGGCTGGGTGAAACTGACCACTGGTGCACATTCACGGCCACACAGAGAGGGGGAACACGATACCCGTTTACTCCTCGTGTGAATGCCTATGTGAGCTGTCGCCAAAAGAACTATTAAAATATAAAGTCTCCAAGACGCTTTTACAATATTTTCTCTTTCTGTGGTTAAGGAGAAGTTTCACCGCTGCAGGTCTGATCCGTGCAGCCTGTCCCGGATTGTGAGAGAAAAACAGGATAAAGCCTGAACCGGGTGTTTCTCTGCTGGGAACAAGGAATTAGACCACTTGGAAGTGATGAAAGTGTGTGTTAACAAGTGTGAGAGAAAATGATTAGGCCAATACTACTTAAAGCCGGATTCTGATTATGAGTGAGGACCCAGCTAACAATTTTTGGTTCCCAGAACGTTCTGGGAACGTTCGTTTTTGGTCGCGGGAATTCTCGAGAATTTATCATTAAGGAGACTGCTAACGGACGTTGAATTTCTGGGACATTTATGTAGGCTACGTGTGTGCAATAATTAATTTTAAATATTTATTTAATTATTTATAGTTGTCACTGTATTACAATAACTTCCATAAGTAACTGTAAGAATGTCACACATGAACACAAGTAGACTCACATGCCGAGGATGCTTTCGGTACACGATCCGTTCTGCGCATGTGCAAGATGTTCGCATGCACAAATGATATCGTGATGAACGCGGATTTACGACACTGCACGATCTGTTCCCATAGACAGTTAAAGCCCATGTTGCAGGTTTAATTTTGCAACGAATTTGTGCAATTTGCTTGTTGGTAGTAAATATTTGAACTGTTATCCATTGTTTTTGATGGTGTTGGATATTGCAAAACTGAATATATATCAAAAAATGGGCACAATTTTACAGTGTTTCATTTCCCCCCCACAATGCATTGCATGACGTCACATTAGGGAGATAACAGAGCAGCCTGCATTGTATTTACCACTGGTCTGGCCTAATGTGGCTTCTGGTCTTTAATATTAACAGTCTATGGTCTCGATTGAGTCCATGTGACTTTATTATATTTATAATGATATTGGAGGGAAAGTGAAACACAGCTTAGACGGGGTGTTGTTCGGCTTTTCACAAGTTTAGACTGCTAGCTAACGCTACGCCGCCGGACGTTAGCACAACAGCGTTAGCCTAGCCTGCTAGGTAAATATTTCGACTGCCTTTGGTGTTGCATATATATGCGTCCATGTTGTTAACATCATACATGTGGCATTAGTGCACTTGTTGTACCATAATTGTATTGAATGAAATAGTAAGCTTCGCTCCTACGAGATGGGGGGGTTTGTTACGTTACACACAAAGCCAACTGGTTATAGTTAGCCTGTACGGATGCTAGCGGATATAGCTAACGTCACGTAGCTAACACGACCGCGTTGTCGCCCACAATCAACCTGCAGTGATGTTTGAAATATAAACAATTACAATACTGGTGCGTGCTGGTTGGGGAGGACCATGATCCTGTCTGAAATGTCACAAACGGATTTAGGCATCTTCAGATCAGCTGATCGCGGGGCTCGCTCCCCGACCGGAGGGGCTCGTTCCCCGACCGGCGGATCACTCCCCGACGGAGGCGAGCTCCCCGACCGGCTCGCTCCCCGACCGGCGGCAGGCTCGCTCCCCGACCGGCGGCAGGCTCGCTTCCCGACCGGCGGATCACTCCCCGACCGGACGCTCGCTCCCCGACCGGCTCGCTCCCCGACCTGCGGCAGGCTCGCTTCCCGACCGGAGTCTCACTCGCCTACAGCACCCGCTCTCCACCGCAGCTTCGCCGCCACACACACAAGCACCGGCCAAACAGCGACATGTTTTCACCGGAGGAAGAGGTAAACACTTAGAAATAACACTCGGGGATGCCTTCTATTCCTATATCTAGATAAGTGTACCAGTACTTATCTGAACTAACGACAGGATCACTGTCACTAGATCGAAAGAAAACGTTGACGTTCACTCGGTGCTATTCACTGACAGTAAAAAGTAAAGTCATTGTATGCACTGCTGCGTTGCTAAAATAAAGGAGATAAATGAAGGAGATAAATGAAGAAGACTTCCCCACAATCTTGACAATTCCTCATTTGCCCTCTCACGTCTGGTAGGTTCGTAATTTCGGCTGCTGGCCTTTCCTCCTCTTCCACATCCCAGTCAGTCACCGTAGTTCTAGTGCTAGGCTCAGACTTAACTCCCCTACGTGACGTCATTGCCGAATTCACTTCATAAACCCGCGAACACCAAAAATGACCAAAAACTAACTTTTAACACTATTTGGAGACATTTTTAAAAATGATATACATATCTTGAGTGTTTTTTTGTACCCAATAATCAACAGTGGTGGTTAACTTGCAACATGGGCTTTAAAGAAAGTCTGTTCGCCTCCACCGGAAAGCTAACGTTAGTTTAGCTAACCGCTAATTCGGCTAGCGTTAACCGCTAGCTGAGACAGCATGTAAAAGACACTCAAAACTGAAAATAACTGTTTAAATATATAACAGCTGTTACGTCAGTTCTACTTTACTTGTGCTCATATAAAATACAATCACTTAATACTTTTCTTGTCCCAGAAATGCTTGTTACTAACCTAGCTCCGAGGAGTCATTCCCCGGAGCCCTTATGTTCTTTTTCCCCCAGCATGTTTCCATGGACACCGCCTACCAAGAGCCTGGGTCTGACCGAGGTTTCTGCCTAAAAGGAAGTTTTTCCTCGCCACTGTCGCACTGTTGCTTGCTCTGGAGGAAACTACTAGAACTGTTGGGTCCTTGTAAATTCTGGAGTGTGGTCTCGACCTACTCTATCTGTAAAGTGTCTTGAGATAATGCTTGTTATTAATTGATACTATAAATAAAATTGAATTGAAATTGAAATTGAATAAAAGAATACATATGATTACTTGATAGTCTGATGCAGGGCTTGGGTATTTTTGTCGTTACACAGACTATAGGAGGAAGTGTTTTTTCTTTGGTTTGCCAAGTTTGTCTGTGCTAATCTAGATGATAAGAATGAGTCTATGAGCAATGTCTTTTTTAAATTTCTGGTCCCTCACTGTGCCTAGATAATCTGTTACTATTGCCTGTTCATTTTGTCCAATGGTTGATAATACATGTTTCTTTCACTATGATTATAATTTTGGGCCCCTGAACACAGACATGTGGGCCCTTGATCCCTCCTGCATAGCAGCAAGACATTCAGATGCAAAATTACTATAAATGACACAACAGTTGTTTTTCATTTCTTTGTGGTTGCTTTGCATCTTTTTTGAAGAACTTGTAGTCCTCTTGAGTATCATGCTAGGTAACACCTGCATTGTCCTACTGGCAATACTGGTCCCTGGGCG
Source organism: Etheostoma perlongum (assembly GCA_026937815.1). Taxonomy (NCBI): domain Eukaryota; kingdom Metazoa; phylum Chordata; class Actinopteri; order Perciformes; family Percidae; genus Etheostoma; species Etheostoma perlongum. The sequence continues at coordinate 13,461,272 of CM049382.1, read as the reverse complement.
ACGGAGTATGGCCGTCCACTGCTCCTTAATAGTTAAGATGTGCTAAATGCAGAAGATACAGTCCTCGTATATGTTAAAATGTCCTTGGCAAATAAAGAATTTATTTATTTTAGACAGATAGCACAGAATTGCCAGACATGAAAAAATACTCATTCTGGTTAGTTAAATTTCTTGTTAGTTGATTTTAAAAAAGTGTGTGTGTGTGTGTGTATACGTGTGTGTGTTTGAGAATTTATTTCTTGGTATTTCCTCATTTCAGTGGTAGCCTACTTCCTTATTATTTCACATCAGAAGTGGGTGTTTATTTCGAAACTGCTTGTAATGGTAATGTTAGCACATATTCTTTCATTTACCTCTTGTTCTATAAGTATGTTGATATTTTGATATACTGTACATCTAACAAACAGGCATATCAAAACAAACTTTAATGGACAGATACAATCTGACAGAAACAGATACTGATATTGAATTTGAACATGGGAGCTGCCCAGTATAACACTGGAAATCCTCAAAAAGGCGTGATGTTCAGACAATCAAAGGGTCTGAACTATAATACTGTACATCAATATTGTAACATGTTCTCAGTATTTATAACTAAATGTTTATGTTTAAACATTCACCTTGGCTGGATAAAAAATGTTTTGTTATTATTTCTTATTTTAATGTAACTTTTAAATGAATGCATGATGTTGTGTGCCATCACGGTTTTCTGCTCAAAGGCTAAATTATATTTCTGTGCTGTACCAACTGATGCTTACATTCCCTGATTTATGTTTCAGAGTTGATGAAATATAGTATTTCCTTTTTCTATAAAACACCATTAACACATATTGTACATTGGGAAGGATTGGTGTGGTGTCCTGTTATGTAGCTTCCTCTTTGTCCACATGCAAGTGATTGGCTATTAGTGAGCATTAAAGTAGACCTGCATGTTTCAAACTCTTTAGTTCACCAGTCATGGACAGAAGTGTGCTGCTGGTCCTGCGGTGTCTGCAGACTTTCCTGCTCATCACAGCCTTCACTTCTACTGATGCAGCAGCTCTGGTGACAGACAATCCTCTGCATTTGTATTTGGTAAGAAGTGTCATTAACTTCAAGGAATTTTTCTTGTGTTGTAAGAAGGTCCTTGATTCCCATGGTGTTTTCTCATTGGATTGTTTAAGTGGAAATGAGAGAGAGAGAGAGGCAAACTATATTATTTTGGTTCTGTTCAAATTTGCTGTAATGCTATCAGAAATTATCTGATTTATGTGACAAATTCAACAAGTAGGCCTATGGTAAAACAAAGAAGGTGGTCCTTTGTGTATAATAATGCTTTGTTTATTCTCATATTGTTTTAGAAAGAAACTGCAAGAAAAGAAGTAGAGTCCAATGTTCTGGTCAGAAGAAGGTGTTTAAGGAGACCAGGAGCATGTGGCAGATCACATGTTAAAAAAGCGAAGAGCACGTCAACATGATGGAAACAGCCATTTTTACTCGAACAGATGTTCAAAACAAGCTTTTCCAGAACTGCCATGCTTTGACGGGTGTAATTGAATGTACTGTACGTTTTAGTGCTTCTGAAATGTGCAGTAATTCACTGACAGTACAAATTGTTAATTAACAAAATAAAAAATTTCAAATCACATCTTGTGTGTTTTTCTGCCAAGCTCACAGCTCTTGTTGGTAAACATAATAGGGTATGCTCACGGCTCAGTTTATTTCCTCAGCTGTGTTTTGTAAATTTGGTTGATGTCATCCAGTTTCTAATCCAGGCTAAACCATATGTTCCTGTATTTTACCACCACACTGTAAAAAATAATTGTAGTAGTATCAATAACGTCACCCATTGGTTTGTAGACTGTTTTTGAAGCCAGGAGTTTACATTGTGGCCATTGTCATCTTGGTATTTCGGAGCCAGTTGTGAGTAACCATATTTGAACAAAGGGGCGGAGCTGGGGAGGATGACACTGTTAAGCCAGTGTCATTTATGGTTTCAATGGCGCTATGCTAAGCTAAACGATAATGAGGGAAAGTTGCCAATTGTGCACCGGCTGACGCGAGTCATCCAGCTGAGTCTTGTCGGCGGGTGAACGCTGACTTCCGGGTACTGGCATTGTTTTTTGGCATCTAGGCCTACTGCAGTACACAAAGCTGGCAGACCTTTCCTTAAGTAACTAGGTAACACTTGTACTAGCTTGCTAGCTTTGGTTGACAAGGGGCTTCTGAATGCTGAACAAGACCTTGGTAGGCAACTAAAATGTTCCAATCAACTTTGAATGGAGAAAACACACAGGGAGAGGGTCAGAGCTTACGATAAAAACATGGACATTACCCCAAAACAAGGCTTTTCAACAATTCAAGGCTATTTTAATGTGCACAGGGCCATGGTTAGCGCTGCTTAGCCTCTATCATGAATGACAGGTCGACATTTAGCCACACCTGTTGAGAATCACCTCCTTTATAGTCTATTTTAAAAGAAATGGGACGTTAATTTACAAAATTAATATCATGCTTTATTGAAGAAGAATTGAAAGTAGCGATTGTAGAGTTGAACTCCTTAGGAAAATGCTTATTGAGATAAAAAATCAAGTGAGAAGTAGGGTGATTTTCTCATAGACTCATGTGTAGAACTGGACTTCTTTTTGGAGCCAGTAGAGTTGCTCCAAGCTGGAAATAATACAGAATGAAGGTTTAAGGCACTTCTGCATCACTGCTTCACTCTTCGGGCCCAGATGTTGCAGCTTAGTTATACTATAGCTTGTGAAGCTATTTTGACTTTTTGTTTATATTGCTGATCAGATGGGGCTACTGATGTTTCCTATCATTCATTTTAAACGTTCTTAAAGTCTTTAGCTGCTAATCTAATTTCTTAAGTTTTAACAGTGCAACAATATTTAGTGAATGACTAGATTCAAACTAGGTAGTAGATAAATGGATTTACAGTCCAGCTGTATTTTTATTACACACCTTTCCCTTTTTAAGCCACAAAATTAGTTTTTTTCTGATCAGGTTGATGAGGAGGTCTCAATGGTCTTTGGGTCTACTGTATAAACCCTTCAGTGCAAGGTAGGTTGGTTTCATCAAATATTTCAACACAGTATTGTCTAACCCAGAGGTTGTAAAATATCATGAGCTCTATCTGACTGGAAGCACCAAAGTAAAGTTATAGTTCTCTGTAAACCTGCTGCTAAACCGGCACGATATGATCATGAAATTTCCAAGGAGGGACCACGGGAAGGAAGCAGATATATCAGTTAAACATGGTTAGATAACATACAGTAAACCCTCTTAATTGTTTTCACTTTCTCCAAAAATAAGTTGTTAGTTGGCAGTGAGTATATAAAGACGTGCATTTAACAGCTGTTTCAAACTCTTCAGTCATGGACAGAAGTGTGCTGCTGGTCCTGTTGGGTCTGCAGGTTTTCCTGCTCATTGCATCCTCTACTTCTACTAATACAGCCGCTCTGGTTACAGATCCTCAACAACTGCCTCCTTCTCCGGTAAGAAGATCCGCTGACTGTGAAAGGCTTCTGGTATTGTCACATTGTCTTTATTGATAATTGTTTTCTCTCACAGTCAGGTCAAAATATTAAACGCGCATGAAGCTTGCTAAATTAGACCAAAATTGGTTTCAGGTGTAAGCCTGCATAATACAATGTAAATGTTCTATACACACGGATATACAATATAAAACAAAAATGCTAATGAACGTAATTGCTGCCTGGATTATGTTCACCCTGCAGTGTTTGTTTTGATGAAGTAAAGCACAACACTTATCCACCCCACTGTTCTCTGTTTTGTTCAAGTACAAGTACATGTACTGTATTTATAAATATTTTTACAAAATATTTTTTAGGTGTATCATTGTTTAAAATAAATTAAACCTGAGACTAATTTTATTGCAATATTGACACTATCACCCCATTTTCCAATTGTTTGCCATGTTACCCAGTATTACTGTACCTTGTAATTATGAAATACTTAGTTACCTGAAAAATACTTCTAGTGTAATTTATATCTAAGTCTCTTTTAATAATAACTTGTTACCTCCTTATTCCCTAACCTCTTCCATGTATTTACATATTTGTCCCAGTATAAGTAGCCTACCTAATTTTGTATTGAGAACCCACATCTACACAATATTCACACTGTGTGGGCTGTAATTTTAATTATAATTTTAAGATTTTGATCTATTTGAATTAGCAATTTGTAGCTCATCAATTTGTTGAGAGTTGACAATTGCAATTTGTTATAGGTGGGAAGTAGAAATGACCGCAACAAAGAGACATTTGGAAACAGACGCGCAAGATATGCCAACTGTAGGGGGAGACCAGGAGCATGTGGACTGATGGGACTTCCGGGGGTAAGACTAAACCTGTTTAATGCAGATTTTATTCTATTTTTACTAACTAGGTTGCTAAATCTTTCAGAATCTGCATCTCAATAAACAGCTGCAAAAGATCATCACTGTCAGAACATTTTAATTTTGCTCATAATTGAATGGCTGAACAAGTTGTAATAGTTCTTATAACTTCTGGGTTGTTAATTGTTAATTCAGAAATATAATTATTTGAACTGTTCTCCTGAAATTTTATTATTAATTCTCTATTACAGCCCCCTACTCGTCCTCGTCCTCCTGTTCCAACCAGGTAAGAGATTATTCCTCATGTGAACACACATATATACCCAGCATGAGTAAATATACATTAAAACAGTAAAGAGAGAGAAAGATAATTTGTGCTATAAATCAGCAGGGTTTTGAAAAAATAAATATTGACAGGCCAACAAGACAGCGTAGCAACAGGATTTAATGGGGGTTGGACTTAGTAAATGTCAGTTGAGGAGCCATTTCTTGTAACTTCTTTCTTTGTGTCTCACTCTCTCTTTGTGCAGACCAGAGGAATTCTTTCAGAAGGATGGAAGACCAGAGAGATGGGCGTGGTAATGAATAGTAATGATTCAATGATTGATAGTGCGCTTATTGAGCTACTTCCAAGGAAACTAACTCTGGTGATCATGCAACTGCTGCATCACATACCCACTAATCAAATTTAATCTTCTGTTGCAAATAGCAATGTTAGTGAATTGTTTAAAGCAAAGTGCTCAAATGCTCAAATGCTATTGCTGTCAACTGCTGCATGGTCAATAGTGAATGACTGCTGTGCTGAATAAAGTTCTTACAGTACATTGTTCCTCTACAATGTATACATATCACAATAAAATGTGTTACTGATTAAAAACAATGAAAGAATGAACAAATCTTGTTTTACTTTGTCTCTTTGTTGTCCCAGTTGGTCTTCAACAATGATCACAACTTCTCTAAATTGATGAAAGATTTACATTTCAATTTGAGCCGCTAATTCTCTTTTGCATGGTTGTACTTGTACATATGAAAGCTAAACAATAGCCAAACATTTGGAGAAACATTAAATAAAATTCAAAAATGATATAAAAGTGCATTAAACCAGTATTATTTTAAATTTAAACACAACAGAAGATAAAAGCCTAGTTAAACTTAAATACCAAAATTCAGGCATTTACAGTAGTAGACATAAGGAGAAGGCTGTCATATTATCTGCAATTTAATCGTTGGAGTCATGGCATAATAAAGCTCTCATGAATGATAATATATACGGTTGAAACTAATATGAATCTACAACCAGGACAGGTTTATAATCTCAGACAACCCCTATGAAATCACAGCGTGTCGTTTTTAATTTCAATTTCAATTTCAATTTATTTATAGTATCAATTCACAACAAGAGTTATCTCAAGACACTTTACAGATAGAGTAGGTCTAGACCACACTCCAGAATTTACAAGGACCCAACAGTGTCCTCCAGAGCAAGCAACAGTGCGACAGTGGCGAGGAAAAACTTCCTTTTAGGCAGAAACCTCGGTCAGACCCAGGCTCTTGGTAGGCGGTGTCTGACGGGCCGGTTGGGGTTACATTTTTTATTTTACACTTATATAATAATACAGGCTAGCTGTTTCCCAACATTCAGTCTTTATGCTTGGCTAAGCTAACCGGCTGCAGGCTGTAGCCTACATTTACTATACAGATATTAGATGAATGATAATACATTGAAAGAGCTTAAACTACATAATTGAGGATATGAAGTTATACAATTAACTTGGCACCCAATGTGAATTTACTTGGAAAACCTTTGTAAAACAAGTATTTTAGCAGGAACACTAAAATGACGTAATTCCATGAGCTGCTGATGTTTCCACAACAATTTGCCATTTTAGAAGCTTGAAAGGAAAAGTATTACATCATATATTTGTTAGCTTCCAGGGCAACTTCATGTACACAATCTTCTGTATGAAGTACTTAATCCACTGAGGTTAAATAAAACTCCCATTACTATTACATTAAAAATTGATATGCAATACAAAGGTGAAATGTAGATGACCACATGGTAAATAACACTGCACACTTTACTGGAGGATACATTTTAACGTCAACATATGCTAAACTGAGTGTACAAATGTGCAACCGAAATGGACTATGAAACTGAATTAGATAATATTGGTAGTATTTAGTTGTTAGATGACTGAGTAATAATATATTTTGTAATAGACAGTACCTGTAATTTGACATGAACTGTACATCTGCACTTTTGCAGTGATTTGAACACATTATTTACAGTTCAATCGGAAATAACGAGGAAGCAACATTAAGACGTAAATAAACATGCTATACATCCTAGCAAGTATTGAATAAACATACCAATAGTTATGTATTGTAATTCCAGATTTTATGAGGATAGGAACAGCCCTCTAAGGGCTATTGATATTGGGTTAATCCCTTTGCACATGTGCAGTCGTGAAGATGTCTTTTGCGCGATGTGCCCCGCACAGGCCTCTCTTACATCCACAGATACTGTATATTACAGTGGCGTGACCAGAGATCTGCTCCCAACATTAGCATTTTTCTTTTAGCCAATGTTGATGAAGCAGGTGGCTCAAATCTAGGCTGTGCCTATACTCATAGAATTTGGAGTTACAATATGTAACTATTGTTCTATTTCGTATAGGATTCGCCCTCTAGGAGCTATTGAATAGAATATTGCACCGCTCAGCTGCGATCCCGCCAGTAGTTGAACCAGTTGAACGGAGGGCTCGTCAGCAAGCGCCTGGTGGCCGGGTTTGCCACGGAGCCCGGTCGGGCACAGCCCGAAGAAGCTACGTGGCCCCCCCTATCTCCATCCCATGGGCCCACCACCTGTGGGAGGAACCGCTGGGGTTGGGTGCGCTGCCACATGGGTGGCAGCGAAGGTCAGGGACCTCGACGGACCAGACCCGGGCGGCAGAGGCTGGCTCTGGGGACATAGAGTTTACCCCGGTGGACGAGAGGGTCGCCTCCCTACGCCTGCGGGTGATGGGGGGGAAAACTCTGACTGTTGTTTGTGCATATGCACCAAACAAGAGTTCGGAGTATTCGGCCTTCTTGGAGACCTTGAATGGAGTCCTGTATGGGGCTCCAGTAGGGGACTCCATAGTTCTGCTGGGGGACTTCAACGCACACGTGGGCAATGATGGAGATACTTGGAGAGGCGTGATTGGGAGAAACGGCCTCCCTGATCTGAACCAGAGTGGTTGTCTGTTAGTCGGACTTGTTCCAGTTGGGTACAGCTTGGGGTTGGCCTTCGCCAGGGCTGCGCTTTGTCACCAATCCTGTTTGTAATATTTATGGACAGGATATCGAGGCGTAGTCGGGGAAGGGTTGCAGTTCGGTGGGCTCGGGATCTCATCGCTGCTTTTTGCAGATGAGGTGGTCCTGATGGCGTCATCGGTCTGTGACCTTCAACACTCATTGGATTGGTTCGCAGCCGAGTGTGAATCGGCTGGGATGAGGATCAGCACCTCTAAATCTGAGGCCATGGTTCTCAGCAGGAAACCGATGGAGTGCTTTCTTCAGGTAGGGAGTGAGTCCTTACCCCAAGTGAAGGAGTTTAAGTACCTTGGGGTCTTGTTCGCGAGTGAGGGGACCATGGAGCGTGAGATTGGTCGGGGAATCGGAGCAGCTGGTGCGGTATTACATTCTGTTTATTGCACCGTTGTGACGAAAAGGGAGCTGAGCCAGAAGGCAAAACTCTCGATTTACCGGGCAATTTTCGTTCCTACCCTCACCTATGGTCATGAAGGCTGGGTCATGACCGAAAGAACGAGATCCAGAGTACAAGCGGCCAAAATGGGTTTCCTCAGGAGGGTGGCTGGCGTCTCCCTTAGAGATGGGGTGAGAAGCTCAGTCATCCGAGAGGAGCTCGGAGTAGAGCCGCTGCTCCTTCGCGTCGAAAGGAGCCAGTTGAGGTGGTTCGGGCATTTGGTAAGGATGCCTCCTGGGCGCCTCCCTAGGGAGGTGTTCCAGGCGCGTCCAGCTGGGAGGAGGCCTCGGGGAAGACCCAGGACTAGGTGGAGAGATTATATCTCCAACCTGGCCTGGGAACGCCTCGGAATCCCGCATCCTTTGCATGCAGCTCTGCCAGCTGTGACCTCAGAGCAGCTATCTCCCCTGAGATGGCACGGCTGTTTCCAACACACCGGTGAAACAGGAGGTGGAGAGCTGGTAAACTAGCCTGTATGCACTATAGCCTTTTTGTGATAAGCGGGCGGGCGCACGCACATCCGTGTGTTGTCTGTTGCCATAGTAAAAGAGAGAGCACCGCTATGCTGTGGATGGATGTCAGAGCGCGATATTACAAATCCCACTAGGGCCACGCCAAGACCCTCCCTTCAATAGCATTCACACACTACTATTGGACAGGCGTCCATGCTTATGTACAGGTCATACCCCCTGACCAATCCCATAAACCTAAACTTAACCACTTAAGTGAAATGCCTAACCCCAACCAATCAAGCTGCCTCGTAGGGCGGGACTTGGCGTGGCCATAGTGGGATTCATAATTTTGCTGGTGGGGCAGTCATTGAGTCAGAGGTCTCCAGAGGCGATTGTTTAGCACACACAAACTGAGTGGGCGCTCGCTCCCACTGTTTACACAGTGTGGGAAGCGACCGGGCTCCTCCTAGCACCACATGTGTGGAAGGCGTCAGAGCCGTTATCTGAACTCGAGATAGCATGATAGCTTTTACCCAAAGGGATAAGCCAACCTCCACAAAGCGTAGCTTCTATGGCGCCATTTGAATGCTAACAGGCCATCACCCGCCGTTAGCATTCCGTTGACTGACATTCATTAAGGTGCCACTTTGACAGCGAATAACTTTATATCTGAAGCATTTAAAAACTTTATTTGTCCTCTCTTTATTTCTAAAGAAACACAACAATGTATAAAAGGCTCCATTATCTTATACCTCACGTAATGCTCCGTAGCAGACGTTTTTGTAAAAATAGGCTAACAATTGTGTCTTAACCATATGACTTGCTGTTGCATAGTCGACAAATCACCGTATTGTCAGGAGAAGCTCGCAGACAGTTTTGACTTACATTAGCTGTTTAGGTTTAATAGCTAATGTTAACTAGCATTTTAGTTAGCAATAATTTGCCTTCGGCAATGTTATCTCCTAACATACAGTATACCTACCTATTTCTCTGCAAGATTCGGAATGATTGAGATTTCTCTTGGCGCAGCTACTAGAAGACTTACAACTTTCAGACAGGTTGCTCACATCACATCTACGTCGTCAAGCTCAGTTGGAGGCTGCACAGTAACGCCCAGCTATCACAGGAAAAGTGCTTCTAATTCATGCTTTGCACATGACGTCACAACTACTAGCTGGCGGGCAAGAAATCCGTCTCCTAGCAATGAAACCTAGTAGCCCAAACTAATCATCTTGACAGGACATCGCTAGTTTTACTTTCCGAAAGATTTTTAATCATTATTGGTGCTTATTTCTTAGAACTTAATCAGAACATGAAAGTGTTTGAAATGTAACAATTTTATAATTGGTATAATATTTTATAATATGGTAATAATAGCATATAGCAGGAGCAGAAAGACAACATTCCCGCACACAGACAGACTCTCGGCAGTCCACGAACCCTGGTTGCACAGATTATGCAGACGCAGACCGCTACAATTGAATGACACACACACACATTGTTAAAATCATATGCTGGACGCTTTATTAGTCTTTCTACATCAGGATATCATTTATATAACACAATTTTAGCGTAGGCAGGGTGTAGCGCTACGTATTCAGATAAAGACTTCTTCACGCAACAGAACAGATTAGCAAACATTAGCAAACGTTAGCGGGTAGCTAATGCTAGTAACACTCACCTTTGCTTTGATTATAAAGATATTCTTGTTATTCACCTCCCATACGACTGCGTTGTTAACCCATCCGCGGTTGAAAAATAGATAGCTATCCATACTTTTGTAGGCTTTCATTTTTTGTGCTGTGTAAGGTGAGGGATTCAATATGGGCTAGATGTAAATATCGCTAAACTCCAAGTCTGGTAGAGATTTGCCAGCTTCAAAGTCATGAAAATATCCTTGGGTGCTGTGTACGGATCACAAGTTCAGAGTATAATAATTTTTTCAAGATATCTAAATTTAACATTTGGTGACATATGGTGTAAATAGTTGATTGATTGTAGTATTGGAAAACTGCAAGGCTGCAATACCTCTGGCTGGCCACTGTTCGTGGCCATTCTCTTGACGTTTCTTGCCCGCCAGGTGTCCATGGTGATCATGTGACTGCAAAGTCTGAATAGCCTTCGCTGGTCTCCGTCCAGAGCAACGGGATCTGTTGGTCCCATAGACCGTTAATATTAATCAATAATATACAGTCTATGGTTGGTCCATTTCTTTTACTGTCTATATGTATACCACGCCATGGAGCTTTCCCAAAGGATTCACATTGTGTTTAGGTGTAAATGTCAAATATGTTGCTGTGAAAGACAATAAAACTACTGTATTTGTGTGTGTGTGTGGGGGGGGGGTGTAAATGGATGGAAAGTCTGCAAATTTAACTACAATTAATGTAAATTACAGTATAATCAGTTAACAATTCTTCCTTACTTTCTCTCTCTCTCTCTCCCTATAGGACCAGTAGTGTTTGGGTGGTATACTAGTACAATATGCCGGCACCATGTTTCCAGTTGAATACAAACTGGCAGACCTGAGCAATCCACTCCAATTATCTGCACAAATAATGTTTTGCAAAAAGTTTGCATATGTCATCTATTTTTAATGTAATTTTCAGACAAAAAGTGGTTAAATAAATAAGTGGAGAAATAAATTAGTATTATAGTGCTTGTGAATGTCAACAAATTTCTTATGTTCATGGTATAGGGCTTGCTTGACACTGTATTCATCTCTTAAAATGAGAAATAGTTGCCTTTGCTCTATCCTTAACAAGTTTATAAATCAGTTATCAATTAAAGAAGCAGATTAAGACATTTGGGGATTGTCAGATTAAAGAAATAGTTAGTTATATAAATATGCTTATTCACATAAACTTGCAGTATCTAGTATCACCTACCAGCACTCCTAAAGCTCACAAATGTAAACTTTATATCTCCTTTCATCCATGAAAAGTGTAAGGGTACAATTGGCTGTTTTATAGGGGTTATGTATGACTATTTCTTGGCTGAGAGCAGTAACATCATGGAGCTTCTGCTGGCTGATCAGAGCCAATAAATAGTTGAGTGCATAACATCCAGTGTAAAGACAAACAACAACATATACTGTGTTAATTAGTGAGTGTGGTAGGTGGATTTTGTTACCTTTGGACCGAGCGCTAGCTGTTTCCTTTAGTTTTTTAGTCTTTAGCCTAAGCTAACCTTTTGCTGGCTGTAGCTGTAGATTTACTGTAGAAAAGAAAGTGGTTTCAATTTTCTCATCCGACTAAGAAAATGTACAATTGCAAAACAAATACAAACATGTAGCATAATGTATATAGTTTAGCTGTTTTCAACAACAAAGACTTGATTAAACGGTTTAATGTAATTTAAATAAATGTAGTAGATATAACAAAAATGATTTAGGTCTTTAGTCTTTAGGGATACTAAACTAATACTACCTTTTAAAGAGGCAATCTGCTTTTTATGATCTGATATTCCAAGTGCTGCATAATGTGACCGCAAGATGGAGCCAGTTGGCCTTTTTGCTTTTTGCTTTGTTGAAAAGTAATGTGGTTGGTGTAAAAGTCCACATGGAGGTTATGATCTCTTCAGTTGCCATTATCACAGTGCTTTTACGTAAGACTGTCTTTCTGACAAACACAGAAGAAGCTTTTCTACAAACAGACACAATTCCCCTCATTTACACTGAGAGGTGCCCTGTATTGAGCACAGTATGTTAGTGGCACTGGCAGTCACAAAGAAGCACTAGAGCAACTCAGTTTCTTTGCTCGCTGCTAAATGCACATTTTGGTCCACTCAAAATCAGATTTTTCCACACCAAACTGCTAGCGTTTTTTTAAGGTTGTATCAAAAGTATTTCCCTTTTTCAGATGAAAAGAGTGAACATGGCACTAACTTATATGTAAATATATATATTTTCCTTATGTTCAAAATCTTCCCTTATAACAGTAAATTAGACATTGAAGAGGTTCATCAGGTGAAAAAAAGAACCAATTTTCATGTGACAATGGGCGAAAATGAAAAAGAATACAACAACATGACCTACAGACAAACCAGGAGAGATGTGGACAGGATTTTTTGAAGTCGTGTTTCTGGTCTGCAAACAGCAGACAGACTCCAGTTGAACATAGTTGAGCATTTGGCAGCTAAAGAACAAGAAAAATTCAAAATAACAATTCCATGGATAAATGCAATGATTGAAAGAAGCAGAGATATCAGTCACATAAACAAAGTCAAGGTTAAATGGGATTTTCTAATAGTGTGTACAGGTGGATGCGTCTGAATGGCTCATCAAACCTGTTGTTCAGGCTGAGCATCAAAAGACAAAGATTTAGTTCCAATTGGGTGGGCAAGTCAAGGTGTGGGTTGATTGTGCAAAATTCCCATGCTTGAAACTTCCATGGAAATTTTCCAGAGGATATGAAACAGAAGGAAGCTGAGATTTCAGGGCGGGAATGCTGCATGTGTACACACCCTTTTAACTGCCTCCCATGTTCACATGGAAATGATTATCAGCAGTGACTATACAAAGACCTGTGTGTTTCAAACTCTTCAGTTCATCAGCCATGTACAAAAGTGTGATACTGGTCCTGTTGTGTGTGCAGGTTTTCCTGCTCATCACATCCTTTACTTCTACTGATGCAGCCGCTCTGGTGACAGATGATCAACAACAACAACAGTTTCCTAATCTGGTAAGAAGATTCATGCAGGAGCTGTAAAGTCTTTGATTCAAATTGTGTTTTCTCGCAGGACTGTTTAAATTTAAATGTCAAACATATTGCTGCAAGCAAGCTGTGAAACACAAGGATTTTTTGGTTTGTATTGGCATTTTGGAGTCACAGCACAGATGTATAGTGACTTTGAATAAAAAACATTAGAGATGTAGACCACAAAAGCATGTCTAATTTCTCCTGATTTTGTTATAGTTGGAGGGAGTAAGTGTACGTCACAGCGAAAGGAGAGGACGAGCACTGAGCTGCAGGTTGAGGCCGGGTGGATGTTCAATCTTAGGAAAGGTAAAACAAAATTTCCTTGATTTCATAGTTTTTCTTTTTAATTTACAATATAAAAGTAAATATTCCCAGAATGTATATTTAAAAAAAACAGTAGATACTTATCACTGAAGAGGCTGATACCAGTTGGTGAGTTTGTTTTGTGTTGATTGCAGTGCTGATATCAGTTTATCATTTGTTTGTTCTGTCACAGATTAAACCAGATGACGAAGACACAAAGGTATTTAATGCAAATTAATGGAAAAGAATAATACAAACAAATAAGTAGTCTGAGTCTGTAACATTAGGGTGTCCTATGCTGCTGTTGGTGTCGCCTTTGAGCTGTTTGAGACTCTCTTTTATTCTTTGTTTACAGATTCCAAATACCCCGAACCCTCAATTGTTGACTGTGGACAAAACAATGTAAATGTGCTTCATGTTTTTATATTAATCAACCGCTAGATTAATTAATTGATTGACTTGCACAGAATTATGTAATTGCTGCATTTGACACATATTAAGATGTTTGTTTTTTTACTCTGTGACTTTTCTCCTTTTTATGTCTGGGATAAATTGAACAAGCCAGACTAAAGTCCTGAAGACAGTGATGTGACATGTGAAAACTTGCATCTTCTCTTTTGCTTTGCTATGTGACAATAATCAATCATTGCATGAATGTTTCATTGTGAATGGAAAGTCTTTATATCCCATGCCAATATGATAAGGCTCCCAACAGCTACATTAAAGGTCAAAACCTCTCCTTACTCCTGTGACAAAAAAGTGCCAGCAAGCCATGAAATATGACATTAATCAATGTTACTGCATCAAAAAAACATGTTTTTTGCTTATAGCTATTTTTGTTAGAGTTCATACCCTACAGTTATTTTTTTTACTCTGGGTGCAGTTCTGCTCACAACGTCTAATTGTTAGTATTGTTTAACTGTATGTGCTCCTTAACAATTTTACACATGAAATAAAAACTGGAAAAAATAATAAAATAAAAGGTTTTACCAACTTTTGAATTGCTGATTGTGTGTGTTTCCTGCAAGGTAATTCAGCCATTATTACCGTAAATCGTATCGGAGGCTAAATTTGAAGAAGAACCACATTGCTAAAGACATAGTTTTGTTAAAACCATTTAAAATCAGTTCTGTAAATGTCGGAACCACCCTTTAAAACTGATTTCTTTATTCTTTCCTGGTGCGCGACAGTGGGGGGGAGCCTTGTATCAGGGTGGAGGGGGACGAGACAGACGGGGAGCGGTACACAGGTTCGGCGGGGCTACAGCTCAGTTGCGCGGCAGTTTTCAGGTAGGCTGACCAGTTCGTTGAAGTTCGTTGTAATCCCTTAACACAACACGTTCGTCTAAATCGCTTCTGACGGCTCCTTACTGGTCAGCCTACCTGAAAACTCCGGATTGCGCCACTTCCAACTCTCAGCTGCTCTCTGCCATCTGCCTTCCACCCATTACTCCCGCTAAACCCCGGACTGGATTCCGGACTGACTGACTGACTGCTGACTGACTGACTACTTGACTAACTGATTAGACTAAAGTCAGTAAGTGTGGCCATTCTTACTTTACATAAAACGGCTTTAATTTCTGTTGTAGCCTTCGTACGGTCGGACTAAAAGATTGCGTTAAGACAAACTGATTCTGTTTTGCTCCACAAACAAACTAAGATAAGAAAACCAGAAGTGGAGTTTTTCATTGGATTGTTTTTAAGGACAAACTGTCACAACTTGCATTAATATTGCTGGTGAAGGTTGAAGGCACGTATAGTAAGTTGGTTTGGATAAAAGTAAAAAAAAAAAAAGTTTGCAGATTTGTAGTTCAAATGAGCCATAAGAATAATGGTAATGGACAATTCCGCTTCTAATCCGTAGGTGGACGGAAGCGGAAAAGTTCTTTAGTGTTGCTTTAAGGAGGGACTTCAGGGGAAGGAAGTAGATAAATACACAAACACACACAGAGTCAGTGTGGTAATTAAATTGGACACTTCAATTGCATGTGGATTAGCTATCTTTGTGTTTGCACACACCCTCTTAATTCCTTGTGTGTTGGCAGTGAGTATAAAAAGACCTGTGAGTGTCAAACTCTTCGGTCAGCCACGGACAGAAGTGTGCTGATGGTCCTGTTGTGTCTGCAGGTTTTCCTGCTCATCACATCCTTCACTCCACCGACATTTCAACCGTCTCCTGATCTGAGAAGAAGATGCCTGGCTGCTCATGTTTTCAAGGAAAGAGCGTCAAAACACAGTGATTTGTTCTGTTTGGATTTGCAGCTTTTGTTTTTTTTCTTTGGGTTTCTGTGAAAATTGATTCATTAGTAACACTTTACTTGAAATCCCCCTATTTAGCATTTATAAACAGTATATACACATTGTCCATCATGTAGCCTATTTGTACACAGCTAAAAGGAAATGTTTAAGTATTTATCAATATACAGTATTTGTCAACATGTATAACCTTTCCTATGAAGACATTTCATATTACAACTGTGTTTGACCTTATTATTATTCACATCTGTTCATACTCCTGCCTCACCTAACAGGTATCCACAGGAGGAGATATACTTGAAATTAATAAACACATATCTGCTTGCTTCTTTTCTATTGTGGTGTTGTAAACCATGTTACAAATGTTTATATACTACTTATAAATACTAAATAGAGGGGCTTAAAGAAAATGTTTTTTGTTTTGTAGGCAGTAGGAAAAATGAACAGACAATGTGATAAACATGGATTCAACTGCATTCATGGTATGACCACATTAACTTTTACGCAACCCTCCCAAAATATAAAGCAGTTACTAAAGATTATCACTGTCTGATTTTAATGTTTTATTGATAGACGTATCTAAATGAAAAAGATTAAATACAGTAGCTTGTGTTTTTTTGTGTATTTTTTATAATGAATGGAAGTGTGCTTGTGTGGGTTTTAGGGACTATCTTTTTGTATATCACAGATGTCACAGCGTGAAGGGAACAGAACACCACAAAACCCTCGCCCCAAATAAGATCTGTCATTAACGACCTCCGTTAAAAGACAGAAATGAACTAAAAATAACTAAAAATAATAAGCGGCACCTACATTCCAATCATGTGCATATTGAGCATATGGAATTTGACAAATACTGAAAAGAATGTGATATTTTGATTATGAAAATTCAGTGTATTTAGGTTGTGGACGTTTTTAGTTGCAAACAGATATCGAAGGAAGCCGGTCTGTTATGTTACCATGATACCAAGTTACAAAGAGATCACATCTATTGTGTAAGTGACAAACACTCACACACACTCTCACCTGTGTACTCAACTGCTAGATTGGTTAGTTGATTGACTGATGCTGCCCTCCTCAGCAATGATCTGTTTCTTTTTTCTTTCGGTCGAAGATCAGAGGAAGAAGACATGAAGACCTGCACTCATTACATTTTCTCATTAAATAATATGCTCCGTTTATTTTAAAAGGTTTTCTGGTTCTTGCCATCTAGTGTTTTGTTTAAAAAATAACTAATTTGATGAAATTATAACAAAGCATGTATTTGTCTGTATATATACTGTGTTATAAAGCCAATAGTTTATGACAAAGGATCACTTACTCCTATTTGTTTGCTGCTATATTATTGTTCTGAATGTCGAGCATAGCCCCTTTAAATCTACATGTTGCATCTTAATTAATGTGTTTGTGTTCAATCAAACCATTACACTACGTCATGACCGAAAGAACGAGATCCAGGGTACAAGCGGCCAAAATGGGTTTCCTCAGGAGGGTGGCTGGCGTCTCCCTTAGAGATAGGGTCAGAAGCTCAGTCATCCGAGAGGAGCTCGGAGTAGAGCCGCTGCTCCTTCGCGTCGAAAGGAGCCAGTTGAGGTGGTTCGGGCATCTGGTAAGGATGCCTCCTGGGCGCCTCCCTAGGGAGGTGTTCCAGGCGCGTCCAGCTGGGAGGAGGCCTCGAGGAAGACACAGGACTAGGTGGAGGGATTATATCTCCAACCTGGCCTGGGAGCACCTGGGGATCCCCCAGTCGGAGCTAGTTAATATGGCTCGGGAAAGGGAAGTAACTCCCAAAAGTTAACTCTTTTTTTAAAATATATATCTTTCTCATTTCTCAATATTATCTGCTTTGTTCTCAGTGTAAACATGTTCAAAAAACAAAAATGGTTTACTCTATAAACACCTCAGACAAATGATTTTGCTATGAACTTTTGGTCTAGTGTCACATTGTCCTCTCTTTCTCTCTTTCTCTCTCTCTCTCTCTCTCTCTCTCTCTCTCTCTGCCTCTGAGTCATCCTTCCCAGAAGTATGTTTACAATGAGCACAGCTACAAGACTCAGCTGGACTTGAAGCTAGACTGATTCCCATCTGTGGCAGGGGAAACAAAGCAGTGACGGTAAGACTGGTTTCTGAAGTGATTTTCGTGTGTATTCACATTACAGACATGTTACAAATCCTATCCAGTATGGTGACATTTACCATTGTTTTTTTTAGCTTTGATTGAATCATATTTTAGGGAACTTGCTAAGTTTTCCCAGTAGATTTAAATTGAAACAAATGATAGTTGTCCAACATGTAGTGAGTCTCTTTATTGTCAGAATGGGTTATACTGTGCTGTAAAGTACTTTATATTTGGTATTTTGTTGATCATAAAAAAGATACAACTAACTAACTAACTTTTGTTAGAAAATAAATATATATATACACTGTATATTATATTTTTTTCCCTGGTAGATTTTAATAATAAAGAATGTAAACAGTGTTGTGTTAATACCATGCCACCACAGTCCTGATGATCTTAGTGGATAGAGTTTTTTCTGAGTCACCTGAGTGGTTCAGGGAGTAATTTTTGCAGACTCTATTTTCCCTGGGTTTCACCACTTACGCTATGGGCTACCCTACCTTATTGATAAAGGTTGCTGGGGCTGCAGCCTTAAAAAAAGCAACAAGTTCATACATAGCATTTCTACAATGGTGGAGGAAGCAATCTCATCTTTTACTCAAATAAAAGTAGCAATACCGTAGTGTAGAAATACTCTGTTACAAGTCAAAGTCCTGCATCCAAAATGTTACTTTAAGTAAAAGTACAAAAGGATTGATAAGGCGAAAGGTGGTAACCTCCCCTTTCTGTACTTTGCTCGCCCAGAGAATTTGGCCCACCCATGAGAGAGAGAGACATCATGGCTTGCAAACAAGCAAAGCAAGCCCCCCCCTCAATAGCATTTAAAGCTACAATCACAGAAATGGCGCATCCAAAGGAAAGCTCATTGTGGGACTGGCTCTAGTGGCTGTAATTCTGCACCAAGGCTGAATTTTGGGAAAGAGACTTCAGATATGGTATTAGGGGACCACTAAGGCCTACATAAAAGCATCCAAAAAGCAGCACGTCATAGGACCTTTAAGTAGATTACAGGCACCTCAAAATTGTACCTAAGTACAGTACTTGAGTAAATGTACTTAGTTACTGTTCACCACTGGAAAAAGATATTCCAAAACTCTTCATCTCAGCAGAAGGGTCCCCGGGGGAATTTGGACAGTTTATACTCACGCTCGGTGAAACATATCCTCCTCCACTCTTTGCTCTTATCACTCTGCCGAGGCAGAATTAACTCATTTATCTCTATGAAGGTACACAAGGGAGGAAAAGTTTGGGTCAGGACACGATGCTTCGATGTCAACAATGTTGACAAAACAGTAAAAAATGTTCACAGCTTTTACTCCTGTCCTGCTGTTATTACAGACATGTCTGAACTTGCCATGACCCCGACTCTCCCATGCACTTGTAACATTTATTCTGTGAAGGTCTAGGGTTATGTGAAATGGTGTTGTTTAAAGGACACTAAAACCACAAATATTATATAAACAATGCTTTTCGGCCATTTTTCTGGCATCCTTATTTTAGCACATGAACAGAGCCATGTGACATACTGTTTAGAAAGGCTCTGTTCAAAGTAACCAACTAACTAAGTGAACATCTAAGTGTGGGTAGCTAGCAGATCAATATCATATCATTGATATTGTCAGATGTAAAGCTCTGTATCAAGCTATATTTACACCTGCTTTTATCACAATCCAATCAAATTTCAGGGATTTTATTTAAATCCATTGTTACTAAATTCTGCTCACAAAGGCTATATACTGTTTCACTCAGAATTTTGTTACATTACTTAAGCTAAAGATGAACTAACTGTGACGTTAAGGATAGCAATTGATTAGAAATTAGTACTTCCCATCACTGTTTAAAGGCCGCAGACAAGTAATTCAAAATGCCCTCCCTCACAGTTTTATCTGATCAGCATGGATGTCTCAGAGGAGAATGACTACTACTACCATGAGAACATCAGCTTTAACTTCAGCTACGATGACTACCCGGCCCTCTGTGAAAAGGGTGACGTTCGTTCCTTCGCAGCCCTCTTCCTCCCCATCATGTATACTATGTGTCTGGTGGTGGGACTGGCAGGAAATGGCTTAGTTGTTGGAGTCTACGCCTACCACAAGCGCCTCAAGACCATGACGGATGCTTTCCTGACCCACCTGGCTGTGGCTGACCTGCTCCTGCTCTTCACGCTGCCTTTCTGGGCTGCTGATGCGACGAGGGGCTGGGAGCTGGGCGAGGCCATCTGTAAGATTGTGTCTGCCTGTTACACAGTCAACTTCACCTGCTGCATGCTGCTGCTGGCCTGCATCAGCCTGGATCGATACTTGGCGCTGGCCAGGGCGCAAGGTAAAGACCAAAGTCAGCGCTTGCAGAGGATATTCACCAGGAGACACTGCTGGAAGATGTGTTTAGTTGTGTGGGCGACAGCTTTCGTCCTTGGTCTTCCTGATTTAATACTCTCAGAAGTGAAATGGGCATCTAATAGGAGCATCTGTCTAGCTATCTACCCTCCATCAATGGCTGGAGGGGGGAAAGCTGCTCTGGAGATAGCAGAGGTGCTGCTGGGATTCCTGCTTCCATTCCTGGTTATGGTGATGTGTTACTGGAACGTGGGCCGAGCACTAAAGGGCCTCCCTGTGGAGAGCAGAGGCAAGAAGTGGAAAGCCTTACGTGTCCTCCTAATAGTAGTGGGGGTGTTTGTGGTCACTCAACTGCCTTATAACGTGTTGAAGGTCTACCGAGCGATGGACACAGTCTATGCATTAGTGACCCACTGTGGGACGAGTAAAGTGTTGGATCAGGCGGCTCAGGTGACAGAGAGCTTGGCCCTCACTCACTGCTGCCTGAACCCGATCCTCTACGCCTTCGTGGGGTCGTCTTTCAGACAGAACATGATGAAAGTGGCCAAGAAGTTTGGCGAGAAGAGAAGAAAGAGAAGGGAAAATCCTGCAAGGGAAGAGTTGGAGATGTCATTTAACTCCCACAGTGCATCCCAAGAGACAAACACATTTTCAATATGAGTGAACACTAGAGTGTCATGGTGGAAGCTTTTTCTGCTCCAGTTTGTTAAAATGTCTTTCAGCTAGGTATTCTTGTTCACTTTCAAAGTCAAAAGAAGTGTACATTTTTTCTGTTGTAAGTGATGAATGAAAAAGAGATTTGGCTTTGTTATTTTTTAATACAAAGTTGGCATGACAATAAACTCTTTGAAATTTGACTTGCAAAGAACCTTTTACAGAGTCAAAAATGCTCTTTGGAGAATATCTCACAAGCTTAAATGCTTACTTTTTTTTTGTTTATCCAGAGGTTTGAGATAACAGACATTCCTCTGAGTCAGGATTTCACAAGAAACAATCAACACTAATAGGAACACTTACAGTACAGTACACATGCAGTACAAAGCATAAATAAGATACATATTTTGAAACTTCATTCTCATTACACACTTTGTTCTTTTGGAAAACGTAACTGCAACGTTTGTTGATATAATGGTTGTTTCAATTGTAATCAACTTAAGTAAATACTTGATACTTACTAATGCACTTGATGTTACACATCTGCACAGCCTATAAACCAGATGTACTACACATGCCTGAACCACTGATATGAAGTAAGGCAGTATGATGTTGGAGCTCTAATATTGTAAAACTCTGTACTTTCTAATTGCGTACTTTTTTTTCTTAACTTAAGGCAGTTCCCGTAAATTAAAAGATATCACACATCAGCTTGTTTGCACAGTGGAACTTAACTCTTTCATCTTGGAAAGTCACAGATTAGTTTCCTGAATTCCTCAGAACATCTGAGGCACATTTACTGCACACATACTTCACAGTTTATGTCTGCAGCCAAGTTTGCACAACACACTGGAAAACAACCTCTAACTTTATTTACAAGGGGATGCTGGTTATTCATCTTGATAGTTGCAAATCGTATTTCCTAATTACAGATGTTTTTCTTTAAGACTGATTTAGCACGGCAAGATGACTAGAGAAGCATAGAGATGGAGGGTTGCGCACATTTAAACATTTAGACTTTCACATGTGAAAAGTGCACTATTAGCACACTGTACCTGTTTAGATAAGTGAAAGTGTAATTGTGCTTGCCCTTTCAAACTGTTACATTTCCCGGTTATGTTTTATCTTTGAGAAAATTCTGGCACATGCAATCATACCTACTCAGTGCTTGTACTGGACAATAGTCACTTTTACATAAATCTGTCTGGTTACGATGTTAACCTATTTTTGTTCTTTTCCCATAATCGGAAACAGTGGGAGCATGTAGATAGAACAGAAAAGGCCCAAGAATGGAGCCTTGGGGAACTTCAATTAATCGTTGTACGCTCACATGTGTAATCATTGACACAAAAAAAGTCCTGTCTACAGTCGCTGTAAGAGCTTAACATACTGCAAATAGACAACTCAAGTAAATCAAACAGCATCTTCACCAAGACAACACAGCATTTACACAATGCTAAAACAAGCATGGTTTAAATTTGCTGTATATAGAGTTCATAGGGCGAGGAAATACTGACTGGAAAACATCAAAACAGTTGTTTAGGACCAAGAGGGTGTTAAGCTGTTGAAAAATTGCCTTTTTTAATGATTTCACTTAAAAATGGGGGGTCCAATATGTGCCTGCAATGGTTGCCTAGGTGACTCTTTGGAGTGGCTATTGCAGAATATCTGATGCTATGCAGCTAAAAACATTTTTGAGAAAGCCTAAAGGTAGAAAATCAGGGAAGCACCAGGAGGATTTCAGATGATGCATAATTCCTTCTTATAGCTGATAGGATCAAATCATGCTTATTGGATTGGTTTTAAGTGGACAACACAGACCTAACACCTGCTATGGAGGAACTGCCAGCTTGTCTAATTTGCTGATTTTTGACAGTAAAGATTGGAGCAAATTCATTGCATGCCTTAGCAGATAAAGTTTCAGGGGTTACTGACAGAGGTGCTTGTTACTGTGAGCAAATAGAAACCAATAGTAAATTAGACATAAACACAGCAAAAGATAGTTTAAATAGTTCACATTTCTGTAATTTTTCCTGTTGGACACATACATGCTGTGGTTTGTCATCTTGTAAACACATTGAGTGTTAACTGAAAGTTCATTTCACATTCAAGATCTTCAGAAAAAAAGATCCTTTTTAAAAACGTTTTTCTTTGTTTACTTCCTGTAGCCCAGCTGGTACAAATCCAGTGATGCTGCAGGTCATGCTCTGGCATGTGTGCTTCATGTGGAAACCATCTGAGGTTTGCCATCTGCTAACGAAACAAAACATTTCCCTCAGCCAAAAAGCGTTTCAACCTGGGGATCAGATTGTGAGATAATGTGGGGTTAAAAAACACATGTATGGTTTAAGAACTCAACAACTCCCAAACAAACAAAGAACGCGAAAAAATTGGAGATTGTTTTCCTTCTCTTATTTTATATTTTTAAATCAAACAATAAAAAGGTTTGTAAATTGAGAATAAATGCATTTATTGAAAACTTTCAAAAATTTGCAAATAAAATGTCTCAAATAACATGACTTCTTGTAATCAAAAGAAAATTGCCCCTTAACATCTGATATTTCAGATCAGAAATCTGGCTCATTCACTTCTTATCACAATTAAGCTGTCAAACAGCTTCACTTTCAACAAACTACAACCAAGAATAATATTTGGTAAAATTAAATAAAAAAACGTTATTCAAATATAAGATTAATTATACAAAAGGCTTAAAAAAAATAGTGGCCTAAAATGGCAGTGTCCCAATAATTTAGAAAATAAATCTTTATGGCATTTTCACATGAGAACAAGGTTACAAAATGTAACCAAAACATTCACTCATTAAATACAATATGCCATTTTATCAAATATAACTATGGTATTGGGTAGGTTTTCACACAATATCCTTTCCATATACAGAAAGTTACTTACTTACGACTGAATCATCAACCCTGTATCAAATGTTAGAAAGAAGTAAATACTGAATCGTTACTATGAATATCAACTAAAGGCAAACACTCTCACAATCCCAACTGTTCATAAACAGAAAGTAAAGCAGTTGTCAAGTCTCAGGGTTTCCACTGAATGTGGAATAATACAAAAAACAGATCCATGCAAAAGTGCAGTAGGAGGCTGAAGGCGTTCCTCCACTAAAGGCAACTCATTTCTCTGGAATGTTGTAGAAATTTACCCAGTTACTATTCAATTGGACACATAATGGCTCTTGGCTTCATAATTATCTCATGGTAAATAAATCCAGGCACTTTGTTTAGCGATGGCTGAGGGCAACTGGGCACAATTGAAGTTCTCGGCACAGAGCTTAGAAGTCTAAATGTGTGTGTAAAGGTTGTTTTTCAAGTTGACAATAGTATGTTTAAGTATCAGCTGTGCAATTTTAACCAAAATGGGAAAAAGCATCTTTGAAGTGTCCTCAAGGACAAAAAAACATTGTAGAGGTGTTGTCAGCCATCAGTAATTGAGAATCTGCACATCGAACAGATCGCACACTCCCTCATTGTCGTCCAAGTTGAAGCTATAGTCTATTCCTGCGTGAGGAGAGAGGAGCATCAAACAGACAATATACCGTAGATATAGACGGTGCTGAGAGGAGGTGAAACTGACTTTGGTAATCAAAGCTTTGATTCCAATATTTTGGTTTATGATCATATACCTACAAAACTAATGACATTCCTCGACCTCAACAGTACTTCATTTAGTGCTTATTTAGAATGCTAAACACACTAAACTAAGTGTGTAAATTGAACATGGTAAACATTACACCTACTTAACATCAGCATTTTAACAGTGTGAGCATGTTATCTAGCATAAAGGCGTTAGCATTAAGCTCAAATCACTGGTTTGCCTAACTTTAATCTCACAAAGGTGCTAGTATGGCTGTAGACTTTTTTGTTGACTATCCTTTTAAATATACTGTAATTGCAAATATTTGTTGACATAATTATTCATTTATAAAGTCAGTTAAGGTTTTGAGATACTTACCATCACTGGACATTAGCTCATCAATCAGGTCAACAGCTCCTACAAGAGAATTCAAAACCTGTTTCCATTTCACAGTAAACATTCACAGGCAGCATATTTATATAGCACATTTCACATCACAGCAATTCAAAATGCTTTACATAAAACACTATGTAGCAATAATTCCTAACTCAGGGTGTCACGATTTCAATTTTAATTCAAAATCCACTAAATTATGTCACAATCTCAAACTTAAAATTTAAAAAATGGAATCGTCGATGCCGCCACACCCTCATGTCACGTCCGGTAGGCTTGCCAAGCTGAAAAAAAACACGTGTTGAAGTGCTGCGAGTCAACCTACTCTAACTAAGCTACAGTCAGTCAAAAGATAGCATGGCAACTGCAGGAGACCCATTGACAGAACTTGAACCCCTCCTTATTCACTGAAGTTAATGGTGTGGAAGCATTTTGGATTTCCAGTGAGTTACTGTATGTTGACAACGTTCGTTTTGTCGACAAAAAAACCCACAGTTTGCAGCTCCTATGTGCCTGTACCATATTCTTCCATTGGCAGCTCGACTAACATGGCAGCTGTAATCTCAGTAACAGGACAATCTGCAAGAAACATGTTGCTTATAAATCACTAAAATAGCAGTGATAGCACCGGTTGGCTTAGTTATCAATGGCGTTAGCATCGTTGCTAAAATCTTTGTTACTTTATTTTTTGACAAATCATTTTGACTGTGCTTTCTAACATTATGTCATTGTGCTAACCGAGCACTGTTAGCATTTACAACAAAGCCACTTCACTACACTGGTAAATTGTGTTTTATTACAGAGTTCTCTGTGGATTTGTGTTTGTCGCTGTGTTCTCAGGGTGAAATATAATGTAAACAGAGACTGGCGTGCCCGGAAATCCAATGCGCTGAGACGTAGGTTCCCTTCATGCCAGGCTAATGTTGGAAGTCTCTCTAGTGGACAGAACGTGTAACAACAACCACATGTTTATAGTGGCATTGACAATGCATACGCCTGAGTAGTGTAGTTCATATTAATAACAGGCTGCATTTGAGCATTACATCTTATGAAATATGCCATCATGTAATTACTAATGGCATAGCAACCTGTGCTTTAAAAAAAAAAAAAATTGAAAACATTAGAATTTTGGAGAATCATGACAACCCTATTCCTGACTACCAAAGTTGGATAAAGTAGTATATTAAAATCATCAGTATTATTCAGTCATTTTCTCTCACCAGTCCAAGTCCTGAAGCTTGGTATAAAAAAAACCGGAATAACAGCAAGCTTAGATCTTAAAGTAGTTACAGAAGTATAACTGAAACTAATGTGAAGCAGACATTAAATTGCCCCTGAGCTTCACTGCTGGATGCAATTGCAGAGTGAACAGTGTAGCTGTGTTCACATTCCTGTGCCTTACCCTCTCTGTCTTCCTTCATGTGGTATCCAGCAGCGTTGAGCTTTAGCAGGCTGCTCATGTCCAGTACAGACTGGAACTCGGGGCCTGCCAGGTCCATCTGCTGCTGCTCCAACACTGCTGCTGACTGACTGGGACAGTCTGCAGGGAGCATTAGAAGTGCAACAACAATACTTACAACAATGCTATACAGCAAAGCCCCTTGTGGAAAATGAAACCTGCAACATTACAGGTTTAGTTATCTGGACGTAGAGCTATTGGAAGAGGATGTGAAGCACTGCGAAGGAGACAACCTTAACAATCAGCTGTGTTCAAATGAACCCTCTGGACTGGTCAAGTCCACGAGGGTGCTGGGCAGCGCTATCCATAAAGGACTTGAGTGTTTCTATGGAAAATAAGTAAGTAAAAGTAGTTCTGAACAGTAAACTTACAACAAAAATGAAAAAAACAATGTGATCAAAAATTAAATATGGTGCATATTATTTTACATGTGAGATTCATATCCTTACAGATAGATCTGTAATTAACCAAGAGTCAGATGAGAAGATTGATACCACGCTAATATCTGTCCAGTAAATATTAAGCCAGCAGCTGGTAGCTTAACGAAGCAAAAAGACTCCAGGGAGTAGTCCCACACATAACCCTCTCCACTGTCTATGCATCTTGCTATTTTTACTTGGCTCTGTCAGAATGCAAGTTTGTCGATGGAAATGCAGTCTGTCTATCTGGTTGGCTTACGGAAACAAGGCAACGCAAGGTGTCACATACACGTCTCTTCCACAGCACTTATTACAGTGCAGCAAATCTGCCTGTTCATTTTCATTGTTTATGCAAGTAGATAGCATGCCAAGATCAAATCAGAAACAGCAAGGCTTCAAATTCTGGATGAATGATTCTACACAAGTGTCATACTGTATGCAAGAACAGCATGTCCTTTCTAAATTCTCTACCTGTTGTTGCTTTCTTACCAATACAACTGTTGTGGAGGGTTTATGGAAATCTTACTTGTTCATGAGCCAATTCAGATCCTTTTATACAGAAGAAATTATACAGAACATTCACAAGTTAAGGCTGATGTATAAAAAGGCTCATAAAAGAAGAGGTTTTAACCCTCCCTATTACATTTTCTTAAATGTTGTATATTCCGACTCACAGAGGAAGGATTTTAGGTATTCCAAACATTGGGTTTACAAAGTTTAAATATCATTCTAATGGCTTGGCCTTTGTTGCCATATCTGTTGTACTTGTATCCAAACACCATCTTGTGTTATATTTGTAACGCAAATAAAAGGAGAACACCTGTGGGGCTTTGCTTGTGTTAGTCCATGTCCCACTATTGACCATTTTCTATAACATAAGATTTTAGATGTTTTTTCTAATGGTCCAGACAACCATTGGTTGGGGCTTATTTGAACTGCACTATGAAAATCAACTTCAACTTTAAAATTGCTTGAGATAAGTAAGCCGCCACGACTGACACAGTGTCAGTTATATTATGATCACATAGTGTTATAGATGTAAGACTGACATGTCCTTGCATATCAGGACAAGCTGACATCCGATATTTCTGAGTCAGCATTTGTTTCACAATGGCAGCGTTTGCTTACCGTTTGTCATCAAGATTTGATTTCCTGACAACACAGCTCAGCAATGCAATACTTTCAGTTATTGGACACAGTCATGTCTTTGAATACATCAGATATTTGAAAAAGTGTCTCTGCCGATATTTAGTCATCATTAAAGGCACAAGATTTTACTCTCAGTATTTCTGTGGACATCCAACACTATTTCATGATATGACACAAAACAAAAGTGATAACTGATTACTGGACTTATGGGGTGTAGGATGTCTGCTGGATCATGGCGGAAGGATTTAAGAAAGAAAAATGAAACTACCAGTGTAACAGTACTTTGGGGTTATTGTAAAGCTAGCTTCTCTCTATAGGCCACTGCTTATTCAATGTGTAAAAGATTAATTTTATGTGAGGCTTTTTTAATATATATTCAGACATTAACATAACTAAAAAGGTTAACTGACTAATATTTTATTAATTGTTATAAGCTATTGAACCTGTGGCTGGCTATATTCATTGATTCCTTTCTGTTATTAAGCTTCTACTGTACGTATAAAATGTGTCTCTGCACAAAATATAAAACTGACTGTTGAAATTTACTCACTGCAACCTCAGAAAAGCCATTAAAAGTCAGTGACAATTGCATGTGATGTTTTCTAGAATAACTTTATAAGCATTCAAATCCTAAAAGTCCTTGCGCTTACCCATCGGCACATCAGGAGGGGTGGATGATGGTGTCAGTACTTCATGTTCTGGCAGCACCATCTGGTGGTCTGATTCAACAGAGTCCTGGCTGCAGTAAGAGGAGGTAGTGTTAGAGTACACTGACGTGGAGAGAGGAAACCTCTGCAGGCTGGCGGGGGTGCTGGGTGGAGTTGGCATTGGACAGATGTCATCAGTGGGTGGCACAGAGAAGACCACAGGTATAGTGGAGTCTGAATCCCTGTTGATGAGCATGACCTGGATGGGAGCTGAGTGGCTGCGCATATTCACCTGGTACTTCTGACCACTCTGGCCCTAAAGAGCAGCATTATGGAGATACTTTTATCATTATTACAGTAGATATAATCAATTGTTTTATTTACAATAGATCAAATGCCTACTTGCACGTGAAGGGATCGCTTGTAGTGACAAACCCACTGGAAATTATCAGACAATGTAGCAGGTTTTCCTATAGCATCATAGAATCTTTAAGGTATTTTTTTTCTATTGGTTCCCTTTCACCACTCTCTTTGCATAAACATTAGCCGCAGCTGTGCAAAAAAGCTCTAAAAACCCCACTGTACACTACCTGCTCAGCACCAAACGACAGACGGACAACATTAGCAACTAGCTGGTGAACATACTAGACCATTTTTATCAGCTGAAGAGCCA
The DNA here is from genome assembly GCA_026937815.1 of Etheostoma perlongum. Taxonomy (NCBI): domain Eukaryota; kingdom Metazoa; phylum Chordata; class Actinopteri; order Perciformes; family Percidae; genus Etheostoma; species Etheostoma perlongum. The sequence goes on along the minus strand of CM049382.1, from coordinate 13,432,020 downwards.
GATATTTCTCTCGGGAGTTAAGAGACCAAAACATCAGTTAAAAGAGAGTGAATATTGATTTACATTCATCAGGTGGGCAGTAACATGACCCCAAGCGAAGGCTAATATTACTCTGTATCTGTTGATGTTTAAAATGGGCAACCATTTGCTAACATGTGCACCATATCAACCGAAAAGGTGATGATGTGTTTAGTTCACAACTGTTTTCCGCTTCTCCCAAGTGGCTGCAAGTTAAATTTCTTCACAGATGAGAACAGTCAAGTAGACTAGGATGTTTATGAATCTAAGCTGAAGTACAGCCCCTCTGGAGTGTCTCACTGAAGTTTAGTCTCTATTTAGCACTATTGTTTTCTATTTCCAGTTAGACATCACATGCCACGAGAAGGGTATTATCCCTTTAGCCTGCTTTTAGAACAGGCTACATGTGGTTGGAATAAATAGGATTAATTCCTGTCTAGTGACTATTAATCATAACATGGTACACAACAAAAGTCCATGTATCCCAATCAAACAATCTTGTAAGAAGAGACCAACCGTTTCAGGTAGCGGGACCTCCAACTGAGTCCCAGCCGGAGCCACGACAGCAAGCAGAGTGTCCCCTTTGAAGGCATTGCAGATGTCTTCATGTGTGACAAATTTATAAGTGGAGAGGTGTTAAGGAAACATGAGCAGGATTACTTATGGGAGGAAAATGGAGCCAATAAACATGAAAAACAAGACTGTGAGCATTGTATGTCAGGATTAGCCTGGCTGGGATTTCACAAGAGACTGACAATAGCAATTATATTTATAATCCTGTTTTCAATAGGCAAACAATGTTAAAAAATAATAAGTAGAGATTTGTTTCCTCTGAAATTAATAATCGGGGCCCCAGGAGGACTAGAGTTACTCACTGTACAAAGAGACAAAAAGAATCACGATCACTGAAATCAAATGTGAAACATCAGTAGTGAATGTTTGACACTCAAATTATTCAGTCCAACAGTTGGTTGCTTTTTGTAGGAATGGTGGTGTATCCACATTTAACTTGCCCCAACATTTTAATGCAGTTTGTGTACTCAATATTAAAGAGTGAAGAAAAGAAATATACAAAACCCCTGACCTGAATTGGACAAAACAAAAATGGAACAACCTTAGGTACATACGTAGGTATAGTTATAGGTACAAGCTAAACCTTTCCATTTACAGGGAGGAAAATAAGTATTTGAACACCGTGCTATTTTGCAAGTTCTCCCACTTAGAAATCATGGAGGGGTCTGAAATTGTCATCGTAGGTGCATGTCCACTGTGAGAGACATAATCTAAAAAAAATCCAGAAATCACAATGTATGATTTTTTAACTATTTATTTGTATGATACAGCTGCAAATAAGTATTTGAACACCTGTCTATCAGCTACAATTCTGACCCTCAAAGACCTGTTAGTCTGCCTTCAAAATATCCACCTCCACTCCATTTATTATCCTAAATTAGATGCACCTGTTTGAGGTTGGTAGCTGCATAAAGACACCTGTCCACCCCATACAATCAGTAAGAATCCAACTACTAACATGACCAAGACCAAAGAACTGTCCAAGGACACTAGAGACAAAATTGTAAGACTTCACAAGGCTGGAAAGGGCTACGGGGAAATTGCCAAGCAGCTTGGTGAAAAAAGGTCCACTGTTGGAGCAATCATTATAAAATGGAAGAAGCTAAACATGACTGTCAATCTCCCTCGGACTGGGGCTCCATGCAAGATCTCACCTCGTGGGGTCTCAATGATCCTAAGAAAGGTGAGAAATCAGCCCAGAACTACACGGGAGGAGCTGGTCAATGACCTGAAAAGAGCTGGGACCACCGTTTCCAAGGTTACTGTTGGTAATACACTAAGACGTCATAGTTTGAAATCATGCATGGCACGGAAGGTTTCCCTGCTTAAACCAGCACACGTCAAGGCCCGTCTTAAGTTTGCCAATGACCATTTGGATGATCCAGAGGAGTCATGGGAGAAAGTCATGTGGTCAGATGAGACCAAAATAGAACTTTTTTGTCATAATTCCACTAACCGTGTTTGGAGGAAGAAGAATGATGAGTACCATCCCAAGAACACCATCCCTACTGTGAAGCATGGGGGTGGTAGCATCATGCTTTGGGGGTGTTTTTCTGCACATGGGACAGGGCGACTGCACTGTATTAAGGAGAGGATGACCAGGGCCATGTATTGTGAGATTTTGGGGAACAACCTCCTTCCCTCAGTTAGAGCATTGAAGATGGGTCGAGGCTGGGTCTTCCAACATGACAATGACCCGAAGCACACAGCCAGGATAACCAAGGAGTGGCTCTGTAAGAAGCATATCAAGGTTCTGGTGTGGCCTAGACAGTCTCCCAGACCTAAACCCAATAGAGAATCTTTGGAGGGAGCTCAAACTCCATGTTTCTCAGCGACAGCCCAGAAACCTGACTGATCTAGAGAAGATCTGTGTGGAGGAGTGGGCCAAAATCCCTTCTGCAGTGTGTGCAAACCTGGTGAAAAACTACAGGAAACGTTTGACCTCTGGAATTGCAAACAAAGGCTACTGTACCAATTATTAACATTGATTTTCTCAGGTGTTCAAATACTTATTTGCAGCTGTATCATACAAATAAATAGTTAAAAAAAATCCTACATTGTGATTTCTGGATATTTTTAGATTATGTCTCTCACAGTGGACATGCACATACAATGACAATTTCAGACCCCTCCATGATTTCTAAGTGGGAGAACTTGCAAAATAGCAGGGTGTTCAAATACTTATTTTCCTCACTGTAATAATAAATAGCATAAAAAAGGATATGTGCTGGTGAGGGGATTGTGGTTAAGGTGTTTGATGTTCTCCTCTAGCCATGTCTTTTGGTTGTCCAGCTCTTTCTCCTGGGCCTCAAGCTCAGAGATTTGGCCCTTTAAAACCTTCACGCGCTCCAGCACCTCCTGAGTTTGGCTGCCAGAGTTCTCTCCCCTGGACACAAGGAAGACAAAAGATCTTCAGAGAGGAAAGCATGATATATGAACCCACAATGTATACTAGCAATGTTTTACCCCCTTTTGGCATGTTAACAGCTATGTCAAAATTAGATTTGGCTGCTAAAAGCGTAAACGTGTCTGAATTCATCAGCTGCTGAGCCTAAGGTGAGTAAAAAAGATGCTACTTTTCATATACAGCAGCATAGGAAGTGCTAAGACGTTTCACACTGACAACATTCAAAAGTTCAAAGACATTGAAGGCATTTACTTTTCATAGGAAAGTAAATATTTTACTTATTTTAAAATATATACAGTTTTTTCCCACCTCCACTGGATTATGTTCTTGTTTTTCTTCTCAATTAACCCCACTCCTTCCAGTACGTTGGTGATGTCATAAATCCTCCTCTTCTGTTTCACTGCCAAGCTGTCTGCAGCCTGTAAATTAAGACAGATTTTTCCATAAAAGTGCTTACTGAGTGGCAGCTTAATATGAACGCTTGTTGACAAGATACATTACAAACACTTTTACCAGGCTTTGACTGGAAACCCCACATTTCTGTGGCAAACATACCTTGAGGTAAAAAAGAAAGGCTTGAGTAAAGCCAACAGATGAAGGATTTGGCAAATTAAGCTGCACAAAGAAAATAAAACCCCTTGGCAGTGGACAGTTATACAATAGAAGAGGAAGGAGGAGGGAAAGGGTCTACTGTGTAAACATTACCCAGCTTTGGCGCGTAAGAAGGGAGGGAAAACTACTTATGAAAAGATGGTACATTTGTATAAGACACGTCAGGTAGGTCTGGCAAAGATATCCACAAGTCTAAACACTTGGGTCAGCTTGTAGATGGTACAACAAAGTCATCCACAACCTTGACCATTCACTGTTAGCTGATAGTAGACAGCCAGAGGAAAACTGATTTGAGAGAAGGTAGGAAGGAAACCTTCAGGAGGTACAGTATATATATACTGCAAACCAAACTCAAAATGATAAATCTATTTTCTAAATATTGCCCAATTCATTTTTCTGTCAATGACTAATTGTAGCAGCTCTAACTGGCACAATGACTTAAAAAGGAGATGGTGCTACACTACATGTTCCCAACGTTGGGGGTCTGAACCTCCCAGAGGCTCATAAAATAAATCTTAAAGATAACCATAGGAAATCAGAAAAACACACACAATAACATTTCTTCTTTTCTTTTAAGACATTCCTCTTAATATTAACATTTTCCCCCATATGTGAATTTTGATAGTTGTACCTTCTCTAGGTAATGCATCACTTATTGGTTACCCTTGTAATAACCCATAGATCTATGCAACTGGTGACACTGGTTCAGAGTAAGGTTGTTTTGTATTGTGGTGTTAAGATCCAAAAAGACTAAGACCCAGCTGACCCACTGTGCTGGACAGCTCAGACTGGTGCCAAACTGTTGACAAAAATGGTGTAATGAAGTGGTTATATATAGTAGTGGTTTCCCAAATACTGCTTTCTGGGGAACTTCACAGGCCATTAAAAGGGGTTTTCAGGAGAGTGAATTTGAGCTGCCATGGGCTTTCCCCTCTTTGTCATTATCTAAAGCCTAAAGTCTAGTTTTCTTTCAGACTACTTGATTTACAATATGATGAATGGATGTTTTGCCCAACGACGCCAAAAAAAGTGCCTACCACAGCTTTAACATTAGCAATTCCATGTCACTCTGATTTGATTAGGCTACTTTTATTTGGGTTAATTTAAAAGAGGTTCCATCATACATGTTCTCTTAATACATCCACAATACACTTACCCAATTATAATTAACATTGATTTAAACGGGACTGCCTCAAGATTTGAGGCTCGTTTTGTTCTTTAGAGGGGAGATCAATAATCCGAAAAAACATTTTTTTAGGACCCCTAGCGTCACTGTTAACAGTATAAAGTTGTTTACTGCCATTAAAGTTACAAACTGTCAACGTTAAGTACCTACACACACCCGTTACCTAGTAATGTCAACATAACCGCTCTCACCTGCTTGTGAGTTGGTGTTATTGAACCCACAAACGAGGAGATAACGCTAACGTTAATGGCGGCTAGTCCACCTGTTAGCTAGGCAAATCAATGCACCTGACTGGCCCCGTTTGTGACTGACAGCCCTTTGTTCCCAAGGTGGCACTAAAGAACACCGATAAATCCCCCCCACCAACAGCAACACTGAGCAGCGCTCTTGCCGTTTCACCCACCACTTTCAAATCAAGGACGCCATCCTTCGCTTCTTGAAGCAGACTGACAAACTTCATGGTGAGGAGCCCCAAACTTTTCTCGTGGCGACTCGGTGTCGTGCGTACAGTCTCCCTTGTCTCAAAATCCATCTTCTTTCTATAAAAGAGGGTCCTGCTTATTTTACGTGAGCCGTCTATGTTTAACTACAAATAACGAACATTTCTCTCCAACGTTAGCTAGCTAGCTACGTCTCTGTTACCTTTTGGGTTTTAAATGAACGTACGTTACGTTAGGTTACAGTTGCCGCGGCAACCCTTCGTCTCGCTCTTGCCCTCGATGGTGCGCCCCCCCACCGGCCCAACAATAATTTGACCCCGCCCCCCTCTTTTTAACCGGACAGACAACATGATCAGTGCTGATCCTGCGGTGCTGACAGAGAAAAGACTTGTAAAAAACGGAATTGTTACTCATTGTAAGGTAAGTCAAAATTTAGAGCTATCAAGTCGATAGTAAGTTTACTATCATATTTACCATTTCTTACTTACACTACTTAGTATTTCATATTTTTGACAGAGCTGACTTACAGTAAATTAAAAAGCGTTCACAACATAACATTTTAGTCAATTATTGTGTCATTGATGCTTGTTTGACTTTTGCAGATGAGATTCCTCTTAATAGATTCATTGTACCATATATTTCATACAATTTAAACTGAGGTACATCTGTCCATTCCCAAGTCTTCACAATTTAGTGTCTTCATAAATAACACAATAGACACCTTGTACAGTTACCTAAAAAAACTAATAATTTCATTAATTTCTTGTTTTAAACCATTTTTCTGAATCTTGTGTTTTTTTTTGTTTCATATTCATTGTTGGATATACTGAATAAAAATAGTTTTATTTTTATTATTATTTACCACTGAACCCTGCAGTCTCATCTTGAATATTAAGTTTGATATGTATAATTTAAAGAAAAGACAAACATATGCTCAAGAGAAATTTATTATATAAATCATGATACACTAAAATACAACAATAACTTAACATAAAACATCAATAAAAAATAACTAGTAAATGGATTCATTTAAAAATAAAATGTTCCTCTAATTTTTAATTCATACGTTGCCATAGTTGCAAAAATTGTATAACCTTGTGTTAAAACTTAAAAGTCTTTTAGTACACTTGTGAGACGTTTCATTTTCTCCTCCATGATTATCTTGTTAGTTTCAGTCTCCTCCAGGAGCTGACGCATCTCTTCCTCCACTTCAAATACCTGAGGAGACAAGGACACACAGACACACACACACACACGCACACACACACGCACACAGACACAGACACAGACACACACAGACAGACAGACAGACAGACAGACAGACAGACACACACACACACACAGATGAAGCAGATAAAACAAAAATAAAGACTATTTTAATAAGAACCCTCAATCATAAACTGATTATACCCTAATTAACGTCAGAGTTAAGGGGCTAGACTTAGCTTTTGTTTATGATTATCACATATGAACACACTGGCCCAAAGCACCTGTCCTTGCCTTCCAACTTAGACGAAAAAATATCCTAGTGTCTATATTTTACCTTCTGATTGGCTTGTTCAATACGTTTCTGCTTCTCATTCGCTAGTCGAAGCAGCTCAGCTTGATGGGCAGCCTGGCCAGACTCTAGCTGTCGACGAAATGCATCATCCACACAGTGTAACTTCTCTACTGCAGCTCTGCAAGAGCAACAACAACAAATTAAAAATAATGTTAAGGCACTTGGAGGTTATTGTCCTAACTGCTTCAGGTATAATGAGCATTTTTTTGGGTTGACGGCCCCAGAAATGAAGCACTGAGATTAGGGGTGTAACTGTGCAAAACAATTCACGGTTCAGTATGTAGATGAGTTTTGGGGTCACAGTTCAGTATAGTTTTGATACAACAGGGAAAACAAAACAAAAATGCCAAAAATAACTTTTTTCATTTTTTTGAAAATTTGTGTGATAGTGACTCATTGGCTATTCTTACTGTAACAGTTAAGGCACTCAAATGCTGGCATATTGTCAATAAGAAAAAAAAGAATAATTACACCAATGTGACATAAACTAATATTTTATTAAATTATGTCACTGATTGCTTCTGTCTCAATGCACTAATAGCTTGATTATGATTTGACCACACCACAATTATGAGTCTTTAGAGTTCTTTTGTATTTAGAAAAGAGATAGAAGAGCCATATATTGAACCCAATAGTCATGTCTGCCCTAAAACATTTCAGAGTAAGACCTACTGTATTTTCCTTTTAGGCTATTGAGGAAAAGCATTGTACCAGATTTCTTGACATAGAAAACCTTCAAGATTAAAGAAAGCTGCAGAGCAGCCTCCACCTGTCCTCAGCAGGTGCACAATGATTTGACAAACATGTGCACATGGTAGATATGGTGGTAGATATGGAAATATAGAGATTCTTCTTCTTCTTTCTTGTGACTGACTTTATGCAGGATAATCACAGCATCTACAAAACGGTGTCTACGCTGTGAAAACAAGTTATTTTAAACTTAATTGAAAACAAGCAAATACAGCTACTATATCCGTTTTATGGGAAATAAGACATGACTTGATAACTATACACAGGCCCAAAACATAACAGAAAACAGCTGATTTCTGAAGAATTATAAAGGGAAATTTTTGCTCTTATGTGATGTTGTATCATACTTGTGTGCTTCTGTTGCTTTATCTCTTTCTTCCAGCAGCACGCGTTCCTTGGAATCAAAGTTCTCCTTCATGCGCTTCACCTGGTTCTCCAGCCGAGTGAGCATGTCTGCCTTCGCCTGCCACTTCTTACTGGAGTCACTAGTAGAAAAAAACATATGGAGAAATAAAAAAAAATATACTATATAATGATAGTGGAGAAATTGATGTAAAAAGTAGACATTGGGGGAGCGGTCTCAGGCCATCAGCTGTAGAGATCTGTACTCTAACTCAGTTATTACTATTAAAGGAGACCTTTTATGCTTTTCCATATTTCTTGTCATATCTATCACTCGACTCGGAATTACATCATACCGTGCCGGTTTTCTATACAGTGGCTTGAGAAAGTTTACACACCAATTTTTTCACCATACATACACTAGAGATTTCCATAAGATTGTCTCTCAGTGCAAATCAAACCAGCTATTAAGCTAACTGAAATCAAACCATGCCAATCTCTAGGTATGGTTAAGGGTATGTGATGATATGGGGTTAGTTTAAATCCAAAGGCCAAGGGAACTTTATCAGGATGCATAGTATCCTGGATCCATGAAATAGCTGCCCTTTAAAAATAAAAATCTGCCTTCTTCTATGGGAATTGAACATAGGGGTGTCTATACTCTTGAAGAACATTTATTTATTTACGATACATTAGGTGTCCTTAAAAAGGTTGGATTTTCCTTTTTTTTAATTAAGGCATTAAAATCAATTTCCAAAAGAAAAATAATTTCCAAAAAGGTTTTTTTATTCCTCTTTTTAAATCAACTTTAGCATGGGTGTGTAAACTTTCTCAAGCCACTGTATAAGGGCAACTGCATGAATACAGGTGCAGCAGCCTTGGGGAGCCTGACAAAAAAGTAACTTTAACATTAAGCATGTAAGCATGTACTAGAAACTAGGGGCTCACAGTATAGTTGACTATTTGAATATTCCACCATTAAAACTACTAATCAATGTGGCTATATATTAATCGCATTAATGTCATAGTTAACTCGCAATTAATCACACATTTTTATATATTCTAAATGTCCCTTGATTTCTTTTTGTCCCATTATTTTTTTTCTCATGTTAATGCTCTTATGAACATGGAAAAGGTGAAAGAAAGGTGATTTGAGTGACTTTGAACGTGGCATGATTGTTGGTGCCAGAAGGGCTGGTCTGAGTATTTCAGAAACTGTTAATCTACTGGGATTTTCACGCACAACCATCTCTAGGGTTTACAGAGAATGGTCCGAAAAAGAAAAAACATCCAGTGAGCGGCAGTTCTGTGGGCGGAAATGCCTTGTTGATGCCAGAGGTCAGAGAAGAATGGCCAGACTGGTTCGAGCTGATAGAAGGGCAACAGTGACTCAAATTACCACCCGTTACAACCAAGGTGGGCAGAAAAGCATCTCTGAACGCACAGTACGTCGAACTTTGAGGCAGATGGGCTACAGCAGCAGAAGACCACACCGGGTGCCACTCCTTTCAGCTAAGAACAGGAAACTGAGGCTACAATTTGCTCAAGCTCATCAAAATTGGACAATAGAAAATTGGAAAAACGTTGCCTGGTCTGATGAGTCTCGATTTCTGCTGCGACATTCGGATGGTAGGGTCAGAATTTGGCGTCTACAACATGAAAGCATGGATCCATCCTGCCTTGTATCAACGGTTCAGGCTGGTGGTGGTGGTGTCATGGTGTGGGGAATATTTTCTTGGCACTCTTTGGGCCCCTTGGTACCAATTGACCATCGTTGTCTCAGACTGGTTTCTTGAACATGACAATGAGTTTGCTGTACTCAAATGGCCTCCACAGTCACCAGATCTCAATCCAATAGAGCATCTTTGGGATGTGGTGGAACGGGAGATTCGCATCATGGATGTGCAGCCGACAAATCTGCGGCAACTGTGTGATGCCATCATGTCAATATGGACCAAACTCCCTGAGGAATGCTTCCAGCATCTTGTTGAATCTATGCCACGAAGAATTGAGGCAGTTCTGAAGGCAAAAGGGGGTCCAACCCGTTACTAGCATGGGGTACCTAATAAAGTGGCCGGTGAGTGTATATATACAATATAAATATAAAAAATCAAGAACTATTTGAATATTCGACTATTCTTGGACTATTGAGGAGTAGTTGATGACTACTAAACTACAAACAAGTTAATGTCCTAGTACCATCTCACCATCCTCATCCTACTCCACCTGAGTGCAGCAAATTTAACATTCACTTCCACTGTTACGCCGATGACACCCAGCACTACCTCTCCACCAAACCCTCGTCCACTCTCCTGCCCACCTTCCTTACAGATTGCATCTCTTAAATAAAAACCTGGCTCACCCAAAACTTCCTCAAATTAAACAATAATAAAACAGAGGTTCTCCTCATTGGCATCAAATCCACTCTTTCCAAAACAGACAGTTTTTCTCTTATTGTTGAGAGAAACCATTGCTCCGTCTCACGTTCTCCCAAGGTTAACAGTCTGGGTGTCATCCTTGACAGCACACTATCCTTTCAACCCCATATCAATAACATTACCCGGTCTGCCTATTTCCACCTACAAAACATCAATCGCCTCCGCCCCTCCCTTACCCCCCACACTGCCGCCATCCTTGTCCACAGTCTCGTCACTTCCTGTCTGGATTACTGCAACTCTCTCCTCTTCGTTCTCGCTCACAAATCCCTCCATAAACTTCAATTGGTCCAGAATTCAGCTGCCCGCATCATAACTCGAACCCCCTCCATCCACCACATTACTCCTGTCCTCCAACAGCTCCACTGGCTCCCGGTCCAGTTCCGTATCCAATTCAAAGTCCTCCTGTTTGCATTCAAGGCCATCCACAACCTCGCCACCCCATATTTGTCTAATCTTATCCAGCGTCCCACTCCCTCCCGCTCCCTCAGATCCTTATCCTCCATACACCTCTCTGTCCCCTCCGCCTGTCTCACCACCATGGGGAGCAGAGCATTCAGCCGCTCTGCTCCCTGTCTCTGGAACTCATTACCCCCCAACTCAGAAACATTGATTCATTCCCCCATTTCAAGTCTCAACTCAAAACACTGCCTATTCCACTTGAATGTCTAATGCTCTGCCTTTTCTGGTGTTTTTGTTGTATAGTATTTTTTTTTGCTGTTTTTAATGAATGAATACCCTGTAAGCTGTCCTTGAGTGCCAAGAAAGACACATTTAAATAAAATGTATTATTATTTAAAAACACAAAATGTATGAAAACTATATAAAAAAATTAACCTAAAAACAGTATGTAATAGGTCAATTTGTTCCTATTTTTGTGTATAAACATTATACACATATACATATATCTAGTATGTCGATGTGTGTTTGTGGTAGAATGCTTGCCTGTAAACTCTTTTGATCTCCTCAAGCTCTGCCTCCCTGTCCTCCAGCTGCTGTTTCAGCTCCTCCTTGCGTAGACTCAGATGATCCAGCCGCTCCCTCAGCTCAGCCTGCCGAGCTGTTTCCTCCTCCAGCTGCTGCTGGAACCTCTTCTGAGCCTGAATCGCCTCATCGCGCTGCCTACGGATCTGATCATCGCGCTCCTGCAGGGCCTAAACAGCAGGGAGGCATAGGAGAACGTGAAATGGTTTCAGTTTGTCTAGATTAAAAACAGAATTAGACAGACAGACCGAAGTGCAGACGGAAAGGCAGACATATAAACACAAACTATATATACACATACATACATACATACATACATACACACATACACAACGCTCGTGGTAAAATGCACAAACTAAACTTTGAAGTAGTGGCAGGTTCTGGTATGATGGGCTCTTTTTGTTGTTTTGTTTTCTAAACAACACACTAATTTCAATAATCAAAACACCCCACTACCTCTTTGAGTTTGCGGATGGTCTCTGTCTGGTCATCAATGACTTTGGTTTTGATTTTTAGGGCATCGTTGTCCCTGTCACTCTGTTTCTTCTGAGTCTCCAGTTCATCGCCCAACACTTCTATCCTAGCCTCCAGACGTCCACGATCCTGAGCCAAAGACGCTCCTAACACAGAGAAAAACATTGATTGTAAATTGGATCTCCTCTCTAATGATAGCAGTACTTAATGTTAACCTTTACTACTTTAAGGTCTATTCTATTATCTATGATTCTTTTGTTTATTTTTAACAATTTTTAGTGCATTTTATTGCCTTATACAAGGCATTTTTACAATGTACAATTAACTTGCCTCAAGTGTGTAAGAGTGCGTTTCTCCCAAATAACCACTAGATGACAGGCTTTACTTGATACAAATTAAATAAAAGCTCAGCATATACAGTCCTAAACCAAACAGCTAATGTCTCCTTAATTCGGATTCTAAAGTACACATTTAGGACTTGCTCTGCCTATGGCCAATATGATAAACTGGACTTAAGGGAAGACTTATACTAGAGGTTGATAATAAACAACTAAAACTTGTCAATGTGTGCCATGCATTAACAGGCTCATCTGAAGTGGACAACAAGTGCCCTGTTGGACGTTTCTCACCTTGCTGAGCAAGCTCCTGGCCCCAGATCCTCCTCTCTGCCCTGAGGCCGTCGATCACCGACTCCTGAGCTGTGAGCTGAGACAACAGTCGTGCCTTGTCTTTCTTGAGCAATTCGAGCTGCAGGCCAAGACGCCGGTCCTGCTCCACATCTGCTTCCAAGGAATGCAGACGGCTCTGGCAGAGGGAAAGACAGAGAGACAGTATTAATGATTAACGGTCATAGACTTATACAGACTTTCCTGTTATTCAACTGCACAGTCACATATACATTTGAGCGAGATTTCGTTGCAAGGCTCCAAAAAAGGAAAAGAAACAGAAGACAAGTAGAAAGAGTATAAGTATGTGCAATATAAAGTATATGCAATATAAAATTAAAAATGTATTATTATTATTATAAGAGAATTATGACTAGTGCAAATATCAATAGCAGCAGGATGTATTGCAGTGAAATGAATAATAGAAATTTAAAGTTACATTAGTGCAAATAGGGTTCACAGTGTCCATGTAAAGGGACTAGTGTCGTATGTATGGGAGGGGGAATAATTGGGAGTTCAGCAGTCTTATGACGTGGGGGATGAAGCTGTTGTGGAACCTGGTTGTTCTGCATTTGAAGCGGCTGAACCTCTTGCCAGAGGGCAGCAGGGAGAACAGTCCATGGTTGGGGTGGGAGGGGTCCTTAGTGATTGACTGAGCCCTGGTCAGGCAGCGTCTGCAAGCAGTTTCATAAATGGAAGGAAGTGGCGTCCCGATGATTTTTTTTTCCACTGTCCTCACCACTCTCTCTACATGTTTCCAGTCTGAGGCGGTGCAGGGCCCAGACCAGACAGAGATGCAGGTGGTCAGTATACTCTCTATTGTCCCTCTGTAGAAAGTGGTGAGGATGGGAGGGGGGAGGTTTGCTCTTCTTATCTGACACAGAAAGTGCAGACACTGCTGTGCTCTCTTCACCAGAGCGGAGGTGTGGAGGGACCAGGTCAAAGTGTCTGTGCACCCCCAGAAAATTTGATGCTGCTGACCTGCAGCGCTGTTGATGAGGAGGGGGGGTGTGATTTGGCTGATTTTTTCTGAAGTCAATGACAATCTCTCGTGTTTTGTTAACATACAGGATTAGATTGTTTGTTTCACACCAGTCCACCAGGTGTTTCGCCTCCTCTCTGTAGGCCAGTCCATTATTGTCCCTGATGAGACCCACCACTGTCATCCGCATACTTAATGATGTGGTTTGTACGGAAGTTGGCACAGCAGTCATGGGTCATCAGGGTGAAGAGCAGTGGGCAGCGTATGCAGCCTTGGGGGGAACCGGTGCTGAGGGAGATGATGCTGGAGGAGTTTTTTCCAACCCTCACAGACTGGGGTCTTTCTGTGAGGAAATCCAGAAGCCAGTTATACAGGGGGGTGTTGAGTCCAAGGGGGGCCAGTTTGCTCACCAGCTGCTGAGGGATGATTGTGTTGAATGCTGAGCTGAAGTCCAGAAACAGCATCACATGTGGATGTTGTTCTTCTCCAGGTGTTTCAGGTTCAGGTGGAATGTGGAGGAGACGGCGTCCTTTGTGGAGCAGTTGGAGCAGTAAGCAAACTTTAGCGGATCAAAAGAAGGGGGGGAGTTTGGAGATGATGTGGTCCTTCACCAGCCTCTTGAAGCACTTCATGATGATGGGAGTAAGTGGGACAGGGCGGTAATCCTTGAGTGATGAAATTGTGGGGGATTTGGGCACTGGTATGATAGTGGCAGTCTTGAAACAGGATGGGACGACAGCATGGGTCAGTGAGGCGTTAAATGTGTCAGCCAGCCAGCTGGTCAGCACCCATCTCTGTATGTTATCAGAGCCTGGTGCTTTTTGTGTGTTCAGTCTTCAGCCCGTGCACTCAAAATAGGACTGTAATGCTGACACAGATCCTGCAGGCCAGACCCTCACCTGCTTCACAGTGAGTTTTCTTCTGGTGAACAGGGGCCTGTATGCAGGAAATAGCATTACAGAGAAATGGTCTGCTGCCTTGATGTTTGTGTAGGCTCTGTCTAGTATGTTTGAGCTTCTGGTTGCAAAGTTCACATACTGTTGGAAATGGGGGAGAACTGTCTTCGTGTTGGCCTGATTAAATGATGTATACATTATAAAGTCCCCAGCAACAATGAAGACACCCTCTGGATGTGTAGTTTGCAAGTCACTGATGGAGCGGTAGAGCACACTCAAAGCCTCCTTGGTGTTAGCATCTAACCTATCTAATCTAACCTAACCCATCTGTGTCATGGCTGACAGATGGAAAGGTAGCTGGACCATTCAGTATTCATGATGTCTCAAAGTCTCCCAAAGGCAATGACTGATGCCCAGAACTGGTCGTCTCTATTGGATCTTATATAGAATGTGTTTTTCAAACCTGTGAACAATTTATTCTTATTCATTTATTCAGATCTCACTCTTCTACTTTATTGCTGTACCTTCAGATCAGTGACAGCATCTCTCTTGGCTTTGATGAGATCAGTGATACGGTTCTTCTGTTCTTTGACCACGGCTGTGAGCTCCTGCACCAGTGAGCCCGATTTCTTCTCCCTCTGCTGGGACTGGCCGAGGGTCTCCTTGAGCCTCCACAGCTCTGCAGTCATCTGATCATAAGCCTCCTTTACCTATAGAAGCAGAGTGAAGATGTGGAACTGAATGCAAATTAGTTGAACATAGTGAAGCACTTTGGTTCAAGCATTACCTGACTCAACAATTTTATCAGCACTGTCAAATTCTGACAGAAAAGGTGACAGAGTAACGGATTAAAGAACTTTTTTTAAAGGTTTCCACTAGAGAATTCTTGGCTAGCAATCTGAATCCCAATCATGTCAAAGGTTGGAGAAGAAAAATTGTAGAAAATTGTGCAAGTGGTAGCAATCAAGACTAGATTATATTTTTGTGCAGAATGCATGATTGAAATCTGTAACCATAACGAGAAAGTGCAGACTGATTCAAATCCAATCCTTTTGTATAGCTTTCTTCCTGTGGCAATCACAGACTGTGTCCAGAGTCCAGAGTCAGATGACCTTAATTCAATCTCTGCTTTCACCATCAGGCTGGGAAAAAATCCACTAAATCTATCTAGATTGGGATCAATTCCAGTTCAATCATTTCACTTTTTACTGGACAGTAACAAATTATCACTTGGACTCTCCACAGATTGGAGAGTCAAATTTAGGACAACACTTCACTTGATTACAGGCCATCTGTATGGCATGCGTCCATTATTAGCAGACCTCAGAGAAACGAGCAGCCTCAATGGTTAGCGCCATGCGGAACTCGTCTTCCAGAGCAGCGTACTGTTTCCTGCCCTCTGCCAGTTTATCCTGCAGTTCCACCTCCCTGTGGTTGTGTCTCTGTTCCACTGATGCAACCTCTTTCGCCACTGCCTCACGGAAATCTGCCCCGCCAGGCTGCAACCGCAGTTCCAGCTGTTTTCTATAAAAAATAAAACAAATACAAATAAGGATGGTCAACCGGTCAGTCTGTCTAGTTATTATATTTAGCTTTTTGCTGTTTATTTATTATATGTTGCATTTTTTTATTACTGCACTATGCTCTTTGTTGATGTAACACCAGGAACACACCGCTTGTGAAATGCTGCAAAGCAGATTTGTGCCAATCGGGTGCCTGGCTATTCACACTACAGTCAGATGTGCATTTCTCTGCGCACAAAACAAACCTGCTTCTCTCCACTCTACAGCATGGCAAGTTGATATTAAGCACAGAGAACACATCTTTCAGTGATTCAAAATTAAAATCTTCCAGGTGTACCTGTGCTCTTGTTCCCTGGATGCCAGCAGCTCATGCATCTGCTGCAGTTTGTCTTTGTGCTGACACAGTGATGCTCTCTGGATGTCTAACTCTCTCTTCAGAGCTGCTGCCTTGTTCTCCAGCTCCTGGTGCCGCTTCATCTGAGGAGATCAGCATGTCTTATACCATGTTTTGCAACATATCGTAAGAGTTGAATGACCCGTCTCTGCTGAATCCTTTCATCTGGCTGTATTTATTCACTCTACAGGAGACTAAACTACTACATTGGTTAGGAATAATGATAGTGACATAGGGGGTTAACAGCATGATATTTTCGTATGTATATGACTAATAAAAATAAACTTGCTTTGATTTCCTGACTAAATGCACACTATCTGTATCAAAATGGCAATACAAGAGTTCTTAGGTATACTAAACCAAATATTGCACCTCCTCAGCCTGTTGGCGAGCCCTGAGTGCCTCTCCATGGGAGATGCTTTCCTCCAGTCTGCGCAGAGCAGTCTTGTGTTGCTCTTCACCGTTGCGGGCCTGCTCTAGCTGCTGGGTTAGGGACTGACACCTCCCCTCCAGCTCCTCAACACGAGTCTGCAGTTCAGAGCGCCCCGATCGCTCCCTTAGCAACAATTCTTTCATTCTGCATGGGGAGAAAACACGATAAGAGCAGCAGGAGTAATAACCTGAATGACTGGAAACTATCAAGGCAACCACTACCAATTTTTTAATGCCCTTGATTATCCCGTGTTTTATCTCCCACCGTTAAAAATGCGATATGAAACTTAAGAAATCTGACATTACAACATAGTAAAAATCTTAGAAATATAGTGAAAATGGCAGTAAAAAAATAACATTATACAAAAAGGCAGTCTGGTGAAAAAGAAAATTGAAAGAAAAAGCTTGAAGAATGCAGGACACACCGTAAAACTAAGAAAAACTGTACGACCACCTGCAGCGGCTCTCTCTTTGAATTAGCCATGAGTCATTTCACTGTAATCTGTCTCCTGATGATGAGCGAGGGACTCAACAGTAGCAACGTTGTTCAGAGTCATTAGAAAGTGACAGTTAAGATTGATTCATGTAATACATCTGACATATGCTTGTCACCAGGCTGCTAATTACAACCATAATGCAGATTTATCTAAGAATAGTGTGATGCAAGCAAGAACAGTGCACAGAATACACTTGGGTGTATTTGTGCAGTGTTACAGTCAAATGGTTCCATATAGGAATATTTAATTATAGGTAACTATACACTCTGGAATTTAAATATAAGGTATATACAGTAAGCAGAATGGGTGCACAGTAAGCCTGCACGATTCAGGGAAAAATATGAATCACAATTTTTTAGCATAGAATTGATATCATGATTCTCTGCCACAATTTTATTCTTATGAAGTGTAATTTTGCTGCACACATGAATCATGACAAAACCAAACAAATTGGCAGTACCAAACATATTATTTGGCACCTATAGCAAATTGCTCATCACCACAAGCCTGTAAACATAGAGGCTTCAATGAAGAGAAGAGAGAGCACTGCAGCGCTTGGGAGCGCTTTAAAACCTTTTTATACAGTCTCTGTTTAAAACTCACAGAAAAAGGTAGTAGCGTTTGTGATGCAGTCGGCTCGTAAAATTAAATGAGAATCAAAGTCTTTAAAAAAGACAGAAATTAAAAATCAATTAAATCTTGAACAGGGTGAATCGAGATTGTGATTTTATAATGATTAATCGTGCAGGCCTAGTGCACAGCTTAATGATCTTATACTAAACCGCTTTTTTATTGCAGAAAACTGCTGGCCTACTTTAAGCTTGTGGACAAATGGAGCCAAAATGTGTGCTTGATTTCATTTGATGCTACGGGAGAGTAAGAGTGAGGAATTTGTAATGGTGGGATTGATACTCATTGTTTAGGAATGAGACAGGCAGCGGGCACTGGTCTCAGATGAGCCAATACAAAAGATGAAAGGGCTGAAACAGATGAGAATCCATTATGCAGTTGACAACTGAAATCCACAGAGACCAGTTCAATTATCCCTTTTCATCATGACGTCTGCTTTAGAGCTACTGCACCGATGTGAATGTTTGTGTGCATACATGTGCATCTGTGTGTCCAACCAGTTTTCCTCTTACCTGTCGGTGGTGTGCAGGGCCATGCTTTGCAGGTCTTTTTCCTCGCTGACCTTCGTCTGCAGGCACTTTAGATCCTCTGTTAGTTTCCTCACAGCCTGCTCAGCCTTCCAACGCCTCTCCCTTTCCTGGTCACGCTCTTCCACAATAGTCTTGACACATGCACATAGACAAACACAAATACTTAAACAAAATTGAATGTTTTTTGAAGTATCAGTGAGTTCATGTAAAGAATATTGATAAAAATAAAGAGTGATCCACTGATTTTACACACCAAAGTGTCTTTACAGGTCTTTTGAACTGTTACTGCATATGTCAAAATAAGTTGTATAAAGCCTTTTGTGGCTCCAGGAAGAGCGACATGAAATCTGATACATTCACTTGAGTCTGGGGTGTGGAGTTACAAAGAAGTGAGCTTACTAGACTTCTGTAGCCCACTCCTCATCTCTGCTTTAGACTAGCGGCACAAGGCTGAAGGTTGGAGTTTGAATATACTCTTTATATAGGAAACAGGAAATATGGTGGCTGGTATATTACATGGGAATGGAAAATATGCTATTTCTACGTATGTATACTCTTAACGAGTGTTAATTTGTTTATAAGTGAACATAAGTCTAACACAGTGGTTCCCAAAGTGGGATTCAGGGACCCCCAGGGGTCCGGATGGTAGACTCCTAAGTGTTGTGTTATGATGTTTTGAAACTAAATAATAATAATAATAATAAAGTAACATGTATTAGATTATTGACTAGAGTTATCTCAAAACGTCTTTTGAAAAATGTTAATTTTATTGTTATAGTCTTTGTTTTGGGGTTACTTTTACAAGTGGTATCTATTATTCTGATCCTGTGTGCATGTTGGTGTGTAATGGTTGTGATTTAATTCAAAACAATACCTACAAACTTTTCACAGAAATATGGGTACAAACACCCATAGGATGTGTACTCCCCTCTTGTATAGAGGCATATTTTGTACCCTGTAGGTTTCCTCCTCCTCAGTGGACTTGGTTTTCACGTCGCTTGAGGCCTTAGAAGCTCTCACAGGTCCCCTTCTTAAGTCTTTACCCCCTGCAGTGCCATCCTTCCTCCTGAGCCCCTCAGCAGACTTTGAATTCCTCTGTTTACGATTCTCCTGATCGCTACACCTAAAACAAATCAAAAAAGGTATAGAACCAGCTGTAAAATTGATTATAAAAATCCCTCAAGCAAATCTTTGGCTCAATAAAGGTCAAAGCTGACAACTTGATCACTTTTACAGATTTTAAACAACCTTGAATTGAATTTGGAGCTAATATTTTAAAATCACCCTGCCTTAGATGAGGACAGATGGAAGCTTACTTAAGATAATACTGGGAAGATAATACTACTCATGGGAGTGAGATGACAGTTGTAATTTGTAACGGAAAGGAGTAAAGTTTACCATATCGCTCAGAGAAGAAAATGTATCATCGCCTTCCAGCTGAGAGGTAAAAGAATTGTGTTAATCATCAAGAAAGCTGATGATATTAGGTTGATGCATGCTGAACAAAATGGAAATATCCATTGCTGCATATTGTGTTTAATTATTATGAATGCAGACTTTGCCAAATACACCATGCGTGGAGCGATATATACATGGCTGTGTATATACCACCCCACGCCACCATAAAGAGACTGTTACAACCTGGCTTGAAGATGCACTCTCCAAGCCACAGGACTGTTTCAGCCAGACGGACTGGGACTTATTCGAACACCAGGAGCTGGAAATAGTCACAGGAACAGTACTGGACTACATCAAGTTCTGCATTGCAAATGTGACTGTGGACAAAATTATTCAGGTTTTCCGTAACCAGAAACCCTGGATGACCAGCCATGTCCGTACACTCCTCAGAGCCCGTGACGCTGCCTTCAGGTCAGACGAACCAAGCAGCCCTGCTCGAGCTGACCTGAAAAGTGGAATTAAAAGAGCCAAAGCGGACCACAAGAGGAGCATAGAGTCCCACCTGTCCAGCAACAACACAGGGGAGGTGTGGCGGGGCATACAAGACATTACCAACTACAGAGGCTGTGGTGCAACATCATGGGACCCGAGTGCGAAGTTGGCAGAAGCGCTGAATTGCTTCTTTGCTCGCTTTGAGTCATCACACCAGCACCACTTACAGTAGGTCACTCATTTAACAAAATCAGGGAGTACACATGTCAACATGAGGGGAAAACAAGTTATTTTCATTACAGAGCAGTTAACATGACAACTAAAACTTTTTTTTTGTTCACCTGTCTGATCTCCGGCCCCTGGTCCTCTTGGGGGTCGTCCTCTGTGTTGTGCTATTACGTTGTTTGGGGATCCCCGTGAGCCTCCTGTTTTCCTTCCCGCTGTCACACTCACTCTCTGACGTGCGATCTGTGTCCCTCTTGGCTTTCTGTACTGGGACCCCTGAATGAGTAGAGCTACTGGATCTGTCAACCGCAGGGGCCTGAGTACATATTGCAGAAATAATTATAATATGTGATGGGAAAAAATAAAAACAGTCTAAATGTTTGGGTGAATGCAAACTAAATTATAAATGACTAAAACCTAGGGTATGTTTGACAGGCATAACAGCAACATGAAATGGAACACAAACAAGTGTAAATCTAATTCAAATAAAAGGAATTCAGTTAAAGAAATAATATATGTGGTATCAAAGCTGGGATGCTGCTCTGAGACCATGAATATTTAATCTAGAACTGATAAATTAAGCATCATCAACAGGCTTCTTTAGAGACAAATGTTCTCTTAAATCTGAAAATGATGAAATACTCCAGTTTTTTATATTTTATGCAATATTCATAACCTATTTTGTAAAAAAAAAAGGACCATTCGCTATACAGACTATGTCAATATGTTTATCTCTTTGCCTGCTGTATACCTCGTACAAATACTTCCTTATCATGAATTGATGGCTTTCAGCAGAGTGAAATAAACACCTTCTGGATAAGTTGGGACACCTGGTGCTCCAGTTTCCTGATGCGTTGTTCATTAACTGGGTCTGCTGGATCGGACACCGTAGAGCGAATCTGTGCAACTGGATCTGTGATTGCTTCGGAGGCAATCCGCTTTCGAAACTGGGTCAGCACCTCATCAATGCGGGGTGTAGTGAGAGTGACATCCTCTCTTACCTGCAATGGAAACTTAAATGTGCTACTTTTATCCATTTGGGTGTGGTACACTGCAGCTGTTTTTTCTTAAAGACAAAGATTGCCTTCTGGGGCAATAAGTGTATAAAGTAAGTTATTGGTAAAGAGATCAGCCTCCCTAATATTCACCACCCTGGTATAAATCCACAAAATTAAATAATATTCCAGCATTAAAGTGACTACTGGGGATCTGCTATTTACAACTTGGGCTACAGGGTGACACAGTGGATCAATTAGTTCATCACTATCAATTCACAGCATGATGGTATAGTTAATTAAGTCTCCTAAATCTTTTTCTTGTTAACACTTTGGGAAAGTGAAAGACAGGCTTGGCAATGAAAAATCACACAATTTTTTGTTACATTGTAATTATATTTGGTCATAGATTTATGCATACAGTAGACAGTCTGTTCTGAACTTAGCAACATAGCATTTTGTACTATGCATCCTGGGCTTTTCATATCAGGTATACAAAAGCCACAATCAAAAGTCAAATTTGTGAGGATGTCTTAGCATGTCCTATTTTATTGTGGTATATACAGTGAGGAAAATAAGTATTTGAACACCCTGCTATTTTGCAAGTTCTCCCACTTAGAAATCATGGAGGGGTCTGAAATTGTCATCGTAGGTGCATGTCCACTGTGAGAGACATAATCTAAAAACAAAATCCAGAAATCACAATATATGATTTTTTAACTATTTATTTGTATGATACAGCTGCAAATAAGTATTTAAACAACTTAGAAAATCAATGTTAATATTTGGTACAGTAGCCTTTGTTTGCAATTACAGAGGTCAAACGTTTCCTGTAGTTTTTTACCAGGTTTGACACACTGCAGAAGGGATTTTGGCCCACTCCTCCACACAGATCTTCTCTAGATCAGTCAGGTTTCTGGGCTGTTGCTGAGAAACACGGAGTTTGAGCTCCCTCCAAAGATTCTCTATTGGGTTTAGGTCTGGAGACTGGCTAGGCCACGCCAGAACCTTGATATGCTTCTTACAGAACCACTCCTTGGTTATCCTGGCTGTGTGCTTCGGGTCATTGTCATGTTGGAAGACCCAGCCTCGACCCATCTTCAATGCTCTAACTGAGGGAAGGAGGTTGTTCCCCAAAATCTTGCAATACATGGCCCCGGTCATCCTCTCCTTAATACCGTGCAGTCGCCCTGTCCCATGTGCAGAAAAACCCCCCAAAGCATGATGCTACCCCCCCATGCTTCACAGTAGGGGTGTTCTTGGGATGGTACTCATCATTCTTCTTCCTCCAAACACGGTTAGTGGAATTATGACCAAAAAGTTCTATTTTGGTCTCATCTGACCACATGACTTTCTCCCGTGACTCCTCTGGATCATCCAAATGGTCATTGGCAAACTTAAGACGGGCCTTGACATGTGCCGATTTAAGCACCTTCCGTGTCATGCATGATTTAAAATGACCATGACCTCAAACAGGTGCATCTAATTTAGGATAATAAATGGAGTGGAGATGGACATTTTGAAGGCAGACTAACAGGTCTTTGAAGGTCAGAATTCTAGCTGATAGACAGGTGTTCAAATAATTATTTGCTGCTGTATCATACAAATAAATAGTTAAACAAATCATACATTGTGATTTCTGGATTTTTTTTGGGGGGGGGGATTATTGCTCTCACAGTGGACATGCACCTACGATGACAATTTCAGACCCCTCCATGATTTCTAAGTGGGAGAACTTGCCAAAATATAATATATTCATGTACACATATTCATATACACACACACACACATATATATATACACACGCACACACACACACTATATCCCTTGTAAGGAATTTGGGTCAAATTGACCCAATTCAAATTCTTACAAGAAGAAAAATGGTACAAGTTAAATTTTTTCTACCTGAAAATCATTGGCCTTACCTTATTTTCTGTAATAAACATGTATTCCTGACTCAATTCAGAAAATTATTCTGGATATGTTGTTTCCATAGTGGATTTTTAACATGAATTATAACCTATAAATTATGACAAAAAATGAACCACACTACCATTTTTAATTGTGGAAGTGAATCTTTTAAACGTTATCTCAATTGTTTGAAATTGAGATAAAGACAATATTTGTTAATAGATTATGAAGTAAAATTTTATTTCAGTAGCCAAAGTTCCTGCTCGACACCCTACAATTCTCCATGTCTCTCTCTCTCTCTCTCTCACCCCCAACCGGTCAAGGCATATGACCTCCCACCCTGAGCCATGGTTCTGCTCGAGGTTTTCCTTGCCTCTGTCGCCTAGTGCTTGCTCTTGGTGAATTGTTGGGTTTCTGTAAATAACATCACAGAGTACGGTCTAGACCTGCTCTTTATGGAAAGCGCAATGAGATAACTGTTGTTGTGATTTAGCGCTATATAAATAAATTTTATTGAATTTCAGAATTGTTTTTAAAACCCAAGGGACCCAAGGGATACGAGAGGGTCCAGAAAGTGAAGACGACACACACACACACACGCACACGCACGCACGCACACACACAAACTACCGCTTCATTGTGACTGGTATCCGAGGAAAGCAGGAGGTCCACATAGTCCTCCAGACCGGGGATATCGCATGGACTCCCTAGACCTAGCTGTGATGGATTTCCCAGCCGGTCCAGACCATCCAGAGCAGATATCTGTGGCAACGACTGCATAACAATTTCCCTGTAACCTGCAGCAGGACAGACACACATATACATGAATGCCATTATTCAGTATTGTCTCATTAGTAGTATATTGCTTGGCTAAAACATCAGGTGTTGTGGTGGTTATGTCGCCCAAAATTAAATAATTTATATCTCTTCAGTATGTTCTATCCTTATGCACTATTGATGCAACTCACTTAATGAAAATTAAATACACATACGCATTGATAGCAAAGGTTGGAAGACTGCATTGAGTTTGCCCTCATGGATTTAAAACATGCTTTTAACAGCTACTGCTGTGAATTAATCATGAGCAGGAAGATATGGATAATGGGTGCAATCCGTAACTTAAAATAAAACACTGGAAAAGTTTTAACACTAAAATAACTGCAGTCAATTCAATTATGTAACAAAACAGACATAAGACGTAAAGAGAGCCAAGTAGGACACAGTCATCCCTAGCAGTGGCTGTCCATTTGACTATCACTGATTGTCTCTGTGCTTTCATTCATACAACACAGGGGAGAGTTATGAGTCAGTTATGCTGCTAAAGCTAGCATTTATCCTCTGGATAAGTGAAAGATGCCTCAAAAACAACAGAGAAAAAAAGAAGTCACCCATTTAGAGCACATACTGATGATGTACTGTATAGTAATGTATATTATTACACTTACATGTCCAACAAGTATAAGCTTTCCTTTATACTCAGTTATCACTCTATTCAATATAACTCAGTAAATCTTACCTTCATGATTGTTTTAGCGTTAAAACTGTTTTAGAGAGTGTTAATTCCGCAGGCTGTGGTTTGTGGTGTTGTTGAATTGAGAGGTGTAGTCTACCTTCATTGAAATGTGGTGGACAGAATGGCAAAATATAAAGCCTAAAGGATCCATAGGACTATGAAGTTGAATCAACATGTCTTCAACAAAAACTGAGCAACCTCACCTTCATAAAGGTAAGGTTTTATGCAGGTCTGTTTTTTTTAGACATTTTATTACATTCTTTAGGCAGATGCTTTTGTCCAAAGTAACTTACAATAAATGTAATCAAAACCAGATGTCTTCTAAAATTGTAAATACATCCCTCCCAAACAAACAACAACAAGCTTATTTAGTGGTTTTTTTGCAGTGCTAGCTTGGGTGTTGAGTTGCAGTGTAAAAAGGTGGGTTTTCAGTGTTCAGCAGAAAACTAGATTGGGTTTTATTAAGCTAGATGTACCCTGAGGTAAAGTTAAGTGTATATAGTCTGTAGCATACACACAACTAAATTCAGAGACAGTCTCTGCATTTGAAATTTCACTTTAAGTTCTTCTGACTAAACCATGTCTTTTTTTTTTTTTTTTTTTAATTTTTGATAAAGTATATATGTCAAAGGCCAGTATTTACAGGTAATATATCTGTCCAAGTACTAGTTACAACTGTACTCATAACATTTTCATGTCTTACCTGGTGACCTACACACAGGGTTGTCCCTGCCATCCTGGCTCAAAGTGACCTCTCTTAAACTTTGCAATCCCAGCAGGCACTGCAGGAGATGATCAATGTTGTCCAGGTGGTTACTAAGGAGACTAAGGTGCTTCAGCTTGTATCCCGCACCATGAAGATACAACAAGCCTAATGAGGATATCAGGAATAAAAAGAAATGAAACACCAATCACTTGGTAGTGTTTTTGTTTAAATTTAGAAAAAGGTTTGTTCAGTTGGTGTTCAACTCACCAGTGAGGTTGTTTATCTGATTGTAGGACACGTTTAATCTTGTTAGGTTAACAAGGCCATTCAGTCCTTAGGTAAAAGGAAGGGACATTAACAACTGAGTGAGACATTAACAACTTTATTACACAGCTCAAAGAGTGTGTAATAAAGAATTATTACTTGAAGAACACCAACAAAGCTGAAACATGTATCCGTGAGAGTAAAATGGTGACTAAGGACTCACCTTCAACCTTGGTGATTAAGTTACATGATAAATTTAAAGTCCTTAGGGAAGTGAGGGAACTTAGACCTTCAATCTTAGAAATGCAATTGGAGGAAAGGTCTAAGTGCCGTAGGTGCCAAGCTGAGGTCAGGCCCTCGATCCTTGGGATGTGATTGCAGTGCAGATTGAGTGATGTTACAGTGGGACGCAGGGGGACATCTAGCAAACTAGACACAAAGCAACAAGGTAAAACAACAGATCCACCATGGAAGAAAAAACTTTGATTTCGTGCTGACCAATTGGCTGTGCATGAAATGTTTTCTTAAATTTGCAGCAACAACCCCTTTTTTCCTTCAGTTAATCAATTTTTTTAGTCTATGAAAGGTCCCAAAAAGTGTGAAAAATGCCTACCAGAGTTCAAGGTAACGTCTTCCAAAGTCTTGTTTTGTCTGATCAACAGCCCCCAACCAAAACAATATATTAAGTTTACATGTACTTTATATAAAACACAGAAAAGCAGCCTATCCTCACATTAAACTAGTAAATATTTGTCAATTTGACTGATTAACTTTCTGGTGTTTCAGTTCAAAAACCTTTTAACATTTTAAAACAGTGGTTCCTAACCTTAGGATTGTGGGCCTTAATATGGACATGAACTATGTGCAGCACTTCAACCAAAGCGTTATTTCTCTATCTCAGAGTGAAGGTAAAGTATCAGAGCTGAACCCATTAGTAGATCGACAGCATGATAATCTACACATTTTTTGATAATTAATAAAATGAAGCAAAGATGCCAAACACTCTCTGCTTCCAGTTTCTTAGTTGTGAGGATTTGCTGCTGTTTTTTGAATCATGTTATAGTAAACTGAATATTTGGGGTTTTGATATATATTTGGGGTTTGTTCTGACAATCAGTCAGAACAAACAATATTAAGATGTCATTTTAGGTTTTCAGGAATTGGACGAGGAGGACTTCTCATCAGTGGTGGAATGTAACCAAGTGTCTTAACTTAATTAAACTTAAGCACCGTTAACGAGGTACTACGAGGTACACACTTCATTTCAAACTACGTTCACATTTTACTTCACTAAATTTCAGAGGGAAATAATACTTCGTAATGTCTAACGGTTAACGTTACAGTTATAGTTACTAGTCACTTTGCAAAGTAGATTTTACATACAAACATATGATGTTATAAAAGGTGACATTGCTAATGATTAAACCAACAGTTTAACGTTAAAACAAGCTTAGCCCGTTAAAAAAAGCTTAGCCCGTTACAATTCTGTGTTTTGCACATTAATGCATTAGTTATGATCTAATAATACAGCATAACATGCAAAAGTATTCCATTGCATAATGAGTAACGTAACGTTTACTATCTTAAGTGAATTTAGCTCATAATATTTTACCTTTTAGTATTTTAAAAGAAATTAATTCAACGTTTAACGTCAATACAAGTCGAGGCACACGTTTCTATCGAACAAAGCCACAAAAAGCTGTGATTAGTTTACGTTACCTTGTTATATTCTTGTCAATAAGACTCAGCTCCTTGTCTCCCATAACGACGACATTCAACTAGCTAGCGTTAGCCTTTATTTACACATTTGTACTGTAGACCGCGTAACGTAGCGTTAGCTAAACCGTAGCAGAGTAGCAAAAGTTTACTAGCTAGCAAACGAGCTCAGGAGGGAAACTCATAACGAGCAGTTTACAAACAACAGTTACAAAAATTAGAACAGCCAACATGTGTTGTGGTGTCTTTTCTAATAACCAACGCAGCATTCGTGAGTTGTTTAAAACATTTGTTGTTGTTTTTAGCCTCTCCTCTATCGAGATAATGGGGTTGTTGAACTGGAGGTTTAACCATGGGTTGAATTAGCCGCTTCTATCGGTCTTCCTGTTTACATGACGTAGTTAACGGTAACATCCGGGAACATCCTCCGCCTACCGGTGGCCAGGTCAACGCAGAGGTCAAGGACTCCAACCCGACCAGTGACGATTACCTGCATGTCTTCCCCTTCTCTCTCCCCTTTCTCATCTAATTGTCCTGTCAAAAGGTAGAAAAAGCAAAAAAATAATCTTAAAAAAATAAATAATAATAATTCCTCCGCCTACCGAAGACACCCAGGCTGTTTTAGATAATCGCTTTTACAATCTATGGATAAACACAGACTATATTAAATAAATATATGTCATATATTTTAGACAATGTATGTAATGCAGTTTTATTTGATGTTAAATTAATGAATACATAAATTATTAAATATGCCTATGAAATACATCCTAAAACCACTGCAGAAGAGTGTGACACACCTCACAAATATTTAACACATATTTGTTATGCACACAAACAAATTGCATTCCGTATAGTGTGACTGTAAAACAGTCAAAGTGAAATAATCAACTTTAACCACTGAGAACAAAGAGTCCTATGTTTTTTCTGCAATCCAGTATATATCAATAAAAATGTGAAAATCTATTAAACAGGTGTTAGTTAAAGGATCAGGATTATTATAAAGTAATCCACAGAATGCAACTCTCCCGTTTATGGCGTGTTCATTGACTTTTGAAAAAGACATTTGACTTTGAAAAATTAATCAGCATCATCAAGAGCACCTACTGTATGGAATGCAACATCAAGTTCTTCATAAGGATGTCCACCAAAGAACTTGGTCCTGACTGGCTATAGGAATGGTTGCGCTCCACCGTCTTTTTCCTTCTCTGCATAAATTAGATCATGAACCAAGTAACTAACAACAAGAGAACCATCATACATTGGAGCCTATAACACCCTAGGGAATCTTGATTTTACTGATGATATTGCACTACTTGCACACACTAGGGGAACAACTTAAGAGCAACACATCCAAAACAAAAGTCATAACAATCAAGAACAATGCACCATTAATCACAGATCATAACCAACTAGAGGAGGTAGACAGCTTTACATACCTTGGGAGCATAATGACTGTGGATGAACAGATGACAATGTCAAGGCCAGAATAGGAAAGGCAAGAACAGCATTCATTATCCTAAATAAAAACGTCTGCATGGATAGGCCACACAATTAGAAAACAAAATAAACAAATCACCAAGCAGGCACTAACATGGAGCCCCCAAGGCAAGAGAAAGGGACAAAGACTTACAACAACCTGGAGGAGAAGTACAGAACAAGCAATTAAGGCTGAGGAACAGTCATGGCAGCAACTGGATCGCAAGGAACAAGACCAGAGAGGATGGAGGGCTTGGGCAATATAAAGGCCTTAGTAAGTAAGTATATCATTAAGCTTGCTTCCTTTCAGATATATTATATAAAACCTCCTACCTTAGCTCTATCTTTGACTTTGAAAACGAAGCTTGCTGTGAGTTGTGCATCCTCGCTCAAGTATGGCTAATCACAGATGTATTATAAAGATCCTGACCTCTGTTATTCTCATAATTCATCCAGCAGCTACAAACCAGTGATTAATTCAGCTCATCCCACACTGAACATTGTCCATATTTGAGGAGCTGCATGACTGATCATTGTACTCACTGGCTGCTCGCCAGCAATGATAAAACCAATTATACCTGCAAACCTGTCAATGGCCCTCCTTAACCTGTGAAAATGCTGATCTGGTGCTAATGAAGTGAGTGAATTAGAAATGCCATCTGCCGCTGCCTTCCCACCCCTTATTGCTCAGAAGTTGTAGTTTTCAAGGTCACTGTTAAAAGATGAATATTCTCATAGCCAATTACAGAATATAACTAATGTGTAGGAATGCTCTAATTAAACTTAAGAGGAGGCTTTGTAAATTTAGCTTTATCCTGTGGCTCATGGTTTCGCTAAAGGAAAGGTCAGAGGATCACCAAAGTCAACAGGATTTATCTTCTGTGAATCGTAAATGACTGAACAAAATGTAATGACAGCAATCAAATAGTTGTTGAGATATTTTCGTCTGCAGAGACCGTCACAGCTTAATTACCTTGGTTACAGTGTAGTGTGTACTAAGTTAGGGACTGATGTGCTGGATTTATAGTTGCAAGGTACGATATGAGGGATTTCTACGTCTTATTAAATCATAGAAAAACCTATTACCCAATAGTTATTTCCGTCTGGACTAAAGTGGTGGACCTACAGACAGACAGGCTCAAAGTAATGTTTCTTCCAACGCTAAAATGTTTTGAGGCTGGAGGAAAAAGTTAACTTTACATTTAGTTATGTAGGAACTTTCCAATGCTGCTTCTCATGTCATACTAGGTTAGTACAAAAGATTGTTGAAGTTATTTTGCATGCTGCAAAAATAGAGTTTTGTAACTGGCAGAACCCACACAAACACACACACACACACACACACACACACACACACACACTTTTCCCTCCATTTTGTGTGTGGAAATGAAAGCCACAACACAAACTGCTTGTTTTCTTCTTTTATGGGGAGTAATGGGTTTATTTAAAAAATAAAAAAAAAAAAATGTTATCATCCATAGCTGTAGCTATCCATAGTGGTAACAGATGCAATGAATAAAAATGATCCATAATAGCCACATTTTTAACATGCAGATAGTAAAAAATAGCCTATTCTAATCTTTTGTTTACCATAAACAAAACATAACTCAAAATGCATTTTCAAACGACAAACATGATATGCATACACAACACTGTGTGGAAACATTGTGAATAAATTACATACTATGTACATTTCAGCAAAAATGTAAGTCATCACATAATTATCAAGTGTTACATTCATTCACATGTAGCTCTCTGCCAGCGTCAACGCTCTTCACAGTTTTCAATGCACAGAAACAGAACAAACATTACAGCAAAAGAGGGAGTTTCATGGTTCATGTGATCGATGAATGTTACCGTATTTCTATGCACGATACAGACCATAATATATTAAGCACACAATATATTGTCCTGTTTTTTCAGAAGGGCAATCAGCTTGAAGGGAAATTATTGATTGCTCTTTGCAGTTGATCTTGCAGTAGTCTGGAGAATATTGATAACCAGCATTTCAATAAAGTACACAGGAGTGTCATGTTCTAATGAGGCAAACAAGCAAAAAAACAAGTTTGAAAAACTCTTCCTCTGCTGTCAGCCACTCCTGTCGTTGCTTTCCTTTAATTTCAAATACATCTTTTTGATCAAAAAGGTTTTGCTGGTATCTGTCCTCCCATCTTCTTATATTGTAGCCTCCCACCAACCTAAAATAAGACAGACAGCAGTGAAAAATTATCATTACCTGTCCTTCAGAGTAAACCTGTGTATAAAAATAAAAAGGGCTACATTATAATGTGCTTTATCTGAAAGATGTCGCTGTCAGGTAAAAAAGAGGAGGTGTAGGAGCTGCGACTAACATCAAAATAAACTAATGCTTCTGATTATACCTGCAACCTCTGAGATATCCACCTGAGGACAAATTGTTCATTATGCCATCATCTTAATGATCCATCATGTTCAGAGCCGCTGAGAAAGATTTCCCTTATCGGGCACTTGCGGACAGTAGAGACGAAATGTCAGCCAGGATGCAAATTAAATCTCAAAGCTATTTTTTTATACAAAGTAAATTAGGGGAAAAGTGCAGATGAGATAGAGTTGTATCTCTGCGCCTGTTCAGACCGTCATCAGTAGTAACTGCAGAGAAACTGCCTTTCATTACACTCCCAGATACAGAGAATGAGAATGCCAATAATAATAATAATTTTCTTTTAAGTAGAGATTAAATACTGACCTTACTCAGTTGTCAATGTCCGATATGTGATTCTCTATCTGCAATTAAAGAAAAGGAAAATGGAGACATCAGTGAGATGGACATACATTCTTATAACTGGTAATCAATTTAAATGAAACAAGGAATTTGTGTTTTCATTAAACTTGTATGTTTGTCGTTTGAAATGCCACATGGATTTTTATTTTTTATTTTTTTTTTAAATGGGAGGTAACCATGGCAAAATATATCAGAATAAAAATAATTAAAAACTGCTTTTGAGGTTACTAAAAAGTCTGCTTGATTTTATGATTTACACTATATATATATATATATATATAAAAAATGTCCCAGAATTGTACTCACTGATGGTAAAATGTAAATAAAAAAACAGTGCTGTCATTCGGTCGCGCTCCACTTTATTCCTATGGGTGACGTTAAGCGACTTCAACGCGCCCACAAAGCATCCCGGGAAGGCAGTGCTTTTCCAAAAATACTCATCTATATGCAAATGAGTCTGTTGAACGCGATGCGACTATCCAATAGAAGTAGATATGAAATGAAGACAGATTCAGCAACTGTATAGCCTATTTCTCACTTAATGTTTTCAGAAACATCTTCCGGTGAACTATTTTTTAAAATACTGTATTCCGAACAAGTCGTTTTGAAATTTGTAAGTAACAGACCCACATGACGTTTTTGTCTAATCAACTGCCGGGATCAGGGCGTGGAGCATCAACCACGGATGTATTATGTCGCGACACCACGTTTTGTCGTGTTGCCAAGGTGGATCTGCACTGTAACTTAGGAGACAACATAAGGCTCCGAGACGCCAACCAGACTGGACAGGAATTTCAAAAACGGCCACAATGGCAGCTCGTTTGGAATATGATCTCGTTTTTTCACAAAAATATTTCACTGAAACGTGTTTCTGAAAACATTTTAAGCAAGAAATAGGCCATGCAGTTGCTGAATCTGTCTTCATTTCAAATCGACAAAGGTCAGTTTAAAAGATTTTCTGCAGAATTGTAGAGGCGTTCATAACGATCATCCCGCTCGTCATTTCCTGGCTAGCATTTCGCCAATCAGATTGGTCATTGATTCTGACTGCCCGCCTTCTGATTTAACACATCAAATCAGCCGGCCAATAATCGGGTTGGCGTATCAGCGCTTTTACACCGAGCTGGTGCAACTTAGTGCTGGAGTCTCCACTGGTTGCCTGGCAACTGCTCAGAAGCAACAATTAGTCCAGCATTGTTTATACACATCTGTTTTTATGCAGAGTAGACAAACAAGATAAACATGTTAATTACTGAGCTTCAGAACTGTTGGTAGCTTTAGACAGAGCCATCCTAGCACACACACACACACACACACACACACACACACACACACACACACACACACACACACACACACACACACACACACACACACACACACACACACACACACACACACACACACACACACACACACACACACACACACACACACACACACACACACACACACACACACACACACACACACACACACACACACACACACACACACACCATTTCATTAGTTCCTTCATCTTCAAAGTTCTCTTCACCGCCGTCTGTCATCTCCCCCGCCTCCACCTCGGCTGTCCTCTCTGCCTCCTCTCCACAAGAGTGGTCTGCTGGGTCACCATGGAGACACACACACATCTCCTCTTGTTTCCTCTGCATGTCTGGGAAAAGAGAGACTGGCAGTTAACATCAGAGCATAAATCAATTTATCTTATTTTTTACAAATAGAATTATCTTTCTTTCAGACAAGCCACTTTATAAAGCTTTAATATTTTCTGTCTCAAGTTTCCCTGTGTGTGTGTCTTTTTTTCTCCCACATGTATGCTGTATATGCATGCTCCTGCAGCAGACCCTCCCCCACCCTCCCTCAAATCTTACCGCTGTCAAAGCGGTGTTGCCTGTCAATCTTCTCCAGTCTTCCCAGCAGTGAGTCAATCTTGGTCTTGATCTGTGACAGCTCCTTCTTGATTGTGAGGAGCTGGTCTGTCTTCACTGTGAGCATCAGTAATAAAGTTAAAAAGCATAAT
Organism: Etheostoma perlongum; assembly: GCA_026937815.1. NCBI lineage: Eukaryota > Metazoa > Chordata > Actinopteri > Perciformes > Percidae > Etheostoma > Etheostoma perlongum. The sequence continues at coordinate 13,398,206 of CM049382.1, read as the reverse complement.
GTGATGTTTGACAAGGAGAAAGACATGGTTGCAACAGCTACTGCACTGATCATACATGTCTTATGTCTCAGCCAGTGTAGTTACCAGAAATGTTGCTATGGCACAGTCAGTAAATGGGTGCACGAATGGAAGCCAAAGTTTATGATATAATTTACTGTACTGAATTATGTGGAGAATGATGATTAGTATGTTTGAGAGTATGAGCAGTGGAGAGGCAGCTGTTGAACAATTAAGGAAACTACATTTTCATAGAATCTGGATCTTATTTTGACATATTTACTACACATATCAGTACTGTAATAAAAACACTTGTCTAACCAACTTAAAAGAAATATTTTCACATTCTTTGTAAATATGCTTATTCACTTTCTGGATAACAGATTTGGTGGGTGCTGATAGGTCGATAGGGTTACCTACAGACAGAGCCAGACTGGCTGTTTCCATATTTCGAGTCTTTGTGCTAAGCTAAGATAACCGGCTGCAACCTTATATTTAACAGACACATATGAGAATGAGATCAATCTTCTCATCTTCCTCTCTGTGAGAAAGCAAATAAGCAAATTTCCCAAAATGGCTAACTATTGTATGGTATTTTTGGATCACTTGGGGCAGCACAACAAGCTGTACTAGAGTTTAGATTCTCTGCCCGAGCCCAAACTTCACCCGGCCCGAGGATAGCGGCCCTTGATCAAGCAATTGTGTTTTTTTTTTTAATCATTACTTTATTAGTCTAATTGGGTGGGGAGAAAGCTATGCCTCTCCAGCTTCTCCCATACCTCTGGGTATGTCCCGCACGCAAAATTATGAATCCCACTATGGCCACGCCAAGACCCGCTCTACGAAGCAGCGTGATTAGTAGGGGTTCGGCATTTCACCTTGAGTGGTAAGATTGTTTCAGATAACTCAAGAGTCCTTTAGCAGGAGATATGGTCTCTCCTATATCCAGCGCGTTGTCGGCCAGTGCATTGGCATGTAGACTGTGGCGTCTGTAGCCTATTAATTAGGTGATCGAGACAAGAAAATGTCCTATATGGTTCCTGCCTTGATCTGTTACCCACACTATTTGGCTGAGGGAGCTAGGGTCGAGGTTTGTATTTACATTTCTTCATTCAGATTCATGGGTTCAAACAAGCCACACCTTTTACACAACACAGATATTTGAACCATTTTTATTATAAAATATTAATTAGATTAGTTTTCTTACTGAGAATGCTAAAAATAAGTTAGACAGGAGAAGAAACAGTCTGAATGAGTAGTCTGGTTTTAAACAAACCTCAAGGTTAGCCAAACTTCTTGGGAAGATGAAACAAAAGGGAACAGTAGAACTATTACCCAAACTTGATGTTGTAGAAAGAAACACCCATCATTGACTAAAGCCAAAGAGAAACTAAGTCCATTAACAAACTTTTCCTGGTTCAACTTTTCAAATTTCTCATGTGTAATAATGTATTATTACCAACAATTTAGGTAGCTCACCCGTGATATGTCGGCTTTTACAACCTGTCTCGATCTGAAACAATTAGTCGAGTCACTGAGTATCACACTTTTAGTTAGGCAGCAACAATTTTGTTAATTGTTTAATATTAAGTCTAGGTTGTATTTCAAGAAAAAATTCCAAAGATTCACTTGTTCCAGCTTTTAAAATGTGAAGATTTGTTGCTTTATTTGTGTCCCATGACTGCAAACTAAAATCCTTTTTGGAGGTTAATTGGACAAAACAAGACATGAAGACTTAACGTTGGACTCAGGTGACTACTGTTTAGGTTTTTGGTATTTTGACTATTTCTGGACATTTTACAGAACATGTCTAACTGCTCATGTATTTTACCCTGCCATTAAAGCAATTTTGCCATGTTTCCAGATCTCATCAATGACTTCTTATCACAATCCAGAAATGATACGCAAACCTACAAAAAGAAGACCTAAGTTGCCATAAACTGAAATGTAAAAAGTAAATTATAAGAGCAAAAAGGGACATACGTTTAGGGACTGTGATGGAGCCGACATTGAACGTTCGGGAGGAGGAAGAGGAGGAGGAGGAGGAGGAGGAGCAGGTCCGGACTGGAAGGGAGGATTTGGCTCTGCGTGTGGACGGGACAACTAGCCGCGAACGTTTGATGGGGATTACAGCACGGGTCGCAGGCACAACACGACCGTGGTACTCAAAGAGTCTGAAGACACATGAAAAAATAAATGTTACAAAAGTTATTACAATGCAAAAATGTATTTTCTTCTTCTTTCTTGAGCATTGAACAGCAAAGTATGTCATCAAGCCAGTGTTTTCTGGAATGACTTGGGTCTGTAATATTGAGCAACAAGAAACACTTAGGGCCTAATAGATATGCTGCAAAAGATGTTTGAATGACGGAGGTACATACTGAACAACGCCAAGGCCATTCAATGAAATCCTTGCCTAGGACGCATCAAATTGCCAAAATAGCAATAATGACTCAAAGCTGAAGGATTCAACTCTCAGGGATATTGCAAAGTAGAAGAAGTAAACAAACCAATGAAAATGTCAGAAGGAAGATACATTCTCTGGCTTGCCAGCGCAAATGACCAGCCTGGGGACTATCTGACATTCAGCACTCGCCTATACGGATAAAGGCATCATTAGTATGCCCAATGGAGAGGAATAAAAAACCTCCCCAATATGACATTCATTATGCCTATGATAATATAGTTACTTTGCCTCAGATGGAAATGGGGCAAATCTTCTCAAAACTCATCTTAATGTAAGTATCTGACTCTGAAATAGGGAGAAAGGAGGGTGAATACTGAAGGGCAAAATATAAAGGAAAAAATTACTTTAAAAAATTAATATTAAAGAATTAAAAATGTCAAATTAGTTTTTTATTTTGATGTTATTTACCGCCAGAAAATCCTTTTTACATACCTGCTGTAGAAATCGTCTCTGTAGTAGTCATAGTCAAACTCGTAGCCACTGTGAAGATGAAACAGACTGTGTTCACTTTTCTGTTAGTGTTAAGTGTGTGTGTGTGTGTGTGTGTGTATCAGCAACCATGTATCCAGTGTTCCAAAAGCACATTCTGTTTACTAATCTGATATTTTAAAAAACTAATTGAGAAAACATTAGAGAACCCTTTTGAAATTATGTAAGCACATAATGTAATCTGAAAACTGCTCCCCTGGTTACAAAACAAAACAATGCAACTGATCTCAGCTGGTATTCTGTCTACAATGGAAATTTCTGATCTCAAACTTTTGACCGGTTGTGTGTGTGTGTGTGTGTGTGTGTGTGTGTGTGTGTGTGTGTGTGTGTGTGTGTGTGTGTGTGTGTGTTCAGGGAAGAAACAAAATCCTGACACAAAGACTAAAAACACTAACAGGAAAGATTAAGAGTAAATTAAAACAGCTAGACTGGCTCTGTTGAACGGTAACAAAAGTTGCCAACCAACACCTCTAAAGGTCACCAATTAACATGTTATATGTGTTTAGTTTAATTCATACAAAAAATAAGTGTAAAAACAACAATTTGCCGTTTTAAGGTGGATTTATGTGCTGGACTGTTTCCTGGCTAAGAGCAGAAATAGTCTTTATGCTAAGCTAAGCAATCAGTCTGCCAAGGTGTAACAACAGCTATTTTGTATTCCTTTCAGCCTGTTAAGATGACAACCATTTCACTTCTTGCTCACTGGTTTTTCTTTGCTACCAACAAGAAACTAAAATGTCAAGAAGGAGCAAATGTGTAATAACAACAGACATTAATAGCTCAGTTAGGAAATATTCTGTTCCTCCAGATGTACCAGACATCAGAAAACAAGTACGTCGGGAATACTAGGTCACCAAAGCAATATTTGACTGATCGAAGAAAATTAGACACACGTGTTTCACACAGACCTGTAGAGGGACGAGAGAGGCCTCTTGGAACCCAACTTAGGCCTGTATGGTTTTGGCTCTCCTGCCATGTTGATATCTGCAAACAAAATGAAAATCAATGTCATGTTGTGATACAGTCGCAGCTTATGAAATACAAAAAATATTATATGTTACAATTCTGTGGAAAATTGTGTTTATAACCTGAATTGTAGTTGTTTGTGAAAATATTATTGAATTATGTTCATGTGCTGTAATGAAAAATCTTTATGAGCTTCCGAGCAGTATAATTGTAACTTAATTACAATTTTTGCCATGCTATTATTGTCAAAATTGGGTTAAGACATTGCTGTATGTGAAATACTTTCAGTCCATACAGACGTGTAAACATAAACACATGTTCCTTTTCAAATCAATCTCCAAAATCCAATTTAGTTTGGAGTTTAATTCGGAACAGATGACAACAAAATTATAGACATGCTTGTTTGTAAGATCAGGGTCTTTGGAAGATATAAAGGCTTGGATAGGAATCAGTTTCATATACAAAAATACTTGCCTAATGTACTATTTTTAATATTGCATCACATTTCATTTTGTAATTGCAGCCAGAAAAAGTGGATCCTGGTAGGCCGGCACGATCGTTATGAAATTGTGATCTCAATTCACGATCTAATTTTTAAATAACTTTTTAATTTTTTTGTAATTAAAAAAAATCTTTTAAATTGATTTCATTTTTTTATGATTTTGATTCTAAATTTAATTTTAAGTGCCGACAGCATCACAAACGCTACTACTTTCTTCTGTGAGTTTTAAACAAAGACTGTATAAAAAGGTTTTAAAGCACTCCCAAGCGCTGCCATGCTCTCTCTTCTCTTCATTGAAGCCTCTATGTTTACAGGCTTGTGGTGATGAGCAAAGTGCTATAGGTGGTAAAAAAAATCTGTTTGGTACTGCCAATTTGTTTTGTTTTGTCATGGTTCATGTATGCAGCAAATATTACACTTTATAAGAATACAATCGTGGCAGAGAATCGTGATATCAATTCTAAGCAAAAAATTTGTGATTCATATTTTTCCCTGAATCGTGCAGACCTACTGTGCACCCATCCTGCTTACTGTATATGCCTTAAAAAAAAATCCTATCCTCATAATGAATTGAAATCATGATATCAATTCTAATCTAAAAAATTGTGATTCATATTTTGCCCTGAATCGCACAGGCCTAGATCCTGGTTGAATATTTTATCTCTGTTTAGGTCATTCATGTTGCACCTCATTCCTGCAGGGTGCCATTATGATGTCGCTATTGTAGAGCTGCAATGCTTTGACAATAAAGTCGTTTATCAAGCAAACTTTCTTTTTCTTTGGTCCAAGCTTCTCAAGTCAGTATTTGTTGCTTTTCGTTGTTTTATGATTAGAAATTGAATATATTTTGGTTTTGGACTATTGGTCAGATAAAACAATTAATTTGAAGATGAAACTTGGTCACTGGGAACTTGTGATGGGGTTATTTCACTGACATTTTCTGTCATGTGTCAGACAAAACAAATTTGTACAGTTATAATTTCTGCAGATTTAGATGAAACAGCAAGTTGGACAATTATTCACAAATGACTAGGTCTAAAACACATAACAGATTGATACATTTATATAAAACGAATCATATCATAAAGTTTCATAGTAAAAATCAAAACATTTTCTGGTTGCAGGTTCTCAAATGTAAGGAGTTCTTTGGTTTATTATGGTTTTTACCCAGGACAAAACTTTATTAAATCAACTAATCCAACGTTACATCTTCAGATTATCTTTCATTTAAAGTATTTGTTAGTTGGAGCCCTGAGGCTGGCAGAAGGTTTGTGCTGTCTAAGCAGCTGTGTGGCTGTGTCTGTGAAGAGACTGGCCATGGATATTAAGGTAGAAAGCCTTGATTAATTTAGGGACTAGACTTCAGTCCAATGTAGATAGAGAAGAACAGAGAGGCTTGAAACCTTTTCAGGGCCTTGAGGCCACTGAGACATCAATTGTGCAAAAAAAGGAGTACAAGTCATTGTTAGGACAGTTTTTGTAATAGTTTTTTTCATTTGGTAAAAATATGGGAAAACTACAGTGGGTACGGAAAGTATTCAGACCCCTTTAAATTTTTCACTCTTTGTTTCATTGCAGCCTTTTTCCAAAAATCAAAAAAGTTCATTTTATTTCTCAGTAATGTACACTCAGCAACCCATCTTGACAGAAAAAAACAGAAATTTAGAAATTTTTGCATATTTATTAAAAAACAAAAACTGAAATATCACATGGTCATATGTATTCAGACCCTTTGCCGTGACCCTCATATGTAACTCAGGTGCTGTCTATTTCTTCTGATCATCCTTGAGATGGTTCTACACCTTCATTGGAGTCCAGCTGTGTTTGATTATACTGATTGGACTTGATTAGGAAAGCCACACACCTGTCTATATAAGACCTTACAGCTCACAGTGCATGTCAGAGCAAATGACAATCATGAGGTCAAAGGAACTGCCTGAAGAGCTCAGAGACAGAATTGTGGCAAGGCACAGATCTGGTCAAGGTTACAAAAAAAATTTCTGCTGCACTTAAGGTTCCTAAGAGCACAGTGGCCTCCATAATCCTCAAATGGAAGACGTTTGGGACGACCAGAACCCTTCCTAGAGCTGGCCGTCCGGCCAAACTGAGCTATCGGGGAGAAAGAGCCTTGGTGAGAGAAGCAAAGAAGAACCCAATGGTCACTGTGGCTAAGCTCCAGAGATGCAGTCGGGAGATGGGAGAAAGTTGTAGTAAGTCAACCATCACTGCAGCAATCCACCAGTCGGGGCTTTATGGCAGAGTGGCCCGAAGGAAGCCTCTCCTCAGTGCAAGACACATGAAAGCCCGCATGGAGTTTGCTAAAAAACACCTGAAGGACTCCAAGATGGTGATAAATAAAATCCTCTGGTCTGATGAGACCAAGATAGAACTTTTTGCCTTAATTCTAAGCGGTATGTGTGGAGAAAACCAGGCACTGCTCATCACCTGTCCAATACAGTCTCAACAGTGAAGCATGGTGGTGGCAGCATCATGCTGTGGGGGTGTTTTTCAGCTGCAGGGACAGGACGACTGGTTGCAATCGAGGGAAAGATGAATGCGGCCAAGTACAGGGATATCCTGGACGAAAACCTTTTCCAGAGTGCTCTGGACCTCAGACTGGGCCGAAGGTTTACCTTCCAACAAGACAATGACCCTAAGCACACCGCTAAAATAACGAAGGAGTGGCTTCACAACAACTCTGTGGCTGTTCTTGAATGGCCCAGCCAGAGCCCTGACTTAAACCCAATTGAGCATCTCTGGAGAGACCTGAAAATGACTGTCCACCAACGTTTACCATCCAACCTGACAGAACTGGAGAGGATCTGCAAGGAGGAATGGCAGAGGATACCCAAATCCAGATGTGAGAAACTTGTTGCATCTTTCCCAAAACGACTCATGGCTGTATTAGATCAAAAGGGTGCTTCTACTAAATACTGAACAAAGGGTCTGAATACTTATGACCATGTGATATTTCAGTTTTTGTTTTTTAATAAATATGCAAAAATTTCTAAATTTCTGTTTTTTTCTGTCAAGATGGGTTGCTGAGTGTACATTACTGAGAAATAAAATGAACTTTTTTGATTTTTGGAAAAAGGCTGCAATGAAACAAAGAGTGAAAAATTTAAAGGGGTCTGAATACTTTCCGTACCCACTGTATTAAATCTCCTTCAAAGGTGTTAGCAGACTACTCTGACTAATCCCCACATGGCTCTTGTCATGATTGACAGACTGCCAAGAGCCCTACTGCGCTGAAGCAGGCTGTTATCACTGCGTTTAGTCTGTCGGATTGTCAATGCTGCTTCTGCTTGAACTCAGCTCAATACACCTTGAGGGCTGCTCAAGGTCATATATAAAAACACAAACAAATATCAAAGACCCCGTTTCCACGCAATCACCAATGTACACATCAACAAAGCATTGCAGATCCCCATCTGATGGATGAGTCACCCTTGGCAGCTTTAAAAAGTTGCACAGATAAAAGAGCTTTGCATCAACTCTCTTGGGGATCATGCGGCAGAAAAAGTCACAACAGGAGATAAATCGAGTCACTTTGCCCAAAAGCTTTGCATTCCTAGGCTTTTTAGTTTTTTGGCACTGGTGGCGATGATAATGAAATCCCAAGCTGCAATGTTAAAGCGCTGGCCTTATGAATTTAAGAATGCAAGATATCAGACTACAGTATACAAGATCTTGGTTTTCCTCTTTCACCCCCTTTCTCCAGCAGCTGCAGTTAGATCTTTCAACACGTCGTCTGCAAATTAACCATAGTGCTATGTTTAGAGCCCAGACTGTCCTTTCCTACTCTCTTTATTCCCTCCTTGCTCTTCCTAATGGACTAATGAATCAGGGATGTATCGTAGCTCTCCACTGCACGGGGACGACTGTATCATTATCATTAGGCTCCAGGAAGATGTGAGAAATGGTTGACATTATAAAGCGTGCTCTCCGTTCTCTGGTACCCTGCTAGGGTCATTAAAGAGAAAGCAAAGCACTAAAAAGCACTCCAACAACCCTCCATACCCCCAGCAAACACACACTGAGGCTCTGATTAATTACAGTCATTATATTAATCATATTCAAAATATGGATTGTAAGTGTGTGTGTGTGCACACTTTGAGACTTGTTTGGTACATGTATCCATAAAAAAGACTGAGGCTGGAAATAGAAGAGATAGACACTGTATGCAGCACCCCATTGAGAACATAAAAAAGTTGCTTTATGCTCAAGCTATTATGAACGAGTCGGCTGAAGCAGAATAATGTCTGAGACAAATTCAAAAAAGACAAGAAAAAAGTGTCACACAGATACTGTAATACCATGATGTAATGTTATCCTCTTGACTCCAGAGAGACTACTGTGGTAAAATGTTGAATGTATTGCTGTTATATAATGTTGGCTTAAAATTGGCATTCATTCATGTTTCTGTTCACCTGACAAGGTTTCAGCATTCTCTTTTAGCTTTATTTTGGTCAACTATCTGGCCCTTTAGTAAATGCTCCACTGTGAGTTCATTTCTATAAACAACCTCTTTCACATACCTCGTACTGTAGACATTCATAAAATAGGTGTTAATTTGTGTCTCTGACGCTTCCACACGCATACAAACTTGGAAAAAACATCCATGCTGTTTTGAGTGAGAGGCAGGTTTCTGAATGTCCACTGCCTTCAGTCTCCGGGTGAGTTGTTCAAAATCCCCACGGATTTCTACATAACTGCTCTCCCTGCTGCGGCAGGGAGAGCAGACGCTTCGGACACCGTCACGGAGGGCGCCGTGGAGGAGGATCAGGACTGAAACAACTGCCTGATGAACACGACGGACCGTTGGTTTGTCTCGTTCTCTTGATGCGTCCTGATTTTTGTTACACTGTTGTGTGATACCATTACAGAGACTGTGTTTCGGAATGCTATGTCGACCTAGCTCAATTGTCTACTCTCCATAGGTTAGCTGGGACACTGCTAGGCTAGAGTTTCCTTTACAAGGTATGATCAAAGCTTTGTATACTAATCCCTCAGCCCGAGTCTTAACCGGACGCACCTCCTCCTCTTTATTTCCAGTCTCTAGATCTTCCCGCCAAGGTTGCCCCTTGAGTCCTGCACTATTTGTACTCTCTCTAGAGCCGCTGGCTCCAGCCATTTTCCATTCGATTAGGGTCCAAACCACGAAGCGGTAGAACCCTTCTATATTTGTCTGCTTTAGTTATCATTTGTTTTCTGCTGTGCCGGCTCAAATTCCCGTGAGCTGGAATGAGCTAGAAACTTGAAACTTGGGGGTATAACTGAGAATGGTGTGCATGTGCTTCTGTAAAAATATGAACCCAATCGGCCACATGGTGGCGCAGTAATTAAGGCTTCAAAATGCAAAATCAGAAACCGTCATCACAAAACTCACTGGGTATGTTCAAATAAGTGCCCCAGATATACCCAGGCAGTATAATATACATACGCCACTAGGGGGGTGCTACAAGCACAAAATAGGTGAGTGGCATTACACACATTTTACTATACATTTTCTTTTATTCAAATTGAACACCAGGGGGCGCTATAAATGCAAACAAACTGCAGGTGATATAGCACAAATAAGGCCAATGACTAAATGTTTGTCCAATCAACACAAAACCTGGAAATACTACATAATGACCTCACACATGCACTGCAAATATCATTCAAATTGGCCACTGGGGGGCACTTTAAATGCACAATAACTGGACGTGGAATGACGCCGCAAATCAAGATTTGAGCTTGGACTCGCAGCTTGCGGCTTTACTAGCAATTGCTTTTGTGTTATCTGCTTTTCTCAAATTGCGGTGAGCTGGACTGAGCTACATATCACACTGAATTGAAAATAAATGTTTTTGACAAATCAGTTTTAGCCATTTTAGTACAAAGTACACAGTTTGTCTAATTGTTACAAAGCTTGCAGGATATGTTTTATAACCACGTTGGACCACGTGTGAAATTACTTTGAAGTCGCCATTGAGAAAAAAATGTTTGAACCCGTGAATTGCCACTTGCGGCTATATTTTTTAATTGAGCTTCTCTTACAGCAACAATGTGGAGTGCAGGAACCGTTTTATCCATTCCCACTGAATACAAGACTACAATCATCACCACTGCAGGGCACCTCTCACTCAGGGTTAGGGTTCATTCATATTAATGAAATTGTGCTAAAATTACCTGTCAGTTTCTATTTAATATAGATATAGACCGCTCAGCTCAGCATGCCCATGAGCTCTCGGTCTCTGGAGGTGTAACCGAGTCGTTACCAGACCAGTGAAGAAGTGCACGTGCACACACAGTGAAGACACACAGAGGCACATAAATAGAAACAGACAGACAGAGTCCCATTTGAATATCCTTTGTCATTTCTTTTTTAATATTCAAATATTTATTGCTCAAATACAAAGTAGTATAGCCTGAGAAAAGTAATGAGAGAATACATGTCCTCCCTGCACTAATGCCTAAACACAATCTTTGGCAGGCAAAGCATCACTCCTGGCACAGAACAGACTCAATCTCTCCTGTTACACGCATCCAGTGAGCAGGTGAGCAGTATTTGATTAAGAGATCATCCAGGCACCAGTGTGAATACAAATGTGCGACTATGAGATATACAGCAGGCGGAGATTCAATCTACACTGCGTTCTTGCGCCCTGTAAATGTGACAGGACCTGAATAATCTCCGATCTCGGCTCAAGGGCACAGGCAGCTTCGGATTTTTAAAATCACTCCTGAGAGTGTGTTTTCTCAAGCAGGGCAGGGTGAGTGACAGGGTGACGAAACACACATTGGGGATGTGTGTCTGGGTATAGTAAGTATATGCATTAATGTGTGTACATGGACATGATTACCTTCTGTTCAACATTATCGTGAAATATTGTTCTTACTCGTCATGCAACTGCAGATTGTATTTCAGTTGTAATTAGTAACAATGCATTTGTAGATATAAAGAATGTAATTATGCATAGTTTATCAAACATTGACATGTTGATTTCACAAAGATATATGTGGCTACTATAGCAAGTCAGACTTCAGAAAGATGTCCAAATTCACAAATCTGTCTAGTTCTTGACTATCTGAATTAATTTACCATGAATTCTGGGTAAATTAACATGGCTAATCCAAGAAGCCACATCATAACGCTCAGCGGCGTTCACTCAAGCAGAAAATGTTACAGTTAGCATACTGTACAATTCTTAATTAGCATAACATCATCCTTTCCCATCTTTTCCGATTGCTCGCTCCAAAACACTGTTAACAACAGCCATGTTTTCTTCTATTTTTTGTCATTTGGTGCCACTGATTCTTACCATAGAAACACGGCTCTTAGTTCTGAGTTATCCTGGGGGTCAGGATGAGGCTAACTTTTTAGGTTTGAAATAAGTAAATGGCCATCTATAGTAGGGCTTAATGATTTTGGAAAATTACTTCAAACACACTAGTTTAATGAGCAATGATCAAGCCTGGTGTAAAACTTCAAAGTCAAAAACAAACTAAAGTTTGGTTTTATCACACTTAGTAGTATTTACATTATTATTTACTGTAAAAAGCATATGTAAACATGTGAAACACACACACACACACACGCACACGGTTCTCCGTACCTATATCCGTTAACGGCATGTATGGACTCGAGTCCGATAAAACCCTTCACTTTATGAAAATGGCTGTAAAAGTTTTAAACTACAACTCAGAGTGGTTTGAATGACAGCAATCTGTTCAAGGTACAGCGTAGTGTTAGTGTGCTAAGTTGATGCTTTCTGTGAGGAGAGCAGACTGATTTGCTCTCGTGAGTCACGTGACCAAATCGTAGCCTTTGCAATTAAGAAATTGCGTTTTACCATATTGCGATATTATTGCAAATGCGATAATTTGTTCCGCCCCAATCTATAGTGAATATAATTGTTAGTTGCAGCTCTAACGGTATTTCACATTAGATAATCAAACATGCATATCTTTAATACGATTCTCAATACAACTCAATGGTTCATTCTTACTAGTAAGAGATATCTTAAATAAACTTGAATTTTGACTAATCATAAATCTGAATCCTTTAATCTGAATCCTGTCAAGGCATACTGTACATTCAAACTGCTTGCTGTATACTGTACACAGGGGACAAGACTAATACCTTGCAAGCTACCAGACATCACTGACATCTTTTCATATTACTCTGTCAACACTCTGTGAGCTAGAGTGTATTACATCCTGACTGATTCCAAACATGATGAGGACCTTGGGGCTTTATCAGTTTTTGTTATGGTTAGAAGGCGACATGTGGATTAATTATATATGTGAAATAATAATTTCGCCCTTTTAAAAGGAAAATGGTTACTTGGCAGCGCATACATTTGGCAGCTGGTACCCGAGCTCCTCAGATACTAATACAATTATTTTCATTAGACCTGTTGAGCTGTGATTCATTAAGGAGAGTGTGATGTGGAGTTGCTACATTTCTGGGTTGACTACACTCAACATATTGCACTGAGAAAACAATCAGTCCTGGGTAAGTGTTCTTCAGACCAGCAGTACAGAAGGTACATGGTTTTTGCAGATGTGGTACATCTCAACATTGTTATGTGTTGAGTTTTGCATTAAACGATAATGAGGATATTGCCATAGGCTGAGGTAAAGATAATTTAGTCTTCCATCTCTATGCTGTTAAATGCTTTTTTCCTCCTTTTTCGGCATGTTTTTTCTTATGATGCAACTTAAGTGCAACGCTTTGAAACATTTTAAACACCCGCAGCTGGTCCATCACTCCTGTGCAAGCAGCTGGAAAACAAATTGGCATCCACCACCTGCTTGAAACTACTTGAACATCTGCTCTGAAACCTGGCCTCCCCGTTAAGGAGTTGACTGTTGAAACATTGAGCCGCTTACGTGATTAGACATCAGCTCAATATAATGATTATGTGATTAATCATTCAGTTGATCAACAGAAAATGTATATGCAAAAACTTTGATGTTTGATTAAACATTTATGTCAGTGACAAACTGTGGGTTGTTCCCAACAAAATTAAGTCTGAGATCTCACAAGCGGATTAATACAATAAAAAAAAAATTTTTTTTAAAAATGATGCTGTGACATAAAATTATAATTTTCAGATGCTCTTCTAATCTTGGCTTTTTATTCTTGTTGTGACTGTTTCAGGCCTTATTCAAATTAAACAAGAGCACAAAAAATCTGTCTTAGGTTGAACTGATCACAACACATTGCTTCCCTTTAAGGAGGTTGGAAATCACTGATTTAAGTCAATTTATATATAAAGACATATGTTTGATATTCTCAGATTTTGGCTGCTGGATTGTGAAGATATGGTGCCTTTCTTTGATGACAAGCAGTCATTTTAGATAGATCAAAGCTATTTATGTTATTAGTGCGGTTAATGTTATTAGTAGGATCTGTGTCAAAATGTCTGCTGTGAATAAGGCTTATTGAGAATAAAAAAAATTTAATTAATCAATTAAAATAAATACTACTAGCTTTAGGCTAGTGGGCAATCTTGTGCCTGAGATCAAGTCACTGAGAAAAATTTGTATTTCACACATTTCCTGTGAAAATCACAAATGGATTAAAAGGGGATTCATGGTGTCTAAATGAGATTGGAATATTAGCCTTGGCCTTGGAACTCTTAGTGCCTTAATTTCCATGCATGCCAAAAGCCACAACACAATATGTTAAAGTTAAGATTAAACAAGGACTTCTTAGAAATGTAATATTTACATGCCAACACAGATTTCAATCAACAATACCACCAACACTGCAACGTTCTCTGCACACAGTACATACACAGTACAGTATTTAAACAATTAATAATTATAGTTTCTCAAGAAATGATCACTTTTTGGCAATGAACTATCATTTCAAGTAAAAGAAGAAATACCACAATGAAAAACAATGAAAACGTATTAGCAGCAGATTGTACCTAAAGTATTCAGGAAAAGATTGCTCATTATGCAACATGGATCCATTCAAAATGGTACCGTAATATATGAATTGTATTCCTGATTCATCACCATCTGAATGTTGGCAGTTCATTTTAACTGTAGCCTAAACTGTATGTTGGGTAATTTCATCTAAAACAATGCACGTTTTATGAATTATATAAACCATAAAGATTTTAATGTATAAAATCTTTTTCTGAAAAGTCTAATAAACGTAAACGGGAGCAAAAAATAGGTAAAATATATCCCTCTGAGATGTAGCCTAGTGAAAGTGGAAGCATAAAAAGGGAAATGCAAGTAGTTAAGCACATCAAATTTAAACTTGACTAAATTTAGTTGTATTCCATTACTGCTCTTAGTAGTCTACTTAGGACTACCAAAAGGAGACATTTGTAGTGGAGCAATTTCAATGTAATGTAAGTGATACTGACCACCATGGATTAAGAAAAATAGTTACACCTTCGAACTGACTATGTAGACTGACATTTTGTTCAAACTAGCAGCATTAACTTCAGCGACATAAACTCATTCGTCATGAGTGATTGACGTCTCATACTCACATCTCTGGTTGCGACGCCTGCCTTTGTACATGGTCATGACAAAGCGGGAACACACAGGTGATGTCTCTGCTGTGGTTAAGCCGACTTTAGCTTCCTTTTCTCTCCCTAAAAACAGCCAGACTGCCGGCGTCCTCCTCCAGCTCCAGACCACACTCCCAGCCGAGCCGCTTTAGACCATACCATTCGTCAAACTATTCCAGGGGGAACTCTCTCCCCAAACTACTCCTCTCTGTTCCAAATACAGAAGTTGAACTAATAATTCCTGTTTTCCCTCTATGGCGCACAGATAAAAGGCTGTGAGAAAATTACAAGAAGCTTATTATAATAAGATGATCCTTTGTGGATAATAGTTTCACTATTAATATTTCCAAAACGTCTCTCTCCGCGTACGGTATGCCAAATTTATCTTACCGGCTGAAAAGAAGCAATTTAAAGTAAAGCACGAAAAAAATATACGTTTTTCATGAAACCATGAAAACCCTACTCTATATCATTTAAAAATATATATATATATTACAAGTAGCAGACTCTACAAGGCCGAAAGCATGATTTAAACCCACAAGTTCTATCCAAAAAGACCCCACCCCCCCCTCAGATTTATTTTTATTAGAAATCAAAAAGAATGTTTGGAAATGTAGTTTCAATTAACTTTCTTATCCGATATGTTTAATTTGTTCAGTTACCCAGTTGCATACAGTAATTGTAATCTACCATTACAGACAAATAATTACTTTACTGATTTTTTTTTGCCACTTGGGGGCAACATAATAAAGGTGATATTGGTCAAAGTGATATTAAACAGTTGCCTATTTAAACACACAGCCACAGCAACATTAGCATGTTAGTACAAATATTCAATATTATCAATATTAATATTCACTCTCCTTTCAGCCCTATTTGTGGCTCCATTGACTCAAGGGATAAATATTTGGCTCTAAATGCACACACACAGACACAGACACACACACACACACTTCTGGCAAATTAATACAACAAAAAACAATTAAGAGAGTCATAGTGAATGACTCCTATATTCTGTTGTCTGTTTGTGTTGAAGCTTTGCAGCTTTTCTCCCTTTTAAACATGCAGAGAAATACTTTTTGACCTCTAGTCAAACACAGCACGTTTTCAGTCATTGGAATAGCAAATAAGCCTCCCATTGCCACAGTCTCTTCTTAGTCTCTCTTCTAATTAAATTTGGATGGGCTGTGGAGAAGGGGGGGTGATTAGATGAAACCTTGTAATTGTAACATCTAATTACACTGACATGGGGTTTGCAGCTTTATCGCCCACAGCCTGATGGCTAATGTTCCCCAGCTTCTTTGTTCTTGCTGAAAAGACAAGAAACTAAAAGCTCGTGAATGATTGAGACAAAGTATGACAGATTCATGGCTTCGAGGACAATCGCTGGAATAAAACAATCCAAGTCCTCAACTGTCTTACTGACTTGGACATCATTGCAGAAATCTCCAAAATTCATTATATGTGTAGAGTAAAACATTCCCTATGTACTTTGTATTTTGGGGTTTGTTCAAGAAGGTTATTCCAGGATAATTTTGAAACACATTTGTCCACCATGAGTGGCAACATAACGATTTTCATACCTTAATAAAAAAACAGTCAAAATGTTTTCAAGCTGCTTCCCACTTTTATGGGATTATGGAAACAGAAAAGACAACCACTTAAGATGCTGCTTTTCAAGGTATAATATGACTCATAAATGTAAAAATGTGGTTGAATATTCTGCATGTGATGCAGGTGATCCCTTGTGAATTTGGATGAGGATACAAATGAATCATACACGCTGAGGGACAGAAAAAGAATAAGATAAAATGTCCCAGTGTTGGTGGTGTCGCCCTCAGTGATATTCTCTCAGCACCATCTAGTGTTCATGCAACGAAAAAAATCATGAATGCATGAAAAAACTGCCTGTTAAGCACAAATCCATATTTCATAGTAAACATTGGAACTTTTAGATTAGAATGTAATGCTTAAAGTATAATAATCAAATTACCTTGTAATTGTTTTAGTCTTATGTGTGCCTTTATTGTACATATATTTTAACCAATAGGTTTTTTACAAAAACAAATAAATGAAGCTAGACATTTTTAGATTGATGTTTTGACAGATGTGCAAACAGATTGTTTACTGTTACATGAAATACATACATCTCTCACAATTGTTTAAAACCATTTGATTTTTCAAGCTTTACCAACAATTCATCACAGATCAGATCAGCTTTATGTAACCTACATTTCCTGAACATCATGAATAAAGACCCCCAAAAACTCTGGATTTATTGTGCTGTTCTGCAGTAAGCCTTTCAACCACAGAGAGGCGCTCAAAGACCACCAGACAGTGGTCACACAGAAAGCTCTTACACGCTTTGAACAAGAAATGATGGGAAAGCAGATACGATCACACCGAGCTCGGATTATAAAGAATTAACCTTAAAGTATACATGCATCTATGTCCAGATTTTATATACAAAAGCAGAAAGCAGAAACGCTGAGTTGGGGCAACAATAATAAACCCTCCCCAGCACTCTTCATCCCCAGCTGACATCTTCATCAGGATCTAAGTAGCTGCTGTCTGAGGCCAACTAGCAGTGTGATTAAATGTCACTTTTATTTTTGTGAACTGCTTATAGTCACTGTGTTGGCAATCCAGTCATGTCCGAAGGAAATAAATTGAGTAAAGCAATCGCTGGAGCTTCATAGCAGCTGGCTATTAAATCTACTCAGGTGTGGGGTGTTCTGATAGCTGCATGCTGTGTACTCAGGACTTTACAGATTTGAATCTGACCTTGTGACCCATCCTGTTTAAAGTCCTACTGTATACCTTTACACTACTGTCTCCTCCATGTGTGTGATTTAATAAATGAGAAATGAGTTCAAGATAATATCAAGAATTCTTATCTTGTGCGGGCTGTGGTCACCTCTTGGCAATATAGTTCAAGAGCCTAATCAAGTATAAGTTAATGCTTACATTAAAAGATGATGGTAAAATTTCAGAAAATATTACAGTATTTCCAAAGCAGAGGAAGATGTCATTGGCACCTTTAGTATACCTCTGACACTTACAGTGAATTGCTAATATACTGAATTTATTGTGTATGAGTGTGTTTGTGTGTATGTGTAGCCAGTGGAGGAATACTTTCAATTTCATTGCTGTATGAAGCCTCTCTTCTCTCAGGAAAATGTCTCTCAGGAAACATATAACAGTAAGCCTGCACAATATGTAACAGTGTTAGGGTTTGTGAGTGTGCATAACAATTAGAGGAGATTTTTTTAAGTGGATGCAATGATCCAGACAGAACAAGGCAGACAGACAGCAGGGTATTTCTATGGTGTGGCAACATAAAGCACTGATGTATTTAGAAATGTTATATAATAATTATTCTTGTGCAACACATTCTAAGAACCCATATGACATTATAGGTCAATTTCCAAAGACTCCCAAATCATCACATGCAGTACAACCATTGTATTTACTGCCACACAGTGGCGGTTTAGTCATGTGGCCGTTTTACTTAAAGGTTCAGTAGGTAACTTTTGTAAAAATGTATTTTTTACATATTTGTTAAAACTGTCACTATGCCCTGACAGTAGAATATGAGACAGATAATCTGTGAAAAAAGTAAACTCCTATGGCTCCTCCCTGTGTCCCTGATGCCATTTGGCAGAAATGCACCGCTCCCGATCAAAACAGCCAATCAGAGCCAGGAGGACTGTCTTAGCAGTGTCAATCACTCTCGTGTACATACCCCCTCCCCTCCCCCCCGCACAGCGCGTACCGTGTTCAAGCTCAAGACTGCCCGTGTGCTGCAGCTGTGCTAATCGCGGAGAAACAACTTTTCAGGAAAACTGCCAATTTCTCGAGTGACACCTGCTCAGAAAACAAAGACGGGCAAACAGAAGAAGACCGATGACGAAACGCGAGCTAAAAAGAAAGAATTTAACCGAGCCGAAATAAAACGAGGGTCGACATCGGAGGCTTTTCAGAGGTGGAGGGAGCTACGCCTCCTGAAAGGATTCAACACGGATTCAGAGCTAGCCACATTTCTGCTCAACCTGTAGCTAAGTATCCCTGCTGGATTTGTTTCATTATGTAAGAACTACACAACTAAGCTAGCGATGGTTACAGTATCGTTGGCGATAGCGCAAATCTCATTTTACTCTGTAGCTTGTTGCTAGCCAAGTCTAACAGTTAGCTTGTTAGCTTGTAGCACGGCAGGAATGTTGTAGCTAACTCGTTCACCCTCCGTATAAGCAATATTGTTTCGATACCTACATTTAGTAAGCTTAAATGTGTTTTTGTCGATCACAATTAAATGCAGCTATGGTGAAACTACTTTAATTGTGCGCTGTCCCTGCCCCTGTGTCTTCCCCCTCAGGATTGTAAATGAAATGTCTGACACACATTCTTTCTGCTCCTCCAACAGGTCAGACATTGTCCCAGACACAGAGGCACGTGAAGGAATCGTCTTTCAGTCCAAATCAAGATGTTCAGTATTTCCTTGTGTGTACTTTGCAAAAAAAGCTGATTTATTTTACCCATATGCAAAATAAAACCTAAGCCATATTTCTAAGATGTTGTTATTCCTTGGCTTAGTGAGCTTCCTCAGTGATTCATCATTCCTACTGAAAGTTTAGTGTTTTAAATTGATCCAAAAGGTAATTCAGTAATGTACTGTGTAAAGTGCTGCTTTTGTTCTCACAAATGAGCGATTACATAAACATTTTAATCCCTTTTTTATTGAAAAATATTTCCAAAACTTTTAATAGAAATATTTTAAATAAGCAATTTTTTACATAAAGTTTTTAAAGCACAGCACACAACAGCTAAACCCTCCTCAGAATAAATCCCCTGTATTGTGGAAAGCATTGGTGGCCCTGCTTACTAGCCTGCGCGTTCACGGCAGGCTCGAGGATTTGTGGAGGGCTGCAGCGCAGCAGAGAGCAAGGGGGAGGAGCCTGTAAGGTGTGCTTGTTCAAATTTTTAGGCTAAGTCCACGTTTCCTCAAAACTCCCTACTGCAGCTTTAACATAATAGGGTAGTAAACATTGTGAAACAGAACTAGATAAGTTTAGGCAAAAAAAAAAACGTATTTAGGTTTAGTAAAACAGGGATGGTCTCCTGAGTCTTGCTCTCTATGATGAAACGCACATGGTTGTTTTCTGGATAAAAAAATGTTTAAGCATTTATTGTGCAAAATGAAATTAAGGAGCCAATGAAGTTTTCAGGATTACTAACTCTACCCTCTTAGGCTTAAAGAAGAGATACAACAAGATTGCTACAACTACTATGTCTAAATAGAGGAGTTGGTTAGCTTAGCTTTGCATAAAGACTGGAAACAATAAGCCTGGCTTTGTCCAGGTTTAAAACAATCTGCCAACCAGCACATCTAAAGCACACAAACATGGTATATGTTTATTTTGAACAGAAACAGAAATGCAAAAAGGACAATAAGGTAGTTGGGTGTCCTTGTTATTTCTTGGGGCACATTGGCTGGATGAATTTACTTTTTTGAATTAGGCTTTTTAGGTGCTTGGTACTTACATTTTTTGAACATGCAAGCTGTTTACCCTGCTTCCATAATGTTAAGCTAAGCTAATCGCCTCCTGGCTCTCGCTCCATACTTGGCAAACAGACACAAAAGTGGTATTGATTTTCTCATCTAACTCTCGGCAAGAATGCAAATAAGTGTATATCTGCATAATGTTAAATTATTAATTTAGAAGATACTGTAGTTCCACTTTATCTCTCATTTTTCTAGTTTTCTTCTAGTTTATTTTGGCTCCCCTCCTCATAATTGTGTGAGAAAAAATACAACAAATACCGTAGGTAAAAGTTCAAAGTTGAAAAGGAGCTTAGTCTGTAAACTGTGGGGCACACACTGGGTGAGCTAGAGGATGGCCCTGGGTCAGTATTTTATGGCTGGCTTTTACTTGTTCTTCCAAATAAGTTACTCATATTGGGCTTTGTTTAAAACCCCAAAGTTTGTTTGTATTTGTTTGCCCCATCAGGTCTAATTCTATTTATGTTGCCAGATTTCCATGTACAATGTCATTATTACCAACAATAGAAATAATTTCCAAAACTACCAAAATAACATCCGAGTTGGCTCAAGCCAGTCACTTGAGTAAGTCCAGTTTTACTAAAAGCGCAGAGTTGTAGTCATAAAGTTTTACAATAATGGTTCTTGAGCCACACATACAGTAAATAGCTGTGAAAAGTCCACATTGCAGTTTTACCACTGTCATATGTAATTTCACAGCCAAACAAATGCATGAAACTGTGCAAAAAGGGTTGAATTACCAACATGCCCTGGTAGCCCTCTTATTCGTATTTAATGAAAGAGCAGGGCTCGAGGAGGACTTATATTTTCCATGGAGGAGGCTGTGATTTAATCAATAAGTAATATAAGGAAGATTTACAGGGATCCCACTCTATGCCCCTGAGAACTGGGCTGTGAATGTTTCCTTCTTCTGTTCTGTCCGTCAATCTGTCAGTCTGTCTGTCTGTCTGTGTGTCTGTCTGTCTGTCTGTCTGACATCTCTTTATTTTCAAGCTCAACTCTTATCCTTGCTGCCAGTCCTAAATTGGATTCTGAATTTTAGCATCTTGACACTGGCTTTACCTCTCCATTTCATAATAATTTGTACGGTTATACTGATCGAATTTAGGCTTGTCATCAAGATATATCACATAACTTTTGTCCATAAACACCATGAACCAGATGGCAGCTTGAGCTCTTCAGATTAAAAGAAGAGTTGAGGCTTAAATAACATGCTTGAAGCTTTCAAACTAACTAAATCTGTGTCATATTTCCAATCTCAAACCTCTTTTCATATGGACTTGCTATTATGACATTTTTTTTGTTATTGGTATTGACCCCTTCTTTTATAACTCCTGCCTTGTTTTGGACTTCTTGTGTAGTTTTTATTGCCTTTGCAGTTAATTTTTTATGTTTATACAGTGCTGTGTTTTCTAAAAAAATCAATAAATTGAAAAACATATTTATCAGATTATATTGGTTTAAATGAAACATGCATGTTTATATTTTTTTTTTACCTACGGTGATGAAACATTTAGGTGTCTCTAGGTGGCTCACACACAAATATGCATTAAACATACCAATGCATGTGTAACACTAATTACAAAACAAATTACATCTTAATTATCTAGTATTAGGGGTACAAATATGTAAGTACAAGGGAAGATTTAGGGAATAAATGGGTAACAATGTTTAAGAGACATTAATAAATAAATTACACTGTAAGAAACTCCATAGTACCAAAGAAATAGTTTTATATCTATGCTGAGTACACATTTAAGGAATAGGGTACACTAATATTGTTACTGGTAATCTTGAAAGCCCACATTGCTTGAAATTAAAAGGTCTTGTGAAAAAAGTCACATTTTGTTTTATAAAAATTATCGAAATTATTGTCATGGGAAAAATACATTGATAACAGCTTCAGAATTTTGATTAATTAATCATCCAGCCCTATAAAATATGTTATACTATTAATATACTGTACATTATTGTTGTTGCTGGGGATAAAAAAAAAAAAAAAAAAAAAAAACAAAAAGGTTGAAATCTTTATAGTAGCTAAAGAAGAATTTGGATTGTAGGTGGAAGTAAATAAGCTGGCGTTTCACTTAAAAACCTCCATGGAATGTAAGTAAAGTAAGCAAGTAAAATGTTACTTTTCATTGCTTCTGGCAGGAAATACAATATCATGCACATCACGTGGAACGTGCTGCTTGTTGCAAATATAACTTATTAAATGCCATTAAAACAAAGGTTATAATCTAAAAGTAGTAAGCTTTATAACTGAACGTATTTTCGCCTCTGTGCTGTTATCAGCTTAAAGAAATTTGACTCTTCTTTATCTCAACTGAATCTTCAGGTTCTGCTAGCCAGCTGAATTATTCTGGTGCAACCATGGTGTAAAATAAAGCACCCTTTTACACAGTGAGTATAGTGTAGTTTTCATTTATGTACACAATATTGACACTGTTATCAGAATTCAGTGATGCACATTTGAACAACTTTACCTAGTGATTGTCCGGCGATGACCCTGGCGTTCTCCCCGGCCACGGCTGCCCTGGCATTCCTCTTGCTGGCGTACTGAACAAAGGCGTAGCCCTTGTGCACAGAGCAGCCCACAATCTTTCCGTATTTGGCAAAGATGGCCTCGATGTCGGCCTTGGTTACCACAGCTGTGTTGAGGTTGCCAATGAAGACGCGGGAGTTGAGGGAGCGAGGGTCATTCTTGTTGGTCACGTTGCTGGTCTGGGTCTTCCCAGTCATCCTAGTCCTGCAGCAATGCCTGCTGGGAAACACAGTTGCACACTGCTCAGAAAGCCACGGGCCCATTTCAGAAAGCAGGTTTAGTGAAAACTCTGAGTTTGTTAACCCTGGATGAGGGAAACTCTGGGTTTTCTGTTTCAGAAAGGGAGGAAAATCAAATCTGAGAGAGAGCGGTAACTCTAGCCTGTTCCAGAAAGAGAGGTAACTTAACCTCAGAGTCTGTGAACTTAATCTGATCGGGAACAGGTTTTCATATAAACCTTTTTCTTAGAAATCTTTTAAATAAACCTTGAGTGTCTCTCATTCTCCTCCCTCTGACACAGCGCTCTTTCTTGTCCTCATTCATTCATTCAGTCTGTATCAGGCACATTTTTGGCACAGTGTTGTCATCTGCATGAATAAAAAAAGAGGTTTGACTTTTCCTTTTGTCGACGATCTCGTTGATGAAAGAGTTGAATTACTTTGCAGAGAGTTAAACATACGTCGGGAGATGATATTGAGGCCCGACTAGATGTATTTTCATTTACAGACTACCTATTTGAGAGGAATTGTTTCTTCTTCACAGTCCATCAGATACGTAGATACCTTATCCATCCTTATATCACTAACTTCATCCATCATGGACATGCTTTTGTGTCCCGGCAAATTCTTTGTGTCTCATTATGTTTTTTGCAAATGCAGAGCCGTTAGAAAAGTGAATATGGAGTGTCTAGCCCGGTTTGTGCAAATGCAAATGTAAAATTTCAAGCCAATAGGAATACTTGGAATTGATGGTGGTGGTTACGCATTGACTCGAGGAGCAATTTTCTCCCACACCAATCCTTGCTTTTTTTACGATATTTTTACCAAACAGCACCAATGGTCACCGCAAAATACCTGATTTATGGCATACTATTTTAGTATTTGTTTATACTAGAAAACCAGACAGCTATAATTTCAGTGAATCATTTCTGGCTGCAACTATCGATATTTCAATGTTTTCAAATGTGTCATTGACTTTATTTTTCCAAACAATTGGTCCATAAAAAGTCAGAAGTGAAAAGTGTCATCGCAGTTTCCCTAATCGCTTCCTAATGTCTTCAAACTGCCAATAATTTTCTGTCTATCGACCGTTTGATTATTCAACAAATTGTTGCAGCTCTTTTCCAAATTGCTAGTTTTGTCCAACAACAACCCTAAAACTGACCAAAATTCAATTTACTATCATATAGGACTAATACAGCCAGAAAATATTCACATTCAGAATCCAGAGCCAGTGAATTAAGGGTTTTTGCTGAGTAAAAATTACTTAAACAACCAATTACTGTATATTATGATCAATTATTTAAAACGTTATCCATTGCGTTTCTCAACTAATTGATTAATGAACAGGTTATTTTAACTTAAGAAGTGGCTATCCAGTTGTCTCCACCTGTTCTTTACATCCTGAGCCCATGTCTACATGCACTGAGGTCCAGGGAACATGGAGGCAGAGACAGAAAGATGTCTGCAGAAGGTGAGAGGAACTTGCTCACATGGCAGGTTCAAACATGTGAATTCGACAAATTTCACAATATAGGAGAAGTGTGTTTCCACATTTAAAAATAACACAAGAAGTCACAAGAGTGTTGACTCAGTGTTTCACCTGTTTTTTTTTGTTCCCTCCACCTGCAACGTCTTTACATGTTGCTCACTCTTCCAGGTATTCCAAGTATTTGTTCTATATATTAACCCTTGGTGGACAGTAACTTACTCAAGTACTGTATACCTAAGTACAATTTTATTAAGTATTTCTATTTTATGCAAATTCTATTACAATTCAAAGGGAAATATTGTAATTTACATATTGTGATTTTAAATTAAAAAACACATGATAAGATTGTGTAATACAACACATTTTTTATAATTAAACCAATGGTTCCCAACCTATTTGGCTTGTGACCCCACACCACAAAACAGTGTGTAGTTGTACTACTGTTACGACCCAAAGTAGTCTAGGGGGGAGGACGCAAACAGTTTAAAACAATAAACCCGGGACAGAAAACAAATGGTAAATAAGGTAATTTTATTGTGTCCGCACAACAAAACGCAACTTAAAACAATCTTAAGCAATCAGCTGATCAGCCTCAGCTGAAGGCCTGTCATCAGTAGCACACACCTGCAGAGAATCACACACTAGCAGACAATACACATATTACAACATGGCACGTGACATCCCCTCCCATAAAAGGGAACCCCTTCCTCTCTTTGCACGTCCATGAAACACCATCACAAATTACAGATTACAAGTTCACCATCACTTCATTGGCACCCTCACTGACCCTCCTGTTTAAGCAAAAGATCACTCATATTCCCCAAAACTAATCTCACCCACGGGACAACGCGTCAGCAACAATGTTGTTAGCTCCCTTCTTGTGTTTGATGCAAATGTTGAAACTCTGGGCCAGGAGTGCCCAGCACTTCAAGTGCTGATTGCTGTTGTACAGGCAAGGCAAGCGGGTTTTGGTCAGTGTATACAGTGACTGTAAATAAACTGCATCCTACATGCACGTCAAAGTGATGTAGGGCAAGGAGCATTGCTAAAGTCTCTTCCTCAATGGTGGAGTAGTTTGGCTGATGACGTTTGAACTTGGTGGAAAAGAAACAAACAGAATGACACACATCCCCATCATCGTCCTGCAACAACAAAGCACCAGCTCTAGTGGCACTACAGCACTACAAAGGAGAGACCTAGCAGAGTTAGAAGCATGGTCGCACTCATCATTCAACACAAAAGGAACCACAGGACTGCACAACCTGGTCAGACTACTACCAAGAAGTTCTTACAGAAACAGCAATAGTAACCTGCCATGCCTAAGAAACGCTTAAGTTCTCGCCTAGTGCTTAGCACTGGTAGCGACTCAACCGCAGCCACCTTAGCGTCCACAGGCTGGACCTGCACCTGGCCAACTTGCTTACCAAGGTAGGTGACAGTAGCCTTATTAAACTCACACTTGGCCAAGTTAAGGGTAAGCGAGGCGTCCGTAGGGTAATAAATGGAGTGGAGGTGGACATTTTGAAGGCAGACTAACAGGTCTTTGAGGGTCAGAATTGTAGCTGATAGACAGGTGTTCAAATACTTATTTGCAGCTGTATCCTACAAATAAATAGTTAAAAAATCATACATTATGATTTCTGGGAAAAAATTTAGATTATGTCTCTCACAGTGGACATGCACCTACGATGACAATTTCAGACCCCTCCATGATTTCTAAGTGGGAGAACTTTCAAAATAGCAGGGTGTTCAAATACTTATTTTCCTCACTGTACATCTCCTAATACATGCTGCATCAGGCGCTGAAAAGGGGCAGGTGTATTCTTCATGCCAAACGGGATCACAGTGTACTGCATAAATGCATCAGGAGTGACAAAGGCAGAGTTTTCAGAAGCCCGCTGTGTCAAAGGAACCTGCCAGTATCCTTTGAGTAGATCAAGCTTTGAAATACACACAGCTCAGTCATCAGCAGCACACACCTGGGTAGAATACACTTAATACAATATGACCCGTGACAACTACCTTGTCATTTTTTAGATGTTTATGACATATTTCCCCTCTTAACGTCTTACATGGTTTCATTTAAAAAAGCTTTTATGCACAAAGAGGTGAAATTATCCAATATTTTACAAAAAAACAATCATCATATCATGATCCCATCAGATCTGTCCTGTGACCCTTTGGAGGGGCCCGGCCCTGAGGTTGGGAACCACTGGACTAGACTACCTACTGTAAATATAAAGTATAAAGTACAAGAATAATGTATAAAGTAGTTTAAACCAACTCCACCTCAAGCAGCTACAACAGTACCCATTCCTGCACCAGAATCAACAATCTGATAATGTCATATATAATAATAATAAATATCTAGCACAAGGGAAATTTACTGCAGAACTACTACTTATACTTTTACTTGAGTAGGATATTGAATGCAGGACTTTTGCATTGTTGTATTAATACCTGAATATTTCTTCCACAACTAAAAAACACACACCGTGACAGCTCCATTACTGTCAAATAGAAACCAAGTCAACAGAGAGGATCTAAGGATTTAGTTGGACACAAATTAATTACAACCTCCCTGCAGGCTGCACTGTTTGTTCCTATAATGCTACAGTTCTCTGAGGGGATCAGGAAGTGTCACCATGGCAATACATTTGGCAAATCCACTCAGAGATGAATGAAATACTCTCAGGTTGTTGCTTCTTAGAGTTCCCTGTTGGTGATAATTTTAGATTGTCTATCTTTCCACAATGAGGCTTCCACAAATTGTGTTAAACACACATTATTATCACCACAGGAGAAGCTCTTATAAGGCTGGAAGACAACTTAGTGGTTAGCACTGTCACAACACGGAAACAAGATTGGGTTTTACATTAGAGCTGAAACCATTAACAATTATTTAATAAATTGATCAAATTAAAATGTAAAATGCTGGTTATAATTCCCTTAGAGCTCAAGGTAACATTTTAAAATGTCTTATTTGCATAGCACTCATTTCGATGTCTTACTTGTGCTACTCAGAGAATTGACCAACAGCACTATCCAATACCTAAAAGTATTTGGTCTATAACTATGCAGGACAGAAAGATGTTGTCAAATGTCCACACAGGGTGCACAATTATGCATGCACTCTATGATCTTCTCCCATGTCACTTACTGTTAACCCTTAGTGTTACATCCCTGAAACCTCTACAATCACTTTACAAACAAACTGTTAACATTCTTGACAAGAAACCAAGCATTTCTCATCATTTTCCAATACTACAAAAATACAGGTTTCTAAACTGGGAAAACATGCTATAAATATTAAAATATGCTAATATTTAAATCTATGTCTCGTCTATCAAATTATTCACAGTTTATCATCCCCTCCTTTCCACCAGTTTGTCAACATTTGTACATCCGATTAGAGTAGAACCAGAGATACAGCGGAGATTCAATTCAGGAAAAGTGTATTTAGCCAAACTGCTTTTTCTGTTCGAGCTGCCAATTAGTGGAACCTCACCCCTATAACCGTCAGACAATTAAATACATATAGTACATTCAAGATACAGTTAGAAAAGTGGCTCACTGACAATCAGAGCTGTCAACATTACCATTAACCGTTAGAGCTGCTCTTTCTGCCCAAAAAGCCAACCAGTTAATCCAGTCAATCAAATCCCAGCTTGTCTCTACCTTTGAATAAACCTCAGCTCTGGCACCTAACCCAGCACACTGAGTGACTCATGGATGTGAAGGCACTGAATGGCTTCTTTTAAAGGAAATGTACAGAAGTGAGGCCATTAAACGGTTGATTAAGCATGCAAGATCACATTTTTAAGCAGATTTAATATCAGAAAATGCTAATATTATTTAAGCCAATGTTGAGCTAGGATAGAGCCAAATGAAAGCATAGGATTTTTGCTCATTAAATACTATTTGAAATATTTAAATGAACAATGTTTGGTTAGAAAGACTGCGGCTAGTCAGCTTCGTCCTTTTGTCCAAATATGGTCACTTCTGGCTCCAAAAAAACAAGAGTCTATATGGTTCTGCCTGACACAAACCAGAGGGGCAACAAACCCCTTAGCTATGATTTATTCACAACATATTACAGATTCAAGTGAGTTATTGCTTTTAAGAAAGTATATAGTTGATGAAAGTTATATTCACATTCTAATTTAAATAGAAGTGAACAAAAGAAATTATTTCCTATGCATATTCATACCTGTCGAAAGCATAGAAATGTGGCCAATATGTACAGTAGAGTCATTGGTTTCTTATCTTTGTTTCTTTGAGTCAGAGTGTAGGTGTAAAAAGCAATCAGCTCAGCATGTTACCAACCAGTAATTATGCTTAGAAATTACTCCTTAAAGCCCTCTTACATGTTTCATTAACATGAAACACTAACACTAAATAAACTAAATTAAATTTAAAAAAAGACATCTTTAGGTCTTATGTATTAAGAGTTTATGTGAGGCTGTGGCCATTATGGCCTTTATGTGTTTTGAGATGCATGCAATAAATATTTAAGCAATGGCTCCTGACAGGCTGTGGTATGTTGTGATTATATCACAGCTAAGGGGGCCTTGTTTGGCCGAAGCAGAAACTTCCCGTCCTAAAAAGAAAAGCCAATGCAGAAGTGCCTTAAACCTGCATGCTATCTAATTTTTAGCAGGGCGAGACACCGCAGGTTTCAAAAAGAAGTCTGATTGTACGGACGTCTATGAGAAAATGACTTCTCACTTAATTACCTCAGCAAACGTTTTCAAAATGAGTTTATGGGCTCAACCATCAGTTTCAAGTATTTCAAGACAATACAGTAGCATTTAGTAAATGATGGTCCCATTTATGTAAAAACTTGACAAGAAAGCAGTCCATGCTTTAGGGCGTGGCTGCATGCCAACCTGTCAATCAGGTAATACAGAGGCTTAAGAGTACTAGCCATGGCCCTGTGTACAATAAAATAGCCGCGAACTTGTTTTGGGTGTTTGACCCTCTCACTGTTTTCAATTCATCAAAGTTGATTGGAACATTTTGGTCAACTAAAAATGTCATGTTTAGCGTTCGGTAGCACCTTGCCAACCAAAGCTAGCTAGCAAGCGCTAGTGTAAGCTGGTACCTTAAGGGAAAATCTGTCAATTTTCTGTGTGCTGCCGTACATTGAGGTGGATGGCACCAATGTTTCATGTTTGACAGGTCCATGTTTAGTGGCTTTGAAGAGAGCATAGATAACAGACTCAGTTTCCCATTGGAAAGGTCTGTCTGGTCTGGTAGCAACCTAACAACCAACTGACATCAGATTCTAATTCAGATATTGCTTAACTCTGATTGGTGCATGGAAGTATGACATCACCTTTTTTATTTGAGACCCACCCACCCTTCTGACCAGTGGGAAGAGCACAAGTAAAAGAAGAAGAAATACAGAAATTCCAAATGTGAAATAAACAAAACTGTACAGTAAGCGTGAAGCTACTGTAAACAATTAGCTTAACTTGGCATGAAAGCTGGGAGCTGGGGAAAACAGCTAGCCTAGTGCGGCTCTCTACAAATAGCTACATTAAATCTGTATAAAAGCTGGAGTGTAAAAACTACAAGTAGTGTAGTGTAACAGGGGGTTAAATGTGTGGGACTATTTCTTGAGAATGAACAAACAAGATTAAACATGTTAGTTGGTGAGTTGTAAAGGTGCTGCCAGGCAGATTTTTGTCACCATTTCTGTCCTTTCACAGCCAAACTAGTTGTTTCCACCTCTCTCCAGTCTTTGTGCTAAGCAAAGCTAGCTGTCTCCTGGCTGCTGTTTCATACTTAATGCACAAATGAAAGTGGCATTGATCTTTTCATGTAACTCTTAGCAAGAAAGCAAATAATTATATTTCTTTTAAAATGTCGACCAATTGCTTTAAGTTGCAAGAAAATGTAAAAGTGAAGGATTTCATTCTTTTATAAGACCCATTGTGGCCACTCAGTATTAAAGCTAAAAAAAAAACTTTGTTGATTTAAACAACCTTCTCTAATGCCCGAGGACACAAAACAGCTACCAACCAGAAATAAACAGTACACTGCTTTTAAAGTGTCTTTAGTGTGTCTCTTTTGAATTTCAAGGCTGATGCAAACTGGCTCATGGACACAAGACATTAGCTCGACTAATGGTTTGTAGTTTCCTTCAAAGACTGTAAACTTGTCAAACTTATATTACCACTCTTACTTGCACTGAACTCATGCTCTAAATAACTGCACTTTGCAGCTGGTAGAAAATTATAAACTATAACACGCATCATCTTACATTAACACCCCAGAGATGCTACAGCATTTCAATTTCAATTGTCCACAATTACATGTTTTAATAAAAATAGTAACAACATATTCTAGTTCACTCTAAATGGCAAAAAAGAGACTTCAAAGACGTTTTTTTTTTTTTTTTTTTTTTTACAATATTCATGGGTTTCTAAGATCCTCAAAGCCTTTTAAGAAGAATGTGTGGCATAACTGCTGGCAAACGCTGGTGGAAACATTCCAGACCAGAAAACGCACTCACACTGAAACATTCATTCAACATTCACATTCAAACCAGCGTGATTGGCAAGATTGGAGCAGAGAGTGTGGTTTGGGTTTGTCCTGGCACGCTTAATGCTCCAAAAATTAATGCTAAATAAAATCTTCATGCGTCAGTTAAGCTCTGAATGCATCCCAACTCATCATGCCATGTTTTTACATGCTGATATGTTTTGTTTGTCTGTTAAAATTCTTTTTTGCAGAGGTTCCAAGTGTAAGTATTTTAATGGATCCTCTTTGGTCCTTTCACACTGACTGTCAGGGGCTTCAGAGTCTAAATCTCCAGAGATGAAGAAGCAAGGAACTGGTAAAAGTAATCATTTTAGCACTTCCTCTCTTCCTGATCTCTCCTTACTGACTTGTGCTCCCGTCGGGGTAAAAAAACAACAACCCTTCTTTCAATATGACAAATATATATGGGATGTGAAGGATGCATTTAGGCCAAACTCACTCTCTGCTGCTTGAATGTTGCACTGCAGCATTTTATCTTTAGTGTTTGGACAATGTAGCATCTAACCTCAGGAATCAGATGTCTCTCAAACTGAGTCTCAACTTTTTGTGCCTCCCTGGAAAAAATGTGTCTGCATGAGAGAATGAAATATGGTTCTATATGAGCTATATGAGTTACTTTAAAAAAAACATAATTCTTTTGAATGACTGCCAGATGCATTACAAGGAAATAAATGTGGACTGAACTCTAATTACATTTTTATACAGTCTAAATTTATGCCCTGTGCTGCAGTGCAGGCACGTGTTATTTTTGATATTTCTTCTGTTCTGTAAGAGCATATGCAGCATAAAATGTGAGGATTTATCAAAATACTGCTGTGAATAACAGAAAAGCTGAAAATAATGCTAAAATCACTCAATGAAACACCCACTGGGATATTTTATAGCTAGAATAAGGATTTTAGCAAACTGCTTACATGTTTCAATTGTCAGTTGCAGAAAAGTAAGAACCACCAGTTAAACAAATGAAGAACTTCCACAAAGACTAAATAATGTGCTTAATCAAAAATATTACATTAAAATGACATGTTGAGCGGAGAATCAAAGTGCATTATGGCTGGATGGTATTTAATCACAAAACATAAGAAATTAAACTCTGAAAAAAATGGTAAAAATCAACCTTAAAAAAGAGCCTTGTACAGATGTTTGGGAGTTAACATAAACTGGCTGTGTAATAACAACGCTTTACTGATGTCCTTTTAATAACCCTTTCTCACCCTTGTTCATTTTCCGCCTGCTCCCTCGCAGCCATAAATTACCCAGCTAATGCCCCACCAGCAGCAGCTATTGCTGAATCGTTCCAAGACCTCAATTAGCAATTAAGGGCTTAATGAATAGAGGTCCTTGCTGGGCCATTCTGCTCCCAGCCCAGAGGAGCCCAGTGGAATCTAATCTCTCCTGCAGGAGTTGTACAGTGAACACTGGCTAACGGTGCAGAGCAGATAGAGAATAACCTGTTTTTGCCCATAATCAGCAACTAGTTCTGCAGTGCCTGTTTACTGTGTGTACTGTACATGGAATGTCTTTGCTGTGAATCTTAACAAGGACAGATGACTGTCAAGTACTATTTTTTATTTCCTCCGTTCCTACACTCCATTACCTTCTGCATAATACCTGTCTTGAGTTTGAATTTAAGAAAGAAAGGGGAAACATGTTAACAAAAGGAGAGAGATAAAGAGGCAGAGAGGGAAATAAAAGGTAGTGAAATGGAAAGAGGGAATGAGAGAACTTCAAAAAAAGGATAATGTGAGCAAAATACATTTGCAATGTCAATCATCTTCAAGGAGCTTAGGCCTCAGACCAGAATATCAAAGATGGAAAATACAGGCATACATCATGTGGTAGGTAGGTAGCTTATACATTATTACTGTAACTCTACCCTTTTATGGTACTATTCTATCAGCCTTTTATCATTTATATATTTATCATACCTTTAATGAAGTGTAAGGCTATGTTTTACATGTGAGACCCCAGATGTATAGACATAGGTGCAGTTATACAGAACTCTTGGAAAGAAAATACACTCCAGTTTCCATCAGCTTTATCCACCTCCCCCTATGTGAATTTATGGAGGCTCACTGAAGCATAGCGACTGAAGGTAGATGATCACGTACCTAAAATGAGTTGTACCGTAATCTGATTTGAGCAACCTATAGCCTCAACCAGCGATGACAGTTGGGAGATGAAAGCACAATGTGACCTATACAGTGAGATGGGATGAAGCCATATCTTTGGAAGACATTTTATCTTGCATCTTAAAATAATAACAGGGCTGATTTTCTCTGCAATCAGGGCATTTGTGGGTGATTTTATTATCTATCACAAACCTGATATTTGAGGTCAGTGTGTATCATTTGGACAACTTAAAACTCTATTAAATTGTTGTACACAGTTACAACTGTTACACTTATTGGGTGTCTTTTAAAGGCTCTTGTTGCTTAATTGGTCACATTAGGGGCACATTTTTACCATGTTTTTATTTTTACCAGCAGCCTTTGCTTCTACTTTTTTGCTTCTTACTACTTTGCTTCAGAAATGTTCTATTGCATCACCTTGTATCATGCTGCTGCCTTCTGAATTCTCATAAAAGTTTGTTTGGAGACTTTCCCATTCTCACACTGTGGAAAACACACAGAATGAAGGATTACTACCTACATCCATATGTGTATTTAGAAAAGAGGGAGAAAAAGACTCCACCTGCTGTTAGTAGGGAAAACCAAAGAACCACTCGAGGGCATATGAACATATGCCATGCTTTCACATATCTCTTGCCACAGATATATTTCTTCATTTCCTTAATTTTTCTCTTGTGTAAATGTCAAATATAGCTTCTGCTCCACTAGGCTAAAGTAACTGGGTTACTATCTGTGAGTAATTAGCAGATTCTTGCTGTATGGCACCAAAAGGCTGTAGAGTGACATGGAAAGTCATACTGAGGGAATAATTTGGGGCAGGACAGTGAAACAGTCTGAAACGTTAAAGGTGAAAGGGGGCAAAAGGCTGCACACATAGGGAGGAGTACTCAAATATATACATGAAGCCAAACTGAATATGCATAATAAAAAGTGTCCTAAGTTTGAATACTAAAATGTCTCTAAAATTGTATTATATTTCATTCCAGAAACAATTAGCAATTTAAATGGAAACAATTGGCTGTGGTGTGCTATTGAACATTACAAACTGCAATGTTTTCAGTTTTTTGTACAGTGGATAAAAAACAGATTTAGTAGACAAAATGACAGTAGAGTGAATACATGGTACATCAAAACTGGGAAAACTAAAACACTGTGGATAGGAGCAGGAAAAAACAGAACCGCCAGTTTTGTGACTTGATGACCATTGTCTCCTTAGGTAGTGTGTGCGTTTGTGTATATATATACACACGCACACACTACCAGTCAAACGTTTGGGGTCACTCAGACATTTCCATTACAGTCCATTGTAGACAGAATACCCGATGAGATCAGTTGCATTGTTTTTTTAACCAGGGCAGCAGTTTTCAGATTACATTATGTTCTTACATAATTGCAAAAGGGTTCCTTGATGTTTTCTCAGTTAGTTTTTTAAAATGATATCAGATTAATAAACAGAATGGGCCTTTGGAACATTGGATGAATGGTGGCTGATAATGGGCAATGTAGATATTGCGTTAAAGATCAGCCACCCGCTCAGATCAGCTGGTATTCTGTCTATAATGGAGTGGAATGGAAATTCGAAAGTGAATCCCAAACTTTTGACCAGTGGTGTGTGAATGTGTGTGTGTGTGTGTGTGTGTGTGTGTGTGTGTGTATATATATATATATATATATATATATATATATATATATATATATATATATATATGGAATTTCTTAAACCTGACCATATAATGCAATCCAATCAAATGTTCACGCAATACATGCCTAATTTTGTGTCTCATTTTTCTTTCATTTTTTTGTCAGAGGGGTCTTCATTCAACTGGTAGAGACTGTCCCCCTAAGAAAATAACATAAATTGTTTGTCAAGCAGCAATTACAACTCATATTTACATTCATAGATTTATAGTGGTAGTGCCCTCTAGTGATGGATGGTGGATGGGTCAAACAAACACAGGACCTTCACCCAGGAGACTGGGGTTTGTGTCCTGTTTGAAAATAAAAGTTACCAATGAGTTTCTTTTTTCTTTACGGAACAAACCTAGCTCAAAAAAGAGCTAGGTCACCAACGTCACATGTATAACAAGAATTAAAGTTACGTCTGATTTTAACCCAAACCACCAAGTAGTTTTGGGTCCTAATAGGGCTGGACACAAATATTTGACTATTTGAGAAATACTGTAATAACAGAATCCTTTTTTGGTTTACTTCTTCATGGTAATCAGCGAGTTTTTCTGACAAAATAACACATTCCAATCCAATACTCTTGTAATAACAACTAAATTCATTGAGCTTATAGTGTTTAATTTTCATTGTTGGGGATGCTTCAGAGATGTGTTTCCACAGTGTAAGTGTTCCTGTTATTTTGTTCAATAACAACAAAAATACGCATTGTATACTAGACATCAATCCTATCAATTTAAGGTTTATTCCAGTTCAGGTTAAAAGAAGACTAAAATGTGCTTTAAAAGTTTAAAATTTACAGGAACTTATTCAGAGAAAGTATTATCTTATCTAAGGTAAAACCTTTTTTTAGCCTTTTAAGGGGGGGGGGGGTGCAGAGCTTGGAATAGTTCAGAATAAGACGTGCTGTGGAGAGGACAGGGGTTAGTGAGTGGAGACACTCCAGACTTCCAGGCAAGAATCAGCTTGCTCCAGCTGCCAGAGTAATATAGTGTTGGCAGCTGTCCATGGTGCTGAAATCAACCACTATCTCATTGAATGGAGAATAAAAAGAGCTGGCCCTGGTGCTGAGATGCTGATGCTGCTAGGGTAATGGCATGTCTCACAATAGAGCTGAGCATCAGGTGCATACCATTGTTTATCCAAACTGCTGCTTTCCAGTGGCTGACTCTGTATTGAAAAAAGTGTTCAATATGACTAATGCAGGCGTGGAACATAACTTACAGATCCAAGAATAGCAAATTTAATAGGGAACAGTGGGTATTACAACATGCATAATGTAACACAGAGCTGTTCTATGTGAAGTAAATATCTACGTGTGTGTGTGTGCTTGTTAATTTTATCACACATAATCAGACATTTTCACACACAGGCATGCCATTTTCTTTCTTTTTGTCTGTCTACATCCTCATCTGTTTTTTCTTCTTTGTTATCTTTTACATGTAGGGATATAAAAAGAAACTGAGACACGCATTCCAAATATGCTCTTTGACCTATGGCCTGAAAGCTGGAGCAGCTTTAAAATGTTTCTTAAAGAAGATGGACTCTGTGGTGCGTGACTTTGAGGCAGCCCACATCGTACACTTGCTAAGGGTCAATGATCATCCCAGCCCACGGGTGCAGAAACGTAAAGACAGGCCTCGACTGGACAGAAACAGATTAATGACTGGTCAAGAAAAACTTTATTCCTTCCTTCCTCCTCTCCACTGTTAGTGATTCAGTGCATGCGTATATAGGCTGGCTATTCCAGAGCCAGCCTCCCACCTTATCCCTAGTAAGAGATAAGTATTGTTTGCGAATAGCAGCACATTTCATGCTCAGCTTCCCCCACCTGTTCCCTGACCTGCAAAGTCTGAAGGCTGGAATAGCTGTCAAATGCCTCCACCCGTATCCTTCGAGGATGATTGAAAGGAGGTTTGTCTCATAAATGTTTTGAAAGCATTTCTTTTTCAGCAGAGCACAAAAACAAACTTTGGACAAGGATTTTAAAGAGGTGATTCCAGTGGTCATTTAAAAGGGTAATGTCACTAGTCCTTTTGTCTTTTAATTGCAGGAGAAATTGTGTTTTTTAATGTGTTGCCTGCAGGTTAGTGGGTGAGTTCTGGCTGCATGTCTGCAAGGTCAAACTATTAATCAAATCAATCAGCCTGATTTGCATAATGAACTGCTGAAAAATTTGCCTGGGCCTCGAGGACCCCTTTCAACCCTCTCCTCCCCACTCTGCATCAACTCATTCAGCCAGTTTAAGTTCCCAAGCTTCTCTGTTATTCTGGTTCTATTCTGTTTCGTTTTGCACAACAGTAATTTGCATTCATAGATTTCCATATTGAAAGCCAACTTTAAAGGAAAGAAATCCTGCATTCTTTGACATTTTCATTCATCATTTTTCATTAGTCCTCAAAAGAAACTAGAATATTACTAGAATGATTTCAGATGAAAATGTCTTTAATGTGACTTACTGTTTAATATGTGGTTTTGCTGAGTTTTGAAGTCACATCTAATTTCTCAAAAGATCTAAAACTAATTATATACAAATCCAGCTATATGTTCAAGATATCCGTTTTGCAAAACAAAAAGTTCCCATTTGCTCGTTAAGGCTGCATAAAGAAGTGCGAAGGAACCACCAAAACAAAACAAAACAAACTCCAGCAAAGTGAAATTTCTCACCTATTAGAGAAAAAAAATCCTCAAAGATGAAAATCAAAACTGTTATTTTTGCGCCGGCGGAGACGTACAGCCCCAACCCCAGAGAAACACTGCAAGATCAAAGGAAAGCACCAAAACCAAAATCACACCGAAACAAGCCATGATGAAAGAGAAAAGGGCTGAAAATAAGCAAAATGTGCGGATAACAACAAGTGAGCTTGTAAAGAAACTGCTTCGGGAAGAGAAGAGGAAAAGAGATGAGGAAAAAAATTCAGGAGCGTCCGTAATGCACGTAGGGCTATTTCTCAGCGGATGTCGCCGGAGCAACAACACTCAGCATCCAAGATTTAAATCACTGCATGCAGAAAACGAGAAAACATTTTCCATTTCGGAACACCAAGACAAGAAAGGAAGAAAAAGATGGTAAAAACTGGCTTAGGGAAATGGCAGTGGAAAATGTAGACTACTCACCGAGCGGGAGTAAAAGGGTTCAATTAAAAAGAAATTGGACGGTGGTGGGTTGGTGGTGTGCAGGCTTGTATTACACACCGAGGCTCTGCGTTCCTTTTGCGCTCTCTATCGCTGCCGGTGGTTGAGTCATGTAACTCGGGATTGACCAGAGTTTTTGAATCCGTCCAAGCATTTTCTCTAATAGCTGCACCCGAAGGCGTTTAGTGCTGCAGTCTAATGAGTAGGAGCTTTTCTGATAATGTCTCAAAATAGGTTCCAGGTACTGCAAGCTAGCTGACAGTGTTCCTTTACCACCACCACCACCACTAGCCTACCACCACCCTATTGCAGATGTGAATAGGCTAAATGCATACAGTATCATTATTTTGTATATCAAATTTAAGTCAAAGAACTAAGTAAAAGTTAGGCAAGATGAGTAAAAGACCTACCCAGACTTGCTTGCTTTTTTTGCTTTTTGTACCTTAGAAAGTCCTATGACAGAACCATGGTCACTCCATGGCGTTCTTTTTGCTAATGCTTCTAACAAACAGTGCCAGCTACGGTTTGGCCCCATTATCTCTCATCTTATCAAAACTTGGAGATTAGCTGAAACATACTGCCATATAGCTTGTAAATGGCACACTTTTTCCCCATTATTCAATAATTCAGCTCTCCTGATTGGTGGGAGGCTGATAACAGCTCCACTGTGGGAACAAAGGGGAGTTCATTGTCTAAATGACATTTTTGGTGAGGTTGGCTTGTTACCCTTTTCTGACTTACAAAATGCATTCAGTCTGCCACGTTCCTCTTTTTTCTTTTACCTTAGGTTAAGATCAGCCCTCAAGGCGTACGGTGTCCCCTGACAGAGTCATTTCCATTAATTCTATTCCAAAGTTATCTACAGCGCAGCCTAAAAACTGTGGTATGGTGTCTAGGCTTTATGAGTTCTTAGTGATATCCGGCCGCTCTGCCCTTCCTATTGAGAGGATCTAGGCATGCAATTGCCTAAACCTGGGTATTGAGCTCGACTGGCGTAATGTATGGTCTAGCATTCCAGAAGTATCACCAATCCAGACCGTGAGCAGCTTCACTACAATTTCATTCATAGGACATACAGTATCTCACCCACGTGAAAATGCATCACATGAAAATAAGTAATAGCCCATTATGCACTTTCTGTCCAATGAAAGCACAAAATCTTACTGTACAAATCTTCACATGCTCTGTGAGTGCTCTCCCGTTCAGTTCTGGTCAGTTCTGCAACAATATTGTATCCAAAATGTCCGCCTTGTCCAATGTTACTGTGCCTGTTACTTTCAATGTCTTGATTATGAATGACCTGTCAACATTAAGCTCACTGGGACTCAGAAATGTGCCGTATTTGCTGGACTTACAGCTGCAAAGAAAAATGATTGCAACTCGTTGGGAACCTCCCCACGACCTGTCTATCCGCATGTGGACCCTTTCCTACATGGATGTAATGTATATGGAATGTTCCACGGTACGGATTAATGGAGTGCTGGGAAAAACTCTGGACACTTGGCGGAGTATTGCGGATTCTGTGAGGTGCTACAGCCCAAACCTCTAAATTGCACAGGTGTTTGGTCCCTTTTCTTATGTCTGTTTATGTGTGTGTGTGTGTGTGTGTGTGTGTGTGTGTCTGTGTGTTTTTTGGTCCTGGGACGCGTTCCTATGTCCCAGTGTATTGTTTGTAACTGTTTGTAAATGTTTATGTTTTATGAATTTAAAAAAGGAAAAAAAAAGAAATGGATCACAAAAAAGTAAATAAATGTTCACAGAAATAATTGTACCCTTTGCTTATGTTTTCTCTTTCAAATAAGTTTAAGTTTAAAACCGTCTGATCATCTAACTGCTTATGTTTTTTTAGTTGTCACATTTTCATCTCTCAAAACAACAACAACAAGTAAAAAAGATTAGGGCCAAACGTACAATAATTAGACCCAAATTACAATTATAATAAACCAGAATTATCTCTTATGTCACCACCACATTTACAGCATTAATGGGAATAAATTGTTGCAATTATGTCTGTCAGCATTTCCCATTTTATCGTACCTTGTGGCTCATTAAGTTATTTACATGAATTAATAAATTGCTAAACCAATTATCAACATTGCTGCAGGCTGTTATTGTCAACAGATTGGTTGGAAAAGGTTTCCATATAGAATCACAACTCCAGTCTCTTGGTGCTCGCTCATTAAAAATGACTTTTTACAGATTACAAATTAATCAACTGAGTTTATACTGAGCCTCATGAGAATATTGATCATCAGTGAGTATGTCAAAGCTCAGGGCAGTTCTTAACTAACTTTAAAGCTCAGTTAATGTTGGGCAACGAGTTCCCATACAGCCCACAGGTGAGAATCAGTTTTGATGAAGCATCTTCCAAAACATTAAGGTAACTCCGGGATTTTAAAGGCGTATGGGATTTCTGGTTCTGGATAACTTAAGACTCCAGCTTGGCTTGTCATCATGATTCATTTGATCCTTCTCTGCAAGGTTGACAGCGCCAGGGTTCATACCCATTCTTGATGGAAACACGAGTGGTTGTGTCGTCAGGGAGGAGCAGAAGTCTTTGTTGCTGTTGCAGCATCTGAGGGTCACATGAGCAAAGGGTCTGTATGGATCAATGGCTTCTCAAGGGGGTAATAGGCAGAGACAGACAGATGTGATGGCAGTATG
The DNA here is from genome assembly GCA_026937815.1 of Etheostoma perlongum. Lineage (NCBI taxonomy): Eukaryota > Metazoa > Chordata > Actinopteri > Perciformes > Percidae > Etheostoma > Etheostoma perlongum. The sequence goes on along the minus strand of CM049382.1, from coordinate 13,357,281 downwards.
TTTCTGACCATGACTCTTTGGGTTATGAATTGCTGGATAGATGTTTGTTGTTTGTTGTGTGTGTGTGTGTGTGTGTGTGTGTGTGTGTGTGTGTGTGTGTGTGTGTGTGTGTGTGTCCCTTTGAGTTCATAAGGTGTGATTTGGGATGGTATTAAAATCTCACAATGATGTTGTTATTTGTTTTTTCCGAGTCGGTTGCATTTGTAAGTTCAAACTTTGTAAGTAAAGGTAGGATTGCTAGGTAGAGATTTACACAACCAGCTATATGGTTTATGTGTAAAGTCCCTTACATTCTTAGTAACCACTAGCTAGTAATTTTTGTTCAGCAGCTAGATGCTAACCTTGTCTGTTTGACGTTTGGTGCCTTTCAGGTAGCATATAGTTGTTTTATCAGAGCTCTTTTGCTGAAAACATGCTATGAGAGTGATGCAAAACAGTGAAGTTTTGGTAAGAAAAACAATAACAAGCTAAAGGACTCTAAAATGCTCCATAGAGTTGAGGAAAGCTACAAAGCTAGGGGATAATTCTCTGTGTGATTATAACTAAGAGCTACAATAAGTTGTCGTGAATATAGCTGCTTTGATGCTGCAAACCGACAAAGTGAATCAGTAGTTTGTAGTGATTGATCAACAGCTGAAGCAAATTAATCCAGCGGTTTTAAAAACATGCCAGAAAAAATGATGCCAAGGCTGATTTCAGCATTGCATGGTGGCACTGTCAGCCCAGTTATGGGGATATGTTGCTTGTTATTCCTATAGCAACACATCAGAATAGTCTGGAACTTCACTTCAGCAAAATAACTACTGTAAAAAGAAAAAGAGTCACAGTCTACTCTGTGCTTAGTGTCACACACTGGTCTCTGAGCAGCTGCCACTCCAGCACAGTGTGACCAAGGATTTCTGTATCTGTTCATCTCTATCCACCTTCTTCCACCCCAATACACATGGTGATTCTCTGGCTGGGATCCCAAGCTCTGTGTGGATAGTCCAACAATAACTGGCAAGCAGCTTGTCTTAGCTGATTCTCTGGCTGACACTCCCAGTTCCGAGCCATACAACTGAAGGAAGCGATCACAGACAAGGTGTGTATTTATGTGTATGTGTGGCACGCCAAGTCACTCACTTGTGATTTATTCCAAGCCTCAGGTCGAGTCATGTCTCTGCACTCAGCTGTAATTAGAGAGTGGAACAGGACATGTAATGCAACATACTGTAAATGGAAAAGGGACTGTTGCTCCGCCCACAATGCATCTCCTTTTCAAACATGAATAGTGCATTAGCAGCAGGGATTCACTATCAACCACACTGATTGGAGCTTTTTAAATGCAATTTAGGACATGTAGAAAGGAAAGTGAAAGCAGGTTGCTGAGTGGTGAATATATGTAAACCAAATATGCTTTGTCCTGTTATAATGATGCCAGTATTATTCGATGTCCTCTGGGAAACAAAAAGCACACTTAATGGAGTCTAAGTTACAGCTCTGAAGAATTTTTGAGTGTTTCTCCTCCCTTGGCTTTTTTTCCCTCTGCTATTGTTTTGTTTTGTTTTGTTGAGCTCTTCCCCATTTCTCAGGCATTTCTTTGCATAGCTGCCATTTTTCACAGAAATTACTATGCAAAGAAAAGTAATTTGAGTGTCTGCGAGATTCATGAAAACACCATTTGTGCTGCTTACTCAAAAATAATGATTAAAAGGTCATTTACGGATGCAGTCGAGGTGCGTGTGTGTGTGTGTGTGTTTGTGTGTGTTTGTGTGTGTGTTTTGTTGCTTGCATATATGAGTGTGTGGATGTGCAGATCATGTGTTTGTTTGTGGATGTGCCCTGCATGCACGTGACTGATGAAGCGTAACCTTTTAATGTGTTTACACATTGACATTTCCCAAGATCTGTTATGTTCTTCTGTGAAACTAAAACCCTTGACATTCTTGAAGCTCACATTTCCCCGAGCTGCGTGTCCTGTCAGCTCTCATACCATGCAAAGCCAGCATCAACAACATAATTACATCAGCTTCACTACCTCATCTGTCCCCCTGTCAAATCCAAATTCAAATGAATGTTTTTCCCTTAAAAATGTTCCACCAATTGCCTTGTGTGTGACGTAATTTGGACACCTCATGATCTTGCTCTGTCCTCGTGGGTGAAATATTTGGTATCTTCGTCATCTTGTCCCTCAGGACTTTGTCAAATACTTATAAAGCGCTATAGATCTCACAAAATATGTTTATATTTAAGATATTTCTTAACAAACTTCACTCTCTCTGCATCCATCAAACTTATACGGAAATTAGAGAGCAACACTTACTTTTTAAAATCCAACATCCAGCCTATGATACTGACTGTAATGAGCCCTGACACCTAATGACTGTGGGTTTTAGTCCATCTGTTCATTTGGCTTCCCATTATTGCTGCCCATATGTTGTGGGTATTCATATCATATTGTGAATTAACCTGGCAAACACTGTGATTCACCTCATGATATGATTATTCTGAACAAAATGTGGAGCTTTAACTTCTTTGACATTAATATACTGTAAGAGTTTAAGATTTTAAAGCCCCACTGATCAATATTTTTATATCAAGAATAGACCAAAATGACTACAAGCAACTTGTAATGTGTAGCTTGGTAATCCCAAAGAGAATTATCACCTGACTCTACAGTGTCTATTTGCAGTGTTTAAGCGTATTTTAGGTCATTGCATCTTTACTGTTTTGGTTTAGTCTCACTGCAACCTCTATTCCAGATGCAGCAGGCAGCTGTTTTCAGCAAAGTAATCTCTAAATATACCATATGCTAAGTATCAAACAGCAGGCCTGACACGCTTAGAGACTAGCTGGTGGACAAAGTGGAGCATTTAACACCTAAAGAGACAGTTATTGACCTCAGGAGTTGGTGGAGACCAAAAACAGAGCTAAAAGAGAGAGAATATTAGACTTACATTCATCAGGTGGCAAGAAACAAATGCTGTAGTCTGTTTACAGCTTGTTCCACTCCATCCAAGTAACTAAAAATAGTACATTTTAAAATAACTTTTCTTCAGTATTATTCAAAATTATGTTTTCACTTCATATTCTAAAATGTGTTTGTATGTAAGAGCCCAAAGATACCTGAATTGTATTTTCAGTTTCAATTTAGTGAAACAAAAACAGGGTGTACATTTTCATTTCCTCACTGGGAATCAATAAACAGTATAAATTATAAATTATTAAATGGCTATGACCTTTGCTTTATCTAAATAAAATACACCTCAAATTATCCTTGAAGCATTAGAGAATACTTTGTTTAAGGTGATCACTGCCTCTGAAGGAATGAGCCAGAAAAGTAGCCAAGTCAGCTGTCTTCCACAGCGTTCAATCCAAAGAGTTTACTTTACAAGTTGTCTGTTTGCGGAGTGACGTGTCCCTTGTGTTTCCAATTTGGAAAACATGCTTACTAAACATTTGGACCCCAATGCTCTTGTCAATGTAAATCAGGTAAGATTCTCGAGCCGATCAATGCAGACATGAGAAAGGATTCACTCTGTACACCCCAGGGACTCATCAATGACAGGAGTCTATTACTCCAGAGAGTGAGCTGGCACGTGGGGGAGCTGCTATGAATTGCAAATCTAGACTACTGGCTGCCTGCTATGCAAACTCCATGATGCATTATAGCACACTTAGGAATATGTGCCTATTGCACAAAGCAAGGTCTTACTGCACAATGAGTACTCGTTCCCTGAAAATGCCCATTCAGTGAGAATAGATTCAAAACACTGCATCTGCTCTAATAACAGACGTCATCTGCAGACCTGGAAGATTCGTTGTGACTCTGTGAAGCACCTTTAACCCTAGAGGGAGCTAGTATCTTTATATTCCAATGAGAATTCAGCATGAACTTTCACTCTGCTATATAAAGGGTAATGGATACACAGTGTTATTTTTGCTCCCTCCCTCCTTGTCTTTCTATAGTGTTTAAAGTTCAATTAGGGACACAGTGTGTACCGACTTTGAGTCATTAGAAGTGATACTAGTCTGCTCTGTGAAGAGTACCTTCAGACTTATGATTAATTCGGTTGATGGAGAAGTTTGATGGTCTTGCTCATTTCCTTCCTCTCTTAGTTTAAGCTCAAGGGTGATTATTAAGTTTCCTGTACAGATTTAAAATGCTCGTAAGTTGTCAAAACCTTTCAGTGCATCCTTTTGCACACTTGTAGTAATTGTTGCCATGCATTTTTCCTCAACAGTAATTTAAGAGTGTCTGCCATGATGCTTTAAGTCATTTCTGTAAATGCAACAACAGGAAACAGCAGGCGATATAAAGGAATAGTTTGACATTATGAGAAATATGCTTTTTTAGTTAAATATGAAGCTACCGAAGCAGCTGGTTTGCTTAGCTTAGTATAAAGATCGTAATAAGGGGGAAACTAATCTGCTGCTTGTGGTAGTTTCATGTTTACCACATACAGACATTGATAGTGGTATCAATTTCTCTCAGCAGGACACATTTTAAATTGTCTAACTTTTCTTTTAAATAATGGAACATTATATAAACATTAAATAAAGATAAAGGTGCTATCTTAAACTTAAATATCCACTGTGCATGCTTTTTAGTTCCACAGCACTTAATTTATCTCTCTCTGCTCATGTCAGGTCATTTTGGTCCATTACCCGTTGGCAGCTGATGATGAGCTGTGAGTGTGTGGCTGGAGTTTAGTGTCATTTGCTTCCTCATTGTGTGTGACATGTGGGTCACAGCCCTCCGGTCCAGCACCTGCATTATTGAACAGGTTCTGTTGAACTGTCCTGACGGTGACCCAAAGCAGTGGCACAATATAAGAGGTGGACAGAGTCTAATTGAATCTTTCTCCCTGCAGGCCATAAGGTACAGGGCATGATTGGAAGGTACCAGTAAGAGCATATAAAAAAATCATCAGTTACAAGGCTTGGCTAAGGATAAGAATGTGGAGTGATTTTCAGACATATTTAATGCATGCAAGTTGCACTCAAGAAGCATGGCCACTCATTTGCCATTGGGATTGATGATGCAGCTGAATATCAAACAGTGAAATAGCAAAGCCACTGTGTGTGTGTGTGTGTGTGTGTGGTGTGTGTGTGAGTGTGTGTGTGTGTGTGTGTGGTGTGTGTGTGTGTGTGTGTGTGTGTTTGTCGTGTACTGCAAGCATCAGGTGGGTAATTTCGCAGTATTGTGCCCGCTCATGCCTCTCTATAACAAAGACACAGCCTTGTCAATTTTCAGAAAGTCGGTTTGTTCAATGTCAAGCAACACAACAACAATGGAAATAAGAAAAAATACAACAATTCAAACTACATAAAGACATGAAGTGGGAACATAACAAGAAATGCAAAGCTACAGAGCTTACTCTCCTCCAAAGAGTTCTGAAGACCAGTATATACATGTAAGGATAGGGGCTGGGAGGTAATGGTAGTCCTTGCGCTAATGGGAGGGTTCAGACAAGACATCATCTTCCTTTCCTTTGTTCCCTGTGCTCTCTCACATGTTGTCCCTGAAAAGACGGGAACTGGTCTTTTATACGTTTCAAAAGGCAGGAGGGTTCCATCTCAAGTTGAATCTTGAAAATAATCATCTTCTTGACTGCCAGCTGCCTTCAATCTATAGTGTGAGAGAGCAGCGAGTGTCATCAAAATTTACGACATTGTGTACTTTGTCGCCGTTCCCTTGAGACCTGGGTTTTTGTGTTCCTATCCAACTTTAAACCCAAAAGAAAAATGGAGAGCTTTGTTTGCAAACACATACATAGAATAGTTTAGTGTCATGTCTTTTTAGCACCCTGTCTAACACACACCAATTTTCCACTTCCTACAGCTGAAAGGCCTGTTCTCAATAAGCCTGTTAAACAGAAAGTGAATTCCTCCAAGCACGTTTTAACATGGACATCTGCCAAGCATCTGTTTCATTACGTCCACCTCCAAGCTGCAAACTGGTCAGCTCAGTTGGCTTCAGGGACAGACCAAATTAAAAGCACATACAATCCAAGATAAAAAAGCCTAGCTTGCTAACTATCAGTTCTGCAATTTTCCAGGGTTTCTCATATCACTGTATACCCCAAGACGCAGCAGCACATTGATTAAAAAAAGTAAATAATAAGTCAACAAGAAAGAGATAGAAAATAAGTGTGTGACAAAAAAGAACATGTACAATGGCAGCACAGAGTACATTAGGAGAGCTGTCCAGCTGTTTCTCCATAGGAGATAAAGAATGAAAGTGGCATTTCATCTTCTATTCTGCTGCAGTCTGCAGTGGATTATTAAAGGAACAGTTTGACATGTTGGGAATACTCTAATTTACTTACTTGCCAAAGGTTAGATGAGAAGATTGATACCACTTTCATGTTTATTTGTTAACTGTAATATAAGGCTGCTGTCAACAGCTTAGCATAAAGACTGGAAACAGGGGAACAGTGAGCCTGGCTAGGTCAAGTCGTTATGCTAAGCTACGCAAACTGCCTGTAGCTTCATATTTAAAGTCATAGTTCAACATTTTGGAAAATACTCTTACAGTGTTTGTTAATGTGACTTAAACAAATGTACTTTCTTGCTGAGAGTAAGATGATAAGTTCAATATTACTCTCATATCTGTCTGTAAAATAAAAGCTTGAGACAGCTTTGCTTAGCATAAAGGCTGAAAGTGGGGAAACTGTTAGCTTGGCTCTGTCTGAAGGTAATAAAATCTCTTTTTTAACCAGTACAAAAAACAAAATGTTTGCAGGATCTACAGTATATGTTTTTACACTTTACACTGGTTTTATGCTAAGATGAAATAACTGGCTGCTGGCTATAGTTTCATATTTAACTGATAAATATGAGAGTGGTATGGATCTACTTATCTCACTCTCGTCAAGAAAGGAAATAAACGTATCTATGTCAAACTATTCCTTTAAGACCCACACACTCAACATTGACCAAGAACAATTGTGTAGTTTGTCTTCCAACTAAAATATTTTTGTCTCACATGAGGAAAAAAACATATAATGAATATTGTATTATTGAAAGGTATTGGTGTTACATAAAAAAAAAACTTTCATCAGTGAAAAACTAAAGTTAAGATACATGATGTGGACGTACCTCAGGGGACTCCAGCTGTGAGAGAAACAGAAGAAACACTGGGAGTCTATTCTTCTGAGGTTATGAACAGAGAAATGAAAATGGCAAAATAAGATTGCTTTGCAAGTTATCGTCCACGTTGCCTCTGCCTCTGTTTTCTCTTTCACTCTGCTGCAGAAAAATATTGACTATCAGGAAATGTGTTGTGATCTTCAGGGAGATAGGACTACAGTAAGTGAGTCTACTTTCTGCATGTCCTGATCACAATCCTGCAGGGGAAACATGTCATTCCCCTCTTCTCTCTGGCATTTTAAAAAGGCATTTATACAATACAACAACAAAGGCAAATACTAATATCTTCACATATAGCAAAATCAGCCATGTGAGAAGCATGTTGCTTCCAGTTGAAATCCCTGAAGATGGTTTCACTATACAAATCTGTGTTCAGCAAAAGATGTGGACTGTTTGACAGCAATCATACAGTATTTGGGTCAAATAGACATAAAGATTCTGACCTGTGAAGTCTGCTACCATCCAACATCAACAAGAGCAAAAGAAGAGTGAAAGATTCAGCAACTATAAGAAATTCATACTGACAGGAATATTCTGGGCAGCAGATGCTTGAAAGCAAGTGCTGAGCAGTGTGTGTGTGTGTGTGTGTGTGTGTGTGTGTGTGAGAGAGCACTTTTCCATCCATGCTATGGTCAATAACATTGTAAATAACAGGGCTCCTCACATGCTTTAAAATGCTTCATGCACAAAAAGGAAACAGGGAGAAATATAAATGAAATGCATTTAAAGTATATAGCGCTTTTTCGTATAACAACTGCCTAAAGCGTAACTCTCGCCAAAATGCAACTTAGGGTCTTTTTGTCAATGTACCCAGGTCAAACGTATGTTTAAAAGCATAACTAGGACGGTAAGGCCACTTTTAAGATTTACTGTATTATCGTTTTTGGTCAAATGTCCTTTTGATTGGGGTCACTACTATGAGCGCATCAACATGGCTATTTTTAAAACACTAAGAAGCCGAGACACAACATGAAACTATTCTCGAAGTATCACCAGGAGCTCTACACATGAACTCGACCATTGAGGTTGAGGCTGAGGTTACTAAAAAAACAATTCACTTTAGTTGTTGGTTTTTCCAGTTGCAGTCCATCTTGCCAGTCAAAAATAGTCAATCTCTGAATGCAATGTAACAGGGGGGAGAGTAAAGATGGAAAGGTCCTAAAGCTTAGTTCCATATAAATGCACAGATATTTCGTTGTTTTGTCCTTAGTGAAAAATAATATTGACCTTGTAGTTGAAAAAGGAGCCTCATATAAGAATGACATTTCTTCCTATGGAGTCTGTTCATTCGCATTCAGAGATCAACACTTTTTGACTGACAAGATGGCGTTTTTAAACAAAAGTTTGACTCGGGTACATTCACAAAAACACTGTAGGTTGCATTTTGGCAAGATTTAAGCTTTAAAGCTTTTTACACAGTACAGGTATCAGTCACCATGCCCACTGGTGGTTGTGGCTGCCATACACATTCACACACCAATGGCGCAGCATCGGGAAAAATTCGGTGTTCAGTGTCTTGCCCAATGACTCTTTGACTTTGACACTTGACTTCAGCTCAAACCACCTACCTTTTGACTGCTAGACGACCGCACCTGAGCCACAGCCACAGCAGCCCTAAAACAAGATATAAAAATTCACCCTAAATCTAAGGTGAAAATGTGTAGATTATTTCCTACAATCCCCTTCAAATTATGTCTTTAGTGAAAGCCAATATCCTACATGAGTTTTAGGTATGTGAATAAAAGATTAATGAAAAGGAAGTAAAATTAAAATGGTTGTGGTAAGTATGAAATTGCTAAATAATAATGAAGTAGAGAAGCACTTTGACAGCTTCACTGCCTTTGAACCCAGTAAACCCCATTTGTACCCAAAGAACTGACTTTTTTTTTTTTTAATTAACTTCTACACACTAGAAGAAGAAGTGTTATAGTTCCATGAAATGTTTTGAAGAACCCATTGGATATTTCTCTTTACTTTGTTTTACATTTTAAAAGATTGGTTTGATGTCTTTAAGATGCTGAGAGAATATTTCCAGCAGAAAAGTCTTGACAGCAGGTCTCCTGATGCTGGAAACATTTCTGACTCATCTAGCTCCTTGTTTTTGCATAAAAGTGTGTGAATTAAGAGCAACTTTGTGAATTTACAATCTACAGTACATCTACTTTGAAAAGGTTTGACAAAGTCCAAAACAAGCCCTGTGTTGTTGACTGTAACAAGCAGCACATCAAATGCAACAGTAATACACTGCAGAGTCTGTGTTTGCTGTCCGTGGTGAATTATTTCATATTTGCGCATTTGATCTGTTTGGATTCTTGTTCAAACTGTGTAAAAATGTAGTCAATTCTCTAAGTTACATAAAGACAGACAGACTCATACTGAAGCTTTTCATTTTAAACTTTTGATGAAATTCAGACTTCATAAGGCCTCCATGTGCTAAATTAAAAATTTGGCGCACAGACTCGGGCAAGCGCAACAGTGTAGCACTGGGTGTAATGAAGGCGCTAATTTTAGTTAGCTTCTGTTTGTTGTTTATTTTTTTATCCTCATTGCCATTCATACACTGCATGTTTGATTGGAGGTAATGATATTCCCCAGCTCTCTGGAGGTACAGGGTGTTGAGGCCTCACTGTCAGCACAAACCTAGCCTCGTGCTGACTCAAGCAGCCGAGTAAACTCCCATAGTGCTCGGGTCTCCTTCGCAACTTCCAAAGCCAAGACATAGCAAGAAGTGTGTTTGTAGCAAAGTCAGCTAAAATCATTGTCCACAGGGGCTGAATGACTGCCAGCTGAATAACAACAATGGATTGTAGTGTTTTTTATTTTAAAGAAGTGTTATCCAACAATGCCCCTGGTTGGTAGCCCCTCCCTCAACATTTCTCAGTCTGTACATCTGTCAATTTCCTCATTTTCTATTTCACTCCCACTTTCAGTCTCTCTCTAAGTCTCCATCTGTCCATGTGTACTTGTCAGTATCTCAGAGCAAATATCCAACATGAACCTCAGCTTTCTCCCTTGTTTCCACACCGTTTCCTCCTCCCTCCTCATTCATCGTGGTGTGAGTCAACACTGACGAATGACATGCATCTCCAGGTTTACCCGAGGGGTCTGATCTCTGCTGGCAGAGCTGCTGAGCTGCGACAGATTGATAACAAAGCCTGTCAGGGAGCTTACTGTTATTCAAGGCTAAATTTCATTTGAAAGACCATGCACCATGCGGTTAATGAATTAAAGTGACCATCCAACATAGATCAGATCAGCTGGCAACTGTCAAAATCTTCCTTTTTTATGGCAGTTCATAGGAAGAAAAGGTGAATGTTGGCAGTTGTTTAGTGGTTTTGCTCACAGTTAAATGACAATCCTCTCCAGAGCTAAGAAACATTTAAAAAGTCTGTTTTTCTTGTTTCTGAATCTTTCAACCACATATCGTAGCCTCCTTCAGCAGCCTCCGATTGTTGTGATAATGATGACTTCTTCGTCACTTCTGTGTTAAAAAAAGTTAGCTAACTGTTGTTGAAAAGCAATTTTGATGGTTACAAGCAGGCCCTCTGTCAGGGGATCAAAGGGTACAAGGCCCACCGGGAGCCCATGTAATGGTTGATCTTTAAATTGGATCAAGTACAACAATTTACTCAATGACTTATATCACTGACAATACAAGTTATGTAAATATGTTGGTCAGATGTACAGAACACACATATGTTGCATGTGCAGTTCCAAGAGGTCCCCAACAAAAAGGGTATTTTTATAATATTATTCGCTATAATTCTATCCATAAGTAACACAATGACATAATGTATGACTATTTTGATCTTGGGTTTCATACACTTTCTGTAATAAAACATCTAAAAGCAAAAATCCCATCAGGTGGGAGACCCCGGGACGAAATCTTTACTTTTTAGTAAGTCAGTTTAGGGGTTGTTCACGTAAAAAAGTTTGGGAACCACTGGACCAGAGGATCTAAGGCATCCATTGGTAACCATGTCATTCTATATTGTCGGGAAGAGGCTAACACTTATGTTTCTACTTTTTTCTAGCAACTAAAACTAAACTGTAAAACAAATAATTATTTGTTTACATTTATTAATCAGAGCATACACACAAAATACTCAAATCAGCAGGGGGAGGCGAGTAGATGCCAGTTTGCAGCTCTCTTTCTCTTGTGAGGGGTGAGGTGGGGGTTGCAAAGGCCAACCATATTATTCTGGGCGGTTGCTGTATTGGAGCTAAGGTTGGGTGGTGCCAGTGGTGCTGGGGTGGATGTGGATGAAGGGCCCACTTTTTTAAATGTTTTCCCCCTGTCCACAATTCCTAATGGCTGGGCTGTCTAGCCTACCTGAGTTTCTCTTTATTTTTTAAAATCCTCTGGAAAGCCTGGCCAGACCAATAGACCAGACCAGACTCATTTTCAGTACTCTTTTAATGCAATTTAAACTCAATTTAATGGATTTACTCTCAAAGACGAAGTAAGATTGTACAGTGCTCTCACTGTTAAACTTTGACATCCAAATGTATGTTGTGGACCTCAATCAGGGGTGTCAACTGTCACCAGTTTGTAGCAAGCTAGCTTGGCTGGCTATTGTGACAGTTCCCAGCCAGCTAGAGTTGTTGATGGTTAGGTTGCCAGCTAGCCCTTAATGTAATTATAAATAGGAACCAACAATGAAAAGAACAAAAATAAAAGCCTAATAACGGGCTAATACATTTTGAAAATACCCATTAGCACACTTGAAAAGTAGAAGCAAAACCCCTTGTTTTTGTGTGTGTGTGTTAAACTGAGAAACAGTGTGTTTTATTGCTTAGGTTTGTCGTCTTTCATCTTTTGTATTTAGTCTCAACAAAAGGCCAAACTGCAGATTTAGGCTAATCAAAGTTCATATGTAGCTAGCAGTCACTTATAAAGATGTCATGGTACAGTCAAGGTTGGTACAGTAGCTGAAACTGTTTACACCACTGAGAGCTCTAATCCCTTAATGGCAAACCAAACCAGCAATGTAATAAACCTAAATTCATCTGATGAAACAACAAAATCACTTAATGAAACAGGCTCATACAGCTTGTGGGCAGGATAATTAACTATTTAAATGTCTTGGTGCAATCCCTCCTACAAAGCTGCAGGCTTTTTTAAAAGCCATATTTATTAGAGGGAATGTTTGTGCAGGAAAACAGATTTAAGGAACAGAAGCAGCACTGTCCAATCTCTGTGGGGTTTCTCTCCATGTTTGCGGTCTTGCTGTGACTTACCACTGACTTGAAACACAATGAATGTTGATAGGACAACAAGGTGAAAGCTACTGGTTCAAATGTTTATTAACAGCAAAAGACCAGCATTACTGCAAAATAAAATTGTCAATTAAAAACATCATCAGCTTAATATTACAAAACTAAATTGGGAGTTACATAAATTAAGCACATTAGGCCATTGTTAAGGAGAGGGGAAAACATATTGAGCCCCCTCTGTTCTAAATAAGGTGAAAACACATCTATATGCAAAAAGTTCATTATATAGTACACAGTGCTGACCTTTATAAATGACTCACTCTCTCTGCTTGTCACATTCACTTTCCTCACACCCAACTTTTAGTCTCCCACTCATAATCATTTGCATTTTCCATCATCTCTGTGAAATAGCTAAAATAATAACACAGCGAGCAGAGACTGGTCCACAAAACATAATTATCATTGGTAGCACAAGTGCAGGTCCCTACAAATTTCTAGTGCAAGCCCCTGTAAATGTAAATTACTTTAGTAAACCTTTTTACTGTAATGCCTCACTCTTAATAAAAAGCACTAAGGACAAGGCAAAGAAAATGAAATTCCAGTCTTCATTATTTCTACTTTTGACCCAGTCAGTCTACTGGTAGAGAGTTTTTACTCGACTACAAAGCCACAAATGTAGCAAACACGATCGCTTTGACTCCATTTCTGTAGTACTCAGAATTTTCCAGTGAGTTATTAATTAATTATTAATTAATTATTACGAATTACTAATTATGAATTAGTTATATTAAATATTAAATCTATCTATCTATCTATCTATCTTTTCTATCTATCTCTCTTATCACAGACAGAAGCAGGCGGGACAAGGTTTTTCACGGCAGATAAATTCATCAGTTATTTAGTAATTAAACGTGATAAAACCAGTAGACTTAATGCGTTCCACTGAGACAAGCTGAAAGGCGCTAATCTTAATATCATAATGTTTAAAATACACAGCAATTATTCTTCACAGAGGCGTGAAATTGATTCCAAATATTTTCTCTTTCTACTCCTCACACTGTTTGATCTCTGCTCCCCCAAGACGACCTTTAATGAAATTGAATTTTGAAAAACAGTTTATGCAGTTTTTACAACAGCTTACCCAAAGATATCAAACTTTCATCTTTGATAAACTGTTCTGCATCGCTTAGATTACAATTTTTTGTAACCTGCATGGGAGAGGAGGTAAGTCTATCACTGATTTTGGATCGATTGCTTAATAAAGTTGTATTAATTCATGTTTTGTGGGTTTTCCATGCTATCAACTATTTAGCTTGTATTACAGTAAAACAGTACTGATGATTAGACTGTGATGGAGATTCATTTACCTAAATGTGAGATTTACAGACAGATGAAGCCAACACCTGCTCTTGCTTACTCTAACTGAAGCACTGACAGTCTCAGTGTTTGTAGCTCTGGGAGATCAGCATTACCTGCTGGATGCTGCATGTAAATATGAAGTAAAATGGAAACATCTCTGCAATGATGTACTTTCAAAAAGAAGTTTTATTTGGTTAAAGAAATATATTTATTGGCTTGAGGCAACTTAAAAATGTGAGACTTTATTGGAAAGTTCTCTTTACAGTAAAAGTTGAATATGCTCTGAAATTATTGCATTGTTTTATTTGCTTCAGGATAAAGCAGTAATGGAGGGAGTATATTTTACAAAATAGCAGCAGACCACAGTGTAGAAATACTCTGTTAAAAATGCTAAAAATACAAAAGGTCCTGCATTCAAAATTGTACTAAAGTAAAAGTACAACAGCATTAGCATCAAAGTTGAACTAAAGTGACAAAGTACGTATTATGCAGAATGATGTATTGGATTTTATTTTCTGATGTATTAATTGTGTACATTCAAGGTGGAGCTAATTTTAAAGGTAAAGTAAGCAAGGTTAATCCACCACACTCAAATTTAGCGAACATCTCCTCACGGTCACCTAGCTCTCTACTGTCTGTGTGGGCTGAAGGCGTTTGTGAGAGGTGGTGAGGGAGGTGAGGCATTTCAACCAAACACTGCAGAAACCTCTGTGATTTCAAAGGACTGAATACTGAGTTCAAATATCAACAATCTTTGCACAACATGACTTTATGTACTGCTGACTATAGTGAAATTTCTCCCAGGATAATGTTTTATCTTTGCCATAAACTATTAAAATCTATTTATTGATTATATTTTCTATTTGCAAAGTAACTAGTAACTAAAGTGGAAGCACAAATACCCTTACAATTGTAGGTTACTTAGCACTGCCCAGAAGGCAAATTAAAATATATTGAAGAACTAAAGTCACAAAGTGGTATGAACCTCCTGTGCTTCATTTATATGCTAAATGTCACTGTAAAATGCAGAAGACAGCTGATAATCCTGACTAAACTTGAATGAAATGTGTCTTGCTTCAGGCTGTTTTAACTCAAATGCAAAAGCAGAATTGGTACATGTCCAAACCTTACAGGACAGCAGCTGCAATTAGATACATACTTCCATCGGGCTTTCTTGACTGCATGTTGTGTTCAGCTAGTCATTACCGGGCCCGGCTCTGTGTTGTCTGCCTTTAAAACTGCAGCAGCTGCAGAGTTTGTCTCCTTGAGGCGACTGCTGTGCGTTGGAGCTGCTGAAAAATTGGTTATTGAAAAGCAGACTGCAGTCCTTATGGCTGCAGTTCACTTCTAAAAGTGTTTAGCTTTGGGAGAGAAAATACCACAGCTTATCATTTAGTTTTTCTTAAAAATATATTTATTTATCAATGAAAGACTGAATTTGTGAATGCATTTTAGTCAGCTGGTAAACCAAGACAAATGACAAAACTACATGATGCACGCAGTGACATACTGTACATACAGTCACATTAGCAGGACTCACCTCCAATCTGGGGACAAAAAATATGGATTACATTTATTTTTTGG
Source organism: Etheostoma perlongum (assembly GCA_026937815.1). Classification (NCBI taxonomy): domain Eukaryota; kingdom Metazoa; phylum Chordata; class Actinopteri; order Perciformes; family Percidae; genus Etheostoma; species Etheostoma perlongum. The sequence goes on along the minus strand of CM049382.1, from coordinate 13,341,987 downwards.
GATAACACTTACTTTTAATTAAGGATAGCAAAGTCCGATGACAACACCGTTCAAGATTATTTCATCATGTTGTTTGAGTGTGTCCTTGTTTCTGAATTTCTCTTCTTACAATTAATATTTTAGACAAGTGTGGACAACTGTAACATTGTTTCTGGAATCACGAGTTGCTGTTTAGTTTTAGCAGCCCCGGTATTTTGTTTATGACCAAATACCTGTAAAACTGACAACATTACTATCAGCCTCAGCTGTAGCCTACTTTGTATTTAGTACCAATTAGCAAATGTTAGCATGCTAACACACTGAACTAAGATGTTGAAAATTGTTTGCATCAGCATATTATCATTGTCATTATTAGTATAATAGCATGCTAACATTAGAAAGTATATTAAAGCACCACGGTGCATGATTAATCACAGAGCAGCCTGCATATCTGTAGTGTGTTATTCTTGCTGGATGTATAATTCAAAACACATATTTTGGAGATTATTTGTGAATATAAAATGTGCAGATGTAGCAACAATGGGCTATTTTTAAAATGGTGGGACATAAACTGGTGCCAGCAGGCACATTGAGGTTCAACTATGTTCTGCATGTTGAAACAACTGTAGACTGATTTGATGAAATGCTGTGTGCAGAGTAGGCTCCCTCTAAAATAGTGAAAAACATTCAGAATATGTGTCGGACCCTTAAACAGTGGTGTCTTGCTGCTATAATCTTGAGGAAATACTTTTATCTGTAATCTGCTTGTGACCTCAGTGTACGAATAATTCAGACAAAAGGATAATTAAACCGTAGAAAGAAAACTCAAACTTTTTTTTTTATCTAGAACTTTTATTAAAACTAAACAGATTATGCATTATGGGTTTAGAGTTAGAAAACTGTGAAAAACAACATTAAATAGGGTAACTGAAATGGAAACAGAGAATGTACAACAGAGAGAAATTCTTACCCACTCCACAAAATTCACCAACACAAATTCAAACTATCCCTAATCTGTCTACACATCTATACATACGACTCTTTTCTACAAACATACACACATGAAGTATTTAATACACACGTTTAACATGTTCTATGTTGCTCGGCCCACTTCAATTGTTCCCCATTTGTAAAAACAGACCAAAACTAGGATATCTTCAGATTTTCTGGGGAAATCAGATTCACTATTTAACAGCTGCAATATTTTCTGATAGATTTTATTGTTTTGTATGGACTCAATGATATTGTGAAAGCTTGTGGTCCATGAAGTCCATAACAATTAGAGTGTGTTTCAATTCTGCCAGATAGGTTATCTACTAGGTGTTGGTTCTGTTGTTATTTCTGAAATCTACTTGTGCTGGTTCATGATGCCCCTGAGGAAGTCTTCGAAGCGTTGAACAGCAACCTCCTTAGCGGGCTCATCTGCAGCTTTATCCTCAGCAGCTGCGGGCTCATCAGCAACAGTGGCGGGCTTGGGGCGACGCAGGCGGCAGTTGTAGTCGTACTCAGGGTCGCAGTCTGGGTCGGGCAGGATTATGCCATCCTTGTCTGGCTTTGGGGCCTCGACGTCGGAGGATGAAGCAAACTTTCCGCATTTGGGGTCAAACGGATGGCAGAAGGGCTTGGCTGGAGCCTTGATGTCGGCCTTGGCCTTGGGGCCAGACTTCACCGGGGTGCAGTCTTTGTCATAGTGCACATAGCAGTCGTAGCCCTCTTTGGTCTTGCCATGGATGCCAAGCTTGTAGCGGACCTGGTTGATTGATTGATTTGTGTTTTTGGTTCAAAACAAATGCAAAGCAGATCATAGATAGCAAGTAAAAGCATTATGCAACACCCATTTCTTTTAACTACAACATTTAATAAACCAAATGAAAAGGAATATACAGTTAATTGAACCATTCAACAAGCAAGATGAAACTACATTTGTCAAAACATTTAACTATTTTATCCTAGTAGCAGGACTTCAAATTCAGACCTGGTGCTCGGGGATCTGCGGAGCGGGCCTGCGCAGGGCAGCGGCAGCTGCCAGAATGCAGAATGGGTCATAGCGAGGGTCACAGGTCAGAGGAGAAGCAGGATGTGCAGGCTCATCATTGGGGGCGTATTCCAGAACGGGCTTGGTGAGGCCGGACAGCTTGGTGGCGGTCAGGGGGTTGCAGCCACCGTCAAAGAGAGGGTTGCAGTTTTGCTCTTTAGGGGACCCATCTGCAGCAAGGGGAGCAGCTTTGGTCACACACAGAGGATCGACTGCTGGGTCACAGCTGGGGTAGAGGTGGTAGAAGCCAGTGGGGGCTTTTTGGACCAGGGGGGGCCTGCAGTAGGGGTCTTTGGGGTCACATTCAAGAGCGGCGTAGGATGGGACTGGGCCAAGTGCTGGGCGGTAGCCATAAGCGGCCCTCAGGTGATACTGCAGACACTCCACATCTTCAGAGTTGCAGATCCTCAGCAGCTCAGACCTCTGATTAGCGCTCAGGAAGGGCTCCAAGATGGGGGCATAGTAGTAGAAGCCAGTGGGGCTCTTCAGGGGGGTGGGCAACATGGGGGTGAGGATGGGGGCTGGCACCTTGACTTGAGCTGGCTCAGGCTGTGGGGCAGCTTTGGGGACGAGGGGAAAGAGGCAGTAGGGGTCGAGGTAAGGATTGCACATTGTGACGGCAGCAGACTTGATGGGGGCGGGCATCACCAGTGCAGCCTTTGGCTTGCTGGTAGACTCAGAGATGCACTCTGGATCATCGGAATCGGCACAAGACTTGTAGATTTCACTGAGGTGCTTGAGGTAGTGGTTGAAAGTTGGGCCCTCCTCTGACCTGTGCTTGTTCTGCAGGTAGGCCATGTACAGACGATCCAGATCCTCAACCTGAAATATTGGACAAAAAGAGGACAACATTAATAAATCTGCTCTTATTCCATATGAGTTACATGCCATAGAGATTAAAACTAAAATAAAAAACAAAGAATTTGAACAAAGCACTTGATAGATGAACACTTTCACATAAGTCCTCTGTTATTTTTCAACTCACTGTCTTGTTACTCATTCAGACAGCTTGACAGCTTATTAAACCACAGAGCTTGTATGCATGTGAAGAAAACATGTCAGAATACATGCTAGACATACATGACTTGCATTGAAAAGTAATTTAGTATAATAATTCAATTCAGTTTTATTTATAGTGTCAAAGTATAACAGAGGTCATCTAGGGAGGGACACTTGGTTATAAGGAAAAATAGGCACTGTTTCATAATCCTCACTGGGAGGAACTAAATAATTAATGTCAGACAAACTCCACTCACTCCCTCCTGGTTGTGGGTGTCCATGAAGTACTTGTACCATCCCCAAAGTCAGGCATGCGTTTGAACTGGGGCACAGCCAAGAATGGGGCATTCCTTCTGTTGCGAACCAGCGTCTTCAGGCTCTCCATGGTCTCAGCGTTCACATCATCAGACACTACAGGCACTAAAAAGGAGACAAGGGGAGAGAGTAGACTAAATTAAGTGTGCTGAAGCCAGAATTACAAATTATATAGTAAGATGTAGTATATTTTTTAATTTGTTGAGTATAAAATATTTGTATTTTTATGTCCTCAGACTCATAATGATCTATTTTCACTATTTACAGGCACAAACAAAAGTCTAACTTATGTTACATACTTTAATTTATTGACATTGTATTTTATGGGAAATTTTGTTAGATAGATTGTTTTTATTTCATCATGTAAAGTTATTTTATATGTTTGTATTGTGATATTTAAGTCAATAAACTAACCAGCTTACAGTGAAAAGTAACTGTGTTTCAAAATACACACAGTAGCAACATTCTATAATTAAATATTTAAATATGAAATTGATAAAAGAGTAGTTCAACATTAAAAAAAAACCTGCATATTTGCTAGATGAGAAGATGTAACCACTCTCATGTCTGTTAACTATATGGTTAGCTGATTAGCTTAGCTTAGCATGAAGATTGAAAACAGGGGAAAACAGCTAGCCTGGCTCCAGTCTTTGTGCTAAGCTCAGGTAATTTGCTGTTGGCTCCAGCTACATATTTACTTTACAGACACGTAAGTGGACTCTCAGAAAGAAAGTGTATGTATACAGTTATAACTACTCTTACAAGATGTTCCTTGATATTTGATTTAAATAGATGAACTATCATATTGTTTGCTTGATGCTTCTGTTATTTTACCTCCCCAGGAATCCATACAAAGCAACCCAATACAACAACATCACAAACTGTACCCTCTCTGAAAAATGCAATAACTACTATTCTCTGAGACACTGTCAACCACAACTGAACACTATAACATTCACAAAGGTACTTGATGAAAGGGTTATTTGATTGGGTTAGGGCTGCGACTAGCAATTATTAAATTAATTAGTTAATTGCTTGGTCTTTGATCTATTTTAAATGTCAGCATAAAGTAAATAGTAAAAATGCCCATTCCAGACTCTCAGAAGCCAAAGACGACTTCTTTAAAATGCTTTTTTTGTACAAACAACAATTCGTAACCCCAGAATATTTACTTTAGTATCATATATGGCAAATAGAAACAAGAAATGCTCACATTTGAGAGGCTGGAACCAGCTAATGTGGGCCATTTTCTCATAAAAACTTATTTAAAATGATTAATTGATTATGAAATTGTGGCCAACTTATTTTCTGTTAAGTTTTTAATGTCCACCCCAATTAATGTATGTCTTCAGTGATATAAAGGCCAATGTGTCCCAAATGCCACGCTACAGGTCCTTACCTTCCCCCTGTACTTCTCCACTGGAACCGCCCCCAGAAACTCTGTAAAACACAAGCAGCAGCCACATTAGCAGCAGTAGGGATGTAAGCTGACAGGGACCAGATGTTGAGCTTTGCCTAAACATCAGAAAAAAGCTGACTTGCTAGTAAGGCCCTGGGTGAAACACGGCATGTGCTGGGGCTCTGGCGCCCTGACACAGGCAGCAGCCCCTCCTCCTCCTGCAGACCCCCACCATGCATGCTCTATTAGGCTTTGAGCCAGACTGCTGGAGCTTGTGCAACTGCTGGGGGCCTCCTTAAAGTTAACCTGTAAAACTACAAAGCATGGGCCCTCACACAAACCAATTTTCAATACACTGTAAAAGTGGAAGGTGGGAGGAGACTTGTCCATTTACATCCATGTTTCCATACGTGGAATGTTTCTGTTCCACCGGTTATTTCCTTCAGAAGTTAACGTCTACGAGAAACTATGACGAGTCAGCTGATTATAGCAGAAACTTACAGTCCTTCTAATTTATTAATGTGGAAAATATCCCAGGGATACAAGTCTTTTTATGACTCTAGAAAGATATACAGACTGCCTTTCACACCAACACTGCATTTGATTTTAATATTGAAGAGATGAGGGTAATGGTGTAATTCTGTGCCATAGATTAATGTGCCAGTGAACAGGATTTTAGAAATATCACGGTTATAAGCCCAAAGTAAGGAAGAAGTACTCAGTATTTTTACTTATGTAAAAGTGTCAATAGAGTGATGTAAAAGTACAAGTAAAAGTATTGTATTTTAAATCTTTCTTAAATAAAAGTACATAGTGTTATTAGTAGAATGTACTTAAAGAATAAAAAGTAAAAGTATTGTTTTCATATAGACAAACAACATGTGATATATATTTTTGTATATTGTCTTATATATTGTTCCTGATGCGTTAATGCGTCAAAGTTGTTGGTTTTATTGATGGTCAAAGTGGAGTTTACTACATTACTACATTATACTGTTTAACTATGGGGTAATTTATCTGTCAGTGTCATATTTTATAAAAAAAAATTATATTTGAAATCTCACTCAGCAGAGCAATTATATCAAATAAATGTAATGGAGAAAAAAACTACGAGTCACATAATATGGAAGTACTAAAGTGGAGTACAAGTACCTAAATTTTGTATTACTTGAGTAAATGTACTTGGTTACATTCCACCTCTGCCAAAAACACAAACATATTCAACACATGCCTCGCCCAAAGGAAGAAAGATGATTAAATAGATTGGAAAGAAAATAAAACTAGTTACACACAATAACATGTATCTAAAATAATGAGTACTTTTACCTCCTCAGGCCTCTGAAAATCCTTCAATTGAAACAATCTGAGAAGGAAACACCACGCTTTGGACTGTGAAATGCACAAAACCTGTCATGTTTCAGTAGACACTAAAACCAAAGAGGTTTGGAACTGCTGATTTTCTGTAAATGTTTTTTTTGTTCATTCATTTTATTCTCTGCCTAAAAACTGTCAATGTGAAAGATACTTATTGTAAAATTTCAGAATTGAAAACCCCACCAAGTATCATTGTAAAATGTGATGTCAGTTTAATTCCCCAAATGACCTAAGTATCTTCAGTGATGTGACTATATCACAGCATTTGCAGTTATAAATGTTAAGAGGAGCAACTACCATTTCATTAGATTACAGATCCTGTCTGCTAACTAAATCTTTAGAGCAGGGATTTTCAACAAGGGGGTCCTCAGAGGCAGTGCAGGGGGGCCTCCACATTATTGTTAAGTTTTTTCTTAACATGAATCCCACATATCCCACAAATATAAAACCACACTGATGATAGGCGTACTGGCCCATAGGTAAGGTAGTCACTAGCATCCACAGATACAGTTCATCCTAAGGATTCACAGGGCTTCATGTATGTTTTAAGTATGCTATGCAAAGGTATAAAGGCTTTAGGCCGCCCTACACATTGTAGGCCCAGTTTAATATTCAACTTAATTTTATACAATATATGTAGTAGGGGGTCCCTTATCCGTCTCTCTCTCAGTTAAGGGGTCCTTGGCTTAAAAATTGTTGAAGACCCCTGCTTTAGATTATCAGATAAAGTCATATATGCATTTTAAAGCAGTTAAAATGTGTAAATCAAGTCTCACCTGGTAGTAAAACAATAGCTAACAGGAATCCTGTGTGGATCAGGGAAGTCGATGGTCGTCCAACAAGTGCCATTTTCTGTTTTATGTCCTTCCTGAGGTAAAAACAAAACAATATTCACTGATAATGTTGTGACAAAATTTGGCATGATAGGGGTACTGTAATATCACAATCCAACTAGACTTGGGTGGATTTCTATGTCTTGTGTTAGATGATTGAATATGAGAAGACAAAACACTCGGAAAGCTTTAATGTAACTGGCTGAATCCAAGACAATAGAGAGGATTGGGGGCATGCTGTAATAAAGCATTTTAAGGGATTACTGAGCAAAATAAGACTTTAGTCATGAATATTAGAGTATCAAATAAAGCAACTCAACTGAACAATTAAACAGCCAAGTTCTTGAAATGTTCTTGTGTCTATTAGTTACAGCCACTGTGCTCAAAAACGGAGAATGCTTTCTACAGTTTCACACATTTGAGGACTTTCTCACTATTCATTCAATGGCAGTGAAGTTGCAGGCAGTTGCTGTGGCTCAATAAACTACAAATATATACATTTTAGCAACATGCATCATTCACATCAGTCCTTACCTGCAAATATGCTGAAGTTCTGGCCTCCTGTGATCACCTCTGGATCCAGCGCCTCTCTGGATCAAGCTTCTTGGGGGTGGGGGTTCTTGCTGCACTGTATCTGAGTTGTCTAAAACCTCTAACTATGGGACAGATTGTCAGGAAAACATTTTAAAGGGGCCCCCTTGATCATTAAAAAAAAAAATGTCATACGGCTCCAGCATGCTGGTAGGCGCTCAGGATTGGCTCCTGCACTGCCATCGGTTCGACCAATAGGGGTCCTGTAATTAGGAGAAGTAAGCAGAACAACTGCTTTCAGTGGAGCAACATTAACAAGGTGCCATTAAGCGCAAAAATTTGGAATTTGGGGTCAACATGTGAGGTGACATTGTATCTCAGCCACTAAATGATTTTGAGATTCTAAATGTATATACAGTACAGCTCAGTAGGCGCAAACCTAAAAACTGTAAACTGTTAAATCCACACAGCTTGAAGCGTCTGTTACAGGAGAGCAGATAAAGAAGTGCCCGAAGCTATCACAGTAGTGGTGCTGATAAAACTTTCAGTGGAAACAGTAGAGCAAAAGGTAGTCCTGATGATACACAAGAAGAAAAAAGATACATTACAACAGAATCTAGCAGTAAATAACAAGAAGTAAACAACAATAACTTCCTCTACTCAGATAAACATCTTTTTTTTTTTTGTTCATGCTTCATCTCCTTAAGAACAATCTCTCTGTAAAAATGTATTACAAAGAATAAAAAATATATATATATTTCTGAAATTACTATTGTGTTGCATCAGTATATTGACATATGTGTGAGCAATATTAGCCAGAATGACAGGTACGTGACTCATTTCATTTCAGTGATGCAATGCTACATTTAAGAAAAAGCACCAGTCTTTCAGTTCCAAACTTGCTGGCTTGAATACAATTACTGAGCTGTTGTATTTGGGGGTAATGAGTATATATTATTGGAGGGGAGAAATGGTCTACAAGTGTTTATTTATTTTTATTGGCCAGACCAATAAACCTAAATATATAAGATAGTTTCACGTTTTCAAACATATAACCTGTCAGTTTGAATGAAAACAAGTATTTTTTCCTCACTCCCAAAAAAGTTGCTTTTCTTGCACATACATGTTTTTAACAACACGGAGGAGGCTGGAGTCATTAGCACTAATGAAGCTGCTGCTGCTGCAGCTGTATGTTCAGAGACATTAGGACCAGCATGCCAACAATTTGTTTAGTATGGGCTCTGATGTTAGGATTGTGCCACGTACCTGTACAACCTCCAGCCTGTGTCAATGGAATATACTGTATACTGTATATAGGAGCTATGGAAACTAGAAAACATTAGCTGCACAATTTGAAACAACTTTTTTTCTTTTGAGGAAAAAAGCATACACTAACAAACTTTCAGCAAACACATTTCAATCATTTATCAATAACATTTAGCCAAAGTTAACTATTTCAAACATTATCCATAACCTTAGGCTAATGTATTTCAACTATTAATTATAACTTTAAGATAACGTATTTAAACCATTTATTCAGAACTTTTAGCTAATGTTAACTATTTAAAGAAAATGTATCCCAAACATTTAGCTGACGTATAACATAAACCATTTATCATAACACCATTTATCATTACTTTTATATAACTCTTTTTAACCATTTATCCATTACTTTAGCTGACTATTTTTAACTGTTTATTCATTGCTTTAAGCTATTTCCTTATTTATCCATTACTTTTATCTACCATTTCCACTGTTTAATCATTATTTTAGCTATCTATTTCAACCCTTACCTATATACTGTATGTATATATATATATATGTATATATATATATATATATATATCAATTTCAATATAAGTTGAGCCTTGGACCATAGCTCCTGGGAATCACTCAAATAGTAGGCTACAGTTATGGCCCCTACTATATGTATACAGTAAATGTAGAGCAGCTTCAGCTAAAGTTATATATATATATATATATTAATATATTTTGGTCTATATTAAATGGTGTAATATTTAGTCTATATTAAATTAATAACAAAAACAAAACTAAATAAACTATTCATGATAAGCCTCATCTTCCACTCAGTTCCTAAATGCTGCCTTTTTTACTGCCATACAGTGTGTCTCTTGCATGACTGATGATTACCTCAACCTTGGCTATGATCCTACAATTTACACATTTCAAAATAA